>OY728158.1:1685905076-1687155076 GCA_963277665.1 Viscum album
ATCTACCTCTTCCAAACCTACCTTATGCATAGTAATATAATAAAATTAGTATCATTAATATACTGAATTTTTATTATATTAATGGAAAAACCCTTATTTATTCCTTTACATCCACTTATAAAAAACAAAAAACGTTAATTGTGTATTTGTACGAACTACCACCTCAATGAAGCGACGTCTTCCATTTTTCACCAACGTATCTCTTTATTATTTATAAGTATTGGATTAAAGAATAAATGTATAATATATATTATGATTAAGAATATTAAGATAAAAATTATAACCCACCTTCCTTCCCTCTCATTATTTTGGAAATGAAAACGCTAACTGTGTGTTACGCGGACTATCGCCCCCACAAAGTATCATTTTTTATTTTTCATCTTGAATTTAATTATTTATTAAAACCTTATAAAATATGATAAAAAATATTAAAAACATATTAATAATATCATTATTCTTATATTATAATTATATTATGTTAAAATAAAAAAAATCTTAACTATACTCACCCATCGAATTTTGGTATGTTCATGTTTGGGCTGGTGTAACCACCTACTTGAAAAATGACATAAAATTATATCATGGATGACTATGCGAACATAAATAATAACATTATTATAATTATAAAATAAAAAAATTAGTGTTTTATGGTTCTAGAAATGCTATATTAATTATTTGACATGGTATTAAAATATTATCTTCTTTCATTAAAATTGCCAAAAATAAATCGGCGTTAATTCCATTTTTATGCAAAAATAAGAAAAAAAGTATTAAATAAATAAATATAATATGATAATAAATTATCTTTATTAAATGAAATATATTTGAATAGTTTTCCTAATAATGTATATAATAAACTTAATTTTATTATTTGAGAATTTAGGTGGGTTTACAGAATAAATCACGACCACAGTAAGGGTTTCTCATCTTTAATTTTCACCCCATGAGACATGTTTCCTATTATACATGATGTTTTTCTTTTAATAGTGTATATAATTCCACTTTAATATTTTTTATCATTATACTCTCATTTTTCATGACATTTAGTATTTAATTTAAAATCATATCCTTCAAGGGCTTTTGATTCGAAAGTTTCTAATGATATAAGGGTTTCTTTATCTCATTTTCAAACCATGAGACATGTTTGATATTACACACCATAATTTCTATAATATGGTGTGATTAATGAATAATTAATTTATTTTTATATATTCATGGATGTCATGGGATTTTAATAACCATATCGTGTTCTTTCTTTAAATGACCTTTGATTCAAAAAAATTCCAAAGTTGTAAGTATTTGTTTTGTTAACTAGACTCTCTTTATTGAGTTATAAAATATCTTATTGAATTTATTACTTTAGATATTTGTTCCTTAAACCCTAATATTTTATTTCATGGTACATTATATTACCCTATAGGGGGAATTAATTTTAATTCAATGATTTCATCTTTTGGATTTCTTCCTCAAAAAGCATATCATTGTTAAGAATAATTCTCATCCACTTTATTGATGGTTTAACTGCATTATATGTATTTTCATTTCCTACCAATGTTATAATTTATATTCGTAAACATAATTATGTGTTATATCAGGTGACCTTATTATTTACCTTATCCTATTTTAAAAATGAAGTTTTTTTACTCTTTTTATGGTGTGGATTTTCAAAAACGGTATTTCAAATTATTATAATGATTTTATATTATTTCAAAATAAATTTTTTTATCTTCCACTACACATTATATTTAGAAAAACTTTTTGAATTTTAAAAAATATATATTTTAATATTAATTTTAAAAGTAAAAGTTTCCATGATATTTTCACTTCACCTTTTTGAAAAATTTATGTATTTTTCAAGGATCAATTATCAAAAATTCTTTTCAAAAAGTAAATATTTTCAAGATGTTTTCACTTTTCCTTTTTTTAAAATCATTATGTCCTTTTCTAGAATCTTCTGTTGAAAAATATTTATGTTTTCTTCATTTTTTCAAAAATTAATTTTCAATTTGAATGCAACATCGTCTTTTATACCAAAGAAAAAATATTTTTCTAAAAAAACACTTTTACAATTTCACTTTCATTATCATTTTTGTCTCTAAAGGAATTCTATTCTTGGAAGTTATTTTTCATGAATCACCCTATAAATGTTCTTATAAAATATTATTTGGTGGTTATTGAGTTGTGGGTATCAACCATTTACATTATTGAGGTCAATTTTGGGGATACCATCTAGAAATGTTTTGAAACCCATTTTTCTTTAGATGGGTTCTTTATAATGTAATGAAAAAAACCCATTTTCTCCAATGGTTTTCATGATATGTTGAATGATTTTTTTTAACTGTAACACACACACAAACACACACACATATATATATATATATGATTTATTAGTGGGTTCCTATATCACCCTTCAATTCATTGGTAATTTTTATATCTCATGAGATCATATGGTTACATGAGAGGATTTATCTCAAGCCAAAGGGTATATAGGAGGATTTATACCAAGAAAAAGGGTACACTAGAGGATTTTTCCTAAGTTAAAGTGTACATTAGAGGATTTATCCTAACCCTAGGGGTACATGGTGGGATTATCCCAAGCCTAATAAGTTTCATGAGTGATCATCCTAAGCATTCAATGTGATTAATATCTTGGGGGGTATCCATGACATGTGACTTATATGATTACATTTATGTCACACTCCTATATCAAAATCTTGTGCCTATAATTATACTCCTTGACTCTTGTTTAATGTCTCATGATTCCACACACTTTTTCCATGGTATATTTTTATTAATTTGTGATTATATTTCCTCCTATCATGACTTATGAATAAATATTACTATTATAGGCTTTTTTAATAATATATTTATAACATTCTAATGTTTCCTCATATTTTTATGATCTAAACCTTGATGACATGATGATAAGTTTTCCCTTACTGAGAATTTTATCTCATGCATTTATTATGTTTTCTTTCCCTATGATATGATGATGGGTATTACATGTGATATATTTATAAGGGGGTATAGATTTGAGTAGTTATAAAGAAATTTTTATGAGTGTTGTAAAATAATTTGTTTATGTAGTTAATCTTCCAAGACAATTAACATTTGGTTCTTTGATTTATGTGACTATTTGTGAGATGGAATTATTATTCTTATAAAATAATGAAATAAATTTGTTTATTTAGCTTGGGTCTCTTTATCTAAATAGGATTTAAAAAATATTTTGGAATCCAATCTTTATTACTTGACTTTGAGTGTTCAATTATAAATAAAAAACACTTTAAAATCCCATTTAGAAACCAATTGGAAGGTTAAAATTCCATTTAAAATTATTAAAATACTAAAAACTCCTAGAAAACTCACACTAGTGTCAAATTCCCTTAAAATTGTCAATTTCCACATGAAAAAATACCCTAGGGAATTTAAACATTATATTAACACTATATAACAAACAATTTTAAGATTTAAAAATAAACCATAAATAACCATTTACTCCAATTGATAAATTCCATGACAAATATTTAATACCCATAAAGGGAATAATATATTGGTATAATTTAACAAGAAATTATTTTAAAGAAACTCGATAGTTCAAGGAATGTCAATCGAATGTATTACTTAGAAACACCTACCTTCAAGTCAAGTGAAACATGTTGCCTATGATGGAGGAATCACAAAAAATGATGGTGATGATGTATACAATCCATATACATCAAGATAACCAAGATTATTTCCACCCTAAACCCAAATATCATTCAATACGGCATCTAGGGTTTACTAGAGAAGTTCGAACAAATAGAAAAGCAAAAAGGAAGGAAAAAGAATATAGGAGGAGAGACCAATAGGATTTTAGCATGATAATCCAGGCTCAAACAAGTAGAAACACTAAGGTAGAATCCATAAAGAATTATAATAGTAGAGGATAGTCTCACCAAAGAAATTGGTCGAGCCAAGGGGGGAATATATCCCTAAAGATTTAAAAACAAGGAGGACTCTTTTGGAATTTTACACTTTTTAAATATTGGGTAGATCGTACGGTTTAGTAAACCTTATTCTAACCATGTGTCACACATTGGACTCTCACTATAAACCCACATAGTTTACTAAATCATGCGCAATTCATGTTCTATTACCCCTATACACAAAGGACTTTCACATTTTCAACTGGGTTTCTCACCATTTGGACCCAATATTGCACCACCAGTGCAAGAAAATCATGTAAGAACAAAATGAACTGAAAAAATACCTATATAATGGTAACAACATAGTTTCTCCTAAAATGTGCATGAGAACCATGAACAAAGAAAAAATTTCCATAAAAATTAAAATTTTAAAATAAAATGACTCAAAACTTTAGGGAAAAGATCAAAATAAATAAATAAATAAAATAAGATGGAAATTAAAATTTGAGGTGTTAGTATTATCCCAACAATAATTATTTCTTCCCCTAGAAATAAATCGGTAAAATATGGAAAAAGGGTCTGATAAAACTAGAAAAGTTCCCTTAAGAAAGGAGAAGTCGACCTGAAACTATTCCTCAAGACTAATGGGACACATCCTTAAACAAAATTTGAAATCTATGAGTGGAATTCAACTTACCGAAAAGATAAACATGACCTACATAACATAGGGACCTATTAAGTTATACATACCATTTAGTTTTAAACTAAAATGATGGATCATCAAAAAAAGATACTTCCAAGAAGTCACACTTCCACAAAACACCCAAAGGAAAATAGAATTCCTCAATAAATCACACCATCCAAAATAATAACCCAAGGAATTTAAATACAAAGATCAACCAAAGCAACATTATCCCATAACCAAGGAAGGAACCCTTAAAATCCAAAACACCAACTGACATGGAATAACACAATACTGACCTTGGTCTATAAAAATAGAGAGGAGGTAAATCTAGAAGTTTATTCATGGGATGAAACCCATGGTGAATTCAATATAATTCAAATGGATCCAACTAAATAATGACTAAAACATTCCCATTTCAAAAACCAAATCATCCACCTAATGATTTTCATGTTTGATCCCCCAAAACCAAGGCCCCAAAATGTAGTCCACAATAAAAACCACAAGTATAAAGATAAATACTGAGGCACAAGCACCAAAATATTAACCAACATCTCATATATTTCAAGATTGAATCACTCTAACAAATAACCAGATATTAATTACATTAAGAACACTAATAAAATACAAATATATCAAAAAGGAAACCACTCCAAACAAAGGATAATCCCAATAATAAAATATCCATAAACTCCCATGACAATCAGATAGGTTCCTCCAATGCAATCACAATATCTTTCACTCTTGAGGTATTAGGATTTTTCAAGTAATTGAGGTTACTCACAACATTTACTAACTACTCCATTTACCCAAGTGATCCTAGACCACTATTAAAGGAAATAATACGCTGATTTAGAAAATCATAGATATATTCTAAGAGCAAGAAAGATTCTGGCCCTACCACTCCATTTAGAATTTGGGTAGAGTCAATAATTGGAATAATTATACCTAACCGACATGGAGAATCACCCTAAGGTTCATCTTTAGAGATGCATTTTATACCCTTTATTAAGATATTTTGATTAGGCATTATTTAAACAAAAAGAAACATGAGTCTAATTCACTCATATTCCCTGATTAAAACAATACTCCCAATATAAACCAGGGGACAATTCCAAATTGAAAATTACTAAACAAAAAACATTAAAATCATACATTAAGAAAACTACTCTTTAAACATTAACCCTCTTTAAAAAGTATTAAAATCCAAATTTTTAAATCAAATAGTCCTTTTAAAAATCACTCAATCACTTCACTTTATTTTAGAATCCCAAAAAAATCACTTCATCCCTTATTCTATATTACAATTCTAGTTACTTGATAAAATATTTTCAAAATTTTATTTGGTACATGAATTCAAATTTTTTTAAACACTGATACTTCTAATAGATTTTCATATCATTTAGTAAAACTAATAAAAATAATTTTCATAAGACCAACTCATTTTCCAAAACTATTCTTTGTGTTTCCTCTTAAAATAAACCATTTCCCAAAACCCTTATAAAATAAAAATATCTTTTTAAGCAACCCTTAAAAATAAGTTTTGAAATTAAATGTTCTATAAAGTTCTTGTTTCCACTCAAAATAATACTTTTAATCATCAAGTATGAACAAAATTTGATATCAAACACAAAGCATGATCAAATTAAAATGCATAAAAACTAATCAAAACACTATTTAATTCATCTCTAATTATTTTAAGTTTCTATAGAAATAATTCATAATTGAGAGGGATCAAAACAAAAAAAAATTGGGAGGGATACAAATCAGTGCATAATTTGGTTTCATGGGTTGTTGGGTCATGTATCAACCATGCAAAAAAATTATAAATTAATCAAAACCATCAACATGTACTTTTTGTGGTTTAACGGGTCATGTGGGATAACTATGAAGACCTAATTCTTCATCCACTTTCACCCTAAAACACTTAAAATATTTAAAATAGCTAACAAAATACCTTTAAGGATCAAAATACCATCAACTAAAACCAAAAATCATCAAGTAACAAATAAAAACAAAGCATATAATTAAAATTCAAACCCTAAATACCCATATACATTCAAGCATTGTCATGAAGGGTGGTGATCCCTACTCATGGTTTACCTTCTGAGTTATAACCATCATATACTCCTTTAAACTAAGACATTCCCTAAATAACAAAAAGGTTTTTGAAGAACCAAGTTCTTTCTCAAGAACCTAGGCTCTGGTTCCATTTGTAATGAACTGACCTGATCTCACCCAACATTTCACTATATCTAGTTCACAACTAGGCCTGAAGGTTTCTTCTAATCCCACCAAGCTAGAAACTTATACCTAGACATCAAAGAACAAGATCTTGGGAATTATTTTTCCCAAAAATTAGAGTAAATAAGGTAGTGAATCATTTACTAAGAATTTTTAATGGGTCTTCCATACCATAGATGTACATGAAACATCAATAAACATAACCATAATAAATAAGTAACCCAAATGATTCATAACCAATAGTAATAATTCAACCCATTTTTATAAACACGCATATATCATCCAAAATAAATAAAAAAAGGAAGAACCAAACAAAAAATAACCAAAAATAAACATACACATTTACCTTTATAATTTAAAATGTAATATCCTAATATTTTAAAAGAACACTATGTTCTATGGCATATACAAAACACAATAGTGAGCTTAAACAAACCATGAAATATTATTATTTAAATGTTATATTTATAACATAGCCATTATATTGGAGGGTATGAATAGGATTAACCACATTATGAAATATATATATATATATACATATAAAGGTCCTACTCAATACAAATTTATTTATTAATTCTTAGGAAATAATTAATCAATTTTTAGTAAAGTCGTTTTATGCTTCAAAAATACGTTTTCTTCAAAAATAATATTTTTTGATTTTTATGAGTAGATAATATATTTAATTTATACCAATTATAGAAATTTTATTTTATAAAAAAATTATCATTTTTTAAATCATCATATCAAAATTATATTAGGGTAAAATTTTGGTATTTTTCTGAAAAGACTGCTTTTTTAGTCAATGCTAAAAAATACCGATTTTTGGAAACTATCATTTATGTTAATTAAAAATTATCTTTATAATTTGAATATTATATTAAAGTAAAATAATTCTTATTTAATATAATTAATTATATTTTAATTATTCTTATACCTTATTATGATATAAGTTCATCTTTGGGCTTAAAAACACATTTTTTCTAAAAACAAATTTCGTTGTATTTTGTGTTTGTATCTTAAATTTATTTCTTCCACTTCTAAGAATTAAATATTGAAAAATTGATCAAATATTTGGAATAATGAGGTTAAAATTTGGAAAATAATTCCCTTATATTTTTTCATTATGAATACTAATCATAGAATATTTTTATTACCATGGTAAAGGTAAATTAGGTAATTAAGGTTAAAGATAATATGATAAGGTCTCAAAATCAACCCAAAACATGAATATATTTCATTAGATTAGTATATTTCATCCATAATCATAAAAAAATAAAAAATGGGTCAATTTATTGCCACTTTAATTTGATTATGTCATTTATATTATTTTATGTAAACATAAATTCAAAAATGTCACTCTCTTGCTTTTAATACCTATAATATTTTATGATAGAGATAAAAATAAATTATGTTTGGTTATAAAATTTTATTCTAAATATATATTATTTTTTTAAAATGGTAATTTATTTTTAATTTTTAGTGATAAAATGATTACCTTAAATTTTTACACAACATTGACACTGTGTGTGTGTGTGCGAGTAGAATAAAAATCAAGTGAATGATTTTATAAATTCTAAAATTATTTTTTTTGGTGATTTAGGTGTCATGCAAATTTTATATATAAATATAACAAATTATGAATGTATTTAAGGTTTATATTCAAATTTATTTGTTTTCATGTTATTTTAAAATTTAAATTAAATGAATAGTTCCAAAAATGACATTAAATATATTTTATAATAAATAATATTTTATTAAATGATTTAAAATTCATAAAAATATTATCGTAGTCCAAGTTAAATGAATGTGGTTGAAAATATCAACCATGATCCATTTATGGGTCATTTTTCCTTTTATGGTAACATTCTTGATCCCTAAAGAATAAAAAACATTAATATTGTGCTAATTGTCAAAAGGGTGAATGAGGGGTTAAAACAAAGAGATAATGGTGAAAACATAATATAAAATTATCCAAATTTTATTAGATGAGATAATTTAGACTAATACTAATACTGTATTATAATTATATCAATTTAGATCCATTTTTTCATGAAAATAAATTTATATTAATTTAATAATTTAGGTCATTCCAAAAGTTTCACCCCCCCCCCATTATAAAAGGACACCCCCTATTCTATCCTATAAATAATTAAATTGCCTTTGTTTCCTCCAATACCTACCCAAATGCGTTTTTATAATCCCTCCCCGTTTTTGAGAGGCCTTATATTAGGAATAATACTAACCATAGAGGGATTAAGGTGTAAAACCACCTTGGGCATAGCATAGTGGTTATGTCTTGTGGTGGTGTTTGTGGGGTCTTGGTTTTAATCCTCCCCATGCATAATTAAGTAGATTTAAGGTTTAAAGCAAAGGAGGTTGTCTGAAGAAGAGGTGTAGATTTTAACTGAATTTTTTGGTTTTATTTATTCTTGCACCTCATTAAAATTTTATTAAAACGTGATGAAACAATAAAACTAGTATATTACATATAATTAGATGTTTTTATGTTAATTTAATAACCCTTATCTATCTTATTATTCCATCAAATGAGAAATTAATCCACTATTTATGTGTATAGTAGACTACCATCTTGTGAACCAATGTTATTCATTTTTCATCACCACCTCTCAAGGATAGTTATAATGATGGATTTAAGTTAAATATATGATATTAATGACATAATTATAATTATATAAATATAATATATCTTCTATTTTATTACCTTCTCATCCATTGAAAAATGATAACTTTATTTGTATGTACGTGTGGATTACCACCTCCATGAAGTGATGTGATTAGTTTTTCATCACCACATCACATGGATGGTATATATAAAGTATTTAAAGATATAATATGATAATTATGATATAATAATAATTCTAGAAAGATAAAATTATACTTATATTCTTTCCCTCATGCTCTTTAGAAAATGGAAGTGTTACTCATGCGTATGTACGGCCTTTCGTCTCCATGATTGTAACATAATTCATTTTTCATAACCATTTTTAATGATTGGTTTTAAAAGTATAACTAATTTATATAAATTATAATTATTTCATGATTATTATTATGTATATTATATAAAAAATATCGCTTTTACAGCGGTCAACATACCAAAGTCATTTTGAATTTGTGAACCGAAAGTTCTCAAAACACCCAGTATGGATTTAACTGATTATGTATTTAAATATAAAATTAAAATAAATGAAATAAATTGTTTAAGGAAGAGGGATTAAACTTGGAAAAGGTTATTAATAAATTAAATAATTGATATAGGTTTATTACATAGGAGTAAAAGGACATACATTGAAAGTATATACTCGTAGTAAGGGATTTTGTCTCAATTTATCTTCATTGAGGTATGTTTTAATATTGTACACCTAATTTATTTTATATGGTGTATATAATAAACTTTTAAATATTATATCATGAATTATTCATGGTATTTTATGTTTTAATTCAAATTATTTTATCTAAGGGAATTTTACTTGAAAGTTACCAAGTGATAAAGGGTTTCTTAATGTATTTTTCTTTCATTGGGTTATATCACTTATTCATTGATTATATTATTCCATGATTATATGTGAAATGAAATTTTTTAAATTTATGTTGTATTTACTATATTTTTTAAAGGTTTAATATTTTTACACTATAAGGACCTAGCCTTAAAATATTACATAATCTTGAATTAAATGAATAATTCACATTGAGGATCCTTTCAGGTTTAGAGTTTTATAGAATTAGGTCATAACTGTTACATTACATCCCAAAAGTTAGAAAGTAGACACTTCTACTTAGTTCCCATATTTTTTCACAAAATAAAAATTCTTGAAAAAAATATTCATGTCTAGTTCCATGTTTTAGACAGTATGACTTTTCCTTGATCCCATCCTTGACCCTATTCTAATTTATGTCCTGTGAAAAACATTTCAAAAACTTGGGATGAGCATAAAAAGCTCAGTAAGGGATTCACAAAGAAGGAAAACTGTTAGTTTTTTTTAAAACAATAAGTAAACCATGAATACTTTATCATAAGTAATACTTTTTACCTTTATGAAGTAGTAAATAATCTTCACTTAATAAAAGATCATTTCTTACCCTTTTGTAACCAAAATATTACCATAAAACCCATATAAAGAACACATAACATATAAAGGTAACTTGGGACATAAAAATACTTAAATGGAATAACCATGTGGTTGACTTCCACACATATCACTAAATTTAATAGCCATACGGCCGACATCCATACCCAATGCATTGGAGTTTATAACGTAACCACCCATCTTGGTTTATCACGACACTACCTATCATTTGGTTTATCACGTAACCACCTGTCAAATGTCCAAGTACCATTATAAAATCATAACACATACAACAAATATAAAGGAAAGAAAACATTTCCACATTTCAATCAAAATATATCATTTAAATATATTGACATAAAAAATCCATTATCAAAACCATTTTCAATACCAAAATACATAAAAGAGTATATGGTATTTATTTTCCTTTTTAAAAACAATATTTATTGTTAAGGAAGTCAAAGATTGAATAATACTCATGGAGGATGAAAGGTCATTGTCACTACTTACGTTAAAAGAAACATTCTTTTTTTTATTTAGTAAAATGATTTGTAGAAAAATATTCCCTTTAAATGAAATTAAAATTCAAATGTGTTTATACAGCGTATAAAAGAAAGTCGTATATTCAAACAAAATATGCCTCAATGAAAGGAGATTGAGACGAAGTCCCTTACAAAGATCATTTTGTAAATAAAATAGATCAATTATGTGTATTGAATATAATCACACATAAAGAAACTATAAATAAATGATAAGATATAAAAATTCATTTCTCACATAATCAAATAACGACACAAATAAGAAAAAAAATATCAACCCAAAGAACGGAAATTGGGTTAAGAAGTCCCCTTACCTCGTGTCCGATTTGACCCATTCATTCTTTAATCTTCTGAATAATAAACTAAAGTTAATTTCTAATTTATTAAGAACCTTTTTTTAAAGTTTATCATTCCTTTTAAATTACTTATTACCATTTTATAACATTATGTAATCATTTAAGTTAATAACGGTCGTTTTGTCGATATTTAGTACTTGAGTCAAAAATGAACTTATTATAATTACAAGTTATTCATGTGGTCAAATATCCATTATCTACAGAATGATATTCATGATATAGATATAATATATATCATATATATATAGTATATATATGTATTTATAATAGTACAAAACATTTGGAGATAAGAAATGAAATGCACCATTCATGGAGACGGTAAGTCGTACTACTTTCATTTCTATTTATTATTTTAATGGAATTAAAAAATAATGATACATAGGTATATTATAATTCCAGTATAATATAATATATAATATTATTATCTCTATCCTTTATATGTCCCACATATGGCAGTAATGAGTCATATTACTTTGAGGGGGCGACAGTCCGCACTTCCTCAAATGAAATTATCGTGTTTACCCATAATGGAAACTATAAAGGTATGATATAAATGGAAAATATATAAGAATAAAGAATAAATAAACATAATATAAATCATATATAAATATAGTTCCATAATAATGGCCACCATGAGAGGCAGTAGGAGATAATTGAACAATCATCACTTCGTGAGGCGTTAGTTTGTCATCCACAGAAACAGTATGTTCTTTACCCATTAGATGGAGGTGTGTTTAAGTGTAGTTTGAATACTTACCATAAAAACATCCTATTATATTTATTATACTGGTGTTTTTATAAAATAAAGTAATAAAAAGAGTTTATGGGGTTGGAGAAGTAAAATAAAACAAAAGAACATAAGAGAAGACGTTACCTTTAAATCGGGTAACTCCCTTTGGTTTGAACCAAAAGGACTTATTGAAGTGTCTTAAACATAAGTTAAGGATTATATGTGGAATAGAGGGATATTGAGAGATTATTTGGGTAGGTTTTGGAAGAGCCAAGGGGATTTATAGTTGTGAGTAATGGGTTGGAGGTGAGGGATTTTTATAATGGGGAGGAGGGTCTCTTTAGGAAAGTCTGAAAAATATTATTTTATTATATAATGAAGTTCAGTTTATAAAGGTCCAAAACTTATTAAAGACAAATATAAGATGACTCATGGTCAAAATAAAATCATCCAATAATAATTGGATAGTTTTTGGATATTATTTTAATCTTTATAATCTTATTTATTTAAATCATTTGTTAATGAGGTAAACACTGCATCATTATTGTGTCATAAATAATTTTATTTATTTGATGTATAAAAATTATAAAAAAATACCATGATGTAGGAAATCATTTTATATTTCCAAATAATATTTATAGTGGAAACTATAACTTATATAACCCTATGTAAAAATTAATTTACTAAAATATATTTGTTTATGTCATTTTTTCTTTACTTTAAAATAAAGTTTCATTATCACTCCCATGTGGCTCCATGGGGTCCCAAAATCAACCCAAATATGACCATGGTAGGATTTGTATCAACCAATAGGATTAGGACACATGTTTGGATAATTTTATATTATTATAATAATATATTTTTTACCCTTATTTACCAGATTTACCCTTTAACCAAAATAAAAGTTTTACTTAAGTAAATATTCATAATGTCTAAAAATAAAAGTTATCTATTTACACAATTTGGACATCCTTATTCCAAATATTAAATCCATTTTTCCAAATTCAAAACACAGAAGTGGCAAAAATTAATTTAAAATTAATTCCCATTGTCAAAACAAAAAGCGTGTTTTCCAGAAATATTAACTATCAAAAAATTAACAATTTTTTATGTCCAATGTCAAAGTGAAATTAATTCCAATGACCAATATTGTATTAAATGGTAAAAATATAATTTAATTTCACTTTAAAAACAATTAAAAGGATAATCTAACCATATAAATAAATTATATTAAAAGATAGTTTTGAATTAAAATACAATATTTTTCACTTTTCATTAAAAATTGAATTTTATAAGAAAAATACAAAAAATTTACCCAAAGTAAATTTTGATGTCCCAATTCTAAAGAATAATTTTATTTAGTTAAATAGAATATATAAAAGTGACAAAAACTATATTTAATAAGGGTTCTCCATCAAAAGGCGTCAAATCGACCTTTAAGGTAAATTATGCTTAAAATTAGATTAATTCACATTTTAAGCCTCTAAATTTTATTGTATAAATGTAAAAACATTTAAAAACATGTATAATGATATTGTAGTTAGTTCTGTTGATTCCCTCCAATGCAACAACTAGGTGTTAACTGCTATTTAAAATAATATTATTATATTGTTAGTGTGCAACGTAAGATTTCAAAGAAACCCATTGTTGTGTATCGGGTGCGCCATTGAACATAGAAACCCATTTAAATTAAAATTAATACTTAATTCACAAATATTAATAAATATGAAAATGTCATATTTCTTTATTTACCTGGGATGTTACATCCTTCCCCCCTTTTGTAAATTGCATCCTCGTAATTTTATTCACTTATCAAATAAATGGGGGTATTTATCCCTTATAGAATTTTCATATTCCCATGTTTCCTCTTCAACCATATGGTTTTTCCACAAAACCTTTACCTGGTAAATTACCTTATTCTACAACACTTACTCTCTATGGTCAATAATTTGGACTTGTTTTTCCTCATAAGAGAGATTCTATTCCAACTAAACTACATCTGGTCTCAAAACATGAGATGGATCTGGCATATACTTTCTCAACATTGTGTACCTGGGACAAACATGGAGGTAAAGCCACTCTATACACAAATGATCCAAATTTCTATAGGATTTCATAGGGTTCAATTAACCTCAGACTCAACTTTCTCTTCTTACCAAAATGCATCACACTCTTCTATGGAGAAACTTTGAGAAAGACATGATCACCTACCTCAAAAGAAATATCCTTCCTCCGGTTATCCACATAACTTTTTTGCCTGCTATAAGATGTTCTCATGTTCTTCTGAATCAACTAAACTTTTTTTTCTATCTCTTCTATTAATTATGGTCCCATCAACTTCTTTTCACCTACTTCATCCCAAAAATCTGGAGTTCGACAATGCTTTCCATATAATTCTTCAAACGAAGCCATCTGTATACTAGAATGAAAATTATTATTATAAGAAAATTAAACCAAAGAAAGATGTTGGTCCCAACTTCCCTGGTAATCCATTGAGAAATCACGTAGCATATCCTCCAAGATCTGAATTGTTCATTCTGACTACTCATCTAATTTTGGATGAAAAGTTGTGCTAAATTTAATTCAGTACCCAACAACTTCTGAAGGACTTTCCAAAAGTTAGAAGTAAACCTGGGATCACGATCAGAAACAATAGAGAGGGGAACACCATGTAACCTGAATATCTATTTACCATACAACTGAGAAAGTTTATCTAGAGACAAAGTATCTCAAATAGGAAGGAAATGAGCAGATTTAGTCAATCGATCAACAATAACCCAGATTTAATTGTTACCTCGAGATGTCTTTGGTAATACCAGAATGAAGTCCATGGATATATTTTCTCATTTCCACTCTGGCATTGGTAAAGACTGAAGTATCCCTTTTGGTAACTGCTACTCTTCTTTAACCTACTGACAAGTCAAACACTTCACAGTAAAATTAACAATATATCTTTTCATTCCATCCCACTAGTAATACTCCCAAAGATCTCTGTACATCTTAGTACTACTAGGATGAACTAAAAGCAGAGAACTATGAGCTTCACATAATAACCCATTCTTCAACTGTGAATCACAAGGCACACATAATATCTTTCCAAATCTCAAAACAGAATCATTGTCAAAGTTAAAATCAAGAAACTTGCCCTTCTGAACCAACTCTACCTTTTTCTACAACTCACTGTCTTCCTTCTACGCTTGCTTAATTCTATCTAATAGAGATGATCTCACTGACACCTGAAACAAAACAGAATAATTTCTTTCAACAATAACTTCTATGCCAAATTTCATCAAATCAAAAACCAAAGGACCTCGTTTTAAACGTAGTGTGGTTAATGAAGCATTTCTTTTTCAACTCAAAGCATTAGACATTTTATTTGTCTTTCCTAGATGATAATGGATTGTGAAATTATAATCCTTGATTAATTCCAACCATCTCCTCTATCTCATTTTAAATTCTTTCTGAGTTAATATATACTTTAAACTTTTGTGTTCAGTATATATTTCACATTTTACTCCATACAAATGATGCCTCCAAATTTTTAAAGCAAAAACAACATAAACTAATTCTAAATAATGTGTAGGGTAATTTAACTCATGAGGTTTCAACTGACGTGAAGCATAAGTAATTACCTAATCATTATTTATAAGGACACAACCAAGTCCTTTTAATGAAGCATCACTATAGATAACAAACTCACCATTTCTGGAAGGTAGTGCCAAAACTGGAGCATTCACCAATCTTTTTTTCAATTCCTTAAAACAATCATCACGTTCTTTTTTACAAATGAACTTAACACCTTTTCGAATTAACTTAGTCAGTGGACTAGATAACTGTGAAAAATTTTCAACAAACCTCTGATAATAACCTTCCAAACCAAGAAAACTACAAATCTCAATTATATTTGTGGGTCTTGGCCATTCTTCAATAACTTTTGTTTTAGCAGGATCAACAGTTATTTCATTTTTTGAAACAATGTTACCAAGGAAATAAATTTGATGTAACCAAAACTCACACTTGCTGAATTTCCCAAATAGTTTATTTTATTTTAAGGTTTTAAAGATAACACTTAAATGACTTTCATGCTCTTCTTTAATTTTAGAATAAACCAAAATATCATCAATGAAAAAACCACAAACTTATCTAAGAACTCATGAAAAATTCTATTCATAAGATTCATGAATATAGTAGGTGCATTTGTTAAACCAAAAGGCATAACTAAAAATTCATAATGGCTATATCTAGTATGAAACACGGTCTTTGGAATGTCTTATTCCTTTAATTTAAACTGATGGTACCCCGACCTCAAGTCAATCTTCGAAAAATACTGATCTCCTTGGAGCTGATAAAACAAATCATCGATATGAGGCAAAGGATACTTTTTCTTAACATTGATGTTATTCAATGATCTATAATCAATCCATAGTCTCATTGAACCATATTTATTTTTAACAAACAAGACAGGATCACCCTATGGTGATATGATAGGTTGAATGAAACCTTTATCTAATAACTCCTGCAATTGCCTCTTTAACTCTAAAAGTTCAATTTGATCCATTCGATAAGGGGGTTTTGAAATTGGCTTAGCATCAGGAACTAAGTCAACAATAAATTCAACTTCCCGATCAGGTATAATACTAGGCAACTCATCAAGAAAAATATCAATATACTCATTTACCACTGGCACATCATTAATCTGAACAGTTCCTTTGTTTTCAACAATATGTGCAAGGTAACATTCATTTCCATCTTTTACTAGTTTCTCATCTTCCTGATATGTTATCAAAAGTAAGGGTTCATTCTTGTACACAAACTGAAAATATTTTTTAAAAGAAATCTCTTTAGATCTGCATTCAATCTTAGCATGATAAACATAAAGCCAATCCATACCAAAAATAACATCAAACTCTACTAGAGGCAAAACAATAAGGTTTGAAGGTAGATTCTTTTCGTACACAAGGACAGGAAGGTTCTTATAATTTATTTTTGTTTGAAAATTTCCTCCATGTGTTTTTACCATAAGTTCAGGATTCATATCTTGATATGGAATTCCCAATTTACTAGAAAACTTCTCAGAAATGAAAGAATGTGTAGAACCTAAATCAAAAAACACATTGGAATAATATGAACAAACAAACAGTGTACCTGATACAACTTCATTTGATGGCCCAACATCTGTTGAATTAGTTGCAAAGGATTTCACCACCAATTTCTGCTTGTAGTCTGGCTACTTTCCCTTAGTTGAGTTCTTCATTGGAAACTCATTTTTATAATGACCCATTTCATTGCACTTAAAACATCTTACCGCTGGCTTTTTATTGCCTACTTGATCATCTTCTTTACAGTTACGAGCAATATGACCAGACTTACTACACTGGAAGCACATTCTAGACTTTTATAAACATTCTACATGATTCTTTTTACCACAATTCTCACAATATGGATATTTAGTATTCTTACCTCCAGGATTCTTTGATGAATTCTTTCCCTTTGCCTCCAATTGAACCTCTTATTCTGTTGTTTTTTATAGAACACCTGATCATCGGTAAACTCCATTTCCACCTTCTCTGCACATTGAACAAGTTTTTCATAAATTTTGAACTCACGAGAGGATAATTATCTTCAATATAGTGGATTCAGTCCTGAGTAAAATCGATTTATCTTACTATCAAGATCTCGGATGAAATTTGGAGCATACCTTGCCAGTCGCGTGAACTTTCCTTCGTAAGCAGCCACTGAGTCATCCTCCTACCTCAATTCCAAGAATTGTTTTTCCATATTAAGTAGAACCACATTAGTAAAATATTTCTCAAGGAAAATACCTTTGAATTTATCCCAATCATGAGCACCAATCTCCTCACTATCCCTGATATTTTTCACCATCGACCACCACTGATCAGCTTCACCTTCAAAACGGTAAACAGCGAGACTAACCTTTTGATTTTTTTAACACCCCATAACATCAAAAAATTTCTCCAATACTTTAATCCAATCTTCTACCAGTACAGGGTCATATGATCCTCTGAATGATGGGGGGTGTTGCCTCATGAAATGCTCCACTACTGACATGTTTCTCTATGGTTGATCTGGTTGATCTCGTGCATGGATACTACCAACATTTATAACCTGATTCAATTGTTCCATCACTGCAACAAACTAATCAATTTCGATTCCGACCATCTCAGGTTGCTGATTTGGAAGGTTGTCTTCCTTTTGATTTCATCCCAACATAGTTGCCCTATTTCCTATGTGGAAAACCATTCTGAACATAGAAATATCTTATTCAGAGCAACATGGTAATCTGTAAATGCTATATCACTTCAATATTATCATAAATTTATTTATAGATATTAATTTAACAATACCCTAACTCCTAAAGTTATCTAAAATGATCTCTGATACCAACTATAAGGACCCAGACTTAAAACATTACATAATCTTGAATTAAATGAATAATTCACATTTAGGATCTTTTTAGGTTTAGAGTTTTATAGAATTAGGTCATAACTATTACATTACATCCCAAAAGTTACAAACTAGACACTTCTACTCAGTTACTATAATTTTTCACAAAATAAAAATTCTAGAAAAAAATATTTGTGACTAGTTCCATGTCTCAGACAGCATGAATTTTCCTTGATCCCATCCTTGACCCTATTCCACTTTATATTCTGTGAAAAACATTTCAAAAACTTGGTATGAGCATAAAAAGATCAGTAAGGGATACAACAAGAAGGAAAATTATTAGTTTTTTTTAAATAATAAGTAAACCATGAAAACTTTATCATAAGTAATAATTTTTACCTTTATGAAGTAGTAAATACTCTTCATTGGATAAAAGATCATTTATTACCCTTTTGTAACCAAAATATTACCACAAAACCCATATAAAGAAAACATAACATATAAAGCTAACTTGGGACATAAACATACTTAAATAGAATAACCATACAGTCGACTTCCACACATATCACTAAATGGAATATCCATACGGCTGACTTCCATACCCAATGAATTAGAGGTTATAACGTAACCACCCCTCTTGGTTTATCATGGCACCACCAATCATTTGGTTTATCACATAACCACCCATCAAATTTCCAAGTACCATTATAAAATCATACCACATACAACAAATATAAAAGAAATAAAATATTTCCACATTTCAATCACAATATATCACTTAAATATATTGACATAACAAATCCATTATCAAAACCATTTTCAATACCAAAATACATAAAAGAGTATATGGTATTTACTTTCATTTTTAAAAACAATACGGCTTGTTAAGGAAGCCAAAGATCAAATAATACTCGCGGTGGCTGAAAGGTCGTCGTCACCAATTACATTAAAAGAAACATTATTTTTTTCCTTTAGTAAAATGCTTCATAGAAAAATATTCCCTTTAAATGAAATGAAAATTCAAAGGTGTTTATACAGCGTATAAAATAAAGTCGTGTATTAAAATAAAATATGCCTCAATAAAAGGAGATTGAGATGAAGTCCCTTACAAAGATCATTTTGTAAATAAAATAGATCAATTATGTGTATTCAATATAATCACACATAAAGAAACTATAAATACATGATAATATATAAAAATTAATTTCTCACATAATCAAATAACGACATAAACAAGAAAGATAAGATCAACCCAAATAATGGAAATTGGGTTAAGAAGTTCCCTTACCTCGTGTCCGATTTGACCCGTTCGTTCTTTAATCTCCTGAATAATAAAATAAAGTTAATTTTTACTTTCTTAAGAACCTTTTTTTCAAGTTTATCATTCCTTTTAAATCACTTATTACCATGTTATAACATTATGTAATCATTTAAGTTAATAACGGTCATTTTTTCGATATTTGGCACTTGAGTCAAAAATGAACTTCTTATAATTACAAGTTGTTCATGTGGTCAAATATCCATTATCTCTAGAATTATATTCATGATTTAAATATCATATATATCATATATATCCATTATATGTATGTATTTATAATAGTACATAACATTTAGAGATAAGAAATGAAATACACCGTTCGTGAAGACGGTAATCCGTACGTACGCATGAACACTAATTTCATTTATATTTATTATTTTAATGGAATTAAAACATAATTATACATAGGTATATTATAATTCTAGTATAATATCATATATAATATCATTATCTCTATCCTTTATATGTCCCACATATAGCAGTAATGAGTCATATCACTTTCAGGGGGCGGTAGTCCGCACTTCCTCAAATGAAATTATCACGTCTACCCATAATGGAAACCATAATGGTATGATATAAATGGAAAATATAGAAGCATAAAGAAAAAATAAACATAATATATATCATATATAAATATAGTTCCATCATAATGTCCACCATGAGAGGCGGTATGAGATAATTGAACAATCATCGTTTTGCGAGGCGTTAGTTTGTCATCCACAAAAACAATATGTTCTTTGCCCATTAGATGAAGGTGTGTGTAAGTGTAGTTATAATAATTCTCATAACAACATCCTAGTATATTTATGATACTGGTTTTGTTATAAAACAAAGTAATAAAAAGATTTTAGGGGGTTAGAGAAGTAAAATAAAACAAAAGAACATAAGAGAAGACGTTACCTTTAAATCGGGTAACTCCCTTTGGTTTGAACCAAAAGAGCTTCTTGAAGTGATTTATGCCTAAGTTAAGGATTATAGGTGGAAGAGAGGGATCTTGAAAGATTATTTGTGTAGGGTTTGGATGATCCAAGGGGCTTGAGATGTTTTAGGGATGGATTAGAGGTGAGGACTTCTTATAAGGGGGGAGGGTCTCTTTAGGAAAGTGTGAAAATATTATTTTATTATATAATTATTTTCAGTTTCTAAAGGTCCAAAACTTATTAAAGTCGAATATAAGATGACTAATGGTAAAAATAAAATCATACAATAAGAATTGGACAGGTTTTGGATATTATTTTAATCTTTATAATCTTATTTATTTAAATCATTTATTAATGAGGTAAACACTCCATAATTATTGTTTCATAAATAATTTTATTTATTTAATGTCTAAAAATTATAAAAAAATACCATGATGTAGGAAATATTTTTATATTTCCAAATAATATTTATAGTCAAAAAGATAACTTTAAATAACCCTATGTAAAAATTAATTTACTAAAAGATATTTGTTTATGTCATTTTTTTCATTACTTTAAGTTAATTAAAATAAAGTGTCATTATCACTCCCATGTGGCTCCATGGGGTCACAAAATCGACCAAAAGATGACCATGGTCGGATATGTATCATAAAATAAATTTATGACACATGTTAGGGTAATTTTATATTATTATAATAATATTTGTTTACCCTTATTTACCAGATTTACCATTTAACCAAAATAAAATTTTTACTGAAGTAAATATTCATAATGTCTAAAAATAAAAGTTACCTATTTGCACAATTTGGACCTCCTAATTAAAAATATGAAATCCATTTTTTAAAATTAAAAACACAAAAGTGGCAGCAATTAATTTAAAATTAATTCCCGCTATCAAAACAAAAAGCGTGTTTTCTAGAAATATTAACTATCAAAAGATTGGCAATTGTTTATGTCCAATTTCAAAGTGAAATTAATTACAATAACCAAAATTGGATTAAATAGTAAAAATATAATCTAATTAAACTTTAAAACCAATTAAAAAGATAATATAACCATATAAATAAATTAGATTAACAGACAGTTTTGAATTAAAATACAGTATTTGTCACTTTTCATTAAAAATTGAATTTTATCAGAAAAATACCAAAAATTTACCCAAAGTAAATTTTGATTTCCTAATTCTAAATAAGAATTTTATTTGTTCAAATATAACATATAAAAGTGACAAAAACTATATTTAAAAATGGTTCTCTATCAAAAGGCGGTAAATCGACCTTTAAGGTAAATTATGCTTAAAATTAGATTAATTCACATTTTAAGCCTCTAACTTTTATTGGATAAATGTAAAAACATTTAACAAACATGTATAATCATATTGTAGTTAGTTTTGTTTCATTCCCACCAATACAATGGCTAGGCATTAACTACCATTTAAAATAATAATATTATATTGTTAGTGTGCAACGTAAGATTTCAAAGAAACCCATGGTTGCGTATCGGGTACGGCATCGAACATAGAAACCCATTTAAAGTAAAATTAATATTTAATTAAAAAATATTAATAAATATGAAAATTTCATATTTCTTTATTTACCTGGGATGTTACATACACGTAATCTCTCTATTGATTAATTCTCAAATTTAATGATATGATATTTGCAAAGGTTATTTGTCTCAAATTTTCCTTCTTTGGGACATATATTTATGTTATAAACCTATCTTATTTTATGAGGTGTATATATTTTCCCTTTTACATGTTATATAATTAATCTCATTATGTTTATGATATTTAAAGTTTCATTTGAATTTATTCTTTCATGGGGCTTGTAAATCAAAATTTACCAAAGTGGTAAGGGTTTTATGTTTCAATCCCATTTTAATTAGGATTGTTTATGCTTGAATTTCCATTGAGTAAATTATATGATCATTATTTTATAAACCAATTAAATTTTTATTATCATCTGGATATTTCTGTAATTTTTCTGTTTGAGTGCCATCTTTCTCTCTTTGGCACTCAAAATGGTTCAAAAAATGTTTTTAAGAAAAGTCGACCTTATTTCTCCTCTTTTGGTCAGAAACAAATTTTCTTCCATGTTTTATAAAAAAATTATAATAATGTTTTTTACTATTATTTAATGATCATTTAAATTAAATTTTACCCATGTTTAACTTTTAAATTAAATTAAAAATAATCTTATTATTGTTTTCTGAACAAGGTACTTTTACCAAAAGTGTGAACAAAATATTTGTTTTAACATTATGACATGAATGTAACTTCCCACCATCATGACCACTTATGATTTCAATCTTATTTTATAAGTCTAAATAATTATTTTCAAATAAAGTTTTTTTTACCTAGTATTCTGGATATTTTAAAAGTTATTTTCAAAGTGTGAAGTATATTTTTCTCAAGAATATTTTTAATGGTCTTTTAATGATATTTCTATTCATCAATGACAACAATCCTAGATTTTAGTTATGATACAATTGGAATATGTTGTCATTATACCATCCTTATTCTTTATTTGGATAGATTTTGATTGTTTCAAAGAGATTTTCATGGAACCCATTTCTTTTCCATGGTTAAATCAAAATATGAAAGAACAATGGTTATTATTATGTTGATAAATGTAATATTTCATATGATATGATTATGTTATGGTTCTTAGACATTTTTTATGATGACGGGTGAGCCTGATATTTCTCATGATGATAGGTGATCCCAATATAGTTCATTATAATGGGTGATCCTGATATAGCTCATGATGACAGGTGACCCTGATATAGCTCTCCATTACATTGGGTAATGATTATATTCTCTAGATAATTATGTTTTAAGTTGATTGTATTGGTTATTCCACTTATAAGGGTTCTTCTATTGGTTATATGAATATAATTTTCTAATATACCAATACATTTTATCTATCTTACTATGAGTTTTAAATGGTTCCTTTGATCAAGATTAACATCACATGGATTATGATTATTGATTTATATATGACTCTTGTCTTATATTAAATATTTATACCATGTATCATGTTTTATGATCCAAGTTTTGATGGGTATGAATTATATTATGTTATGATAAATCACTTTGATTATGTTATATTATCCCTATGATTATATTATGCTCACCGATGACATTAAATTGTTAATTCTTATGTTTAACCTTAATAAGTGTTTGAGTTCAACCGTTTAATGTTTCATTTTCCACAGGTTATGAATAATGATGTTAAATGAATTATGCCTAGAAACTTTCATGTGTGAATAATTTTATTGGAGATTTTTAATTCTTTATATGGAATATAAAAATATGGTTATGAGTGGGAAAATTATCACTTAAAGACAAGGGTATTGTTATGTAAGAGTTTTTCCTAATTATTTAAAACTCTAAACCTAAAAGGTCCTTGGGTATGTAAGTGATTCAATTTTTCTTTATGATTTTGTAAGTTATGTATGGTTTAAATTGGGTCACATTTATTAGTATCAAATCTAGAAATGTTAATATGATATTTTAGCACTAGATCTGGAAATCCATGTTTGTGACTATTATAGTTGGTATCATAGCAGAGTTTAGATAAATTTGGAGATTAGGATGTTTTCATGTGATATTATATTAAGAGTTATAGATACCATCATGAGTTTGTAAGTTTAAGGTTTATTAAAAGTTCAAATTCATAGACACCGCCTTTTTATGTCTTAAGTTATGTGATTTTAAAGTGATTAATAATATATTGGGAATCATTTTATTGGGTTAAGGTACAAGTAACCCTTAGTCATATCATGTGTTTTAACATGAAGTATTATTTAGGAAGAACACTATTAAATTTTTGGGGATGTAAGTTTAAGGGTATGATATAACCTAAAGTTTAAAATATTATTTAATGTTGAGGTTATTTAGGTAATTTTGGATGTAGGGTTATTTATTTATGGAATGGTCTAAGTTGAACCTTTGGTGTTATTATGGAATTTGTAGAGTTAAATGTATTATTTCTTCATATGAAGGTTTATACATTTTGGATATTATCTTACATTTTTCTAAACATAAGTTTTTGTTAATATATAAATATAGTATGAATAGCTTGTTATCCTTTTGTGGATTATTTTATCTAATATAAGTTGATTTTAGTGATTAAGACATGAAAAATTCATCTTGAATACTCATAATTTGGAGAAAAATATGATATTATGGTAGAAATTGATTAAAGGATTAAATTGTAATTTTCAAGTAAGTATATTTCTTTATGTTCTTAGTCTATATGGTAAATGAATTATTCAACTCTAAGAAAAGGATCTTAAAATATAAATTTTATCTTATTACCTTCATTTATGATACATTGAAGGTATTTTTCACACCTTGTTGGTTTATGGTTTTGTATTCATTGACTTTCTCATGATTATCCTTCTTCTTGTGATCAATGTTCACTATCACTCTATATAATTATTTGAACATTACTTTTTTCCTCCATGAATATATTTTCACTTCCTAATAATGTTCTCCTATTTGTAAACTTAGTTATGTGTTATTCTATATGACCTTCATACTTTCATTTCTCTCTTTTCAAGAGAAATTTTTATTAAACCTTTTTACAATGTGGGATTTCAAAAAAGGTATTTTCAAATTTCAAACCCTTAATTATCGATATCAATTTAAAATTGTTATGTAACAATTTATTAAATTGGGTAGAATTTAATATCTTGAGATTTTAAAATAACTCCATGTTTGATAGTGTATACATCATGCAACATCGATCTTAAATGAACCATAAAATATTATTATTTAAATGTTATAGTTATAACCTAGCTGTTAAATTGGTGGGTATGAATAGGATTAACCATATTTTGAAATATGTACATATATATATAATGATCCTAATTAATACAAATGTATTAATTAATTCTTGGGAAATAATCACTCAATTTTTAGTAAAGTAATTTTATGCTTCAAAAATACATTTTCTTAAAAAATGATTTTTATGGATTTTTGTGAGAGGATAATATAATTAATTTATTAAAATTTTAGAAATGGTATTTTATAAAAATTATTTCATTTTTGTAATCATAATATTAAAATTATTTTAGGGTGACATTTTGGGATTTTTCTGAAAAGGTTGAATTTTCAATCAATAGTGAAAAATACTGATTTTTGTAAAACTATCATTTATTTTAATTAAATATCCCTTTATAATTTGAATTTAATATCAAATTAACATAAATATAATTTAATATAATTAGTTAAATTTTAATCTTTATTATATCTGATTTTAGTATAAGTTCATTTTTGGGCTTAAAACATATTTTTTATAAAAAGGGTTTTTCATTGTGTTTTGAGTTTTTATATTAAATTTATTTATGACACTTCTAGGAATTTGATATTGAAAAATGGATCCAAAATTTATAATCCATTGGTTCAAATTTTTAAATAATTCCCTTTTATTTTTTTCATTATGAATAGTAACCATAGTAAAAAAAATCTATGGTAAAGGTAAGTCGAGTAATTAATGTTAAAAATAATATGATAATATATCAAACTCAACCCAAAAATTTTATATATTTTATTTTATGAGTATATTTATTCCATAATCATTCAAAATTTTAAAATTGGGCAATTTCTTTCCACATGACTTTGATTATAACATTTTTATTATTTTATGTAAATATAAAGTCAAAAATGTCACTCTCTTGCTTTTAATATCTATAATATTTGGTGATAGAGAAAAAAATAAAATATATTTGGTTATAAATGGTTATTTTAAATATAAATTATTGTTTTTATCATGGTAATTTATTTTAAATTTTTAGTGATGAAATAATTATCTTAAATGCTTACACAATGCTCACACAATACTTATGCGGGGAGTAGAAAAATCAAGTTAATGATTTTAAAAACTATAAAATTATTATTTTTGGATGATTTATAGGGTATCATAAATTTTATAGATACATATAACATAATAGGGATGTTTTAAAGGTTTATATTTTAATTTCTTTGTTTTCATGTTGTTTTCAAAGTCAAATTAAATGAATAGTTCCAAAAATGAAATTAATGGTATTTTATAATAAATAATATATTATTAAATGATTTAAAATTAATAAAAAAATATTAATTTTATAAAATTTAAAGTGATATAATTTATAATATAAAACATGATCCATTTATGTGTCATTTATCCTTTTATGGTAACTTTCTTGAACCCTAAAGAGTAAAAACTTTAATATCACGATAATTGTCATAAGGGTTAACGGGAGTCAAAACAAAAAGATAAGGGTAAAAGAATACTCTAAACCTCTCTAAATTTTATATTATTATATTATTTAGACTCTTATTCATCCTATATTATAACTATATCAATTTAGAGTAATTTTTCTATGAAAATTAACTTATATTAATTTAATACCTTAAGAAATTCTGAAAGTGACCCTCCCCTCGTTATAAAAGGACACCCCCTATCCTCTCCTATACACACTTAAATAACCTAATAGTTTAGATAATACCTACCAAAATATATTAATATAATACCAATCCATGTTCTATAGGTGTTAGTTTTGGAATAATTCCAACCTTAGAGGGATTAAGGTGTAAAGTAAAGGAGGTTGTTTGAAAAAGAGATATAGCTTTTAACTAAATGTTTTAGTTTTATTTCTTCTTCTACCACCATAAAATCTTATTAAAAAATTCTGAATAATAAAACTATTATATTACACATATTGAGCTGTTATTATTTTAATGTAATAACCTATATTTATCTTCTTCTTTCATCAAATAGTAAATGAATCCATCATTCGTGTGTATGGGGGATTATTGCCTCTCAAATTGATGTAATTCGTTTTCCATCACCACCTTTCAAAACTAGTTATAATGATAAATTTAATGTATATATATGATATTCATAACATAATTATAATTATTTAAAGATAATATATCATTTATTTTCTTAACTTTCCATCCATTGAAAAGGGATAATGTCGTTCATGCGTACGTATGGATTACCACCTCCACAAAGTGATGTGATTAATTTTTCATCACCACATCACATGGATGGTATGTATAAATTATTTAAAGATATAATATGATAATTATGATATAATAATAATTTTTTAAAGGTAAAATGATACTTACCTTCTTTCTCTCATGCTCTTTAAAAAATAGAAACCTTACTCATGCGTATGTATGACCTACGGTCTCCATAATTGTAACGTAATTTATTTTCCATAACAAAGTTTCAAAATTTATTGTAAAATTACAATTAATGTAAAAAAATGTTAATTATTTCTTGATTATTATTTTGGATATTGTGGAACAAATATTTCTTTTACAATGGTCAACATACCAAAGTCATCTTGAAATTATGAACTAAACATCCTCAAAACACCTGATATGAACTTAACTGATTAAGTATTTAAATATGTAATTAAAATAAATTAAATAAATGGTTTAAGGATAAGGTATTAAACTGGAAAAAATTTCTTAATAAATTAATTAATTGATATAATTTTATTATATAATAGTTAAATGACATACATGGAAATTATGGACTGGAGGTAAGGGATTTTATCTCAGTTTCCCTTTATCAAGGCATGTTTTTATTTTGTACACCTAAGGTGTATATACTTACCTTTTAAATATTATATCATGAATAATTAATGTTATTTTAAGTTTCAATTAAAATTATTTCATACAACTGGATTTTACTTGAAAGTTACCAAGTGATAAATGGTTTCTTAACTCAATTTTCTTTCATCAGGTTATATCACTTATTCATTGATTTTATTATGACAAGATTATTTTTGGAATGACATTTCTTTGATTTATGTTTTATTTCCACTAGTTTTGTTCATACTTATATTTTTACACATAATATTTATATTGATTAATTCTCAAATTTAATGATATGATCTTTGTAAGGGTTATTCGTCTCAAATTTTCCTTCTTTGGTACATACCTTTATGTAATGCTCCAATCTTATTTTATGAGGAGTATAAACTCCCCCTTTAACATTTTATATCATGAGTCTCATTATTTTCATGATATTTAAATTTTTATTTGAATTTATTCTTTCATGGATCTTACAATTCAAAAGTTACCAAAGTGGTAAGGGGTTTATGTTTCAATAAAAATTTAATCAGTATTTTTTATGCTTGAATTTCCATTGAGGAAATTATATGATCATTATCTGATAAACCCATTTAATTTTTCTTCTCCTATGGATATTTATATCCATAAAAAGTTAAATTATTATTACCATATTACTTTTAATGGAAAAGTGGGAAACTGAACAAGGCATAACTAAGTATTATATACATAGAAGGAGCTCACAAAATCATCACTGTTTGGAAAAAAACCCTCAAGGCATCATTGAAGCATTTTGGAGGTGATTGTGTTTGTTAACAAAGTGGGCCTCCATGTTGTGTTTGTTGAAAAATAAGACCATGATGTATGAGTGTGTTGACAAAGGGGGTTTACTTGGTGATTTTTTGGGTTCAAGGGATGCTTTCAACAATACAAGATTGATTGAAGAACCTCGACAAAGGAATGGATGGTCTGGAGGCGGTACAAAAAGAGCAGATACAAGGTGGAACTGTTTTCCATTGTTTGCCAAATATTTGGGCCTGAAAATCAGAAAATGGAGAGATGCATTTTTGTCAAAGGGAGGAGTGTGAGAAATCAGAGTGGTGCGTGGAAAAATAATGTGTTGCGTGAAAAATTAGAGGGATGCGGGAAAAATATAGTGGTGCACGAAAAATCAGCGGGTTGCGCGAAATATGTGCCCAGTGCACGAAAAAGAAAAGTGATGCGTGAAATAGTGGAATGAAGTTTTTTGTGCAAGAGGTGTTTCAAGGTCTAAAGCTTGAAAATTGGAAAAGGCGTGAGGTGAACGAAAAATTGGAGCAGTGCGTGAAAAACGATGTTGCGTGGAAGATGTGTTTTTCGTACTCGAAGTGAATTACGCGCTCAAGGAGTGTTTTTCACATGGGGTCGACTTTGCCAATAAATATGAAGTGACCCCCTCCATTCGAAGGATTTCAAGAAATAAAGAGTATCCGAGCTCTGGCGCATGAAATTGGAGTGCACAAGAGTGTTGCGTGAAAAGAAGACTGTTGCGCGAAAAGTGAATTTCACGTAAAAGCAGATAATTGTGTGCAAGGCAGCATAGAGGTTGCGCATAAAAGTTGTTTCATGTAAAATATTTTTTTTGCACGTAAAAGGGTTATTGAGCGTAAAAGGGGTGTTGCGTGAAAAGTGAATTTTGTGCAAAAGAAAAGAATTATGTGCAAGGCAGTATAGTGGATACGCAAAAAAAGAAGAGGTTTCGGGAAAAATAAGTGGTTGCGTGTAAAAGAAGGTGTTGTGAAAAAATTATATTTCGTGCGAGTCAAGGGAATTTCGCGCAAGGTGAAGTAAGGGTTGCACGCAAAAATTTCAGTTTCCCGGTACACCTGGTGCAAAGTGAGATTCATCTATAGGTGAAAGTTGGACTTCAACAGAGCATCTATCAACAGTTAAAGATGCAGATTTCATTAAAGATAATGAAGAGACCTACAGGTCTATAAACTATGAGTGGATCCCTTACAAGTGCAGTGAGAAAAGGAAGAGGAAAAAGGTTATCCTTTCTATCAATAGTGAGTCAGAGAGAGAGGAATAGGGAGTGACCCTTGGGAAAGTAGTGAGCTGACCCTAAACATTGTAAAGGCAGTGAGCCTGGGCATAGAAGTGATCTATCCTGAACATTAATGGCAGTGATATTTAGTGGATTTGGTGCAGCGTCACATCTTCGTTGTATGCTCCTTGGTCGTAGCCCAGTAAGGGTGAACCAAGTAAAAATCTATGTGTCTGCCTGATTGCTTCCCGGCATTGCATTCAAAGCATCATAATCAGATAAAGAAGAAAATAAGTGATCATAATAAACACAGAAGTGAAAACAAAGTGACCCTTGTAATAAAGAGTTCAAGATCCAGTGGGGTAGGAAGAATTTAGAAAAGAATATCCATATCCTGATTCACCCCCCTCTCAGGGTATATTGGCCCCTATTGGTCCTAAAAATCACAAAAAAACTAAAAATATTGGAAATAATCACTCTATATAAGCCTCATTGCAGTGAGGTTACCTGTATATCCATATGTCTCTTGATAATATCATAAAAATGTTTGACCATTATATCCCAATTCTGGATATATTCATATATGGTAATTTTCCCCTCGTTGATTCTGCATGCCAATATTCGATCTTGTTTATTGATACACTAATATTTCTTTCCATTAAGAGAAACTCAGATATATATCCCGTATATTCTATCAGCATCCACCTTTGACACGTTGATATTGAAATCTTCATATAACATCTCTTCCTTCAAGTTGAGGACCTCTGTATATTTATATAATTTTTTTTATGCAATATTTTACTCTTTGGTATTCCAAATGATTCAGAAAACATTTTTAATAAAAATTTTCCTTATTTATCCTCTTTTGGTCGAAAAACGTTTTTCTTTCATGTTTTATAAAAAAATAAAGAATTTTTTTACTATTATTCAATGATTTTTTAAATTCAAATTTACCCATGTTAAACTTTTTACAAAAAAATAAAAAAAAAATTACTTTATGAATGACGTATGTTTACTGAAGGTGTGAACATAATATTTATTTTAATATTATTACATGAACATAATTTCTCATCATCATGATAACTTAATTATTTGAATATTATTTAACAAGTTTCTATATTTATTTTCAAATAAAATGTTTTTCCTCATATTTTGATATTTTAAAAGTGGAAAGGATATTTTCCTCAAGAATGTTTTTAATAATCTTTTTATAATAAATATATCCATCGACAACAAAAAACATTGATTTTACTTATGATTTATAGATAATATGTTTTAATTATACCATCTTTATTCTTTCTCTAGATGAATTGTTATTGTTTCAAATATATTTTCATAGAATCCATTTCTTTTCTGTAGGTAAATCAAGCTATGAAAGAACGATGATTATTATCATGTTAAAAAAATAAAATAATTCATGTGTTATGATTATGTTCTAGTACTTAGACATTTTTTATGATGATGGGTGGGATCGATATATCTCATGCTGATGAGTGAGCCTAATATACCTCATGATGATGGGTGAGTCTAATATAGCTCTCTAATGAGTTGAGTAATGATTATGTTCTCTAGATAATTATGTTGGAAGTTAGTCGTATTTGTTATTCCACATGTAAAGGTTCTTATAAGGGTTATATGAAGATAATGATCCAAGATACCAATAAATTTTATTTATGATTTATATGAGTTTTAAATTATTCCTTCAATCAAGATTTATATCACATGGTTCGTAATTATTTATTATTATATGACACTTGTCTTATGTTAAATCTTTATGCTATGTCTCGTGTTTTATGATCTAGGTTTTTATGGGTATGGATTCTATTATATTATGCTCATGCACTTTTATTATGTCATCATAACATTATTCTCATTTTATTCTCACTATTTATATTCAATTTTTAATTCTTATGTTTACCCTTACTGGAAATTTGAGATCACCCTTCTTACATTTCCTTTTCCCTATGTTGTGAAGAATGATATTAAATGAATTATGTCTATAAAACATTGATTTGTGAAGAATTTTATGGGATATGTTGAAGTATTAATATATAATATGAAAACCTAGGTATAAGTGGTAAAATTATCACTTAAAGATGTGAGTATTGTTATAGAATATTTTTTTCTAATTCTCTAAAACTCTAAACCTAAAAGGTCCTAGGTATTTAAGTGATCCAATTTTTACTTTTGATGCTGTATGTTATGGATGGTTTAAATTGGGTCACATTTATTAGTATCAAATCCAAAAATATAAAGTTTATGTTTTAGCATTGGATCTGGAAGTGCAGATTCGGGGCTGTTATATAAAAGTTACATAGTACACAGAAGAATAAATACAAGAGAAGCAAGAAAGAAATGGATACAACAAGTCAAAATAATCGATATATAGCATCCCAAAATCAACCCACTACAAATTTACCATGGAAAATTTTTAACTTCTAATACAACCCTAGAGATGTAAATCAGTGAGGAAACACAAAGGAACATACTCCAAGCACCTCAAAGGAACCACAATGACTAGATACACCCACGGTTGTATGTGAGGTGTGAGCGAAACTGTTCCTACTAGGATATCACCAAAGGTTCCATGAAATTCATTAAAAATTAAATTTCAAACATTATAGTTTGAAATATATTTAGAAAATAATATTTCTCATAAAGCTGCATAAAATTAGTCAATTAATCCTCCCTTTCTTTGAATATACCTCTTTCAAAATAAACTTTCATTTGAAATTAAAATAAAAGATTTAATTTGTGATAAAAGATATTTATAACATGTGAGAAAACCTATAACCTTTATAAAACCATGAATTTCATAAAAATATCTCTTTAATTAGTCAAAACCTTTCTCATAGAAAACCATAATTTTTAATAAAAAATTTCTAAACATAAACCCAACCAAAGAAAAAGAAGGTATAAAACAAAGTTGTAATCAAAAGGGAACCATGTGTCAATGATACAGGACTAAAGAAAACTAAAGTAGTATAATGGTTTCCTATAATCCAACCAAACTAGGAGATATAGAAAAACATAAGGATTAATTCCCCTAGATTGGATCATCAATAATAGATAAGTGATAAGGGAAACTCAATGGGTGCTAAAGGGAAATGGTCTTATACATTACCATACCATGAGACCAACTTTTGGTCTATATCACATGCTATAATAACCAAATCCACACAATTATTCCACACTGACATCATCAATAAATCAATCCCCACCTATCCCTATATCACGCTAAATGGGATCCTAGTGGAGTGAATACTAACTAGGGTAGCATAATCCTTGAACACTCTCTTAATGGATAGGGTTTCTATGCATAAAATCAAGTGGATGTGAGTCAATTATCAATCAAAGAGAATCACATGCATCAATAAGTCATAATAAATAAATTTCATCTCAACTACAACCCCCTTTAAGGAAAAAAACCCTTTCATAACCACGCATAAAAAAATCATTTCTAAATAGACATACCTTAAATGGAAAGGGCTTAAATAGTGAATATCAAACAAGAGGCTTATATTCTAGGGAATCAAAAATAAATCTAATTAAATTCCTTTAAAAAATTAAAAATATTACTTAAGATTATCTTGTTATGACAATACTTACTAATAAACTTTGATATTTCAATTATAAATAAAACACATTTTAAAATCCCGTTTATAAACCAATTATAATCCAATACTTCCTTTGAAAAAAATCAAATACTGAAACCTAATATAAAACTCACACTAGCATAAAAACCCTTTATAATTACAATTTCCAATTTAAAACATCCCATGGGATATATACATATTCACTTGTCACTCTAAAAAATTATTTTAAGATTTTACACATAAAACTATAGAGAAACATTTATACCAAATGATAAACTCCATGAAAAACATTTCAATACCCATTAAAGTTACAATATATTGGTATAATTTAACAAGGAATGGTTTTAAATAAACTCAATAATCCAATGAATATTAATAAATGTTATTACATAGAAACATATACCTTTAAGTTAAGAAAAATATGTTTCCTATGATGGAAAAAATCCAAAAAAATGATGGAGATGATGTTTATAATCCCTAGAAATAAAAATTCCTAAGATTAGGTCACCATAAACCCTAAAATCAGAAAACATGGAATATAGGTATCACGGGATAAGTTTTAACCAAGATAAAATCAGCAAGGAAGGAATAGGATGGTAGGAGGAGAGACCTAGAGGATCTTACCTTGACAGTCTGGGATCAAACAAGGAGAAACACCAAGGGAGAAGTTATAGAGGTAAAGAGGAGGAGATGGGAGTCGCACCAAGGGGTTTTATTAATCCAAGTGTGTATATAATAGATCCTTAAGTCTTTAAAATTGGTGAGGACACTTTTGGAATTTCAAAATTTTAAAAAACTGGGAAGACCATATGGTTTTTTCATATAGTTTGGTCGTAAGGTTTGGTAAATTTTGTTCCAATCATATGTCACACACTAGAATCTCACTGGGAACCATCATGGTTTGGACACACCATTTACCAAATCATATTCAAGTTGTGTTTTATTACCCATGTTCACAAAGGACTCGTATATTATCTACTGGGTTTCTCATGGTTTAGATCTAACCATGTGTGTTGGGAAAAAATCCCTCAAGGCATCATTGAAGTATTTTTGAGGTGATTGTGTTTATTGACAAAGTGATCATCTGTGTTGTGATTGTTGAAAATGCAGACCATGACATGCAAATTTCTTGAAAAAGAGGATTTCATGATGGAATGTCAAGTTCAAGAGCTAAGTTCAACAATCCATGTTTGATTCAAGAACGTCGACAAAAGGAATGGATGATCTGAAGGCGGTACAAAAGAACAGATACAAGGTGGTGCTGTTTTCCAGTGTTTGCCAAATTTTTGGGCCTGAAAATCGTCAAATGAAGAAAAGTGGTTTTTGAAAAAGGGACTTGCGCGTCGTGTACTTGAAGGCTTGGAAACTTGCGTGCCATATGTTTTTCATGATCAAATCATCAAAATGTGGCAAAGGGACAAGTGTCGCGCAAGTATCGGTGGTGTCACGCAAGTGACTTGCGCGGCGTGAAAGAGACTTGCGCTTCAATGCCTTGGAAGCTTGAGAACTTGCGTTCCAGTGGTTTTTCAAGATCAGAAGATCAAAATATGGCAAAGTAAAGAGGTTCATGCAAGTTTGGAATTATGTTGCGCAAGTGACTTGCAGGAGAAGAGACTTGGGCGCCGAGACTTGCGCGTCGAGGAGAGACCTGCGCTCTGTCACGCAGGGGTGACCAAATGCCTATAAATACTAGACCACCCCTCTCCATTCTTCACTGGAGTTCAACACTTTAAGAAATAAGAGCTCCCATCGCGCAGGTGTGGTGGTCGCGCAAGTAGTGTTTGGTCGTGCAGGTGAAGTTGCGCGCTGGTGGTTGAAGTTGCGTGCCAGTGTGAGAAGTTGCGCGCTGGTTGGCAGTTGTGCGCCAATATTGGTTTGGGCATAAAAGGAAGAGAGTCGTGCAAGTTTGGAGTTGAGGAAGCTTGTGTCGCGCAAGTGCCTAAGGTGGACTTGCGTGCCCGTTGTGACTTGCGTACCGATACTTGCACGCCGAGGTAGACTTGCGCTCCAAGTAATGTTTAGTTCCGGCAGTGATTTTCGGGCTGCGTGGAAGCTGGAAGATTGTCCGATACCTTCGGTGCAAAGAGAGATTCATCTACGGGTCAAATTTGGACTTCAACAGAGCATCTACATACAGAAGAAGATGCATTCCTTCATGAAAATGAAGAGACCTACAGGTCTATAAACTGTGAGTGGATCCTTTCCAGAGCAGTGAGCAAAGGAAGAGGAAGAAGGTGATCATCTCCACCGGCAGTGAGCCAGAGAGAGAGAAACAGGGAGTGACCCTTGGGAAAGCAGTGATCTGACCCTAAACCTTGTAAAGGCAGTGAGCCTGGGACAGAGTGACTGTGCCCAAACTTTTTAATCCACATCTAGTGAATAATAGTGGAATTTGGTATGACTGAAAACTTGTCGGCGTATGCTCCTTGGACGTAGCCCTTAACGGTGAACCAAGTAAAAATTGTTGTGTCCTGTGCATGCTTTACCTTCTGTTTATATTGTGAAACAGGAAAGTGAGAGAAGAGTGTTTTTCTTAATAGTGAAACAAGATCAGAACATGCTTTAATTTTGAATTAGTCATACCCTGATTCACCACCCCTCTCAGGGTACTCAGCCTAGTGGACCTAACAATGTGCTACCTGTGTAAGAAAATCATGCAATAAAAATATGAACTAGAAACTCACTCCATAAGGGTAACCACATGGTTTCCCCTAAAATTTTCATGAAAACTATGAATGGAGAAAAAATTTCTATAAAACTTAAAATTATAAAAGAAAACAACCTGATGCATAAATAAAAGGATCTAAACTAATAAATAAATAAAATAAGAAGCAAATTAAAAATTGGGGTGTTACAATTCTCACTACCATAATGATTTCCTCCCCCATAATTCTATTAGTAAAATATGGAAAAACCCAGTCATTAAAAATTGAAAAAGGTCCTTAGTAAATGGGATATCAACCCAAAAATATTCCTCAAGACCAATGGGACACATCCTCAAACAGAATCTAACATCTTCAAGCCAAATTATACTTATCAATAAGAGACACGTGACCCATAGAATATGAGAACCTATTAGGGTCTACCCACCATTTATATTTAAACTAAAATTGTGGATTATCTTAAAAATATACTTCTAAGAAGTAACACTTCCACAAAACACCCAAAGAAAAACAGAGTTTCTCAATCGATCATAAAAACCAAAAGGATGCTCCAAGGAACTCTAAGATAGGGATGACCAAAATATCATCATCCCACTACCAAGGAAGGAATGCTCAAAATAAAAAATAACCAATTACATGGAATTAAAAATCACTCACCTTGGGTTAGATAATCATAGATAAAGGTAACTTGGAATGTAATAGTCTAATATTTTATTATATATTTCTCTATAAATAAATTTCTTTGATAGCTTGCATTGTACGCGACACCAAATTTAAAAGAACCGTAAAAGTCTATTAAAATATTATTATGTGAAAATTATAACATTTTTTAATTCATCATGTCAATATTATCTTAAGTGTAAATTTTGAGATTTTTCTAAAAATATTAATTTTTCAGTGAATAGTAAAAATAACGATTTTTGTAAAATAGTCATTTATTCTAATTCAAAAATTCCCATAAAACTTTTAAGTAAATACTAAATTAGAATAATACTCATTTAGTTATAAATAATATGATTAATTACATTTTAATAATCATTATACCTGATTTTGGTATAATTTTATTTTTGGACTTAAAAATGCAGTTTTCTAAAAAAAACTGTTTCTCGTTTCATTTTTCATTTTTATCTTTAATTGTTATTTTTTTCACTTATATGAATTGAATTTTATAAAATATATTCTATATTTAGAATCAAGATATTAAATTTTTTTAAATAGGTCTCTTTTATTTTAAGATATTATGAATATTAACTGTGGTAAAATTTATCACCTCGGTTAAGGGTAAATCGGGTAATTAAGGTTAAAAATAATGGGATAAGGCATTAAAAATATATATCCAAAACATTAATTTATTTCATTGAATTATTATATTTCATACATAATCAAGTAAACTTAAAAAAATATGACCTTTTATTGTCATTTATATTTTTTTTTACCATTATAATATTTAAATAAAGTTAAAATTGTCATTCTCTTGCTTTTAGTATCTCTAATATTTTTCCATAAGGATAAAAATAGATTATGTTCAGTTTTAAATTTTCATATAAAATATAAATTAATTTTGTTATCTTGTTATTTTTTTTTAAAAATAGTGATTGAATAATTATCTTAGATGTTTACGCAACACCGACATGACGTTTATTGAATTAATAGAAAAATAAAATAAATGGTTTTTAAAACAAATATTAAAATTAATGAAGGTTGAATGAATTATGGTTTTAAAAAAAATTATAGATAAATATTACATTTTAAGGTTTTGTAAAATTATTTTATTTGAATTCCATATTTGTTTAGATGTATTTAAAGCCAAATTAAATGAATAGTATCAAAAATGACATTAAAGATATTTTATAATATATAATATTTTATTAAATGATTTAAAATTCATAAAAAATACTATTTTAGGCCAAGTTAATAGGACATTTTTGAATCAACCGTGATCCATTTATGGGATTTTTTTCCTCTTATAGTATCATTCTTGACCTTTAAAGTGTAGAAAACTTTTATATTGTGGTAATTGTTAAAGGGTTAACAAGATGTTAAAACTAAAAGATAAGAGTGAAAGAATGACCAAAAAATTATCCAATTTTTATTGTATTAAATTTTTTCAAATCATAATCATATTATATATTAATTATATCAATTTAGATATATTTAGACATGAAAAATGATTTATCTTAATTTAATACTTTAATAAATTCCAAGAATACCCCTCTCCTCACTTATAAAGGACACCCCTTCTCTCTTTTCATTACACCACTTTGAGCAACATATCTTGACCAAAACCTGATAATTTCAATTCAAAAAATATTTATACAAGTTCTAGAGGTTTTGGTCTTCCCAAAAGACCAACCCTAAGTCCCTTAATGGGAGATCTAAAGGAAGTCTACCAAAGAATAGGTCATCGTCTTTACCGACTCTTTCAAGTTTATTTATTATTCTATATACTATAAATATGTTGTGACAATACTAATATAATAAATCTAATATTATAAATATAATTATATGTTTTTATTATTATGGTTTAACTATATTCCATCTCTTTGTCATCCTATGAAAAGTGAAAAATCACTCGTGCGTACGTACGGCTTACCGTTTCCACGTAGCGGTGTAATTTGTTTTTCATCACCATATTACTTGGAAGGTTATAAATATGTAAATAATGAATATATTTTATATTTATGACATAATTATGTTTCTAAAATTATAATATCATGTACACCTTCTTACCTTCCAATCCATTAGAAAATAATAATATCGCTCATGCGTACGTGTGGACTACCATCTCCATGAAACGGTGTGATCCTTTTTCCTTTTCCACTTTACATGGATGGTAATAAGGATATATTTAATGAATATATAAGATATATATTATAAAAAAATTATCTTGAATTATTATTTACCTTTTCTCCTTCCTTCCGTCAAAAAGATAAAACGGCATTCATGTGTAGGTACGACCTACTGTCTCCATGAACTGTGTAATTCATTTTCTATCTATATATTTTATAGATAACTATAAATATATATATAAATTGAATATATATTATATTTATATCTTTAATAAAATTCTATAGATGATGTAATCATGATAAATATGTAAGTAATGAGGCTATCGAATCAAAACATACATGAAAAACAAAGCAGTTAACACCCAAAATGATGATAATAATAAAATATTGTTAACAAATAGGTGATAAAATACTATAAATGGATAATATATGATATTATAGAAATTAATATGTTTCTAGTATGTAATTATAATAAATTAAAATTTATTACACATGAGGTTAGATCACCTATGAGGAAAGTTGAACTTGAGGTAAGGGATTTCATCTCAATGTCCACTCCATTCGGACATATTTGGTATTATGCACCTATTTAATTTTATGTGGTTTATATACTAACCATTTTATATATTTAAAATTAATATTTATTTATTCATGATGATTAAAGTTTGAATTAAAGCTTACTCTTTCAAGGGGTTATAATTTGAAATTTTATAAAGAGGTGAGGATTTATTTTACAATATCATATTTTTGGGATTGCTCTTATTTTCATTGATGGAATATTATAATATATCCTTCATAAAATACATATAATATCTAATACTATGGATGTTTTAACTTTTTTCCATATTTTATTCCAAATTTTCCTATCCTTTTAACTTGAATAAATTAAATAAATTTTAAAAGGAATGTCAATCTTGTTTCTCTTTAGATCGGGTATATTTTTCTTCCATGTCTATATTTTTAAAAAAATATTTTAAAAAGGTCATTTTTATTTACTCAAATTAATTATTAAGTAAATTTAATATTATCCTTGACTTTTTAAATGAATCATTCAAAAAATTTAAAGGGTCATTTTCAACTTTCTTTATAAAAATTATAAAGGAATTGTTTTTATGTATATGCCATTAACAGATTTTCCCACCACCAAAACCATTTTATGAAATTTAGATCCATTTATATAATGCCAATGGTTTTATAAATTAAATTATTTAATGAAATTTTATTTTAATATTTCACTTCCATTTTCTTTATTTCTTTAAAGGACATGTTTTTATTACAAAATCTATATTTCTGATGAATTGATGGTCATATTTTATCTCTTATTAATTTTGTATTTGTTAAATTTCTCTTAAAATATTCACTTTATTATGATAATTGGATATTACATTTCTATAAAACATCCATATATTTTATATCATGAATAATATTATTTCCTAAACCATATACCATTTCTACATATGGTGTTTTACTTTGAAATTTATTTGATTGACTGGGAAAATGTAGATATTTCATATTTTTATCCAGTATGGACATTTTTTTTATAAGGCATATTGTTTATGAATTAAATTTATCATTAAATATATGAGGAATACATTGGACATATAGTGAAGGGTAATTCCTGGAATTATATATCCCCTTGATGCATTAATAGGTCTCATGAGACAAATAAGTTATCCAAATTAAATGGGTTTTTGGTGTATGCATACCCATCAATTAAACTATCTTGACACAAGGATTTTATGGTATAAATATCATGATATCTAAAATAATGACATGTAATATTAAGAATTTACTTCATTGAGAATTCTATTATTATTATTATCCATGGTATTACTGCATTGATATTATCCATGGATGCACTTTGTGATCAAGTTATTGATTAAATGGAATGTGTTTTCAGTTATTTACCTTTCCATATTGATTATGAATTATTGATTAATGATAGATTCTATATTAATTAACCCTTACTGAGCATCTGATATTTCCCTTTATTTGTTTTATTTTCCCCAATATATGAAGAAGAATATTATGAATAATATCTTGGATGCGAGAATGTTTTTTTATGCTATGTAATTTATATTTATAATGTAATATTGGAACCATGTATGTGTATGGTTCTTCAAGAATAATAAACCCATCAATCCTTCATGGTGATATCCCTTGTATATTGTAACAATGTAATAAAGTTAAAATAGGCTCTAGGTTACTGGATTTGGGATTTCTATAGTTGGTATCAGAGGGAAGTTAATAGAAAACTTGGGAACTATATTTTAAATAAACATAGCTAACATGAGAATTGTGATAATACCTTATATTATTTGATAAATTTTACCATTATAGGGATTTTTATTTTATGGCTCAATATTCATGATTATTATGAGCCAAATCAGTGTGTTCCATTATTTAGTGATGGTTTCTAATGGTAGAAAGGGAATCAACACCCATAGAAAATGTAGAGATTTCCCTGTTGAGAAATCCAATACGACTGGTGTTTGAATTGAGTAGATTATTGGTATATTACGGTATCTTACTCTTGTTATGATTAATAAACTTTCCCAAATAGAGAAACTTTTTGTTCCATGACATGATTAATCTATGTTATATCGCTTCATGTGACAAAATCCTCCATATTTTAGTGGAACTACTAATCCTTTGATAGCTGAGCAATGGATTAAGTTCCTCAAAAATATATTCTTTTCTTTGGTAATATACATTCTATTTTTTGAATCAAACTTCGATAGTCTATCAGTGTGAGGATGAATTTTAACTCCCAAAATAAATTAATTCCATCATATATATTTTACTTCCTATTCAAGAGGGATATATATCTCAGATGTTTAGGGAGAAACTCAACATTTAAGATATTCCTATTATATGAGAGTTTATTTATGTATTTCCAAAAAAGTGTTCTAGTCTTTCCAAAAATATTGAAGTTAAGATTTCAATAAAAATAATACCTGATGTTATTCCTATTTTAAATAATCCATATAGAATGGCCCTGATTTAGTTGCAAGAATTGAATAAGTAACTCCAGGAGAATCTAGATAATGGATTCAATTGTCCTGGTTCTTCATCTTGGGGTGAACCTACTATTTTTTTAAGAATAAATATGGTTCAATTCATCTTTTTATTTATTATCAGGGACATAAGAAATCACTATTAATAATAATTATCATGTACCTCTTATCGATGATCTATTTGATCAAATATGAGGAGCTCAATATTTTTCTAAGATTGATCTTTGATCTAAATATTATCAGTTAAGGTTTAAAGAGGAGGATATACTCAAGATAGCCTTATGTATGAGTTATAGTCATTATGAATTTATAGTAATTCTATTTATACTTATCAATACTCTTTAAATGTTTATATATTTAATTAATATAGTCTTTAGAGATTATATTTATCTGTTTGTGGTAGTATTTATAGACAATATTCTTATATATTCAAAGAGAAAGGAAGAGTATAAAGAACATTTGAGGATTGTGATGAAGACCTTGAGGAAGGAAAATTGGTATACTAAATTTACCAAGTGTGAATTTTGGATTCAGAAATTTGCATTATTGGGTCATATAATCTCAAGTGAGTGCATATCAGTGGATCCTTCAAAGATGGAAGTTATTGAGTAATGTCCTAGACCAACCACGGTAATTGATATTTGTAGTTTTCTTGGGATGGATAGAAACTAAATATGATTTTTGATTGATTTATCATGAATATATAATCCACTAACCATGTTGGCTCAGAAGGGGGTTAATTTCTTGTGGACTGGTGAATGTGAGGAGAATTTCAAAGAACTGAAGATAAGGTTGGTAAGCACACTTGTGTTTACACTACCCTACAGTGGAGAAGGGTTTTTGATCTATATTAATGCATAAAAGAGGGGATTAGGATTTATCTTCAATTATAATAATGTGGTGAGATAATATCCTCCTTATAATTGAAAATTCATGATCAGAATTACCCAAATCATGATTTGGAGTTGGCAGTGGTAATTTTTTCATTGAAAATATAGAGGCATTATTGGTATGGTGAAAGGTGTGATATATATTTAAACATAAATATTATAATATATTCTAGAGAATATGGTTTTATTTGATTACATATTATGACTACTCAATACATTATCACCCTAGGAAGGCGAACATGGTGATTTATGCTTTAAGTTGAAAATAACATTATAGTCTTTCCATGATTAGGATTTAAAGAGATCCAATATATATGGATTTTCATAAGTGAGATCTTTAAATATATATAGGAAAGGGGATGTATCTTATCTTTCTCAAATGAATGTTTATCCATCCATCCATGAGAGGATTAAGAATTCATAGAAGGAAGATATTAAATTATAGAAGAAGGTGAGGAATTTTCCTAATCTTAGCTATGATCATGCTGGAATGATAAGGTTTACTAACAGGGTTTATGTCCCATAAATACTAGAGTTTTAAGGATTTGTTGGATGACTCTCATAGTTCAACATTCTCTATTCATCTTGAAAGTAAAAAATATGTACAGAGACCTGAAAGAATATTTCTAGAGAGATAACATGAAAAGGGATATTATAGAGTATGTATCCTGATTCCTGGTGTGTTAGTAAGTTAAGGATAAGATACATAAGTATAAGGGTATGTTACAACCATTAATCAGACCATAATGGAAATGGTCCCCAAAACATCTGAAGGAAATAATTCTATTTGGTTTGTAGTCAATCACCTTATGAAATCAGAACATTTTATCACTATCAGAGAATATTTCTATCTTGATCATATTACTCTGTTATACATTAAATAATTAGTGTGATTTCTTGGAGTACCACTCTTAATCATATATAATTATGATCCAAGGTTTTCCTTGAAGTTTAAGATAATCCTTTAGTAGGATATAGATACAAAGTTGAGTTTTAATACTATTTATCATCATCATACATATGGTCAATCTGAGATAACCATTTAAACTCTAGAAAAAATTTTGATATCATGATCTATAGATTTCCAAGGTGGTTGGGATCAACACCTTCCATTGGTGGAATTTTATTATAATAATAGATTTAAATCGAGCATTCAGATGGGTCCTTATAAATCTCTCTATGTAAGGAAGTTAAGAACTATAATGTGTTGTGATAAAGTTGTAGAAATATTAGGACCCGGTCTAGCTAATGAAATGGAAAAGAATATTAGATCCATTCAATAGAACATAAGGGCTGCTCAAAGTCAAAAAAATTATGTTGGAAATCATAGGTGATATCTAGAGTTATAATATTAGATCCATTCACTAGATAAATATCTCTCTTATGAGGAACAACTGATGGAAATTCTGGATCATAGAGAAAAATCGCTACAAAATGAGACCACTCATCTATTCAATTTTTTTTTGTGAAATCATAAAATTGAGGAAGCTATCTGAGAACCCAAGGTTGTCATGAGGATTAATTTTCCTCAATATTTTATACTAAAATAATTTATTTTTTGGGGAAAATTATTATAAGGGGGTAGAATGTAATAGCCCAATATTTTATTATATATTTCTCTGTAAATAAATTTCTTTGATAATTTTCTTTTCACGTAACATCGAGTTTAAAAAAACCATGATAAACTATTTAAATATTATTATATGAAATTTATATCGTTTTTAATTCATCATTTCAATATTATATTATTTTTAAATTTTGGTATTTTTCTGAAAAGATTGATTTTTCTGTAAATAGTGAAAAATACTGTTTTTTGTAAAAATATTATTTCTTTTAATTGAAAATGACATATAATGATTTAAATTAAATACTAAATTAACATAATACTAATTTAGTTATAAATAATATAATCAATTACATTTGAATTTCCATTATACCTGATTTTGGTATAAGTTCATTTTTGAACTTAAAAATACATTTTTCTAAAAAAAATATTTTTCATTATGTTTTGCATTTTTATATTGAATTAATTTCTAAAAATTATTTTAATTTAATTAAATAAAATTTATTCCATATTTGAAATCATGATTCTTCAAAAAATTTAAATAGGTCCCTTCAAATTTTAGGGATTATGAATAGTAACCATGATAAAATTCATCACCTTGGTTAAGGGTAAATCGGGTAAGTAAGGTTAAAAATAATATGATAAGGAATTAAATATATATATCCAAAAATTTATTTTATTTCATTGTATGAGTATATTTCATCCATAATCATCAAAATTTTGAAAATATGACCATTTTTTCATTTATCTTTGATTTTGACATTTATAATATTTAAGTAAAGGATAAAGTCAAAAAAATTATTCTCTTGATTTAAAATCTATTATATTTTTCCATAAGGATAAAAATATTTTATATTAAGTTTTAAATTTTAATTTTAAATATAAATTAATTTTTTGTCATGGTAATTTATTTTTAGTTTTTAGTGATTGAATAATTATCTTAAATGCTTACGCAATAGTGACAAAGTATTTATTCAATTAATAGAAAAATAAAATAAATGATTTTAAAAAAAATATTAAAAGTAATACAAATTGTATGGATTTTAGTGTTCCAAAAAATTTATAGATGCATATTACATGTTAGGGATGTGTGAAAGGATTGGATTTGAATTCCATCTTTGTCTTGATGTATTTATATTCAAATTAAATGAATAGTGTCAAGAATGACATTAATGATATTTTATAATAAATAATATTTTATTAAATAATTTAAAATTCATAAAAATCCTATATTCGGCCAAGTGAATGGGATATGGTTGAAAACATCAATCATGGTCCATTTATGGGTCTTTTTTCCTCTTATGGTAACATTCTTGACACTTAATGTGTAGAAATCTTTTATATTGAGGAAATTTTCAAAAGGGTTAATGGGGGGTTAAAACAAAAATATAGGGGTGAAAACATAACAAAAAATTATCTAAATTTTATTATATGAGAGGGTTTCAACTCATACCCATATTTGCTTCAAATTATATTAATTTGGAGCCATTTGGACATGAAAAATGATTTATATTAATTTAATATTTTAAGAAATTTCAAGAATTCCCCTATCCTAACTTATAAAAGGACACCCATTATCTATTTTCATTACCCCACTTTTAGAGGTGAATTATTATTTACCTTTATTTCATTCCTTCCATCTAAAAGTGAAAATATCATTCATGAATGTGTGCGGCCCACCGTCTCCATGAATAGTGTAATTCATTTTTCTATCTCTATATTTTATAGACTACTCTAAATGTATATATATTGAATATATATGATATTTATATATTGAATAAAATTATAGATATGATGTAACCATGACCAATATGTAAGGAATGAGACTAAAAAATCAAAACATACATGAAAAACAAAGCAGCTAACAACCGAAATAGTGATAATAATAAAATATTGTTAACAAATGAGTGATAAAATGTTATAAATTGATAATATATGATATTATAGATATTAATATGGTTATGGTATGTATTTATAATAAATTAAAATTTATTATGCACAATGTTGGAGCACCTGTGAGGAAATTCAAACTTAGGTAAGGGATTTTGTCTCAATTTCCACTCTATTGGGACATATTTGGTATTATGCACATATTTACCTTTATGTGGTGTATATATTGACCCTTTGATGAATTTAAAATGAATATTTATTTATTAATAATGATTAAACATTGAATTCAAGTTTAATATTTCAAAGGGTTACAATTTTAAAGTTACCAAAGAGATAATGATTGATTTTACAATTTCATATTTTTAGGATTTCTCTTATTTTCATTGATGGAATATTATAATATATCCTTCATAAACTCCATCTAATTTCTAATAATATGATTTTTTAAGGATTTTACATATTTTATTCTAAATGTTTCTCTCTTTTTCACTTTAATAAAGAAAATAAATGTTTAAAATAAAATATGATCTTATTTCTCTTTTGATTGAGTATATTTTTCTTCCATGTCCATATTTTTTAAAATTTCTTTAAAAAAGACCTTTTTATTTACTCAAATGATTTATTAATGGAATTTTATATTATCCTTGAATTTTAAAAATGTTTAAAAGGAATATTTCAAATGTTTTTTGAAAGGTTTATTTTCTACTTTCTTTACAAAAAGTCAAAATGAATGTTTTTAACGTATACGACGTTAAAGGATTTTCCCACTACCATAACCATTTTATGAAATTTTGTTTATTATAAAATATTTAAATGGTTTTAAAAAGAAAACTATTTAATGAAATATTATTTTAATATTTTTCATCTATTCTCTTTATTTTTCTCAAGGGAGTTATTTTATCATAAAACCTATATTTATGATGAATTAATTATCATCTTTTACCTCTTATTAATTTTTTAGTCATTAAATTTATCTTCGAACATTCACTTTCTTATGATCATTAGACACTACATTTATCTTAAATATCTATATTATTTTTATCATAGATATGATTAATTCCTAAACTGTATACCATTTCTATATACAATATTTTTCTTTTAAATTTATTTGATTAACTAGGGAAATATTTTTATTTTGTATTCTTTATTCAATATGGAAAATTATTGATAATCCATATTTTTTATAAATTAAATTGATCAATAAATATATTATTAATGCATTATAAATACAATGATGGGTGGGGATAAAAATTTAATTTCCCCTTGATTCATCGATAGGTCTCAAGTGATGAGTTAGTTTTTCAAATTAAATGGGTTTCTGGTGTATACCTACCCATCAATTAAATTATCTTGGAACAAGGATTTTATAGTATAGATATCATGATGTCTAAAATTGTGACATCTAATATTAAAAATTTCATTTATTTATAATTCAGTTATTATTATCCATGATATTGCTGCATTGATATTATCCATGTATTCATTTGGTGCTCAAGTTATTGACTAAATGGCATGTGTTTTCAATTATTTACCTTTCTATATTGATTATTACATATCGAAACATGATATCTTCTGCTGTAAGTAACCCTTACTGATCATCTGATATCACCCTTTATTGATTTTATTTTCCCTAGGATATGAAGAAGGATATTATGAATAATATCTAATATTTGAGAATGTTTTTTATGATATGTAATTCATATTTCCAATATAATATTGGAATCATGTATGTATCTGTTTCTTCAATAATAAAAAATTTATTGATCCAATGTGGTGAGATCCCTTGTATCTTGTACCAATGTAATAAATTGAACATCAGCTATGGGTTACTAGAGTTGGGGTTTCTACATGGAACCTCACTCATCAGATGCAACCTATGGTGCATCAAACGTAACCCAAACAAATACAACTAGAAAAAAACTAAATCACATCCATTTTGGGCCCCAAATCACCCACCTAAGGATTTATATGTTTGATCCCCCAAAACTAAGGCCCTGAAACATAGTCCGTAAAAAACCACGAGGATCATGATAAACACTAAGGAACAAGCACCACAATATTAACCAATATCTCATAGTCTTCATGATAAGATCACTCCAAATTAAAACCAGATATGAGTAACCTCAAGAACACTAATCAAATCCAAATCTATCAAAAATAAGCCACCCAAAATAAAGGATCATCCCAAGAACAAAAGATCCACAAAATCCCATGAAACTCGGTTAAGTTCTTCCAATGCACTCATGATAGATTTCACTCCTAAGGTCTTAGAAGTTTCTAGAGAAGTGTGGTTACCCTTAAACTTCCCTAAATACACTATTTCCCCAAGTGAGCCTAGAATACCATAAAAGGAATAAAGACAATGAATTAGGAAGTCCCAGACAAAGTCTTAGAGCAAGAAATATTTTGACCCTACCACTCCATTCCAAGTATGGGTATGTTCAAAAATTGGAGTAAATATACCTAAGAAACATAATGAATCACCCTAAGGTCCATCTATAATGATAGATTTTCCATCTTTTTCGGGACCTTATGAGGAAACATGATTTAAAAAAATATGAAACATTATTCAAATTCACTCACGTTCCTCAATTAAAACAATTGTCTTAGTATAAACTGAGAGTTCCAAACTGACACTTACCAAACAAAAAAATTTCAAATAAAAAAATCCACTTTAAACCATAAACATCTTAATAAAGGCTTAAAATACCATTTTCTAAAACAAACAGAGCTTTCAAAAATCTCCCAACCACTTAACATTATTTTGAAAACCCAATAAAATCACTCCATCCCTTATTTAATATTAAAAATCCAATTAATTGATAAATTATTTTCAAAAACTCATTTGGTACTTGCATTCACAATTTTAAAACATATATTCTCTATATATCTTTTCATTTCATTTAGTAAAATCGATCAAAATCATTTTCATAAGACCAACTCCTTTTCCAAAACACTTTCTCATTTTTCCTATTAATATCAACCACTTCAAAAAATCCCTTATAAAATCAAAATATATTTTTTTTAAACCATAAAAATGAGTTTTAAAATCAAAAATTCTATAAAATTATCATTTCCACTCAAAAATGGCCTTTTGATCATTAAATGTAAACAAAACCCAGTACCATACACCAAGAAGTATCTAATTAAAATGAATCAAACCACATAAAAACCTTATTTAATTTAACTCTAATGAGTGGAAATCACTTTAGAAACAATTCATAATTGAGAGGGTTTAAAAACATTGGGATGGATGAAGAGTAGTTTATGGTTTGGACGCACAGCTTGGTGAATTTTATGCCAAGCTAGAAACAAGCTCTATGAATTCCTTAGAAACATCAGCATAGGCTCTATATAGTTTACCTAGACATGCATGCAAAATATGAAGCCTTGATTCTTCAACTACTTTCTCCCCAATATTCATAAAATCGCCAAAATAGCTCACAAAATACTTTAGGGGTCAAAATACCATCATCTCAAATCAACATTCATCAAGAAACAAATCAAAATAAAGCTCAAAATCAAAACTCAAATCATGAATTCCCACGAAGAATCAAGCATCATTATGAAAGGTGGTGATCAAGTGCTTGGTCATGGTTTACCCCTTGAGTCTCGACCATCCTATACTCCTTTATACCAACACACACACCAAATATCATGAGGGATTCTCAAAAATCTAGGCACTTCTCAAAAACCTAGGATAAAATATTATTTGTAATGAACCAGCTTGGGAGGACCTGACCCAATATTCCATTAGGTTGTAACGAATATAATTTTTTCATGTATTACTTTAGAATATTCTATAGATTTTTTCAGAGTTAGGTATAGAGACAGAGTGGGACTCCAAGGCTCAGTGAGCCCAAAATTATTTTTTGAAATATATTAAATATCATGCATGTGCAGTTTTCTTGAAAAGGTGGAATAACTCCTAAATGGGGACACATATTGGAAATATAATATCATATTTTAGTCATATCATGGGTTTTACCCTAGGTGAAACATAACCTTAGATCACATTGGATGCTCGGGTTAGGCATGGTCATGGGAGAAAATTTTAAAAAATAATTAATTTAAATTAATTTATTTAATTAAATTGTCATGAACTAGTATGTTCTATAAATACGTTGTTATGGAAAAATACTAGGGTTAGTTTTATAACCCTATAAATTTGTGAGAGAGCATTGGAAGATCATTCTCATGTGAACAATAATCGGATCGAGGATCGTCAATCAGTGTGCAGTGAATTTTGAGGATCTTACCAATGAAAATGATGTGGATTCATTCTTCATCAGCAATCAATCTATCTCGAGGTAGGACTTTTGGTTTGTATTATTTCTATCCCTTTCTTTATCCTAATTAAACATGGATCAGTTCCATGAACAATAATTGATTTACATATCGATAATTGATTTTATATACGGTTGATTTTATTTGTTCATTGATTTATCCCTCTTCATTCATCCAATTACTCAATAATGTATCAAAGCTGAAAATGAACAAAGGATGAGGTTCATTCCTCACATTTTATGGTTTATGAATTTCTCCCCAATTTCTCCACACGTTCATCATGGAAAATTCCTTCGGCCTGTAGTTTGATGAAATACCAAATATTTGATCATTGTACGGTCATTATTCAGTGTAATGGATCGATACTGTGGGTATGGATAATGATCAAAAAATTTATTGATATGTGATTATAGTGGAGGATGATTAGAGGTAGATTGTAATGGATCAATGAATTGTTTTCATCCCAATTTGGCGGTGCAGCTACAGATAGAGCAAGAGGGTGTTTCCCAAACGATTTTGAAGGTCGGATCCTGGTGATTAGTGATAAAAGGGATCAACTAACCCTGAATCCTCTTTTTAGCTAGGTTTGTAGTGGTGGTGGTATGGAAGAAGACGTGGATAAGAACCCACAGGATTTGTGAAATCTTGGGTTACATAGCATGTAATCCTGAGATACTTTCCTGGGACCTCTAGAGTAGTGGCTAGGGTTTCATTATAGAGATAAGAATCACACACCATGTGGTCCCCACCATATGTTGTGTGGACCCTAGCTAGCCAGTTTGGTGTGTACATTAGGTACATTCCCAAGAAGATGGGTGGTGTTACATGTCATGTGGGACATACCACATTCTATATACACACTAGAAGGTGGCTCGACATGTATAGGGGTATACTCCCAGGAGATCAAGTGGTCCCACATGTCGTGTGTAGGAGGCCACACACTGTGTACTCGGACACATACACAAGCATGGTTCTTGCTGCCCAAAAATAACTTAATGCTGAAGGGACACGTTGTGTACTACCAATACACATCGTGTACTTCTTCAAAGATGTATTGTATCCCTTTTCCTCTTCATCTTAGACAAATTTTTTTAATAAATGTTCCCTTGATGCTTTCTCTGAGTGTTTTTATGGAATCGCATCATATGTATAGGATGTTGATCCCCTATGAGAAACTTTAGTCTCAAATAGTGTTGTTGGAATCTCTTCAGGAGGCCCAAAGTGAGATCCCCTATCATCATCTTTTCCCTAGGGGGGCTCTTGGAATCTTCATGGACAACACTATATAGGAATTGATCCTCTACTTAGCAGGTTAATACGGATTGGGTTGTTGGTATACCACATGGCCTTGGGTGTGATCTCCATCTATGTATCGATCTCTTCAAGATTCCATAATTTACTTATTATGGTGAGACCTAATGAGAACAACATCTCGAATGGATTCCATCAGTGCTATCTGAATTTTGGAGTTTGTTCTCCCAGATGAGTGTTATATAGAACCTTTGACTATGAGTCCTAGGTTGGCCTTGCAGTTGTGACCTTACCTTGAGATTTTGTGTCTAATATGAGTATATCTAGATCTTCTTGTCATGTATTTCATTTACATATCCATGTGATTATATGAATATTATACTTGATGTTATATTCTTAGTGATTTCGGGGTGTCCTATTGGGTATTGTTATACTCACCCCAGCACGGGCTTTGCCCGCATGTGTCATGTTTTATACAGACGACTACCCTTTTGATGGAGTCCTATAGGGACCAGGACCAAGTAGAACTTATTGATCTAGATATACTGAGTTGTGTTATAATGGTTTCATTGATAGCATTCCTCTATTACTTCATAGGATGAAATTGGTTTTGGTTTCTTTTTGTGGTCTTGTATTTGTCCCTTACTTTCCAGTACTATGTTGTCGTACTATGATGGTGGGATTTTATATGTATGTATGAATAGTTATAGATTGTTTTACATTTAAACATTGTATGGGATTAGAGATGTGTTCATGTGTATAGGTGAATTAGGATAAGGACTCCCATGTGTGTTATATTCCTACTCGGAGCTAGTTTCCAGCCTCTGGCCTATTAGAGGTAAGCCTAGGGTAGTCGCAGCATGGGCTCCGCTAGGCCGAGTCATGACAGATTGGTATCATAAAAGTTTTTCTACCTTAGGATCAGAGTCTGTGATATTATTTTGGGTTTATGGAAATAGTGTTAAGTGTTTTGAGTTCATCTCTCAGGATAGGGACTCCATTGTTAGTGCGGTAGTCTATGTATCCATTCACTAGGACTCTAACTCCTTGCTTGTTGACTTGGTAGATGATGGCACTAGTTGTAGGGAAAAACATTATTGCATGCATCATATATAAATGGGTTGTGGATACATAGACTACCTCACTAACAATGGAGTCCTTATCCTGAGAGATGAACTCAAAACACTTAACACTATTTCCATAAAACCCAAAATAATATCACAGACTCTGATCCTAAGGTAGACAAACATTTATGATACCAATCTGTCATGACTCGGCCTAGCGGAGCCCATGCTGCGACTACCCTAGGCTTACCTCTAATAGGCCAGAGGCTGGAAACTAGCTCCGAGTAGGAATATAACACACATGGGAGGCCTTATCCTAATTCACCTATACACATGAACACATCTCTAATCCCATACAATTTTTAAATGTAAAACAATCTATAACTATTCATGCATACATATAAAATCCCACCATCAGAGTACGAAAACATAGTACTGGAAAGTAAGGGACAAATACAAGACCAAAAAAAGAAACCAAAACCAATTTCATCCTATGAAGTAATAGAGGAATGCTATCAATGAAACCATTATAACACAACTCAGTATATCTAGATAAATAAGTTCTACTTGGTCCTGGTCCCTCTAGGACTCCATCAAAAGGGTAGTCGTCTGCATAAAACATGACACATGCGGGAAAAGCCCGTGCTGGGGTGAGTATAACAATACCCAATAAGACACCCCGAAATCACTAAGAATATAACATCAAGTATAATATTCATATAATCACATGGATATGTAAATGAAATACATGACAAGAAGATCTAGATATACTCATATTAGACACAAAATCTCAAGGTAAGGTCACAACTGCAAGGCCAACCTAGGACTCATAGTCAAAGGTTCTATATAACACTCATCTGGGAGAACAAACTCCAAAATTCAGATAGCACTGATGGAATCCATTCGAGATGCTGTTCTCATTAGGTCTCACCATAATAAGTAAATTATGTAATCTTGAAGAGATCGATACATAGATGGAGATCACACCCAAGGCCATGTGGTATACCAACAACCCAATCCGGATTAACCTGCTAAGTAGGGGATCAATTCCTATATAGTGTTGTCCATGAAGATTCCAAGAGCCCCCCTAGGGAAAAGATGATGATAGGGGATCTCACTTTGAGCCTCCTGAAGAGATTCCAACAACACTATTTGAGACTAAATTTTCTCATAGGGGATCAACATCCTATACATATGATACGATTCCATAAAAACACTCAGAGAAAGCATCAAGGGAACATTTCTTAAAAAAATTTGTCTAAGATGAAGAGGAAAAGGGATCCAATACATCTTTGAAGAAGTAAACTATGTGTATTGGTAGTACACAACGTGTCCCTTCAGCATTAGGTTATTTTTGGGCAGCAAGAACCATGGTTGTGTATGTGTCCGAGTACACAGTGTGTGGCCTCCTACACACGACATGTGGGACCACTTGATCTCCTGGGAGTATACCCCTATACATGTCGAGCCACCTTCTAGTGTGTATATAGAATGTGGTATGTCCCACATGACATGTAACACCACCCATATTCTTGGGAATGTACCTAATGTACACACCAAACTGGCTAGCTAGGGGCCACACAACATATGGTGGGGACCACATGGTGTGTGATTCTTATCTCTATACTGAAACCCTAGCCACTACTCTAGAGGTCCCAGGAAAGTATCTCAGGATTACATGCTATGTAACCCAAGATTTCACAAATCCTGTGGGTTCTTATCCACATCTTCTTCCATACCACCACCACTACAAACCTAGCTAAAAAGAGGATTCAGGGTTAGTTTATCCCTTTTATCACTAATCACCAGGATCCGACCTTCAAAATAGTTTGGGAAACACCCTCTTGCTCTATCTGTAGCTGCACCGCCAAATTGGGATGAAAACAATTCATTGATCCATTACAATCTACCTCTAATCATCCTCCACTATAATCACATATCAATAAATTTTTTGATCATTATCCATACCCACAGTATCGATCCATTGCACTGAATAATGACCGTACAATGATCAAATATTTGGTATTTCATCAAACTACAGGCCAAAGGAATTTTCCATGATGAACGTGTGGAGAAATTGGGGAGAAATTCATAAACCATAAAATGTGAGGAATGAACCTCATCCTTTGTTCATTTTCAGCTTTGATACATTATTGAGTAATTGGATGAATGAAGAGGGATAAATCAATGAACAAATAAAATAAACCGTATATAAAATCAATTATCGATATGTAAATCAATTATTGTTCATGGAACTGATCCATGTTTAATTAGGATAAAGAAAGGGATAGAAATAATACAAACCAAAAGTCCTACCTCGAGATAGATTGATTGCTGATGAAGAATGAATCCACATCATTTTCATTGGTAAGATCCTCAAAATTCACTGCACACTGATTGACGATCCTCGATCCGATTATTGTTCACATGAGAATGATCTTCCAATGCTCTCTCACAAATTTATAGGGTTATAAAACTAACCCTAGTATTTTTCCATAACAACGTATTTATAGAACATACTAGTTCATGACAATTTAATTAAATAAATTAATTTAAATTAATTATTTTTTAAAATTTTCTCCCATGACCATGCCTAACCCGAGCATCCAATGTGATCTAAGGTTATGTTTCACCTAGGGTAAAACCCATGATATGACTAAAATATGATATTATATTTCCAATATGTGTCCCCATTTAGGAGTTATTCCACCTTTTCAAGAAAACTGCACATGCATGATATTTAATATATTTCAAAAAATAATTTTGGGCTCACTGAGCCTTGGAGTCCCACTCTGTCTCTATACCTAACTCTGAAAAAATCTATAGAATATTCTAAAGTAATACATGAAAAAATTAGATTCGTTACAACCTAATGGAATATTGGGTCAGGTCCTCCCAAGCTGGTTCATTACAAATAATATTTTATCCTAGGTTTTTGAGAAGTGCCTAGATTTTTGAGAATCCCTCATGATATTTGGTGTGTGTGTTGGTATAAAGGAGTATAGGATGGTCGAGACTCAAGGGGTAAACCATGACCAAGTACTTGATCACCACCTTTCATAATGATTATTGATTCTTCGTGGGAATTCATGATTTGAGTTTTGATTTTGAGCTTTATTTTGATTTGTTTCTTGATGAATGTTGATTTGAGATGATGGTATTTTGACCCCTAAAGTATTTTGTGAGCTATTTTGGCGATTTCATGAATATTGGGGAGAAAGTAGTTGAAGAATCAAGGCTTCATAATTTTCATGCATGTCTAGGTAAACTATATAGAGCCTATGCTGATGTTTCTAAGGAATTCATAGAGCTTGTTTCTAGCTTGGCATAAAACCCACCAAGCTGTGCGTCCAAACCATAAACTACTCTTCATCCATCCCAATGTTTTTAACCCCTCTCAATTATGAATTGTTTCTAAAGTGATTTCCACTCATTAGAGTTAAATTAAATAAGGTTTTTATGTGGTTTGATGCATTTTAATTAGATACTTCTTGGTGTATGGTACGGGGTTTTGTTTACATTTAATGATCAAAAGGCCATTTTTGAGTGGAAATGATAATTTTATAGAATTTTTGATTTTAAAACTTATTTTTATGGTTTAAAAAAAATATATTTTGATTTTATAAGGGATTTTTTGAAGTGGTTGATATTAATAGGAAACATGAAAAAGTGTTTTGGAAAAGGAGTTGGTCTTATGAAAACGATTTTGATCGATTTTACTAAATGAAATGAAAAGATATATAGAGCGTATATGTTTTAAAATTGTGAATGCAAGTACCAAATTAGTTTTTGAAAATAATTTATCAATTAATTGGATTTTTAATATTAAATAAGGTATGGAGTGATTTTATTGGGTTTTCAAAATAATGTTAAGTGGTTGGGAGATTTTTGAAAGCTCTGTTTGTTTTAGAAAATGGTATTTTAAGCCTTTATTAATATGTTTATGGTTTAAAGTGGATTTTTTTATTTGAAATTTTTTTGTTTGGTAAGTGTCAGTTTGGAACTCTCAGTTTATACTAAGACAAATGTTTTAATTGAGGAACGTGATTGAATTTGAATAATGTTTCATATTTTTTTAAATCATGTTTCCTCATAAGGTCCCGAAAAAGATGGAAAATCTATCATTATAGATGGACCTTAGGGTGATTCATTATGTTTATTAGGTATATTTACTCCAATTTTTGAACATACCCATACTTGGAATGGAGTGGTAGGGTCAAAATATTTCTTGCTCTAAGACTTTGTCTGGGACTTCCTAATTCATTGTCTTTATTCCTTTTATGGTATTCTAGGCTCACTTGGGGAAATAGTGTATTTAGGGAATTTTAAGGGTAACCACACTTCTCTAGAAACTTATAAGACCTTAGGAGTGAAATCTATCATGAGTGCATTGGAAGAACTTAACTGAGTTTCATGGGATTTTGTGGATCTTTTGTTCTTGGGATGATCCTTTATTTTGGGTGGTTTATTTTTGATAGATTTGGATTTGATTAGTGTTCTTGAGGTAAATCATATCTGGTTTTAATTTGGAGTGATCTTATCATGAAGACTATGAGATATTGGTTAATATTGTGGTGCTTGTTCCTTAGTGTTTATCATGATCCTCGTGGTTTTTTTACGGACTATGTTTCAGGGCCTTAGTTTTGGGGGATCAAACATATAAATCCTTAGGTGGGTGATTTGGGGCCCAAAATGGATGTTATTTAGTTTTTTTCTAGTTGGATTTGTTTGGGTTACGTTTGATGCACCATAGGTTGCATCTGATGAGTGAGGTTCCATGTAGAAACCCCAACTCTAGTAACCCATAGCTGATGTTCAATTTATTACATTGGTACAAGATACAAGGGATCTCACCACATAGGATCAATAAATTTTTTATTATTGAAGAAACAGATACATATATGATTCCAATATTATATTGGAAATATGAATTACATATCATAAAAACATTCTCAAATATTAGATATTATTCATAATATCCTTCTTCATATCCTAGGGAAAATAAAATCAATAAAGGGTGATATCAGATGATCAGTAAGGGTTACTTACAGCAGAAGATATCATGTTTCGATATGTAATAATCAATATAGAAAGGTAAATAATTGAAAACACATGCCATTTAGTCAATAACTTGAGCACCAAATGAATACATGGATAATATCAATGCAGCAATATCATGGATAATAATAACTAAATTATAAATAAATGAAATTATTAATATTAGATGTCACAATTTTAGACATCATGATATCTATACTATAAAATCCTTGTTCCAAGATAATTTAATTGATGGGTAGGTATACACCAGAAACCCATTTAATTTGACAAACTAATTCATCACTTGAGACCTATCGATGAATCAAGGGGAAATTTAATTTTTATCCCCACCCATCATTGTATTTATAATTCATTAATAATATATTTATTGATCAATTTAATTTATAAAAAATATGGATTATCAATAATTTTCCATATTGAATAAAGAATACAAAATAAAAATATTTCCCTAGTTAATCAAATAAATTTAAAAGAAAAATATTGTATATAGAAATGGTATACAGTTTAGGAATTAATCATATATATGATAAAAAGAATATAGATATTTAAGATAAATGAAGTGTCTAATGATCATAAGAAAGTGAATGTTCCAAGATAAATTTAATGACTAAAAAATTAATAAGAGGTAAAAGATGATAATTAATTCATCATAAATATAGGTTTTATGATAAAATAACTCCCTTGAGAAAAATAAAGAAAATAGATGAAAAATATTAAAATAATATTTCATTAAATAGTTTTCTTTTTAAAACCATTGAAATATTTTATAATAAACTAAATTTCATAAAATGGTTATGGTAGTGGGAAAATCCTTTAACGTCGTATACGTAAAAAACATTCATTTTGACTTTTTGTAAGGAAAGTAGAAAATAAACCTTTCAAAAAACATTTGAAATATTCCTTTTAAACATTTTTAAATTTCAAGGATAATATAAAATTCCATTAATAAATCATTTGAGTAAATAAAAAGGTCTTTTTTAAAAGAAATTTTAAAAAATATGGACATGGAAGAAAAATATACCCAATCAAAAGAGAAATAAGATCATATTTTATTTTAAACATTTATTTTCTTTATTAAAGTGAAAAAGAGAGAAAAATTTAGAATAAAATATGTAAAATCCTTAAAAAATCATATTATTAGAAATTAGATGGAGTTTATGAAGGATATATTATAATATTCCATCAATGAAAATAAGAGAAATCCTAAAAATATGAAATTGTAAAATCAATCATTATCTCTTTGGTAACTTTAAAATTGTAACCCTTTGAAATATTAAACTTGAATTCAATGTTTAATAATTATTAATAAATAAATATTCATTTTAAATTCATCAAAGGGTCAATATATACACCACATAAAGGTAAATATGTGCATAATACCAAATATGTCCCAATAGAGTGGAAATTGAGACAAAATCCCTTACCTCAGTTTGAATTTCCTCACAGGTGCTCCAACATTGTTCATAATAAATTTGAATTTATTATAACTACATACCATAACCATATTAATATCTATAATATCATATATTATCAATTTATAACATTTTATCACTCATTTGTTAACAATATTTTATTATTATCACTATTTCGGTTGTTAACTGCTTTGTTTTTCATGTATGTTTTGATTTTTTAGTCTCATTCCTTACATATTGGTCATGGTTACATCATATCTATAATTTTATTCAATATATAAATATCATATATATTCAATATATATACATTTAGTGTAGTCTATAAAATATAGAGATAGAAAAATGAATTACACTATTCATGGAGACGGTGGGCCGCGCACATTCATGAATGATATTTTCACTTTTAGATGGAAGGAATGAAATAAAGGTAAATAATAATTCACCTCTAAAAGTGGGGTAATGAAAATAGATAATGGGTGTCCTTTTATAAGTTAGGATAGGGGAATTCTTGAAATTTCTTAAAATATTAAATTAATATAAATCATTTTTCATGTCCAAATGGCTCCAAATTAATATAATTTGAAGAAAATATGGGTATGAGTTGAAACCCTCTCATATAATAAAATTTAGATAATTTTTGGTTATGTTTTCACCCCTATATTTTTGTTTTAACGCCCCATTAACCCTTTTGAAAATTTCCCTAATATAAAAGATTTCTACCCATTAAGTGTCAAGAATGTTACCATAAGAGGAAAAAAGACCCATAAATGGACCATGATTGATGTTTTCAACCATATCCCATTCACTTGGCCGAATATAGGATTTTTATGAATTTTAAATTATTTAATAAAATATTATTTATTATAAAATATCATTAATGTCATTCTTGACACTATTCATTTAATTTGAATATAAATACATCAAGAAAAAGATGGAATTCAAATCCAATCCTTTCACACATCCCTAACATGTAATATGCATCTATAAATTTTTTGGAACACTAAAATCCATACAATTTGTATTACTTTTAATATTTTTTTTAAAATCATTTATTTTATTTTTCTATTAATTGAATAAATACTTTGTCACTATTGCGTAAGCATTTAAGATAATTATTCAATCACTAAAAACTAAAAATAAATTACCATGACAAAAAATTAATTTATATTTAAAATTAAAATTTAAAACTTAATATAAAATATTTTTATCCTTATGGAAAAATATAATAGATTTTAAATCAAGAGAATAATATTTTTGACTTTATCCTTTACTTAAATATTATAAATGTCAAAATCAAAGATAAATGAAAAAATGGTCATATTTTCAAAATTTTGGTGATTATGGATGAAATATACTCATACAATGAAATAAAATAAATTTTTGGATATATATATTTAATTCCTTATCATATTATTTTTAACCTTACTTACCCGATTTACCCTTAACCAAGGTGATGAATTTTATCATGGTTACTATTCATAATGCCTAAAAATTGAAGGGACCTATTTAAATCTTTTGAAGAATCATGATTTCAAATATGGAATAAATTTTATTTAATTAAATTCAAATAATTTTTAGAAATTAATTCAATATAAAAATGCAAAACATAATGAAATTTTTTTTTTTAGAAAAATGTATTTTTAAGTTCAAAAATGAACTTATACCAAAATCAGGTATAATGGAAATTCAAATGTAATTGATTATATTATTTATAACTAAATTAGTATTATGTTAATTTAGTATTTAATTTAAATCATTATATGTCATTTTCAATTAAAAGAAATAATATTTTTCCAAAAATCAGTATTTTTCACTATTTACAGAAAAATCAATCTTTTCAGAAAAATACCAAAATTTAAAAATAATATAATATTGAAATGATGAATTAAAAACGATATAAATTTCATATAATAATATTTAAATAGTTTATCATGGTTCTTTTAAACTCGATGTTACGTGAAAAGAAAATTATCAAAGAAATTTATTTACAGAGAAATATATAATAAAATATTGGGCTATTACATTCTACCCCCTTATAATAATTTTCCCCAAAAAATAAATTATTTCAATATAAAATATTGAGGAAAATTATTCCTCATGACAACCTTGGGTTCTCAGATAGCTTCCTCAATTTTATGATTTCACAAAAAAAAATTGAATAGATGAGTGGTCTCATTTTGTAGCGATTTTTCTCTATGATCCAGAATTTCCATCAGTTGTTCCTCATAAGAGAGATATTTATCTAGTGAATGGATCTAATATTATAACTCTAGATATCACCTATGATTTCCAACATAATTTTTTTGACTTTGAGCAGCCCTTATGTTCTATTGAATGGATCTAATATTCTTTTCCATTTCATTAGCTAGACCGGGTCCTAATATTTCTATAACTTTATCACAACACATTATAGTTCTTAACTTCCTTACATAGAGAGATTTATAAGGACCCATCTGAATGCTCGATTTAAATCTATTATTATAATAAAATTCCACCAATGGAAGGTGTTGATCCCAACCACCTTGGAAATCTATAGATCATGATATCAAATTTTTTCTAGAGTTTAAATGGTTATCTCAGATTGACCATATGTATGATGATGATAAATAGTATTAAAACTCAACTTTGTATCTATATCATACTAAAGGATTATCTTAAAATTCAAGGTAAACCTTGGATCATAATTATATATGATTAAGAGTGGTACTCCAAGAAATCACACTAATTATTTAATGTATAACAGAGTAATATGATCAAGATAGAAATATTCTCTAATAGTGATAAAATGTTCTGATTTCATAAGGTGATTGACTACAAACCAAATAGAATTATTTCCTTCAGATGTTTTGGGGACCATTTCCATTATGGTCTGATTAATGGTTATAACATACCCTTATACTTATGTATCTTATCCTTAACTTACTAACACACCAGGAATCAGGATACATACTCTATAATATCCCTTTTTCATGTTATCTCTCTAGAAATATTCTTTCAGGTCTCTATACATATTTTTTACTTTCAAGATGAATAGAGAATGTTGAACTATGAGAGTCATCCAACAAATCCTTAAAACTCTAGTATTTATGGGACATAAACCCTGTTAGTAAACCTTATCATTCCAGCATGATCATAGCTAAGATCAGGAAAATTCCTCACCTTCTTCTATAATTTAATATCTTCCTTCTATGAATTCTTAATCCTCTAATGGATGGATGGATAAACATTCATTTGAGAAAGATAAGATACATCCCCTTTCCTATATATATTTAAAGATCTAACTTATGAAAATCCATATATATTGGATCTCTTTAAATCCTAATCATGGAAAGACTATAATGATATTTTCAACTTAAAGCATAAATCACCATGTTCGCCTTCCTAGGGTGATAATGTATTGAGTAGTCATAATATGTAATCAAATAAAACCATATTCTCTAGAATATATTATAATATTTATGTTTAAATATATATCACACCTTTCACCATACCAATAATGCCTCTATATTTTCAATGAAAAAATTACCACTGCCAACTCCAAATCATGATTTGGGTAATTCTGATCATGAATTTTCAATTATAAGGAGGATATTATCTCACCACATTATTATAATTGAAGATAAATCCTAATCCCCTCTTTTATGCATTAATATAGATCAAAAACCCTTCTCTACTGTAGGGTAGTGTAAACACAAGTGTGCTTACCAACCTTATCTTCAGTTCTTTGAAATTCTCCTCACATTCACCAGTCCACAAGAAATTAACCCCCTTCTGAGCCAACATGGTTAGTGGATTATATATTCATGATAAATCAATCAAAAATCATATTTAGTTTCTATCCATCCTAAGAAAACTACAAATATCAATTACCGTGGTTGGTCTAGGACATTACTCAATAACTTCCATCTTTGAAGGATCCACTGATATGCACTCACTTGAGATTATATGACCCAATAATGCAAATTTCTGAATCCAAAATTCACACTTGGTAAATTTAGTATACCAATTTTCCTTCCTCAAGGTCTTCATCACAATCCTAAAATGTTCTTTATACTCTTCCTTTCTCTTTGAATATATAAGAATATTGTCTATAAATACTACCACAAACAGATAAATATAATCTCTAAAGACTATATTAATTAAATATATAAATATTTAAAGAGTATTGATAAGTATAAATAGAATTACTATAAATTCATAATGACTATAACTCATACATAAGGCTATCTTGAGTATATCCTCCTCTTTAAACCTTAACTGATAATATTTAGATCAAAGATCAATCTTAGAAAAATATTGAGCTCCTCATATTTGATCAAATAGATCATCGATAAGAGGTACATGATAATTATTATTAATAGTGATTTCTTATGTCCCTGATAATAAATAAAAAGATGCATTGAACCATATTTATTCTTAAAAAAATAGTAGGTTCACCCCAAGATGAAGAACCAGGACAATTGAATCCATTATCTAGATTCTCCTGGAGTTACTTATTCAATTCTTGCAACTAAATCAGGGCCATTCTATATGGTATATTTTAAATTGGAATAACATCAGGTATGATTTTTATTGAAATCTTAACTTCAATATTTTTGGAAAGACTAGAACACTTTTTTGGAAATACATAAATAAACTCTCATATAATAGGAATATCTTAAATGTTGAGTTTCTCCCTAAACATCTGAGATATATATCCCTCTTGAATAGGAAGTAAAATATATATGATGGAATTAATTTATTTTGGGAGTTCAAATTCATCCTCACACTAATAGACTATCGAAGTTTGATTCAAAAAATAGAATGTATATTACCAAAGAAAAGAATATATTTTTGAGGAACTTAATCCATTGCTCAGCTATCAAAGGATTAGTAGTTCCACTAAAATATGGAGGATTTTGTCACATGAAGCGATATAACATAGATTAATCATGTCATGGAACAAAAAGTTTCTCTATTTGGGAAAGTTTATTAATCATAACAAGAGTAAGATACCCTAATATACCAATAATCTACTCAATTCAAACACCAGTCGTATTGGATTTCTCAACAGGGAAATCTCTACATTTTCTATGGGTGTTGATTCCCTTTCTACCATTAGAAACCATCACTAAATAATGGAACACACTGATTTGGCTCATAATAATCATGAATATTGATCCATAAAATAAAAATCCCTATAATGGTAAAATTTATCAAATAATATAAGGTATTATCACAATTCTCATGTTAGCTATGTTTATTTAAAATATAGTTCCCAAGTTTTCTATTAACCTCCCTCTGATACCAACTATAGAAATCCCAAATCCAGTAACCTAGAGCCTATTTTAACTTTATTACATTGTTACAATATACAAGGGATATCACCATGAAGGATTGATGGGTTTATTATTCTTGAAGAACCATACACATACATGGTTCCAATATTACATTATAAATATAAATTACATAGCATAAAAAAACATTATCGCATCCAAGATATTATTCATAATATTCTTCTTCATATATTGGGGAAAATAAAACAAATAAAGGAAAATATCAGATGCTCAGTAAGGGTTAATTAATATAGAATCTATCATTAATCAATAATTCATAATCAATATGGAAAGGTAAATAACTGAAAACACATTCCATTTAATCAATAACTTGATCACAAAGTGCATCCATGGATAATATCAATGCAGTAATACCATGGATAATAATAATAATAGAATTCTCAATGAAGTAAATTCTTAATATTACATGTCATTATTTTAGATATCATGATATCTATACCATAAAATCCTTGTGTCAAGATAGTTTAATTGATGGGTATGCATACACCAAAAACCCATTTAATTTGGATAACTTATTTGTCTCATGAGACCTATTAATGCATCAAGGGGATATATAATTCCAGGAATCACCCTTCACTATATGTCCAATGTATTCCTCATATATTTAATGATAAATTTAATTCATAAACAATATGCCTTATAAAAAAAATGTCCATACTGGATAAAAATATGAAATATCTACATTTTCCCAGTCAATCAAATAAATTTCAAAGTAAAACACCATATGTAGAAATGGTATATGGTTTAGGAAATAATATTATTCATGATATAAAATATATGGATGTTTTATAGAAATGTAATATCCAATTATCATAATAAAGTGAATATTTTAAGAGAAATTTAACAAATACAAAATTAATAAGAGATAAAATATGACCATCAATTCATCAGAAATATAGATTTTGTAATAAAATCATGTCTTTTAAAGAAATAAAGAAAATGGAAGTGAAATATTAAAATAAAATTTCATTAAATAATTTAATTTATAAATCCATTGGCATTATATAAATGGATCTAAATTTCATAAAATGGTTTTGGTGGTGGGAAAATCTGTTAATGTCATATACATAAAAAAAATTCCTTTATAATTTTTATAAAGAAAGTTGAAAATGACCCTTTAAATTTTTTGAATGATTCATTTAAAAAGTCAAGGATAATATTAAATTTACTTAATAATTAATTTGAGTAAATAAAAATGACCTTTTTAAAATATTTTTTTAAAAATATAGACATGGAAGAAAAATATACCCAATCTAAAGAGAAACAAGATTGACATTCCTTTTAAAATTTATTTAATTTATTCAAGTTAAAAGGATAGGAAAATTTGGTATAAAATATGGAAAAAAGTTAAAACATCCATAGTATTAGAAATTATATGTATTTTATGAAGGATATATTATAATATTCCATCAATGAAAATAAGAGCAATCCCAAAAATATGATATTGTAAAATAAATCCTCACCTCTTTATAAAATTTCAAATTATAACCCCTTGAAAGAGTAAGCTTTAATTCAAACTTTAATCATCATGAATAAATAAATATTAATTTTAAATATATAAAATGGTTAGTATATAAACCACATAAAATTAAATAGGTGCATAATACCAAATATGTCCGAATGGAGTGGACATTGAGATGAAATCCCTTACCTAAAGTTCAACTTTCCTCATAGGTGATCTAACCTCATGTATAATAAATTTTAATTTATTATAATTACATACTAGAAACATATTAATTTCTATAATATCATATATTATCCATTTATAGTATTTTATCACCTATTTGTTAACAATATTTTATTATTATCATCATTTTGGGTGTTAACTGCTTTGTTTTTCATGTATGTTTTGATTCGATAGCCTCATTACTTACATATTTATCATGATTACATCATCTATAGAATTTTATTAAAGATATAAATATAATATATATTCAATTTATATATATATTTATAGTTATCTATAAAATATATAGATAGAAAATGAATTACACAGTTCATGGAGACAGTAGGTCGTACCTACACATGAACGCCGTTTTATCTTTTTGACGGAAGGAAGGAGAAAAGGTAAATAATAATTCAAGATAATTTTTTTATAATATATATCTTATATATTCATTAAATATATCCTTATTACCATCCATGTAAAGTGGAAAAGGAAAAAGGATCACACCGTTTCATGGAGATGGTAGTCCACACGTACGCATGAGCGATATTATTATTTTCTAATGGATTGGAAGGTAAGAAGGTGTACATGATATTATAATTTTAGAAACATAATTATGTCATAAATATAAAATATATTCATTATTTACATATTTATAACCTTCCAGGTAATATGGTGATGAAAAACAAATTACACCGCTACGTGGAAACGGTAAGCCGTACGTACGCACGAGTGATTTTTCACTTTTCATAGGATGACAAAGAGATGGAATATAGTTAAACCATAATAATAAAAACATATAATTATATTTATAATATTAGATTTATTATATTAGTATTGTCACAACATATTTATAGTATATAGAATAATAAATAAACTTGAAAGAGTCGGTAAAGACGATGACCTATTCTTTGGTAGACTTCCTTTAGATCTCCCATTAAGGGACTTAGGGTTGGTCTTTTGGGAAGACCAAAACCTCTAGAACTTGTATAAATATTTTTTGAATTTAAATTATCAGGTTTTGGTCAAGATATGTTTCTCAAAGTGGTGTAATGAAAAGAGAGAAGGGGTGTCCTTTATAAGTGAGGAGAGGGGTATTCTTGGAATTTATTAAAGTATTAAATTAAGATAAATAATTTTTCATGTCTAAATATATCTAAATTGATATAATTAATATATAAGATGATTATGATTTGAAAAAATTTAATACAATAAAAATTGGACAATTTTTTGGTCATTCTTTCACTCTTATCTTTTAGTTTTAACCTCTTGTTAACCCTTTAACAATTACCACAATATAAAAGTTTTCTACACTTTAAAGGTCAAGAATGATACCATAAGAGGAAAAAAAATCCCATAAATGGATCACGGTTGATTCAAAAATGTCCTATTAACTTGGCCTAAAATAGTATTTTTTATGAATTTTAAATCATTTAATAAAATATTATATATTATAAAATATCTTTAATGTCATTTTTGATACTATTCATTTAATTTGGCTTTAAATACATCTAAAAAAATATGGAATTCAAATAAAATAATTTTACAAAACCATAAAATGTAATATTTATCTATAATTTTTTTTAAAACCATAATTCATTCAACCTTCATTAATTTTAATATTTGTTTTAAAAACCATTTATTTTATTTTTCTATTAATTCAATAAACGTCATGTCGGTGTTGCGTAAACATCTAAGATAATTATTCAATCACTATTTTTAAAAAAAATAACAAGATAACAAAATTAATTTATATTTTATATGAAAATTTAAAACTGAACATAATCTATTTTTATCCTTATGGAAAAATATTAGAGATACTAAAATCAAGAGAATGACAATTTTAACTTTATTTAAATATTATAATGGTCAAAAAAAATATAAATGACAATAAAAGGTCATATTTTTTTAAGTTTACTTGATTATGTATGAAATATAATAATTCAATGAAATAAATTAAAGTTTTGGATATATATTTTTAATGCCTTATCCCATTATTTTTAACCTTAATTACCCGATTTACCCTTAACTGAGGTGATAAATTTTACCACAATTAATATTCATAATATCTTAAAATAAAAGAGACCTATTTAAAAAAAAATTTAATCTCTTGATTCTAAATATAGAATATATTTTATAAAATTCAATTCATATAAGTGAAAAAAATAATAATTAAAGATAAAAATGAAAAATGAAACGAGAAACAGTTTTTTTTAGAAAACTGCATTTTTAAGTCCAAAAAAAAATTATACCAAAATCAGGTATAATGATTATTAAAATGTAATTAATAATATTATTTATAACTAAATGAGTATTATTCTAATTTAGTATTTACTTAAAAGTTTTATGGGAATTTTTGAATTAGAATAAATGACTATTTTACAAAAATCGTTATTTTTACTATTCACTGAAAAATTAATATTTTTAGAAAAATCTCAAAATTTACACTTAAGATAATATTGACATGATGAATTAAAAAATGTTATAATTTTCACATAATAATATTTTAATAGACTTTTACGGTTCTTTTAAATTTGGTTTCGCGTACAATGCAAGCTATCAAAGAAATTTATTTATAGAGAAATATATAATAAAATATTAGACTGTTACATTCCAAGTTACCTTTATCTATGATTATCTAACCCAAGGTGAGTGATTTTTAATTCCATGTAATTGGTTATTTTTTATTTTGAGCATTCCTTCCTTGGTAGTGGGATGATGATATTTTGTTCATCCCTATCTTAGAGTTCCTTGGAGCATCCTTTTGGTTGTTATGATCGATTGAGAAACTCTGTTTTTCTTTGGGTGTTTTGTGGAAGTGTTACTTCTTAGAAGTATATGTTTAAGATAATCCACAATTTTAGTTTAAATATAAATGGTGGGTAGACCCTAATAGGTTCTCATATTTTATGGGTCACGTGTCTCTTATTGATAAGTAGAATTTGGCTTGAAGATGTTAGATTCTGTTTGAGGATGTGTCCCATTGGTCTTGAGGAATATTTTTGGGTTGATATCCCATTTACTAAGGACCTTTTTCAATTTTTAATGACTGGTTTTTTCCATATTTTACTAATAGAATTATGGGGGAGGAAATCATTATGGTAGTGAGAATTGTAACACCCCAATTTTTAATTTTCTTCTTATTTTATTTATTTATTAGTTTAGATCCTTTTATTTATGCCTCAGGTTGTTTTCTTTTATAATTTTAAGTTTTATAGAAATTTTTTCTCCATTCATAGTTTTCATGAAAATTTTAGGGGAAACCATGTGGTTACCCTTATGGAGTGAGTTTCTAGTTCATATTTTTATTGCATGATTTTCTTACACAGGTAGCACATTGTTAGGTCCACTAGGCTGAGTACCCTGAGAGGGGTGGTGAATCAGGGTATGACTAATTCAAAATTAAAGCATGTTCTGATCTTGTTTCACTGTTAAGAAAAACACTCTTCTCTCACTTTCCTGTTGCACAATATAAACAGAAGGTAAAGCATGCACAGGACACAACAATTTTTACTTGGTTCACCGCTAAGGGCTACGTCCAAGGAGCATACGCCGACAAGTTTTCAGTCATACCAAATTCCACTATTATTCACTAGATGTGGATTAAAAAGTTTGGGAACAATCACTCTGTCCCAGGCTCACTGCCTTTAGAAGGTTTAGGGTCAGATCACTGCTTTCCCAAGGGTCACTCCCTGTTTCTCTCTCTCTGGCTCACTGCCGGTGGAGATGATCACCTTCTTCCTCTTCCTTTTCTCACTGCTCTGGAAAGGATCCACTTACAGTTTATAGACCTGTAGGTCTCTTCATTTTCATGAAGGAATGCATCTTCTTCTGTATGTAGATGCTCTGTTGAAGTCCAAATTTCACCCGTAGATGAATCTCTCTTTACACCGAAGGTATCGGACAATCTTCCAGCTTCCACGCAGCCCGAAAATCACTGCCGGAACTAAACCTTACTTGGCGCGCAAGTCTACCTCGGCGTTCAAGTATCGGTACGCAAGTCACAACGGGCACGCAAGTCCACCTTAGGCACTTGCGCGACACAAGCTTCCTAAACTCCAAACTTGCACGACTCTCTTCCTTTTATGCCCAAACCAATATTGGCGCACAACTGCCAACCAGCGCGCAACTTCTCACACTGGCGCGCAACTTCAACCACCAGCGCGCAACTTCACCTGCACGACCAAACACTACTTGCGCGAACACCACACCTGCGCGATGGGAGATCTTATTTCTTAAAGTGTTGAACTCCAGTGAAGAATGGAGAGGGGTGGTCCAGTATTTATAGGCATTTGGTCACCCCTGCGTGACAGAGCGCAGGTCTCTCCTCGACGCGCAAGTCTCGGCGCCCAGGTCTCTTCTCCTGCAAGTCACTTGCGCAACCTAATTCCAAACTTGCATGAACCTCTTTACTTTGCCATATTTTGATCTTATGATCTTGAAAAACCACTGGAACGCAAGTTCTCAAGCTTCCAAGGCATTGAAGCGCAAGTCTCTTTCACGCCGCGCAAGTCACTTGCGTGACACCACCGATACTTGCGCGACACTTGTCCCTTTGCCACATTTTGATGATCTGATCATGAAAAACATATGGCACGCAAGTTTCCAAGCCTTCAAGTACACGACGCGCAAGTCCCTTTTTCAAAAACCACTTTTCTTCATTTGACGATTTTCAGGCCCAAAAATTTGGCAAACACTGGAAAACAGCACCACCTTGTATCTGTTCTTTTGTACCACCTCCAGATCATCCATTCCTTTGTCGACGTTCTTGAATCAAACATGGATTGTTGAACTTAGCTCTTGAACTTGACATTCCATCATGAAATCCTCTTTTTCAAGAAATTTGCATGTCATGGTTTGCATTTTCAACAATCACAACACAGATGATCACTTTGTCAATAAACACAATCACCTCAAAAATACTTCAATGATGCCTTGAGGGATTTTTTCCCAACACACATGGTTAGATCTAAACCATGAGAAACCCAGTAGATAATATACGAGTCCTTTGTGAACATGGGTAATAAAACACAACTTGAATATGATTTGGTAAACGGTGTGTCCAAACCATGATGGTTCCCAGTGAGATTCTAGTGTGTGACATATGATTGGAACAAAATTTACCAAACCTTACGACCAAACTATATGAAAAAACCATATGGTCTTCCCAGTTTTTTAAAATTTTGAAATTCCAAAAGTGTCCACACCAATTTTAAAGACTTAAGGATCTATTATATACACACTTGGATTAATAAAACCCCTTGGTGCGACTCCCATCTCCTCCTCTTTACCTCTATAACTTCTCCCTTGGTGTTTCTCCTTGTTTGATCCCAGACTGTCAAGGTAAGATCCTCTAGGTCTCTCCTCCTACCATCCTATTCCTTCCTTACTGATTTTATCTTGGTTAAAACTTATCCCGTGATACCTATATTCCATGTTTTCTGATTTTAGGGTTTATGGTGACCTAATCTTAGGAATTTTTATTTCTAGGGATTATAAACATCATCTCCATCATTTTTTTGGATTTTTTCCATCATAGGAAACATATTTTTCTTAACTTAAAGGTATATGTTTCTATGTAATAACATTTATTAATATTCATTGGATTATTGAGTTTATTTAAAACCATTCCTTGTTAAATTATACCAATATATTGTAACTTTAATGGGTATTGAAATGTTTTTCATGGAGTTTATCATTTGGTATAAATGTTTCTCTATAGTTTTATGTGTAAAATCTTAAAATAATTTTTTAGAGTGACAAGTGAATATGTATATATCCCATGGGATGTTTTAAATTGGAAATTGTAATTATAAAGGGTTTTTATGCTAGTGTGAGTTTTATATTAGGTTTCAGTATTTGATTTTTTTCAAAGGAAGTATTGGATTATAATTGGTTTATAAACGGGATTTTAAAATGTGTTTTATTTATAATTGAAATATCAAAGTTTATTAGTAAGTATTGTCATAACAAGATAATTTTAAGTAATATTTTTAATTTTTTAAAGGAATTTAATTAGATTTATTTTTGATTCCCTAGAATATAAGCCTCTTGTTTGATATTCACTATTTAAGCCCTTTCCATTTAAGGTATGTCTATTTAGAAATGATTTTTTTATGCGTGGTTATGAAAGGGTTTTTTTCATTAAAGGGGGTTGTAGTTGAGATGAAATTTATTTATTATGACTTATTGATGCATGTGATTCTCTTTGATTGATTATTGACTCACATCCACTTGATTTTATGCATAGAAACCCTATCCATTAAGAGAGTGTTCAAGGATTATGCTACCCTAGTTAGTATTCACTCCACTAGGATCCCATTTAGCGTGATATAGGGATAAGTGGGGATTGATTTATTGATGATGTCAGTGTGGAATAATTGGGTGGATTTGGTTATTATAGCATGTGATATAGACCAAAAGTTGGTCTCATGGTATGGTAATGTATAAGACCATTTCCCTTTAGCACCCATTGAGTTTCCCTTATCACTTATCTATTATTGATGATCCAATCTAGGGGAATTAATCCTTATGTTTTTCTATATCTCCTAGTTTGGTTGGATTATAGGAAACCATTATACTACTTTAGTTTTCTTTAGTCCTGTATCATTGACACATGGTTCCCTTTTGATTACAACTTTGTTTTATACCTTCTTTTTCTTTGGTTGGGTTTATGTTTAGAAATTTTTTATTAAAAATTATGGTTTTCTATGAGAAAGGTTTTGACTAATTAAAGAGATATTTTTATGAAATTCATGGTTTTATAAAGGTTATAGGTTTTCTCCCATGTTATAAATATCTTTTATCACAAATGAAATCTTTTATTTTAATTTCAAATGAAAGTTGATTTTGAAAGAGGTATATTCAAAGAAAGGGAGGATTAATTGACTAATTTTATGCACCTTTATGAGAAATATTATTTTCTAAATATATTTCAAACTATAATGTTTGAAATTTAATTTTTAATGAATTTCATGGAACCTTTGGTGATATCCTAGTAGGAACAGTTTCGCTCACACCTCACATACAACCATGGGTGTATCTAGCCATTGTGGTTCCTTTGAGGTGCTTGGAGTATGTTCCTTTGTGTTTCCTCACTGATTTACATCTCTAGGGTTGTATTAGAAGTTAAAAATTTTCCATGGTAAATTTGTAGTGGGTTAATTTTGGGATGCTATATATCGATTATTTTGACTTGTTGTATCCATTTCTTTCTTGCTTCTCTTGTATTTATTCTTCTGTGTACTATGTACCTTTTATATAACAACCCCGAATCTGCACTTCCAGATCCAATGCTAAAACATAAACTTTATATTTTTGGATTTGATACTAATAAATGTGACCCAATTTAAACCATCCATAACATACAGCATCAAAAGTAAAAATTGGATCACTTAAATACCTAGGACCTTTTAGGTTTAGAGTTTTAGAGAATTAGAAAAAAATATTCTATAACAATACTCACATCTTTAAGTGATAATTTTACCACTTATACCTAGGTTTTCATATTATATATTAATACTTCAACATATCCCATAAAATTCTTCACAAATCAATGTTTTATAGACATAATTCATTTAATATCATTCTTCACAACATAGGGAAAAGGAAATGTAAGAAGGGTGATCTCAAATTTCCAGTAAGGGTAAACATAAGAATTAAAAATTGAATATAAATAGTGAGCATAAAATGAGAATAATGTTATGATGACATAATAAAAGTGCATGAGCATAATATAATAGAATCCATACCCATAAAAACCTAGATCATAAAACACGAGACATAGCATAAAGATTTAACATAACACAAGTGTCATATAATAATAAATAATTACGAGCCATGTGATATAAATCTTGATTGAAGGAATAATTTAAAACTCATATAAATCATAAATAAAATTTATTGGTATCTTGGATCATTATCTTCATATAACCCTTATAAGAACCTTTACATGTGGAATAACAAATACGACTAACTTCCAACATAATTATCTAGAGAACATAATCATTACTCAACTCATTAGAGAGCTATATTAGACTCACCCATCATCATGAGGTATATTAGGTTCACTCATCAGCATGAGATATATCGATCCCACCCATCATCATAAAAAATGTCTAAGTACTAGAACATAATCATAACACATGAATTATTTTATTTTTTTAACATGATAATAATCATCGTTCTTTCATAGCTTGATTTACCTACAGAAAAGAAATGGATTCTATGAAAATATATTTGAAACAATAACAATTCATCTAGAGAAAGAATAAAGATGGTATAATTAAAACATATTATCTATAAATCATAAGTAAAATCAATGTTTTTTGTTGTCGATGGATATATTTATTATAAAAATATTATTAAAAACATTCTTGAGGAAAATATCCTTTCCACTTTTAAAATATCAAAATATGAGGAAAAACATTTTATTTGAAAATAAATATAGAAACTTGTTAAATAATATTCAAATAATTAAGTTATCATGATGATGAGAAATTATGTTCATGTAATAATATTAAAATAAATATTATGTTCACACCTTCAGTAAACATACGTCATTCATAAAGTAATTTTTTTTTATTTTTTTGTAAAAAGTTTAACATGGGTAAATTTGAATTTAAAAAATCATTGAATAATAGTAAAAAAAATTCTTTATTTTTTTATAAAACATGAAAGAAAAACGTTTTTCGACCAAAAGAGGATAAATAAGGAAAAATTTTATTAAAAATGTTTTCTGAATCATTTGGAATACCAAAGAGTAAAATATTGCACAAAAAAAATTATATAAATATACAGAGGTCCTCAACTTGAAGGAAGAGATGTTATATGAAGATTTCAATATCAACGTGTCAAAGGTGGATGCTGATAGAATATACGGGATATATATCAGAGTTTCTCTTAATGGAAAGAAATATTAGTGTATCAATAAACAAGATCGAATATTGGCATGCAGAATCAACGAGGGGAAAATTACCATATATGAATATATCCAGAATTGGGATATAATGGTCAAACATTTTTATGATATTATCAAGAGACATATGGATATACAGGTAACCTCACTGCAATGAGGCTTATATAGAGTGATTATTTCCAATATTTTTAGTTTTTTTGTGATTTTTAGGACCAATAGGGGCCAATATACCCAGAGAGGGGGGTGAATCAGGATATGGATATTATTTTCTAAATTCTTCCTACCCCACTGGATCTTGAACTCTTTATTACAAGGGTCACTTTGTTTTCACTTCTGTGTTTATTATGATCACTTATTTTCTTCTTTATCTGATTATGATGCTTTGAATGCAATGTCGGGAAGCAATCAGGCAGACACATAGTTTTTTACTTGGTTCACCCTTACTGGGCTACGTCCAAGGAGCATACAACGAAGATGTGACGCTGCACCAAATCCACTAAATATCACTGCCATTAATGTTCAGGATAGATCACTTCTATGCCCAGGCTCACTGCCTTTACAATGTTTAGGGTCAGCTCACTACTTTCCCAAGGGTCACTCCCTATTCCTCTCTCTCTGACTCACTATTGATAGAAAGGATAACCTTTTTCCTCTTCCTTTTCTCACTGCACTTGTAAGGGATCCACTAATAGTTTATAGACCTGTAGGTCTCTTAATTATCTTTAATGAAATCTGCATCTTTAACTGTTGATAGATGCTCTGTTGAAGTCCAACTTTCACCTATAGATGAATCTCACTTTGCACCAGGTGTACCGGGAAACTGAAATTTTTGTGTGCAACCCTTACTTCACCTTGCGCGAAATTCCCTTGACTCGCATGAAATATAATTTTTTCACAACACCTTCTTTTACACGCAACCACTTATTTTTCCCGAAACCTCTTCTTTTTTTGCGTATCCACTATACTGCCTTGCACGTAATTCTTTGCTTTTGCACAAAATTTACTTTTCACGCAACACCCCTTTTACGCTCAATAACCCTTTTACGCGCAAAAAAAATATTTTACATGCAACAACTTTTATGCGCAACCTCTATGCTGCCTTGAACACAATTATCTGCTTTTACATGAAATTCACTTTTCGCGCAACAGTCTTCTTTTCACGCAACACTCTTGTGCACTCCAATTTCATGCGCCAGAGCTCGGATACTCTTTATTTCTTGAAATCTTTAGAATGGAGGGGGTCACTTCATATTTATAGGCAAAGTCGACCCCATGTGAAAAACACTCCTTGAGTGCGTAATTCACTTCAAGTACGAAAAACACATCTTCCACGCAACATCGTTTTTCACGCACTGCTCCAATTTTTCGTTCACCTCACGCCTTTTCCAATTTTCAAGCTTTAGACCTCGAAACACCTCTTGCACGAAAAACTTCATTCCACTATTTCACGCATCACTTTTCTTTTTCGTGCACTGGGCACATATTTCGCGCAACCCGCTGATTTTTCGTGCACCACTATATTTTTCCTGCATCCCTCTAATTTTTCACGCAACACATTATTTTTCCACGCACCACTCTGATTTCGCACACTCCTCCCTTTGAAAAAAATGCATCTCTCCATTTTCTGATTTTCAGGCCCAAAAATTTGGCAAACAATGGAAAACAGTGCAACCTTGTATCTGCTCTTTTTGTACCGCCTCCAGACCATCCATTCCTTTGTCGAGGTTCTTCAATCAATCTTGTATTGTTGAAAGCATCCCTTGAACCCAAAAAATCACCAAGTAAACCCCCTTTGTCAACACACTCATACATCATGGTCTGCTTTTTCAACAAACACAACATGGAGGCCCACTTTGTTAACAAACACAATCACCTCGAAAATGCTTCAATGATGCCTTGAGGGTTTTTTTCCAAACAGTGATGATTTTGTGAGCTCCTTCTATGTATATAATACTTAGTTATGCCTTGTTCAGTTTCACACTTTTCCATTAAAAGTAATATGGTAATAATAATTTAACTTTTTATGGATATAAATATCCATAGGAGAAGAAAAATTAAATGGGTTTATCAGATAATGATCATATAATTTCCTCAATGGAAATTCAAGCATAAAAAATACTGATTAAATTTTTATTGAAACATAAACCCCTTACCACTTTGGTAACTTTTGAATTGTAAGATCCATGAAAGAATAAATTCAAATAAAAATTTAAATATCATGAAAATAATGAGACTCATGATATAAAATGTTAAAGGGGAAGTTTATACTCCTCATAAAATAAGATTGGAGCATTACATAAAGGTATGTACCAAAGAAGGAAAATTTGAGACGAATAACCCTTACAAAGATCATATCATTAAATTTGAGAATTAATCAATATAAATATTATGTGTAAAAATATAAGTATGAAAAAAACTAGTGGAAATAAAACATAAATCAAAGAAATGTCATTCCAAAAAATAATCTTGTCATAATAAAATCAATGAATAAGTGATATAACCTGATGAAAGAAAATTGAGTTAAGAAACCATTTATCACTTGGTAAATTTCAAGTAAAATCCAGTTGTATGAAATAATTTTAATTGAAACTTAAAATAACATTAATTATTCATGATATAATATTTAAAAGGTAAGTATATACACCTTAGGTGTACAAAATAAAAACATGCCTTGATAAAGGGAAACTGAGATAAAATCCCTTACATCCAGTCCATAATTTCCATGTATGTCATTTAACTATTATATAATAAAATTATATCAATTAATTAATTTATTAAGAAATTTTTTCCAGTTTAATACCTTATCCTTAAACCATTTATTTAATTTATTTTAATTACATATTTAAATACTTAATCAGTTAAGTTCATATCAGGTGTTTTGAGGATGTTTAGTTCATAATTTCAAGATGACTTTGGTATGTTGACCATTGTAAAAGAAATATTTGTTCCACAATATCCAAAATAATAATCAAGAAATAATTAACATTTTTTTACATTAATTGTAATTTTACAATAAATTTTGAAACTTTGTTATGGAAAATAAATTACGTTACAATTATGGAGACCGTAGGTCATACATACGCATGAGTAAGGTTTCTATTTTTTAAAGAGCATGAGAGAAAGAAGGTAAGTATCATTTTACCTTTAAAAAATTATTATTATATCATAATTATCATATTATATCTTTAAATAATTTATACATACCATCCATGTGATGTGGTGATGAAAAATTAATCACATCACTTTGTGGAGGTGGTAATCCATACGTACGCATGAACGACATTATCCATTTTCAATGGATGGAAAGTTAAGAAAATAAATGATATATTATCTTTAAATAATTATAATTATGTTATGAATATCATATATATACATTAAATTTATCATTATAACTAGTTGTGAAAGGTGGTGATGGAAAACGAATTACATCAATTTGAGAGGCAATAATCCCCCATACACACGAATGATGGATTCATTTACCATTTGATGAAAGAAGAAGATAAATATAGGTTATTACATTAAAATAATAACATCTCAATATGTGTAATATAATAGTTTTATTATTCAGAATTTTTTAATAAGATTTTATGGTGGTAGAAGAAGAAATAAAACTAAAACATTTAGTTAAAAGCTATATCTCTTTTTCAAACAACCTCCTTTACTTTACACCTTAATCCCTCTAAGGTTGGAATTATTCCAAAACTAACACCTATAGAACATGGATTGGTATTATATTAATATATTTTGGTAGTTATTATCTAAACTATTAGGTTATTTAAGTGTGTATAGGAGAGGATAGGGGGTGTCCTTTTATAACGAGGGGAGGGTCACTTTCAGAATTTCTTAAGGTATTAAATTAATATAAGTTAATTTTCATAGAAAAATTAATCTAAATTGATATAGTTATAATATAGGATGAATAAGAGTCTAAATAATATAATAATATAAAATTTAGAGAGGTTTAGAGTATTCTTTTACCCTTATCTTTTTGTTTTGACTCCCGTTAACCCTTATGACAATTATCGTGATATTAAAGTTTTTACTCTTTAGGGTTCAAGAAAGTTACCATAAAAGGATAAATGACACATAAATGGATCATGTTTTATATTATAAATTATATCACTTTAAATTTTATAAAATTAATATTTTTTTATTAATTTTAAATCATTTAATAATATATTATTTATTATAAAATACCATTAATTTCATTTTTGGAACTATTCATTTAATTTGACTTTGAAAACAACATGAAAACAAATAAATTAAAATATAAACCTTTAAAACATCCCTATTATGTTATATGTATCTATAAAATTTATGATACACTATAAATCATCCAAAAATAATAATTTTATAGCTTTTAAAATCATTAACTTGATTTTTCTACTCCCCGCATAAGTATTGTGTGAGCATTGTGTAAGCATTTAAGATAATTATTTCATCACTAAAAATTTAAAATAAATTACCATGATAAAAACAATAATTTATATTTAAAATAACCATTTATAACCAAATATATTTTATTTTTTTCTCTATCACCAAATATTATAGATATTAAAAGCAAGAGAGTGACATTTTTGACTTTATATTTACATAAAATAATAAAAATGTTATAATCAAAGTCATGTGGAAAGAAATTGCCCAATTTTAAAATTTTGAATGATTATGGAATAAATATACTCATAAAATAAAATATATAAAATTTTTTTGTTGAGTTTGATATATTATCATATTATTTTTAACATTAATTACTCGACTTACCTTTACCATAGATTTTTTTTACTATGGTTACTATTCATAATGAAAAAAATAAAAGGGAATTATTTAAAAATTTGAACCAATGGATTATAAATTTTGGATCCATTTTTCAATATCAAATTCCTAGAAGTGTCATAAATAAATTTAATATAAAAACTCAAAACACAATGAAAAACCCTTTTTATAAAAAATATGTTTTAAGCCCAAAAATGAACTTATACTAAAATCAGATATAATAAAGATTAAAATTTAACTAATTATATTAAATTATATTTATGTTAATTTGATATTAAATTCAAATTATAAAGGGATATTTAATTAAAATAAATGATAGTTTTAAAAAATCAGTATTTTTCACTATTGATTGAAAATTCAACCTTTTCAGAAAAATCCCAAAATGTCACCCTAAAATAATTTTAATATTATGATTACAAAAATGAAATAATTTTTATAAAATACCATTTCTAAAATTTTAATAAATTAATTATATTATCCTCTCACAAAAATCCATAAAAATCATTTTTAAGAAAATGTATTTTTGAAGCATAAAATTACTTTACTAAAAATTGAGTGATTATTTCCCAAGAATTAATTAATACATTTGTATTAATTAGGATCATTATATATATATGTACATATTTCAAAATATGGTTAATCCTATTCATACCCACCAATTTAAAAGCTAGGTTATAACTATAACATTTAAATAATAATATTTTATGGTTCATTTAAGATCGATGTTGCATGATGTATACACTATCAAACATGGAGTTATTTTAAAATCTCAAGATATTAAATTCTACCCAATTTAATAAATTGTTACATAACAATTTTAAATTGATATCGATAATTAAGGGTTTGAAATTTGAAAATACCTTTTTTGAAATCCCACATTGTAAAAAGGTTTAATAAAAATTTCTCTTGAAAAGAGAGAAATGAAAGTATGAAGGCCATATAGAATAACACATAACTAAGTTTACAAATAGGAGAACATTATTAGGAAGTGAAAATATATTCATGGAGGAAAAAAGTAATGTTCAAATAATTATATAGAGTGATAGTGAACATTGATCACAAGAAGAAGGATAATCATGAGAAAGTCAATGAATACAAAACCATAAACCAAAAAGGTGTGAAAAATACCTTCAATGTATCATAAATGAAGGTAATAAGATAAAATTTATATTTTAAGATCCTTTTCTTAGAGTTGAATAATTCATTTACCATATAGACTAAGAACATAAAGAAATATACTTACTTGAAAATTACAATTTAATCCTTTAATCAATTTCTACCATAATATCATATTTTTCTCCAAATTATGAGTATTCAAGATGAATTTTTCATGTCTTAATCACTAAAATCAACTTATATTAGATAAAATAATCCACAAAAGGATAACAAGCTATTCATACTATATTTATATATTAACAAAAACTTATGTTTAGAAAAATGTAAGATAATATTCAAAATGTATAAACCTTCATATGAAGAAATAATACATTTAACTCTACAAATTCCATAATAACACCAAAGGTTCAACTTAGACCATTCCATAAATAAATAACCCTACATCCAAAATTACCTAAATAACCTCAACATTAAATAATATTTTAAACTTTAGGTTATATCATACCCTTAAACTTACATCCCCAAAAATTTAATAGTGTTCTTCCTAAATAATACTTCATGTTAAAACACATGATATGACTAAGGGTTACTTGTACCTTAACCCAATAAAATGATTCCCAATATATTATTAATCACTTTAAAATCACATAACTTAAGACATAAAAAGGCAGTGTCTATGAATTTGAACTTTTAATAAACCTTAAACTTACAAACTCATGATGGTATCTATAACTCTTAATATAATATCACATGAAAACATCCTAATCTCCAAATTTATCTAAACTCTGCTCTGATACCAACTATAATAGTCCCAAACATGGATTTCCAGATCTAGTGCTAAAATATCATATTAACATTTCTAGATTTGATACTAATAAATGTGACCCAATTTAAACCATACATAACTTACAAAATCATAAAGAAAAATTGAATCACTTACATACCCAAGGACCTTTTAGGTTTAGAGTTTTAAATAATTAGGAAAAACTCTTACATAACAATACCCTTGTCTTTAAGTGATAATTTTCCCACTCATAACCATATTTTTATATTCCATATAAAGAATTAAAAATCTCCAATAAAATTATTCACACATGAAAGTTTCTAGGCATAATTCATTTAACATCATTATTCATAACCTGTGGAAAATGAAACATTAAACGGTTGAACTCAAACACTTATTAAGGGTAAACATAAGAATTAACAATTGAATGTCATCGGTGAGCATAATATAATCATAGGGATAATATAAAATAATCAAAGTGATTTATCATAACATAATATAATTCATACCCATCAAAACTTGGATCATAAAACATGATACATGGTATAAATATTTAATATAAGACAAGAGTCATATATAAATCAATAATCATAATCCATGTGATGTTAATCTTGATCAAAGGAACCATTTAAAACTCATAGTAAGATAGATAAAATGTATTGGTATATTAGAAAATTATATTCATATAACCAATAGAAGAACCCTTATAAGTGGAATAACCAATACAATCAACTTAAAACATAATTATCTAGAGAATATAATCATTACCCAATGTAATGGAGAGCTATATCAGGGTCACCTGTCATCATGAGCTATATCAGGATCACCCATTATAATGAACTATATTGGGATCACCTATCATCATGAGAAATATCAGGCTCACCTGTCATCATAAAAAATGTCTAAGAACCATAACATAATCATATCATATGAAATATTACATTTATCAACATAATAATAACCATTGTTCTTTCATATTTTGATTTAACCATGGAAAAGAAATGGGTTCCATGAAAATCTCTTTGAAACAATCAAAATCTATCCAAATAAAGAATAAGGATGGTATAATGACAACATATTCCAATTGTATCATAACTAAAATCTAGTATTGTTGTCATTGATGAATAGAAATATCATTAAAAGACCATTAAAAATATTCTTGAGAAAAATATACTTCACACTTTGAAAATAACTTTTAAAATATCCAGAATACTAGGTAAAAAAAACATTATTTGAAAATAATTATTTAGACTTATAAAATAAGATTGAAATCATAAGTGGTCATGATGGTGGGAAGTTACATTCATGTCATAATGTTAAAACAAATATTTTGTTCACACTTTTGGTAAAAGTACCTTGTTCAGAAAACAATAATAAGATTATTTTTAATTTAATTTAAAAGTTAAACATGGGTAAAATTTAATTTAAATGATCATTAAATAATAGTAAAAAACATTATTATAATTTTTTTATAAAACATGGAAGAAAATTTGTTTCTAACCAAAAGAGGAGAAATAAGGTCGACTTTTCTTAAAAACATTTTTGAACCATTTTGAGTGCCAAAGAGATAAAGATGGCACTCAAACAGAAAAATTACAGAAATATCCAGATGATAATAAAAATTTAATTGGTTTATCAAATAATGATCATATAATTTACTCAATGGAAATTCAAGCATAAACAATCCTAATTAAAATGGGATTGAAACATAAAACCCTTACCACTTTGGTAAATTTTGATTTACAAGCCCCATGAAAGAATAAATTCAAATGAAACTTTAAATATCATAAACATAATGAGATTAATTATATAACATGTAAAAGGGAAAATATATACACCTTATAAAATAAGATAGGTTTATAACATAAATATATGTCCCAAAGAAGGAAAATTTGAGACAAATAACCTTTGCAAATATCATATCATTAAATTTGAGAATTAATCAATAGAGAGATTACGTGTATGTAACATCCCAGGTAAATAAAGAAATATGAAATTTTCATATTTATTAATATTTTTTAATTAAATATTAATTTTACTTTAAATGGGTTTCTATGTTCGATGTCGTACCCGATACGCAACCATGGGTTTCTTTGAAATCTTACGTTGCACACTAACAATATAATATTATTATTTTAAATGGTAGTTAATGCCTAGCCATTGTATTGGTGGGAATGAAAAAAAACTAACTACAATATGATTATACATGTTTGTTAAATGTTTTTACATTTATCCAATAAAAGTTAGAGGCTTAAAATGTGAATTAATCTAATTTTAAGCATAATTTACCTTAAAGGTCGATTTACCGCCTTTTGATGGAGAACCATTTTTAAATATAGTTTTTGTCACTTTTATATGTTATATTTGAACAAATAAAATTCTTATTTAGAATTAGGAAATCAAAATTTACTTTGGGTAAATTTTTGGTATTTTTCTGATAAAATTCAATTTTTAATGAAAAGTGACAAATACTGTATTTTAATTCAAAACTGTCTGTTAATCTAATTTATTTATATGGTTATATTATCTTTTTAATTGGTTTTAAAGTTTAATTAGATTATATTTTTACTATTTAATCCAATGTTGGTTATTGTAATTAATTTCACTTTGAAATTGGACATAAACAATTGCCAATCTTTTGATAGTTAATATTTCTAGAAAACACGCTTTTTGTTTTGATAGCGGGAATTAATTTTAAATTAATTGCTGCCACTTTTGTGTTTTTAATTTTAAAAAATGGATTTCATATTTGGAATTAGGAGGTCCAAATTGTGCAAATAGGTAACTTTTATTTTTAGACATTATGAATATTTACTTCAGTAAAAATTTTATTTTGGTTAAATGGTAAATCTGGTAAATAAGGGTAAACAAATATTATTATAATAATATAAAATTACCCTAACATGTGTCATAAATTTATTTTATGATACATATCCGACCATGGTCATCTTTTGGTCGATTTTGGGACCCCATGGAGCCACATGGGAGTGATAATGACACTTTATTTTAATTAACTTAAAGTAATGACAAAAATGACATAAACAAAAATCTTTTAGTAAATTAATTTTTACATAGGGTTATTTAAAGTTATCTTTTTGACTATAAATATTATTTGGAAATATAAAAATATTTCCTACATCATGGTATTTTTTTATAATTTTTAGACATTAAATAAATAAAATTATTTATGAAACAATAATTATGGAGTGTTTACCTCATTAATAAATGATTTAAATAAATAAGATTATAAAGATTAAAATAATATCCAAAACCTGTCCAATTCTTATTGTATGATTTTATTTTTACCATTAGTCATCTTATATTCGACTTTAATAAGTTTTGGACCTTTAGAAACTGAAAATAATTATATAATAAAATAATATTTTCACACTTTCCTAAAGAGACCCTCCCCCCTTATAAGAAGTCCTCACCTCTAATCCATTCCTCAAACATCTCAAGCCCCTTGGATCATCCAAACCCTACACAAATAATCTTTCAAGATCCCTCTCTTCCACCTATAATCCTTAACTTAGGCATAAATCACTTCAAGAAGCTCTTTTGGTTCAAACCAAAGGGAGTTACCCGATTTAAAGGTAACGTCTTCTCTTATGTTCTTTTGTTTTATTTTACTTCTCTAACCCCCTAAAATCTTTTTATTACTTTGTTTTATAACAAAACCAGTATCATAAATATACTAGGATGTTGTTATGAGAATTATTATAACTACACTTACACACACCTTCATCTAATGGGCAAAGAACATATTGTTTTTGTGGATGACAAACTAACGCCTCGCAAAACGATGATTGTTCAATTATCTCATACCGCCTCTCATGGTGGACATTATGATGGAACTATATTTATATATGATATAAATTATGTTTATTTTTTCTTTATGCTTCTATATTTTCCATTTATAGCATACCATTATGGTTTCCATTATGGGTAGACGTGATAATTTCATTTGAGGAAGTGCGGACTACCGCCCCCTGAAAGTGATATGACTCATTACTGCTATATGTGGGACATATAAAGGATAGAGATAATGATATTATATATGATATTATACTAGAATTATAATATACCTATGTATAATTATGTTTTAATTCCATTAAAATAATAAATATAAATGAAATTAGTGTTCATGCGTACGTACGGATTACCGTCTCCACGAACGGTGTATTTCATTTCTTATCTCTAAATGTTATGTACTATTATAAATACATACATATAATGGATATATATGATATATATGATATTTAAATCATGAATATAATTCTAGAGATAATGGATATTTGACCACATGAACAACTTGTAATTATAAGAAGTTCATTTTTGACTCAAGTGCCAAATATCGACAAAATGACCGTTATTAACTTAAATGATTACATAATGTTATAATATGGTAATAAGTGATTTAAAAGGAATGATAAACTTGAAAAAAAGGTTCTTAAGAAAGTAAAAATTAACTTTATTTTATTATTCAGGAGATTAAAGAACAAACGGGTCAAATCGGACACGAGGTAAGGGAACTTCTTAACCCAATTTCCATTATTTGGGTTGATCTTATCTTTCTTGTTTATGTCGTTATTTGATTATGTGAGAAATTAATTTTTATATATTATCATGTATTTATAGTTTCTTTATGTGTGATTATATTGAATACACATAATTGATCTATTTTATTTACAAAATGATCTTTGTAAGGGACTTCATCTCAATCTCCTTTTATTGAGGCATATTTTATTTTAATACACGACTTTATTTTATACGCTGTATAAACACCTTTGAATTTTCATTTCATTTAAAGGGAATATTTTTCTATGAATCATTTTACTAAAGGAAAAAAATAATGTTTCTTTTAATGTAATTGGTGACGACGACCTTTCAGCCACCGCGAGTATTATTTGATCTTTGGCTTCCTTAACAAGTCGTATTGTTTTTAAAAATGAAAGTAAATACCATATACTCTTTTATGTATTTTGGTATTGAAAATGGTTTTGATAATTGATTTGTTATGTCAATATATTTAAGTGATATATTGTGATTGAAATGTGGAAATATTTTATTTCTTTTATATTTGTTGTATGTGGTATGATTTTATAATGGTACTTGGAAATTTGACGGGTGGTTATGTGATAAACCAAATGATTGGTGGTGCCATGATAAACCAAGAGGGGTGGTTACGTTATAACCTCTAATTCATTGGGTATGGAAGTCAGCCGTATGGATATTCCATTTAGTGATATGTGTGGAAGTCGACTGTATGGTTATTCTATTTAAGTATGTTTATGTCCCAAGTTAGCTTTATATGTTATGTTTTCTTTATATGGGTTTTGTGGTAATATTTTGGTTACAAAAGGGTAATAAATGATCTTTTATCCAATGAAGAGTATTTACTACTTCATAAAGGTAAAAATTATTACTTATGATAAAGTTTTCATGGTTTACTTATTATTTAAAAAAAACTAATAATTTTCCTTCTTATTGTATCCCTTACTGATCTTTTTATGCTCATACCAAGTTTTTGAAATGTTTTTCACAGAATATAAAGTGGAATAGGGTCAAGGATGGGATCAAGGAAAATTCATGCTGTCTGAGACATGGAACTAGTCACAAATATTTTTTTCTAGAATTTTTATTTTGTGAAAAAATATAGGAACTGAGTAGAAGTGTCTAGTTTTTAACTTTTGGGATGTAATGTAATAGTTATGACCTAATTCTATAAAACTCTAAACCTAAAAAGATCCTAAATGTGAATTAATCATTTAATTCAATATTATGTAATGTTTTAAGTCCGGGTCCTTATAGTTGGTATCAGAGATCATTTTAGATAACTTTAGGAGTTAGGGTATTGTTAAATTAATATCTATAAATAAATTTATGATAATATTGAAGTGATATAGCATTTAAAGATTACCATGTTGCTCTGACTAAGATATTTCTATGTTCATAATGGTTTTCCACATAGGAAATAGGGCAACTATGTTGGGATGAAATCAAAAGGAAGACAACCTTCCAAATCAGCAACCTGAGATGGTCGGAATCGAAATTGAACAGTTTGTTGCAGTGATGGAACAATTGAATCAGGTTATAAATGTTGGTAGTATCCATGCACGAGATCAACCAGATCAACCATAGAGAAACATGTCAGTAGTGGAGCATTTCATGAGGCAACACCCCCCATCATTCAGAGGATCATCTGACCCTGTACTAGTAGAAGATTGGATTAAAGTATTGGAGAAATTTTTTGATGTTATGGGGTGTTAAGAAAATCAAAAGGTTAGTCTCGCTGTTTACCGTTTTGAAGGTGAAGCTGATCAGTGGTGGTCGATGGTGAAAAATATCAGGGATAGTGAGGAGATTGGTGCTCATGATTGGGATAAATTAAAAGGTATTTTCCTTGAGAAATATTTTACTAATGTGGTTCGACTTAATATGGAAAAACAATTCTTGGAATTGAGGTAGGAGGATGACTCAGTGGCTGCTTACGAAGGAAAGTTCACGCGACTGGCAAGGTATGCTCCAAATTTCATCCGAGATCTTGATAGTAAGATAAATCGATTTTACTCAGGACTGAATCCACGATATCGAAGATAATTAGCCTCTCGTGAGTTCAAAATTTATGAAAAACTTGTTCAATGTGCAGAGAAGGTGGAAATGGAGTTTACCGATGATCAGGTGTTCTATAAAAAACAACAGAATAAGAGGTTCAATTGGAGGCAAAGGGAAAGAATTCATCAAATAATCCTGGAGGTAAGAAAACTAAATATCCATATTGTGAGAATTGTGGTAAAAATAATCCTGGAGAATGTTTATAAAAGTCTAGAATGTGCTTCCGGTGTAGTAAGTCTGGTCATATTGCTCGTAACTGTAAGGAAGATGATCAAGTAGGCAATAAAAAGCCAGCGGTAAGATGTTTTAAGTGCAATGAAATGGGTCATTATACAAATGAGTTTCTAATGAAGAACTCAACTAAGGGAAAGTAGCCAGACTACAAGCATAAAGTGGTGGTGAAATCCTTTGCAACTAATTCAACAGATGTTGGGCCATCAAATGAAGTTGTATCAGGTACACTGTTTGTTTGTTCATATTATTCCAATGTGTTTTTTGATTTAGGGTCTACACATTCTTTCATTTCTGAGAATTTTTCTAGTAAATTGGGAATTCCATATCAAGATATGAATCCTGAACTTATGGTAAAAACACATGGAGGAAATTTTCAAACAAAAATAAATTATAAGAACCTTCTTGTCCTTGTGTACGAAAAGAATCTACCTTCAAACCTTATTGTTTTGCCTCTAGTAGAGTTTGATGTTATTTTGGGTATGGATTGGCTTTATGTTTATCATGCTAAGATTGAATGCAGATCTAAAGAGGTTTCTTTTAAAAAATATTTTCAGTTTGTGTACAAGAATGAACCCTTACTTTTGATAACATATCAGGAAGATGAGAAACTAGTAAAAGATGGAAATGAATGTTACCTTGCACATATTGTTGAAAACAAAGGAACTGTTCAGATTAATGATGTGCCAGTGGTAAATGAGTATCTTGATATTTTTCTTGATGAGTTGCCTAGTATTATACCTGATCGGGAAGTTGAATTTACTGTTGACTTAGTTCCTGATGCTAATCCAATTTCAAAACCCCCTTATCGAATGGATCAAATTGAACTTTTAGAGTTAAAGAGGCAATTGCAGGATTTATTAGATAAAGGTTTCATTCAACCTATCATATCACCATAGGGTGATCCTGTCTTGTTTGTTAAAAATAAATATGGTTCAATGAGACTATGGATTGATTATAGATCATTGAATAACATCAATGTTAAGAAGAAGTATCATTTTCCTCATATCGATGATTTGTTTTATCAGCTCCAAGGAGATCAGTATTTTTCGAAGATTGACTTGAGGTCGGGGTACCATCAGTTTAAATTAAAGGAATAAGACATTCCAAAGACCGTGTTTCATACTAGATATAGCCATTATGAATTTTTAGTTATGCCTTTTGGTTTAACAAATGCACCTACTATATTCATGAATCTTATGAATAGAATTTTTCATGAGTTCTTAGATAAGTTTGTGGTTTTTTCATTGATGATATTTTGGTTTATTCTAAAAGTAAAGAAGAGCATGAAAGTCATTTAAGTGTTATCTTTAAAACCTTAAAAGAAAATAAACTATTTGGGAAATTCAGCAAGTGTGAGTTTTGGTTACATAAAATTTATTTCCTTGGTAACATTGTTTGAAAAAATGAAATAACTGTTGATCCTGCTAAAACAAAAGTTATTGAAGAATGGCCAAGACCCAAAAATATAATTGAGATTTGTAGTTTTCTTGGTTTGGAAGGTTATTACCAGAGGTTTGTTGAAAATTTTTCACAGTTATCTAGTCCACTGACTAAGTTAATTTGAAAAGGTGTTAAATTCATTTGTAAAAAAGAACGTGATGATTGTTTTAAGGAATTGAAAAAAAGATTGGTGAATGCTCCAGTTTTGGAACAACCTTCCAGAAATGGTGAGTTTGTTATCTATAGTGATGCTTCATTAAAAGGACTTGGTTATGTCCTTATAAATAATGATTAGGTAATTACTTATGCTTCACGTCAGTTGAAACCTCATGAGTTAAATTACCCTACACATTATTTAGAATTAGTTTATGTTGTTTTTGCTTTAAAAATTTGGAGGCATCATTTGTATGGAGTAAAATGTGAAATATATACTGAACACAAAAGTTTAAAGTATATATTAACTCAGAAAGAATTTAAAATGAGATAGAGGAGATGGTTGGAATTAATCAAGGATTATAATTTCACAATCCATTATCATCTAGGAAAGACAATTAAAATGTCTAATGCTTTGAGTTGAAAAAGAAATGCTTCATTAACCACACTACGTTTAAAACGAGATCCTTTGGTTTTTGATTTGATGAAATTTGGCATAGAAGTTATTGTTGAAAGAAATTATTTTGTTTTGTTTCAGGTGTCAGTGAGATCATCTCTATCAGATAGAATTAAGCAAGCGCAGAAGGAAGACAGTGAGTTGTAGAAAAAGGTAGAGTTGGTTCAGAAGGGCAAGTTTCTTGATTTTAACTTTGACAATGATTGTGTTTTGAGATTTGGAAAGATATTATGTGTGCCTTGTGATTCACAGTTGAAGAATGAGTTATTATGTGAAGCTCATAGTTCTCTGTTTTTAGTTCATCCTAGTAGTACTAAGATGTACAGAGATCTTTGGGAGTATTACTAGTGGGATGGAATGAAAAGATATATTGCTAATTTTACTGTGAAGTGTTTGACTTGTCAGTAGGTTAAAGAAGAGTAGCAGTTACCAAAAGGGATACTTCAGTCTTTACCAATGCTAGAGTGGAAATGAGAAAATATATCCATGGACTTCATTGTGGTATTACCAAAGACATCTCGAGGTAACAATGCAATCTGGGTTATTGTTGATCGATTGACTAAATCTGCTCATTTCCTTCCTATTTGAGATACTTTGTCTCTAGATAAACTTTCTCAGTTGTATGGTAAATAGATATTCAGGTTATATGGTGTTCCCCTCTCTATTGTTTCTGATCGTGATCCCAGGTTTAATTCTAACTTTTGGAAAGGCCTTCAGAAGTTGTTGGGTACTGAATTAAATTTAGCACAACTTTTCATCCAAAATTAGATGAGTAGTCAGAATGAACAATTCAGATCTTGGAGGATATGCTACGTGATTTCTCAATGGATTACCAGGGAAGTTGGGACCAACATCTTTCTTTGGTTTAATTTTCTTATAATAATAATTTTCATTCTAGTATACAGATGGCTCCGTTTGAAGAATTATATGGAAAGCATTGTCGAACTCCAGATTTTTGGGATGAAGTAGGTGAAAAGAATTTGATGGGACCATAATTAATAGAAGAGATGGAAAAAAAGTTTAGTTGATTCAGAAGAACATGAGAACATCTTATAGCAGGCAAAAAAGTTATGTGGATAACCGGAGGAAGGATATTTCTTTTGAGGTAGGTGATCATGTCTTTCTCAAAGTTTCTCCATAGAAGAGTGTGATGCATTTTGGTAAGAAGAGAAAGTTGAGTCTGAGGTTAATTGAACCCTATGAAATCCTAGAGAAAGTTGGATCATTTGTGTATAGAGTGGCTTTACCTCCATGTTTGTCCCAGGTACACAATGTTTTTCATGTTTCAATGTTGAGAAAGTATATGCCAGATCCATCTCATGTTTTGAGACCAGAGGTAGTTTAGTTGGAATAGAATCTCTCTTATGAGGAAAAACAAGTCCAAATTATTGACCTTAGAGAGTAAGTGTTGTAGAATAAGGTAATTTACCAGGTAAAGGTTTTGTGGAAAAACCATATGGTTGAAGAGGAAACATGGGAATATGAAAATGCTATGAGGGATAAATACCCCCATTTATTTGATAAGTGAATAAAATTGCGAGGATGCAATTTACAAAAGGGGGGAAGGATGTAACATCCCAGGTAAATAAAGAAATATGACATTTTCATATTTATTAATATTTGTGAATTAAATATTAATTTTAATTTAAATGGGTTTCTATGTTCAATGGCGCACCCGATACACAACAATGGGTTTCTTTGAAATCTTACGTTGCACACTAACAATATAATAATATTATTTTAAATAGCAGTTAACACCTAGTTGTTGCATTGGAGGTAATGAACAGAACTAACTACAATATCATTATACATGTTTTTAAATGTTTTTACATTTATACAATAAAATTTAGAGGCTTAAAATGTGAATTAATCTAATTTTAAGCATAATTTACCTTAAAGGTCGATTTGACGCCTTTTGATGGAGAACCCTTCTTAAATATAGTTTTTGTCACTTTTATATATTCTATTTAACTAAATAAAATTATTCTTTAGAATCGGGACATCAAAATTTACTTTGGGTAAATTTTTTGTATTTTTCTTATAAAATTCAATTTTTAATGAAAAGTGAAAAATATTGTATTTTAATTCAAAACTATCTTTTAATATAATTTATTTATATGGTTAGATTATCCTTTTAATTGTTTTTAAAGTGAAATTAAATTATATTTTTACCATTTAATACAATATTGGTCATTGGAATTAATTTCACTTTGACATTGGACATAAAAAAATTGTTAATTTTTTGATAGTTAATATTTCTGGAAAACACGCTTTTTGTTTTCACAATGGGAATTAATTTTAAATTAATTTTTGCCACTTCTGTGTTTTGAATTTGGAAAAATGGATTTAATATTTGGAATCAGGATGTCCAAATTGTGTAAATAGATAACTTTTATTTTTAGACATTATGAATATTTACTTAAGTAAAACTTTTATTTTGGTTAAAGGGTAAATCTGGTAAATAAGGGTAAAGAAAATATTATTATAATAATATAAAATTATCCAAACATGTTTCCTAATCCTATTGGTTGATAAAAATCCGACCATGGGCATATTTGGGTTGATTTTGGGACCCCATGGAGCCACATGGGAGTGATAATGAAGCTTTATTTTAAAGTAAAGAAAAAATGACATAAACAAATATCTTTTAGTAAATTAATTTTTACATAGGGTTATATAAGTTATAGTTTCCACTATAAATATTATTTGGAAATATAAAATTATTTCCTACATCATGGTATTTTTTTATAATTTTTAGACATCAAATAAACAAAATTATTTAGGACACAATAATGATGCAGTGTTTACCTCATTAACAAATGATTTAAATAAATAAGATTATAAAGATTAAAATAATATCCAAAACCTATCCAATTATTATTGGATGATTTTATTTTGACCATGAGTCATCTTATATTTGTCTTTAATAAGTTTTGGACCTTTAGAAACTGAACTTCATTATATAATAAAATAATATTTTCAGACTTTCCTAAAGAGACCCTCCTCCCCATTATAAAAATCCCTCACCTCCAACCCATTACTCACAACTATAAATCCCCTTGGCTCATCCAAAACCTACCCAAATAATATCTCAATATACCTCTATTCCACATATAATCCTTAACTTAGGTTGAAGACACTTCAATAAGTCCTTTTGGTTCAAACCAAAGGGAGTTACCCGATTTAAAGGTAACATCTTCTCTTATGTTCTTTTGTTTTATTTTACTTCTCCAACCCCATAAACTCTTTTTATTACTTTATTTTATAAAAACATCAGTATAATAAATATAATAGGATGTTTTTATGGTAAGTATTCAAACTACACTTAAACACACCTCCATCTAATGGGTAAAGAACATACTGTTTCTGTGGATGACAAACTAACGCCTCACGAAGTGATGATTGTTCAATTATCTCCTACTGCCTCTCATGGTGGCAATTATTATGGAACTATATTTATATATGATGTATATTATGTTTATTTATTCTTTATTATTCTATATTTTCCATTTATATCATACCTTTATGGTTTCCATTATGGGTAAACACGATAATTTCATTTGAGGAAGTGCGGACTGTCGCCCCCTCAAAGTAATATGACTCATTACTGCCATATGTGGGACATATAAAGGATAGAGATAATGATATTATATATGATATTATACTGGAATTATAATATACCTATGTATCATTATGTTTTAATTCCATTAAAATAATAAATAGAAATGAAAGTAGTACGACTTACCGTCTCCATGAATGGTGCATTTCATTTCTTATCTCCAAATGTTTTGTACTATTATAAATACATATATATACTATATATATATGATATATATTATATCTATATCATGAATATCATTCTGTAGATAATGGATATTTGACCACATGAATAACTTGTAATTATAATAAGTTCATTTTTGACTCAAGTACTAAATATCGACAAAACGACCGTTATTAACTTAAATGATTACATAATGTTATAAAATGGTAATAAGTAATTTAAAAGGAATGATAAACTTTAAAAAAAGGTTCTTAATAAATTAGAAATTAACTTTAGTTTATTATTCAGAAGATTAAAGAATGAATGGGTCAAATCGGACACGAGGTAAGGGAACTTCTTAACCCAATTTCCGTTCTTTGGGTTGATATTATTTTTCTTATTTATGTCGTTATTTGATTATGTGAGAAATGAATTTTTATATCTTATCATTTATTTATAGTTTCTTTATGTGTGATTATATTCAATACACATAATTGATCTATTTTATTTACAAAATGATCTTTGTAAGGGACTTCGTCTCAATCTCCTTTCATTGAGGCATATTTTGTTTTAATACACGACTTTCTTTTATACGCTGTATAAACACATTTGAATTTTAATTTCATTTAAAGGGAATATTTTTCTACAAATCATTTTACTAAATAAAAAAAAGAATGTTTCTTTTAACGTAAGTAGTGACAATGACCTTTCATCCTCCATGAGTATTATTCAATCTTTGACTTCCTTAACAAGAAATATTGTTTTTAAAAAGGAAAATAAATACCATATACTCTTTTATGTATTTTGGTATTGAAAATGGTTTTGATAATGGATTTTTTATGTCAATATATTTAAATGATATATTTTGATTGAAATGTAGAAATGTTTTCTTTCCTTTATATTTGTTGTATGTGTTATGATTTTATAATGGTACTTGGACATTTGACAGGTGGTTACGTGATAAACCAAATGATAGGTAGTTCCGTGATAAACCAAGATGGGTGGTTACGTTATAAAATCCAATGCATTGGGTATGGAAGTCGGCCGTATGGCTATTAAATTTAGTGATATGTGTGGAAGTCAACCACATGGTTATTCCATTTAAGTATTTTTATGTCCCAAATTACCTTTATATGTTATGTGTTCTTTATATGGGTTTTATGGTAATCTTTTGGTTACAAAAGGGTAAGAAATGATCTTTTATTAAGTGAAGAGTATTTACTACTTCATAAAGGTAAAAAGTATTACTTATGATAAAGTATTCATGGTTTACTTATTGTTTTAAAAAAAACTAACAGTTTTCCTTCTTTGTGAATCCCTTACTGAGCTTTTTATGCTCATCCCAAGTTTTTGAAATGTTTTTCACAGGACATAAATTAGAATAGGGTCAAGGATGGGATCAAGGAAAAGTCATACTGTCTAAAACATGGAACTAGACATGAATATTTTTTTCAAGAATTTTTATTTTTTGAAAAAATATGGGAACTAAGTAGAAGTGTCTACTTTCTAACTTTTGGGATGTAATGTAACAGTTATGACCTAATTCTATAAAACTCTAAACCTAAAAGGATCCTCAATGTGAATTATTCATTTAATTCAAGATTATGTAATATTTTAAGGCTAGGTCCTTATAGTGTAAAAATATTAAACCTTTAAAAAATATAGTAAATACAACATAAATTTAAAAAATTTCATTTCACATATAATCATGGAATAATATAATCAATGAATAAGTGATATAACCCAATGAAAGAAAAATGCATTAAGAAACCCTTTATCACTTGGTAACTTTCAAGTAAAATTCCCTTAGATAAAATAATTTTAATTAAAACATAAAATACCATGAATCATTCATGATATAATATTTAAAAGTTTATTATATACACCATATAAAATAAATTAGGTGTACAATATTAAAACATACCTCAATAAAGATAAATTGAGACAAAATCCCTTACTACGAGTATATACTTTCAATGTATGTCCTTTTACTCCTATGTAATAAACCTATATCAATTATTTAATTTATTAATAACCTTTTCCAAGTTTAATCCCTCTTCCTTAAACAATTTATTTCATTTATTTTAATTTTATATTTAAATACATAATCAGTTAAATCCATGCTGGGTGTTTTGAGAACTTTCGGTTCATAAATTCAAAATGACTTTGGTATGTTGACCGCTGTAAAAGCGATATTTTTTCTATAATATACATAATAATAATCATGAAATAATTATAATTTATATAAATTAGTTATACTTTTAAAACCAATCATTAAAAATGGTTATGAAAAATGAATTATGTTACAATCATGGAGACGAAAGGCCGTACATACGCATGAGTAACACTTCCATTTTCTAAAGAGCATGAGGGAAAGAATATAAGTATAATTTTATCTTTCTAGAATTATTATTATATCATAATTATCATATTATATCTTTAAATACTTTATATATACCATCCATGTGATGTGGTGATGAAAAACTAATCACATCACTTCATGGAGGTGGTAATCCACACGTACATACAAATAAAGTTATCATTTTTCAATGGATGAGAAGGTAATAAAATAGATGATATATTATATTTATATAATTATAATTATTTCATTAATATCATATATTTAACTTAAATCCATCATTATAACTATCCTTGAGAGGTGGTGATGAAAAATGAATAACATCGGTTCACAAGATGGTAGTCTACTATACACATAAATAGTGGATTAATTTCCCATTTGATGGAAGAATAAGATAGATAAGGGTTATTAAATTAACATAAAAACATCTAATTATATGTAATATACTAGTTTTATTGTTTCATCACGTTTTAATAACATTTTAATGAGGTGTAAGAATAAATAAAACCAAAAAATTCAGTTAAAATCTACACCTCTTCTTCGGACAACCTCCTTTGCTTTAAACCTTAAATCTACTTAATTATGCATGGGTAGGATCAAAACCAAGACCCCACAAACACCACCACAAGACATAACCGCTATGCTATGACCAAGGTGTTTTTACACCTTAATCCCTCTATGGTTAGTATTATTCCTAATATAAGGCCTCTCAAAAATGGGGAGGGATTATAAAAACGCATTTGGGTAGGTATTGGAGGAAACAAAGGCAATTTAATTATTTATAGGATAGAATAGGGGGTGTCCTTTTATAATGGGGGGGGGGTGGAACTTTTGGAATGACCTAAATTATTAAATTAATATAAATTTATTTTCATGAAAAAATGGATCTAAATTGATATAATTATAATACAGTATTAGGATTAGTCTAAATTATCTCATTTAATAAAATTTGGATAATTTTATATTATGTTTTCACCCTTATCTCTTTGTTTTAACCCCTCATTCACCCTTTTGACAATTAGCACAATATTAATGTTTTTTATTCTTTAGGGATCAAGAATGTTACCATAAAAGTAAAAATAACCCATAAATGGATCATGGTTGATATTTTCAACCACATTCATTTAACTTGGACTAATATAATATTTTTATGAATTTTAAATCATTTAATAAAATATTATTTATTATAAAATATATTTAATGTCATTTTTGGAACTATTCATTTAATTTAAATTTTAAAATAACATGAAAACAAATAAATTTGAATATAAACCTTAAATACATTCATAATATGTTATATTTATATATAAAATTTGCATGACACCTAAATCACCAAAAAAAATAATTTTAGAATTTATAAAATCATTCACTTGATTTTTCTTCTACTCGCACACACACACACAGTGTCAATGTTGTGTAAAAATTTAAGGTAATCATTTTATCACTAAAAATTAAAAATAAATTACCATTTTAAAAAAATAATATATATTTAGAATAAAAATTTATAACCAAACATAATTTATTTTTATCTCTATCACAAAATATTATAGGTATTAAAAGCAAGAGAGTGACATTTTTGAATTTATGTTTACATAAAATAATATAAATGACATAATCAAATTAAAGTGGCAATAAATTGACCCATTTTTTATTTTTTTATGATTATGGATGAAATATACTAATCTAATGAAATATATTCAAGTTTTGGGTTGATTTTGAGACCTTATCATATTATCTTTAACCTTAATTACCTAATTTACCTTTACCATGGTAATAAAAATATTCTATGATTAGTATTCATAATGAAAAAATATAAGGGAATTATTTTCCAAATTTTAACCTCATTATTCCAAATATGTGATCAATTTCTCAATATTTAATTCCTAGAAGTGGAAGAAATAAATTTAAGATACAAACACAAAATACAACGAAATTTGTTTTTAGAAAAAATGTGTTTTTAAGCCCAAAGATGAACTTATATCATAATAAGGTATAAGAATAATTAAAATATAATTAATTATATTAAATAAGAATTATTTTACTTTAATATAATATTCAAATTATAAAGATAATTTTTAATTAACATAAATGATAGTTTCCAAAAATTGGTATTTTTTAGCATTGACTAAAAAAGCAGTCTTTTCAGAAAAATACCAAAATTTTACCCTAATATAATTTTGATATGATGATTTAAAAAATGATAAATTTTTTATAAAATAAAATTTTTATAATTGGTATAAATTAAATATATTATCTACTCATAAAAATCAAAAAATATTATTTTTGAAGAAAACGTATTTTTGAAGCATAAAACGACTTTACTAAAAATTGATTAATTATTTCCTAAGAATTAATAAATAAATTTGTATTGAGTAGGACCTTTATATGTGTATATATATATATATATATATATATCATAATGTGGTTAATCCTATTCATACCCTCCAATATAATGGCTATGTTATAAATATAACATTTAAATAATAATATTTCATGGTTTGTTTAAGCTCACTATTGTGTTTTGTATATTCCATAGAACATAGTGTTCTTTTAAAATATTAGGATATTACATTTTAAATTATAAAGGTAAATGTGGATGTTTATTTTTGGTTATTTTTTTTTTGGTTCTTCCTTTTTTTATTTATTTTGGATGATATATGCGTGTTTATAAAAATGGGTTGAATTATTACTATTGGTTATGAATCATTTGGGTTACTTATTTATTATGGTTATGTTTATTGATGTTTCATGTACGTCTATGGTATGGAAGACCCATTAAAAATTCTTAGTAAATGATTCACTACCTTATTTACTCTAATTTTTGGGAAAAATAATTCCCAAGATCTTGTTCTTTGATGTCTAGGTATAAGTTTCTAGCTTGGTGGGATTAGAAGAAACCTTCAGGCCTAGTTGTGAACTAGATATAGTGAAATGTTGGGTGAGATCAGGTCAGTTCATTACAAATAGAACCAGATCCTAGGTTCTTGAGAAAGAACTTGGTTCTTCAAAAACCTTTTTGTTATTTAGGGAATGTCTTAGTTTAAAGGAGTATATGATGGTTATAACTCAGAAGGTAAACCATGAGTAGGCATCACCACCCTTCATGACAATGCTTGAATGTATATGGGTATTTAGGGTTTGAATTTTAATTATATGCTTTGTTTTTATTTTTTACTTGATGATTTTTTGTTTTAGTTGATGGTATTTTGATCCTTAAAGGTATTTTTTTAGCTATTTTAAATATTTTAAGTGTTTTAGGGTGAAAGTGGATGAAGAATTAGGTCTTCATAGTTATCCCACATGACCCGTTAAACCATAAAAAGTACATGTTGATGGTTTTGATTAATTTATAATTTTTTTGCATGGTTGATACATGACCCAACAACCCATGAAACCAAATTATGCACTGATTTGTATCCCTCCCAATTTTTTTTTGTTTTGATCCCTCTCAATTATGAATTATTTCTATAGAAACTTAAAATAATTAGAGATGAATTAAAGAGTGTTTTGATTAGTTTTTATGCATTTTAATTTGATCATGCTTTGTGTTTGATATCAAATTTTGTTCATGCTTGATGATTAAAAGTATTATTTTGAGTGGAAACAAGAATTTTATAGAACATTTAATTTCAAAACTTATTTTTAAGGGTTGTTTAAAAAGATATTTTTATTTTATAAGGGTTTTGGGAAATGGTTTATTTTAAGAGGAAACACAAAGAATAGTTTTGGAAAATGAGTTGGTCTTACGAAAATTATTTTTATTAGTTTTAATAAATGATATGAAAATCTATTAGAAGTATCAGTGTTTAAAAAAATTTGAATTCATGTACCAAATAAAATTTTGAAAATATTTTATCAAGTAACTAGAATTTTAATATAGAATAAGGGATGAAGTGATTTTTTTGGGATTCTAAAATAAAGTGAAGTGATTGAGTGATTTTTAAAAGGACTATTTGATTTAAAAATTGGGATTTTAATACTTTTTAAATAGGGTTAATGTTTAAAGAGTAGTTTTCTTAATGTATGATTTTAATGTTTTTTGTTTAGTAATTTTCAATTTGGAATTGTCCCCTGGTTTATATTGGGATTATTGTTTTAATCCGGGAACATGAGTGAATTAGACTCATGTTTCTTTTTGTTTAAATAATTCCTACTCAAAATATCTTAATAAAGGGTATAAAATTCATCTCTAAAGATGAACCTTAGGGTGATTCTCCATGTCGGTTAGGTATAATTATTCCAATTGTTGACTCTACCCAAATTCTAAATGGAGTGGTAGGGCCAGAATCTTTCTTGCTCTTAGAATATATCTATGATTTTCTAAATCAGCGTATTATTTCCTTTAATAGTGGTCTAGGATCACTTGGGTAAATGGAGTAGTTAGTAAATGTTGTGAGTAACCTCAATTACTTGAAAAATCCTAATACCTCAAGAGTGAAAGATATTGTGATTGCATTGGAGGAACCTATCTGATTGTCATGGGAGTTTATGGATATTTTATTATTGGGATTATCCTTTGTTTGGAGTGGTTTCCTTTTTGATATATTTGTATTTTATTAGTGTTCTTAATGTAATTAATATCTGGTTATTTGTTAGAGTGATTCAATATTGAAATATATGAGATGTTGGTTAATATTTTGGTGCTTGTGCCTCAGTATTTATCTTTATACTTGTGGTTTTTATTGTGGACTACATTTTGGGGCCTTGGTTTTGGGGGATCAAACATGAAAATCATTAGGTGGATGATTTGGTTTTTGAAATGGGAATGTTTTAGTCATTATTTAGTTGGATCCATTTGAATTATATTGAATTCACCATGGGTTTCATCCCATGAATAAACTTCTAGAATTACCTCCTCTCTATTTTTATAGACCAAGGTTAGTATTGTGTTATTCCATGTCAGTTGGTGTTTTGGATTTTAAGGGTTCCTTCCTTGGTTATGGGATAATGTTGCTTTTGTTGATCTTTGTATTTAAATTCCTTGGGTTATTATTTTGGATGGTGTGATTTATTGAGGAATTCTATTTTCCTTTGGGTGTTTTGTGGAAGTGTGACTTCTTGGAAGTATCTTTTTTTGATGATCCATCATTTTAGTTTAAAACTAAATGGTATGGATACCTTAATAGGTCCCTATGTTATGTAGGTCATGTTTATCTTTTCGGTAAGTTGATTCCACTCATAGATTTCAAATTTTGTTTAAGGATGTGTCCCATTAGTCTTGAGGAATAGTTTCAGGTCGACTTCTCCTTTCTTAAGGGCACTTTTCTAGTTTTATCAGACCCTTTTTTCCATATTTTACCGATATATTTCTAGGGGAAGAAATAATTATGGTTGGGATAATATTAACACCTCAAATTTTAATTTCCATATTATTTTATTTATTTATTTATTTTGATCTTTTCCCTAAAGTTTTGAGTCATTTTATTTTAAAATTTTAATTTTTATGGAAATTTTTTCTTTGTTCATGGTTCTCATGCACATTTTAGGAGAAACTATGTTGTTACCATTATATAGGTATTTTTTCAGTTCATTTTGTTCTTACATGATTTTCTTGCACTGGTGGTGCAATATTGGGTCCAAATGGTGAGAAACCCAGTAGAAAATGTGAAAGTCCTTTGTGTATAGGGGTAATATAACATGAATTGCGCATGATTTAGTAAACTATGTCGGTTTATAGTGAGAGTCCAATGTGTGACACATGGTTAGAATAAGGTTTACTAAACCGTATGATCTACCCAATATTTAAAAAGTGTAAAATTCCAAAAGAGTCATCCTTGTTTTTAAATCTTTAGGGATATATTCCCCCCTTGGCTCGACCAATTTCTTTGGTGAGACTATCCTCTACTATTATCATTCTTTATGGATTCTACCTTATTGTTTCTACTTGTTTGAGCCTGGATTATCATGCTAAAATCCTATTGGTCTCTCCTCCTATATTCTTTTTCCATCCTTTTTGCTTTTCTCTTTGTTCGAACTTCTCTAGTAAACCCTAGATGCCGTATTGAATGATATTTGGGTTTAGGGTGGAAATAATCTTGGTTATCTTGATGTATATGGATTGTATACATCATCACCATCATTTTTTGTGATTCCTCCATCATAGGCAACATGTTTCACTTGACTTGAAGGTAGGTGTTTCTAAGTAATAAATTCGATTGACATTCCTTGAACTGTCGAGTTTCTTTAAAATAATTTCTTGTTAAATTATACCAATATATTATTCCCTTTATGGGTATTAAATATTTGTCATGGAATTTATCAATTGGAGTAAATGGTTATTTATGGTTTATTTTTAAATCTTAAAATTGTTTGTTATATAGTGTTAATATAATGTTTAAATTCCCTAGGGTATTTTTTCATGTGGAAATTGAAAATTTTAAGGGAATTTGACACTAGTGTGAGTTTTCTAGGAGGTTTTAGTATTTTAATAATTTTAAATGGAATTTTAACCTTCCAATTGGTTTCTAAATGGTATTTTAAAGTGTTTTTTATTTATAATTGAACACTCAAAGTCAAGTAATAAAGATTGGATTCCAAAATATTTTTTAAATCCTATTTAGATAAAGAGACCCAAGCTAAATAAACAAATTTATTTCATTATTTTATAAGAATAATAATTCCATCTCACAAATAGTCACATAAATCAAAGAACCAAATGTTAATTGTCTTGGAAGATTAACTACATAAACAAATTATTTTACAACACTCATAAAAATTTCTTTATAACTACTCAAATCTATACCCCCTTATAAATATATCACATGTAATACCCATCATCATATCATAGGGAAAGAAAACATAATAAATGCATGAGATAAAATTCTCAGTAAGGGAAAACTTATCATCATGTCATCAAGGTTTAGATCATAAAAATATGAGGAAACATTAGAATGTGATAAATATATTATTAAAAAAGCCTATAATAGTAATATTTATTCATAAGTCATGATAGGAGGAAATATAATCACAAATTAATAAAAATATACCATGGAAAAAGTGTGTGGAATCATGAGACATTAAACAAGAGTCAAGTAGTATAATTATAGGCACAAGATTTTGATATAGGAGTGTGACATAAATGTAATCATATAAGTCACATGTCATGGATACCCCCCAAGATATTAATCACATTGAATTCTTAGGATGATCACTCATGAAACTTATTAGGCTTGGGATAATCCCACCATGTACCCCTAGGGTTAGGAGAAATCCTCTAATGTACACTTTAACTTAGGAAAAATCCTCTAGTGTACCCTTTTTCTTGGTATAAATCCTCCTATATACCCTTTGGCTTGAGATAAATCCTCTCATGTAACCATATGATCTCATGAGATATAAAAATTACCAATGAATTGAAGGGTGATATAGGAACCCACTAATAAATCATATATATATATATGTGTGTGTGTGTGTTTGTGTGTGTGTTACAGTTAAAAAAAATCATTCAACATATCATGAAAACCATTGGAGAAAATGGGTTTTTTTCATTACATTATAAATAACCCATCTAAATAAAAATGGGTTTCAAAACATTTCTAGATGGTATCCCCAAAATTGACCTCAATAATGTAAATGGTTGATACCCACAACTCAATAACCACCAAATAATATTTTATAAGAACATTTATAGGGTGATTCATGAAAAATAACTTCCAAGAATAGAATTCCTTTAGAGACAAAAATGATAATGAAAGTGAAATTGTAAAAGTGTTTTTTTAGAAAAATATTTTTTCTTTGGTATAAAAGACGATGTTGCATTCAATTTGAAAATTAATTTTTGAAAAAATGAAGAAAACATAAATATTTTTCAACATAAGATTCTAGAAAAGGACATAATGATTTTAAAAAAAGGAAAAGTGAAAACATCTTGAAAATATTTACTTTTTGAAAAGAATTTTTGATAATTGATCCTTGAAAAATACATAAATTTTTCAAAAATGTGAAGTGAAAATATCATGGAAACTTTTACTTTTAAAATTAATATTAAAATATATATTTTTTAAAATTCAAAAAGTTTTTCTAAATATAATGTGTAGTGGAAGATAAAAAAATTTATTTTGAAATAATATAAAATCATTATAATATTTTGAAATACCGTTTTTGAAAACCCACACCATAAAAAGAGTAAAAAAACTTCATTTTTAAAATAAGATAAGGGAAATAATAAGGTCACCTGATATAACACATAATTATGTTTACGAATATAAATTATAACATTGGTAGGAAATGAAAATACATATAATGATGTTAAACCATCAATAAAGTGGATGAGAATTATTCTTAACAATGATATGCTTTTTGAGGAAGAAATCCAAAAGATGAAATCATTGAATTAAAATTAATTCCCCCTATAGGGTAATATAATGTACCATGAAATAAAATATTAGGTTTTAAGGAACAAATATCTAAAGTAATAAATTCAATAAGATATGTTATAACTCAATAAAGAGAGTCTAGTTAACAAAACAAATACTTACAACTTTGGAATTTTTTTGAATCAAAGGTCATTTAAAGAAAGAACACGATATGGTTATTAAAATCCCATGACATCCATGAATATATAAAAATAAATTAATTATTCATTAATCACACCATATTATAGAAATTATGGTGTGTAATATCAAACATGTCTCATGGTTTGAAAATGAGATAAAGAAACCCTTATATCATTAGAAACTTTCGAATCAAAAGCCCTTGAAGGATATGATTTCAAATTAAATACTAAATATCATGAAAAATGAGAGTATAATGATAAAAAATATTAAAGTGGAATTATATACACTATTAAAAGAAAAACATCATGTATAATAGGAAACATGTCTCATGGGGTGAAAATTAAAGATGAGAAACCCTTACTGTGGTCGTGATTTATTCTGTAAACCCACCTAAATTCTCAAATAATAAAATTAAGTTTATTATATACCTTATTAGGAAAACTATTAAAATATATTTCATTTAATAAAGATAATTTATTATCATATTATATTTATTTATTTAATACTTTTTTTCTTATGTTTGCATAAAAATGGAATTAACGCCGATTTATTTTTGGCAATTTTAATGAAAGAAGATAATATTTTAATACCATGTCAAATAATTAATATAGCATTTCTAGAGCCATAAAACACTAATTTTTTTATTTTATAATTATAATAATGTTATTATTTATGTTCGCATAGTCATCCATGATATAATTTTATATCATTTTTCAAGTAGGTGGTTACACCAGCCCAAACAGGAACATACCAAAATTCGATGGGTGAGTATAGTTAAGATTTTTTTTATTTTAACATAATATAATTATAATATAAGCATAATGATATTATTAATATGTTTTTAATATTTTTTATCATATTTTATAAGGTTTTAATAAATAATTAAATTCAAGATGAAAAATAAAAAAATTTACTTTGTGGGGGCGATAGTCCGCGTAACACACAGTTAGCGTTTTCATTTCCAAAATAATGAGAGGGAAGGAAGGTGGGTTATAATTTTTATCTTAATATTCTTAATCATAATATATATTATACATTTATTCTTTAATCTAATACTTATAAATAATAAAGAGATACGGTGGTGAAAAATGGAAGACGTCGCTTCATTGAGGTGGTAATTCGTACAAATACACAATTAACGTTTTTTGTTTTTTATAAGTGGATGTAAAGGAATAAATAAGGGTTTTTCCATTAATATAATAAAAATTCAGTATATTAATGATACTAATTTTATTATATTACTATGCATAAGGTAGGTTTGGAAGAGGTAGATTAATAATAAAAGGATAAGGATTAAGTAATACTCACTTTGGGACCTAGAACTTTATCTTGAAAGCACACTTGGAAATGATGGTATTGGGATTAATAATTGAGACCAGTGGAATATTAAATCGAGATGGGTTTCTTGTAATATAAAAATTTCATCTTTTTAGGAATAAATTCAAAGGAATGAGTGCAACATTAAGGGGTGGAAGTTTTCCCTTTTATAAGTGAGGAAAAGGGTACTTCCGTGAAAACCAGTTAATTTTCAATAATGGAATGACACTATTTGTGATGAAACCGGACCAGATACCCTATAAAAATGATATATGTCCTAAGACATAACATACCCAAAGGGTGTTCTATATTACCATGGGTTGGCATCTAGTACCCTGACAACGACAAAAAATAGAGGGAATGGTTTCTCCCAACCTGAAGTAGACAACATGACATATGTACACATTTATATAAGAATATAGTAGAAAAAACATGAATATTTAGATAAGTAATAATATAAAGAGATCAAATAGATTAATACAAATGAAAAGGTAGAAAAATAATCTCTAAGAGACAAGTCCAACAACAAAGGATGAAAAACAAAAATAGCTACTTCAACAGTACCCATGTGATAGCATGGGAAAAATTGCACCATCTCAACTTCAAACTACCCAAACCCAGCTGACAGAAAAAATTTCTACCTCACCGTGGTGTCTTTCCTTTCCCTATATCAAAATATACAACTAGGTCTACACACTGTTGAAGGGGTAAGAGGGGTGTGATCTGACAGGCTCAGTAGAATCTCACCTAGGTGTTCTATATCAAGTCTCGGAAAAATAATACAAGAACAATAAGGACCTAGACTTAAACATTACATAATATTGAATCAAATGAATAATTAACATTGAGGATCTTTTCAGGTTTAGAGTTTTAGATAATTTGGACATAACTATTACATCTCAAAAGATTACAAAGTAGACACTTCTACACAATTTCCATTTTTTTTCATAAAATAAAAACTCTTGAAAAAAAGAGTCATGTCTAGTTCCAGGTTTTAGAAAGCATGAATTTTCCTTGATCCCATCCTTGACCCTATTCATCTTTAAGTCCTGTGAAAACATTTCAAAACTTGGGATGAGCATAAAAATCTCAGTAAGGGTTATGAAACAAAGAAAGAAAACATTTGTTCATAAATACATACAAAACATGAACTCTTTTACTTACCTTAGTAAATCATAAGATTTTATTAATAACACATAGAAATCATAAATCATAAAGGTAACTTGTGGCATCCATATCATACTTACATTGTATCTATCACAACTACATAGGGAGTTACTTTGGAATACCCATCACAATATATTCCCTAAATCTATTAGGATAAACATTCATGTTTACCTCTGTCACATTACCCAATGCATTGGAGAGCTATCTCAGGCTTACCCACCCTAGATTTATCACAGAACCACCTGTATAGGTAAATAATGACCAAGAACCATAACATGATCATAATACATAACATAACCATAAAGAAAAGATAATATTTCCACATTGCAATAACAAAATATCATTTCAAGATATTGAAATAATAAATCCATTCTCAAAATCATTTTCAATACCAAAATATGTAAAAAGAGTATATGGTATTTATTTTCCCTTTTAAAAAACATTACGTCTTGTTAAGGAATCCAACGATCAAATAATACTCGCGGCGACGGAAAGGTTGTTGTCACCACTTACATTAAAAAAAATATTCCTTTTTGTCGTTTAGTAAAAATATTCGTATAAAAAGATTACCTTTGAATAAAATGAAAAGTCAAAGGTGTTTATACAATGTATAAAATAAAGTCATGCATTAGAACAAAATATGCCTCAATGAAAGGAGATTGAGACGAAGTCTCTTACCTCGTGTCTGACTTGACTCAATCGTTCTTTAATCTTCTGAATAATAAAATAAAGTTAATTTATACTTTCTTAAGAACCTTTTTCAAGTTTATTAATCCTTTTATATCACTTATTACCATGTTATAAATATTATGTAATCATTTAACTTAATAACTCCCATTTTGTCGATATTTGGTACTTGAGTAAACAATGAACACCTTATATTTACAAGTTGTCCATGTGGTCAATAGTACATTATATCCATAATGATATTCATGATTTAGATATCATATATTTTATATATAAAAAGTATATACATGTATTTATAATAGTACATAACATATGGAGGTAAGAAATGAAATGCACCGTTCATGGAGATGGTAAGCCGTACGTACGGATGAATGCTACTTTCATTTATATTTCTTATTTTAATGGAATTTAAACATAATGATACATAGGTATATTATAATTATAGTATAATATCATATATAATATCATTAAATCTATCCTTTATACATCCCATATAAGGCATTAACGAGTCTCATCACTTTGAGGGGGTGGTAGTCCGCACTTCCTCAAATGAGATTATCGTATTTACCCTCTATGGAAACCATAAAGGCGTTCTATAAAGGGAAAACACAGAAGCATAAAGAAAAAATAAAAATAATATATATCATATATAAATACAATTCCATCATAATGGCCACCATGAGAGGCGGTAGGAGATAATCTAACAATCATCGTTTCGTGAGGCGTTAGTTTGTCATCCACAGAAACATTATGTTCTTCATCCATTATATGGAGGTGTGTGTAAGTGTAGTTCAAATAATTCTCATAAAAAAATAATAGTATATTGAGGATACTAGTGTTGTTACAAAATAAAGGAATAAAAATATTTTAGGGGTTGGAGAAGTAAAATAAAAGAAAATAATTTAAGAGAAACTGTTACCTTTAATTTGGGTAACTCCCTTTGGTTTGAACCAAAGGACTTCTTGAAGTGACTTCTGCCTAAGGTAAGGCTTCTAGGGGGAGGATAGGGATGTAGGGAGATTAATTGGGTAGAGGTTGGATGATACAAATGTCTTGAGAGGTGTGAGGAATTGGTTATAAGTGGTCTCCTTTTATAAGGGTGAGGAGAGACTCTTTAGGAAAGTGTGAAAATATTATTTTATTATATAATGATATTCAGTTTCAAAAGGTCCAAAAATCATTATAGTCGAAGATAAGATGACTCATGGTCGAAATAAAATCATCCAATAAGAATTGGACTGGTTTTGGATAATATTTTAATCATTATAATCTTATTTATTTAAATCATTTATTAATGAGGTAAATACTGTATCATTATTGTGTCATAAATAATTTAATTTATTTGATGTCTATAAATTATTAAAAAAATACCATGATATAGGAAATATTTTTAGATTTCCAATGAATATTTATAGTAAAAAATATTACTTATATAACACCATATAAAAATTAATTACTAAAATATTTTTGTTTATGTCATTTTGGCCTTTACTTTAAATTAATTAATCTAAATTGTCATTATCACTTCCAAGTGGCTCAATGGGGTCCCAAAATCGACCCAAAGATGTTCATGGTCGTTAATGACTCAAGAAATAAGGTTTGGACAAGTGTTAAGGTAATTTTGAATTATTTTAATATTCTTTTTACCTTGAATTACCCTATTTACCTTTAATTGTGGTAAATAAAAGTCAAACGTTACTATTCACCAAATATTATTTTCATCTTATTGAACCAAATTTTAGTTCTTGATAACAACCATATATGTCGGATTTTAGAAATTCAATTCAAAGAAGTGGTAAAATTTCATTTAAATGAAAAAGTCATTTGTTTAACTACTACTAAGTGGTTTCACTATTCATCAAAAATTGAAGTTTTTCAGAAAAATACCAAAAATTTACCCTAAGCTATATTTGATATTCCAAATTCAAAAATGATGTTTATTTTTCCAAATTAAAAACATAAAAGTGTCATTAATTAATTTTAAAATTAATTCCCATTGTTAAAACAAATATCGTGTTTTTAAGAAATAATAACTATCAAAAGATTGACACTTCTTTATGTCCAATTTCAAAGTAAAATTAATTCCAATAACCAACATTGGATTAAATGGTAAAAATATATTCTAATTACAGTTTAAAACCAATTAAAAATATAATCTAACCATATAAATAAATTAGATTAAAACGCAGTTTTGAATTAAATTACGATATTTATCACTATTCATTAAAAAATGAACTTTATCAGAAAAATACCAAAAAATTACCCAAAGTAAAATTTGATGTCCCAAATCTGTAGAAGAATTTTATTTGGTAAAATATAACATATAAAAATGACCAAAACTAGATTTAAAGAGGGTTTTCCATTAAAAGGTGGTAAATCAACCTTTTAATGTAAATTATACTTAAAATTAGATTCATCCACATTTTAAGCCTCTAAATTTTATTGGATAAAAGTAAATACATATAAAAAACATGTATAATCACATTGTAGTTGGTTTTGTTCATTCCCGCCAATACAATGGCTAGGATATAACTTCCATTTAAAATAATAATATTTTATTATTAGTGTGCAATGTAAGATTTTAAAGAAACCCGTTGTAGCGTATCGGGTACGCTATCGAACATAATAACCCCTTTAAAGTAAAATTAATATTTAATTCACAAATATTAATAAATTTGAAATATGTCTTATTCTTTATTTACCTGGGATGTTACATGCACGATCAAATTTAAAGAAAACAAGGCATGATATATAGTTTAGAAATTTTTATATCAAAATCATAACAAAACAATTTAATTTCCCCCTTTTCCAAATTTTTAAAAAAATCAGGTAAATTAGTTTCAAATAATTTCAAATACATATATCAAAATAGATATGTCATATCAAACAAAGGAATGCATCACGTATCATATCAAATCCATGGTAGTACAATCAAAATAATATAAACCAAAATCAGCACAAATCTTCCAAGAAGCATAGGTAACAACACGCAAAGGATCACACTAGGTTGGGATATCCAGGACACTCATACCTAATATAAAAAATTGTGCACATATAAAACCTATAGAAATATGTATCGAGTCTAGGGATCAGAGTAAAACCCCATAAAGTGAACCCCTAACAAGTCTAACAATTCCCTAGAACAACAAACCTATGGAGTAGAGGAAAGACCCATGAGAAAACCCTCTGATAGTGGATGAGACCAATTACTATACCTTCCACCTAAGTACCTAAGGATCCCCATGTGCTCTATTTTCCAAACCATTTCATCAAATCATGCTTTGAATACCATTTCCCAATGCTTTAAAAAACCATTTTTTTTACCAAAACTAGGGGAAAACCATATTTTAGAAAAAAATAGTTCCACAAACACAAAACAAATGAGTTAATAATGACATTTCATTTAATTAAAAAATTTATCAAAAACATGAGAAATACAGTTCACCAACACAGGATAGAGATGGAACCACCTACCTAAAAACTCGGGTTGCACACGCCTGCAATGGGATCCACCAATAAGGAAGAATACATAATGACAATAGAGGACCTGGAATCAATATACACATCTTATAATTTCTCTAGTTAAACAAAAATACCATAGGGGAAGAGAAAACAACCATACCTCAAGAATACACACCCAACACACCCCAACTAACAAAGGATCAACCCCTGGAACAAGATCACATGTCATATCTAGAAATAAACAAGAAAAAAATTTATATCAGATCAACAAAACCAATAAAAAAACACTAAAATACTATCAAAATCAAAGGAAATGAAGAAGAACAATTTATCTCTTACCTAGATAGATGTAACCCAACCACCATGACAATCCAATTCCAAACGAATCAATTAGGAACAAATAGAGGCTCCCAAACTCACCGACTAAGGGATCTAGGTTGGAAAAAAGGATGTATATGGAAGAATGAAATAAGAACCAACTGAAGAAGCACCATAAAATTATTTTCTATGACAATTACATGATATACAATCCCTTTACACATCGTATAATCCATGAGACTCATATAAATTTAAAAACCCATTACCTTTTTATTAAAAATCATTATTTTAACATTACTTGGTGTGTAACCTTTAGACGTCATGTACTCCCTTCACACTATGTAACAGGTTTATGTCATCTTATCTATAGAATTTACACATTGTGTACTCCCATTACATGATGTGTATCTCTCCTACAGACTGAAAAAATTCTAGATTCTTTACAAAAACTTTAAACCACCTCAGGTGTTCTCTGAACTTGGGGAGAACCCTGTAAAAATATTAACTCATTTATACCTATACTCTATTAATTCAAACAAGCATACATCCCAAAATATTTAAAGAATTTTTCTCAAAACATTTTTTCCATCCTCAGGAGTCCAAAGATGCGCCCAATTAAGGTGGAAAACAAGTAATGATAAGGAAAAATTCTGAAAAGTAGGTAATTGGATGTTACAAACTCCCCACCATAAGAATTTACATACTCAAGAAGTTAGTAGAATAATGAAGTCTGGTAAATATGTGAGGCCACTACTCCCTCATCAATGAATCATGCTCCAAAGTCTCATGAAAATCTTAGCTGTGTTTCCAGAACACTCTAAAAAATAGAATTGAATTCCCACACAAGACTTTCACTTGATATTAAATGATTTATACTAGTTTCTCCACAATAGAAACATCTATCTCTAACTCAATAACTTCCCATATTAGAACACAAGAGGGATATGAATGGTATTTTCTGAGATGCAATATGTGTAAAATATCATGAATTCCTATCAACTGAACCAAAATTCTAACTGATAATCAGCCTTCCCAATCCACTCAGTGACCTAAAATTGTCCAATATATTTTGGAGATAACTTTCCCTATTTTCCAAGATGTTAATGACCCAATTGAGGAGAAAATTTTAAGAAAACCCAATCACCTATGAAAAAAAGGAATATTCCATTGATCAGCATAACATTTCTATCGACTTTGCACTATAAGAAAACATTGACATATATCCTAAATCCTTACAGACGTCTCCTAAACTAAACTTGGTCCCCACAAAGAAGCTTCACCCACCTCTACGCAACAAATAGGTGACCTAAATGAGCGAAAATTAAAAGCATCAAAGGGATACATTTTTATTAATTAATGATAACTATTGTTTTAAGAAAACTCAATTAGTCCTAGATGGATATCCCAAGATACACCAAAATATAAGACACAGTCACAAATCATATCCTACAAAATCAGAATAACATGCTCCATCTGATCATCTGTCTGTAGACTATAAGTTATAATCATTATGACCTGGGTCCCCATCATCTCCTGGAGAATCCTATAGAACCTCAAAGTAAACCAAGTATCTATTTTTGAAACAATAGAAGAAGGAACCCCATGTAACCTCCCAATTTCCTACACATACAGCTTACCCAAATCTTCAACTTTAGTGGTTTACCTAATAATAATGAAATCAAATGACTTTATCAACCAATAAATTACCTCCCAAATATAATTCCTCCCTCAAGGAGTCCATGGTAATCCAAAAAAAGCCTATATATACCTTTTCCCATTTCCAAACTGGAACCAGAAGAGGATAGAGCAAACCCAAAGGTTTTAAATTCTTTTCCTTTATCTGTTGGAAAGTATAATAGTGATACACATAATCAGAAATGTCATGTTTCATACCCAGCCACCAGAATTGACATCTCACATCATAATATATCTTTAAAGTGCCCAGATGAACAACCCATGAAGAACTATGACAATAAAAAAACTGAGCTCCTCACATGTAACGACCCAAAGTTTTATCAATGGAATTCACTTATTATAATTATGTCACATTAGGAAACATAATTTCACATCATGCTTAAATTAAATACTAAATTCTATGTGACATTTAAACATATTTTTTCAACTTTTGTGACTTGATTTTTGAAAATATGATATACACGGTTGTGATTAGTAAGATGTTTGGAGTCCGATAGGACAAACATATTTTTTTGGTGAGTAGTAACACACCATTATGAATAGTAATGATACCCTTATGAATATTAATATTATCCTTATGAATTAAATTGTCCAAGTGAATATTAACCTTACCAATGATAGTATAAATAAAATTTACCCATCCTATAAGTGACAATATGATATAATTATATTATAGTGTTGGTATTTCTATAAGTCATGAATATTTAATGATTAATTTAATAATTTAAAAGAAAATATATTTTCATAATTTTTATTCATAAATAAGTATTGTTATGTATTATTATTAAATTATAATTTTATGAGACCTTAATTAATTTTTCAAAGTGTTAGAAAAGTAGTTTTAATTTTAAAATTTGTATTTTCTTGTAAATTATGATTTTAATTAAAAATTAAATTACTCATATTTATAAAAATATTTTCATAAAATGGAGTTCATTTTTTAATTCTACACATTAATAAATGGTTAGGGTGAATTTTTGAGATTTTTCCAAACTACTTTAAATTTTGGTGAATAGTGAAATTCAATAATTTACAAAATATACTAAATAAATGAATTTCTGCATCATGATTGAGTCACGGATGATGTAAATGGCCATTGGTTTAAACTCACATTACCTATTAACTTTATTTATTCATAAAATCATCACTATTTCTTGTCTTGAGATAAATTAATAAACTAATGAATTAAATATTGAGAAAACTCCTCTCCCCTCCACTATAAATACCATCCCTTAAAACCTCATTTCCTCACACCTCTCAAGAAATTTGACTACTAAAAATTCTAATAAAATATCTTCCCAATCTCCTCCTCATGACCATCAGTCCTCGGTCTCATAAAAATACCAAAACCTCTCCCTTAAAGTGGCTCTCAAGGAAGATATATTCAAGAGGTAATTTCTCTCTCTCTTTTCTTTCAATTTCCTTTCAAATTTCATTTCATTTATTATCTTATCCTCAACTTATATTATAAAAATTTCATGATAAATCTATTATGATATTTATAAGGGTATTATATCATGTTAATGTAATATTATTCAATAAAATCTTCTCTCTCTCTCTCTCTCTTTAAAATGAAATCATTGCCCATGATGTGTTAATTTACCATCATTGTGGGTGATTCACCTTAATTTTCCTTCAAATCCTTATATTTTGTCACTAAAACCAATAAATAGTTGAAAAAATATTTTAATATGTATTTTTAACCCCTTTTATGTTTTGGAAACAACTTTTATACATAATAATAAATGATAAAACAAAACATGTTCGTTGTGATCCAAAAACCGCCCAAATTAACCTAAAACGATCATCATTAAATTTTAACTAATGATTCATCCTAATGGAATATAAAAAAATTAATTATAAGATCATTTAAAATCTTAATAGATTATTAATAACATATAATAACTATTCTGTATCTTTATTCATGTTCTACATGAACATCCATTCATGTGTACAAGTGAACCGTTCTTGAAAACTAAGAAAAAGAACACTCCCAAACAATGAATTTAAAATATATAACTCATAAAAAGGCCTATAAAATATCTTAATGAAACTATAATGAACCATATTCATGTATAAAAGGTTTTTTAATTTTTAATTAATTAATCTAATATCATTATATATGACATTAAAGTGAAGAAATCGTTTGGATACAAGGTAAGGGTAATCCTCGAACCCAACTTTCTTTCTTCAAGTTTTCCCTCTTTCACTCCATTTTCAGTATGGTTATTCCTTAAAAACAATTTATTCATCATTATATTACATTTTTAGGGATATAAATTTTTTCTATTGGATTTTATGTCAAACAAATTGTTTTCCAAAAGAACTCTTCTTTCAAAAATACACCTTTTACTTCCCACTCAAGGTGGATGGTGCTTGTATCAAGTATGTTATTCCCTCTTTAATTTGGGAACCCAAAGTTTATGAATATATGATTTATGAAATGAAACACATTACTTTATATGAGTTATTTATGACCAAGATTGATATACATTTTATGTGTAATGCATGATAATGTTAACGTTATGATGTGATGAGTGCACCCATAATTATATAGTGCAATGTTGATGTTATGATGTGACAGGTGAACCCAAAATTATACAACACTCCAATGAGTTGGGTAATGTGATTAATATCATGAGTAAAAGTGAAATTATTGTGAACATGATTCTATATTTTTTCACAACTATGTGTGGTAGTTAACCACTAAGACATAAGGTTTCATTTTTATGCATTGCCACATTCCTTACTATTATCTAATGCTTCCTCTCATTATTATGATGACGATGTTATGAATATTATCACCCCATATTATATTGTTTCAAGTTATTATCTATAATCTTATTGGGATTTTAGCTCACCCATTTTTTATGTATATTCTCAAGTGACTACATGTATTAAGTAGTACACATGGGCCAATAAGAAGCTAGAGAAGAAGGAATTAAATAAATGTTTATATTTATATTGTAAAAGTTATGTGTGGTCCTAGTTTTCCCAAGACACTAAACCTTTGGGTCCTCTTTGTGTAATGATTTTATATTGTTAATCTTTAAAATTATGTAATAGTAATGTAAGAAAAAGCAGGGTCACTATAGTTAGTATCAGAGGCATGATTTAGTTAATTTGGGAATTAGGATTTGATAACCTTAGTGGAAACCCTAGTATGAGACCAAGTATATATAAGAACACAAGAAGATTTTTTAAACATATGGATACCATAAGATATGATTTTAGCGTTGATTGATCAAAGGAATAAATTATTTATTCATGAATTATTGACTTATGTTTTGTTATAACCTTTAATATTTTATAAAATGGTGGGAACCAGGAGAAACGAATCCAACAACCCATTTGAGGGACAATGCAGCAATTGCCCGAATGATATCACCAATGATTTGGGAGGTGGATTTCAAAACTTCTTGGTGATTATTACTCAAATATCTCAGGTTATGAACAATAACTTGAATAATGTGGAACATCCTACTTTACCTAAGAGGGAGCAACATGCTATTGAGTGTTTTATATGGCAACGACCACCAACGTTTAGTGGATCTTCCGATCTACTAGTTATGGAACAGTGGGTCAACTCGATGAAGAATATCATTTATATGCTTCAATGTTCTAATATGGATAAGGTGACTCTGGATTTTTATCATCTAGATGGAGAGGCCGACCAATGGTGGAATTTGATTAAGAACACCAAGCTAAGGGATGAAATTGAAGAGATGGAGTGGGAAGACTTTAAGATAATTTTTCTTAACAAGTATTTTCTATTAACTATTCATATGAAGATAGAGAGAGAATTCATAGAGATAAAGAAAAAGGATGGATAATCTATCATGACCTACAAATAAAATTTCATAAGGCTTTAAAGGCACACTTTAGGTTTCATTATCAATAATGATAGAAAAATTGATAGATTTTTTAGCAGATTAAAACCAAACCTTCAAAAATATATTACAATTTGAGACCTTGGGAGTTATGAATAAGTCGTTCGATATGCTATCAAAGTAGATATGAAGTTTGGATAATGGTCCCATGGATATGGTGATAAGAAACAAAAGACAGAGTTTCATGTCGGAGGATTTAATGAGAAAGGTGGAAAGAAAACTCAACCACCTACACGTCAAAAATTTTGGAAGAAACATCATGGTAACTGCCTTAAAGGGATGGGGAAATAATTCAAGTGTTTTAGAGAAGGCCACCAAGATCAATAGTGTCAAAAATAAATGATAAAATAGGATAATGTTGTGGAGGAAAGGAGGGAACCACCTATGGTCCAATGCTAAAACTATAGGGATCAAGGGCACTATACAAGCCAGTGCACTGAACCTCAATTCCTTGAGGGTAATCAGTGTCATCATCCAACAAAGAAAAAGTAACAAGGGAAGTATTATGCCATCACTACTGTGGAATTTGAAAAATAAAATGTAGTTGTATAAGGCACACTTCCTATTCACTCAAAAATAGTAAAAGTATTATTTGATTCTGGTTCTACGCATTTATTTATATATTGAAAGTTTAATAGAACTACAGAATTGAAGCCCCAAAACCTTTAAGTAGATATATCTATAAAAACACAAAGTGGTTCAATCATTGCAACCTAAGTGTTGGACTCTTCTCCTGTTGGTGTATGTGGGTAGATTATTCCAGGGAATCTCGTTATACTTCCCTTGGTGGAATTCGATGCTATAATGGGAATGGAATGGATCTCGTTATATAGATCACATATCAACTTTCAAGAAAAGGAAATATCTTTTCATATTCCGAACCATCCCATACTCCTCTAAAAATGCAAGAAAGATCATGAATATCCTTTGAAAAATCCTTCAAAAGTGTGGGTGTTGATTCCCTGTGAAGAAGCATACCTCACTCAAATGGTTAAATCAAAGGAAAGTGTCAACCTAGTAGAAATTACCCTTACGAGGGAATACCGTGATGTATTTCCTAAATAGTTACCCGAACTTCCACCGATCATGAGGTAGAGTTATCAATAGAACTAATACCAAGAGATACTCCTATATCAAAGTGTCCCTATAGGATGTCTCTTATTAAACTAGAGGAGTTAAAGAAGTATCTAAAAGGGAATTTGGACAAAGGGTTCATACACCCCATTGCATCGCCTTGGGGTGCGCCAGTGCTCTTTGTGAAGAAGAAGGATAGATCAATGCAGCTGTGTATCGATTATCGGTAACTCAATAAGACCACCATAAAGAAAAACTATCCTCTTCCAAGGATTTATGACTTGTTTGATCACTCTTGAGGAGTTAAATACTTCTAAAAGGCGGATGTTCATTAAGGATATAATTGACTTAAGGTGAACAAGGAAGATATTCATAAGACTACCTTCCATAAAATTTATGGGCACTATGAGTTTTTTGGTGATGCTCTTCATACTTACTAATTCCCTTGCAATCTTTATGGATTTGATGACTAGAGTCTTTAGACATTACCATGATAAATTTGTGGTAGTGTTTATTGATGAAATTATCATCTACTCCAAGAGCAAGAAGGAACATGATATAAAATATAAGTCTTGTGTTGGCGACATTGTGAAAGGAGAATTTTTATGACAAGTTCAACAAGTGTGACTTTTGGATGAAGAAAGTAACGTTCTTGGGACATGTGATCACAAGTGAGGGAATTTATGTGGACCCTTAAAAAAGTCAATTGAGTAATGTCTGAGACCCTCTAGTGTCACATAAATATGTATTTTTATTGGATTAGTAGGGTACTACTAACGTTTTGTGAAAAAATTCTCATGATTTTCAATCCCAATAACTAAGTTAACAAGGAAAGGGGTGAAGTATGTCTAGATGGAAGAATGTGAGAAAATATTCAAGGAGATAAATAGAAGGTTGATCACTGCAACTCTAATCACATTAGCAAAGAGTGGAGAAATTTTTTTGATATACATTGATGATTCAAAGAATGGATTGGATTGTGTACTCATGAAAAATGATAATGTGATAGCCTAAACATCACGACAGTTGAAGATCCATGAGAAGAACTACCCAACGTATGATCTAGAGCTAGTAGATAATATTTTTTCCTTGAAAATCTAGAGGCACTACCTCTATGGTGAGAAGTGTGACATATATACCAATTATAATATCCTAAAGTATATATTCACACAAAAGAAGATTGACATGTGTCAAAGGAGATGGTTAGACCTAATCAAAGACTACAATTTCTCTATTCACTATGATCCTGGCGAGGTGAATAAGTTAGTAGATGCTCTTAGAAGAAAAGAACCTACTACTCTATCCATATTGCGGATTGTGAATGACCCTATCTTCATGGATATACAAAGAATGCATTTGGAAATAATAAGGGGAATTAATAAATCCTATCTTGCCTAAATTATTGTCCAACCATCCATCCAAGAGAAGATTAAGGAGGCACAAAGGGATGATATAGAGTTGCAAAAGAGGGTGAATGAAGTAAAGGAAGGGAAGCTGCAAGAGTTCTATATCAATGATGATGGTGTAATTTAGTTTGGAAAGAGTATTTTTTTCCTTCATCACCTAGGAAAAAGAAGGATATATTTGATAATGAACATAACTCACCTTTCTCTATCCATCATGGTAGAACCAAGATGTTCTGTGATCTTAGAGAACACTTCTGGTGGGACAATATGAAGGAGATTGCTGAGTATATCTCATGGTGCTTGATATGTCAACAAGTTAAATAAAAGTGACAGAACTCCAAAGGAATGATGCAACCATTGCCTATACCCATGAGGAAATGAGAGAATGTCACTATGGAATTTGTCACGAGTCTCCCAAATACATCTAAAAGAAATAATGTGATATGGGTTGTGGTGGACCGATTCAGAAAGACTGCTCCCTTTATCACTATTCAGGAAGATCTCTCGCTTTAGAAAATTGTAAAGATATATGTGAAGGAAGTGGTGATACTGCATGGTGTTCAACTATCAATTATCTCTGATCATGATCCCAGGTTCACATCCAAATTCTGGAGGAGTCTTCAACATGGATTGAATACTGAATTGAATTTCAGCACAACCTATCACCCCCAAACCAGTGGCTAATCTGAATGGACTATTTAGATGCTCAAAGATATGCTAAGAGCCTTCTCACTAGAATTCAATGGTGTATGGGATCAACATATCTCATTGGTTGAGTTCTCATACAACAATAACTTCCACTCGAGTATTCAGATGGATCCGTATGAAGCTCTGTATGGAAAGCAATATATAAATCCAATATATTGGGATGAAGTTGTAGAAATAAAGATACTTGGACATGATCTTGTACAAAAGATAACTGAGAAGGTTCAAGCCATCCAACAACATATCAAAGATTATTAGGGTTAGAAAAAGAGCTATGCTGACAACCATCAAAGGAACTTGGAGTTTTATGTTGGAGATAAAGTCTTCCATCAAATATCATCATGGAATAGAGTCATGCAGTTTGGAAAGAAAGGGAAGCTAATCCCATGGTACATTGGACCCTTTTAGATCCTTGAATACATAGGAGCTGTGGCCTATCGACTTTCACTTCCACCAAATATGGATCAATTTCATTATGTGTTTCACATATCACTCCTGAGGAAGTACATATCAGATCTCTCACATGTACTGAACTCAGAGGTGGTACAATTGGAAGATAATCTTTCTTATGAGGAGAAACTAGTAAAGATTCTAGACTAGAGAGATAAAGTTCTATTCAACAAGACAACCAACATTTTCAAAGTGTTGTGAAGGAACCATAAGTATGAAGAAGCAACTTGGGAATTGGAGTAGGCGATTAAGGAGAAGTACCCTCACCTATTTTTGTAAAACGGAATTTTGAGGGAGAAATCACAAAAGGGGGGAAGAATGTAATGACCCAAAGTTTTATCAATGTAATTAACTTCTTATAATAATGTCACATTATTAAACATAATGCCACATCATTATTAAATGAACTAATAAATTCTACGTGACCTTTAAACATAATTTTTCCACTTCTGTGATTTAAATTTCAAAAATCTAACATACATGGTTGTGATTAGTAAGATGTTTGGAGTCCGATAGGACAAACTTAATTCTTTTGGTGAATAGTAACATACCCTTATGAATAGTAATGTTACCCTTATGAATATTAATATGACCATTATGAATATTAAATAGGCTAAGTGAATAGGAACATTACCAATGATGGTATAAATAAAATTTATCCATCATATAAGTGACAATATGATATAATTATATTATAGTGTTGGAATTTTTGTAAGTCATGAATATTTAATGATTAATTTAATAATTTAAAATAAAATTTATTTTCATAAAATGGATTCATAGACAAGTATTTTTATGTCTTATGATTATATATAATTTTATGAGACCTTAATTAATTTTTCAAAGTGTTAGAAAAGTAGTTTTAATTTTAAAATTTGTATTTTTCAAGTAAATTATGATTTTAATTAAAAATAAAAATACTCATATTTGGAATTTTTTTCATAAAATGGAGTTCATTTATGAATTCAACATGTCAAAAAATGGTTAGAGTGAATTTTTTATATTTTCCTAAAATACTCTAAATTTTGGTGAATAGTGAAATTCAATAATTTACAAAATATGCTAAATAAATGAATTTCTGCATCATGCTTGAGTCATTGATGATGTAAATGTCCATTGTTTTGAAATAACATGCCCTATTTACTATATTTAGTCATGTAATAATCACCATTTCTTATCTTGAGGGAAATTAATAAACTAATGAATTAAATATTGAGAAAACCCCTCTCCCCTCCACTATAAATACCACCCCACACAACCGCATTTCCTCACACCTCTAAAGCCTTGTGCCTACTCAAAATTCTGATCAAATATCTTCCCAAGATCTTCCCCACTACCAGTATCCCTTTGTCTCATAAAAATTCAAAAACATCTCCCCCAAAGAGGCTCTCAAGGAAGATATATTCAAGAGGTAATTTCTCTCTCTTGTTTCTTTCAATTTCCTTCCAAATTTCATTAGTTTTCTTCTCTTATCCTCAACTTATCTTATCCAAATGTCATGATAAATCCATTATTATTGATATAATGGTATTATATCATGTTAATGGAACATTATTCATTAAAATATTCTCTCTCTCTCTATCTCTCTTGTTTTTTTAAAATGAAATCATTGCCCGTGATGTGTTGATTTACCATCATTGTGGGAGATACACCTTTATTTTCATTAAAAGCCTTCAAGGATGTAAATAAAACTATTAAATGGTTGAGAAAATATTGTGATATGTATTTTTTAACCCCTTTTATGTTCTAGAAAAAAAAATTATACATAATACTAAATGATAAAACAAAACATGTTTATTGTGATAAAAAAACAGCCCAAATTAATCTAAAATGATCATCATTAACTTTTAACCAATGATTCATCCTCATGGTATATAAAAAAATTCATTATAATATCATTTAAAATACTAGAATATCTTTAATAACATTTAATATCAATTTTGGATGTTTACACATGTTCTATACGAACTTCCATTCATGTGTACAAATGAACCGTTCTTGAAAACTAAGAAAAAGAACACTCCCAAACAATGAATTTAAACTCTATAACTCATCAAAAGTCCCATAAAAGAACTTAATGAAACCATAATTAACCATATTCATGTATAGAATGTTCTGTAATTGTTAATTAATGAATCCAATGTCATTATATAGGACATTAAAGTGAAGAAAGCGTTCATATACAAGGTAAGGGGAATCCTCAAACCCAACTTTATTTCTTCTGGTTTTCCCTCTTTCACTCCATTTTCAGTATGGTTATTCCTTAAAAATAATTTATTCACCGTTATATTACCTTTTCTAGGATATACATTTTTTCCACTAGAGTTTATGTCAAACACAATGTCTTCCAAAAGAAATATTCTTTAAAAAACACACCTTTTACTTCCCACTCAAGGTGGATGGTGCTTGTATCAAGTATGTTATTCCCTCTTTCATTTGGGAACCTAAAGTTTATGAATGTATAATTTATGAAATGAAACACATTACTTTACATGGGTTATTTATTACCAATATTGATATACATTATTTGTGGCATGCATGATAATGTTAACGTCAGGATGTGACAGGTGCACCCGAAATTATATAGTGCAATGTTGATGTTATGATGTGATGAGTGCACATGGAGTTATAAAGCACTCCAATGCATTGGTTAATGTGATTAATATCATTATTAAAAGTGAAATATGCATGAACATGATTCTAGATTGTTTCACAACTATGCATGGTAGTTAACCACTAAGACATAAGGTTTCATTTTTATGAATTGCCACATTCCATGATATTATCTAATTATTCATATCATGATTATGATGATGATGTTATGAATATGATAAAACCATGTTATATTGTTTCATGTTATTATCTATCATCTTATTGGGATTTTATATCACCTCTTTTTGATGCATATCCTCAGGCGATTACATGTACTAAGGAGTACACATGGTCCAATAAGAAGCTAGAGAAGAAGAAATTAAATAAATGTTTATGTTTATGTTGTAAAATTTATGTATGGTACTAGTTTTCCCAAGACAATAAACCTTTGTATCATCTTTGTGTAATGATCTTATGTTATTTATCTTTAAAATGAGGTAATAATAATGTAAGAAAAAGAAAAGTTGTTATATCACGGATGATGGGATGAAAAAATGATCCCCAAAACTGAGAATACCATCTAAAGAGAGAGACAAACTAAAAATGGTTTCCCCACCATATATGGTTTCTCTAATTCCTATGAATTCATCATCTTACTATTGAATCTATAGAATAGACTTAGGGAGAGATGATGTTAACTGAACACTAGGCAGAACCATTCCTGAAACATCCTCCTGAGCATCTAGATGCAACTGAACATCTAGATAACATTGAGAAAAATCCTCATAAGGTTCCACTCTTCCTTTGATTCCTAAACAACTTGCGATGACACTTTCCTACCAAGAGTTTCCATAAAAAAATCCCCCGTCCCTGGGGTTTAGGAAATATCTAAGTAAAAAATCTAATGGTATTCCACCCATCATCTCAGTCTGAGATTCAAGTATTCCAAAGAAATGATATAGCTCAAAATCTTATGGTAGTAAAATACTATGAATCTCTCCCAAAAAAGATAGTTCCTCCAAAACTTATGCACATTCATAACCATGGAAATCTCTCAATCATGCATGAGGTAGTTATTCTTATGCGTTCGAAGTTGAAGAGATCCATAAACTACCACATGATCATCCTGAATGAGCAAAAAACCCAAAAAATTGATATAATCATCATAGAAAACCACATACCCACTACTAGGAATAGGTAAGATCCAAATAGAAGTCTATGTCAAAAAAAATTTAATCTCTTTGAAAGACGACTGGAAATTTTCATCTAATATGAATTTCACCCATTTCTTTGTAAGAGAAGTCAAAGGTGATCCCAACTTTGAAAAATAATTGATGAACTATTGATGGTATATAGTAAGACCAAGTAAGATTTTAATCTCAAAGATGTTTCATGGATCTTCCCATAATAAGATATCCTTTAATTTTTTAGGATCAACTGACAATATGTGATCAGAAATTACGTTCCTTAATGACTTCACTTATTGAATCCAGAAATTTCATTTTGAAATACTTATATACAAACAAAACACCTCAATATTTCAAAACTAAAACCCAAATGGTGTTCGTATTCATGCTCAGATTTTAATTAAAACAAAATATAATCCACGAGAAATACCAAATAAGTGTCAAGATATTGATGGAATATATAATTCATCAAAGGTATAAAAACCGTAGGATCATTTGTTAGACCAAATGACATCACGTGATATTTTAAATGCCCATAACTGCTAATCAAAGCCGTATTCGGTATATTAGACTCCAAAAATATGAGTTAATGATATCCCAACCGAAGACCAATATTATAAAACCACTTTCCCCCCTTTAACTGATCAAAAAAATAATCCACACGAGGTAAAGGATACTTGTTCTTGACTGTTACCCAGTTCAACTTTTGGTAGTCCATGCATAATCAGAGTGAACCATCTAACTTATTGGAAAAGAGAATTGGGGCTAACCAAGGTAAAAAACTAGGGTGAAAAACCCCATTTTGATCAGATTCTCTAATTAAATATTGATCTCTTTTAGCTCCTCTGACACCATACGATAGGAAGGTATCAAAATTAGCTGCGTACTTGGCATCAAGTCAATCATGAAGTACACCTCACTCTATAGAGTAAGCATAGAGAAATAATCTAGGAAAATATTAGGAAAATCCTAAAAACAGTGGGAAGATCAACATCAAAATAAATTTCATCAGACTCAACTATAACATAAAGCAATAAACTCCTTATCTTTGGGCAGGAAGGTCCTGCATGACCAGACCTAAAATATCACTATCCCTAAAGCACCTATGAGATTCCATTGGCATCAAGAAATGAGACACAATAATGATAAAAATCAACCTCATTATGATGAGTGATAATTCAATTCATACCAATTATGATGTCAAAAAAATCTAGATCAAGAATAAGAAAATCCCAGACTAACTACGCATCAACTATCGATAGCGCACAAGGACTCCAAAACCTATATTCTTTCCTCTCCCCAAGAGGTGTCTCTAACTCCATAAAAAAAGGACATGATTTCCATTAGAATGTTTAGAATATCAAAAAAATGAAAATATATAAATGAGTGGGAATAAATGGTATTAAAGAAAGTAATCATTACGGAAGACACAATAAAGAGGGTACCTCTCACTATCACTGGACCTGCATCTACCTCCATTGGAAACTCATCTACTAAATGATGGTGATTCAATCCTGAGGACTTTGGATGGATCCCTATAGTCTTTTAAGAATCTGAAAGTGATGTAGTATCCTTTTGAGATGAAAATACCTTACCATATTGAGGTATAAACATAGAATGACAGAAATGTTGTAGATGAACATAACATACACAACTGTCACACATATTTGTGGGAAAAGAAAAATAAATCCATGTGTGTCCAACCTTTACATACTAATAGAAATTAATATTAACACTAATAGGTGCAACTGGAGGTTCTGAACAGGCCTACTATTGATAACCATCTCTTCCACTCTTATGGTGATCCAACTATATCCTCTTTTTCCCTAGTGCGCAACTGAAGTTTCCACTTGGTGGAATATAAGGGAAACAATATATAACCTTTCCTTCCATATTCATTTCTACCATCATATACATGTACAATATCTATTCAAAGGTTGAAAGATTCAGCATAAGTACCTACAATTTTATATCAGGTTGCAAACCCTATAGGTACTTATGAGATTTTAGTTGTTCATTATTTAAAACCTCTGGTGAAAAACGAACTAGATCTGCAAACCAATTAGTGTACACTTACATAGAAATATCTCCCTATTGAAAAGAGAGGAACTCCAAAGACTTCTCCATCATCAGTTACTCTAGAAAAAACTACTAGAATAACAGAGTCTTAGAACCCTTCCAGTCAAAGACCACATTCCTATCTGCCTATACCATAGAATCCTATCATCGCTTGCTGGTACCTTAAAGTATGAACGTTGTACACTTTAACTTGATACTCTCAGGTGTATCCAAGAATTAAAAAATATAATCAATATTTTTGAGGCTTTCCTCTAAAAATTGAGATTCAGTCATACTTATAAAGGATGGTGGATTCCCATGTAAGAACACCCTTAATCGATATCTGTCTCCTACAACTCCTAGCTATACCTTGACAACTACGTTATAAGATTTAAGTACATTATTTTTGATAGAATAAACCACCTACATGATAGCTTTGATAAAGTTCTAATCCATAGGAGCATTACCTTGTGGAGAATTAGCTACACCCTCTGGAGGAACTCAAAAAACACGTCTCAGAGGCATATTGCAACACACCTAAATAAATAAATGATCAAATAAAAAAATAATCTTAGTTAAAACTAGAAAATCCATAATCAAAAACTAAGATTAACATAAAGAAATAAATATAGGAGACACACATCCCAACATCCCATGGAAACTTTAGTCTCACCATAGAAAGAGTTGGCCAGGAACTCACTGAAATATACCTATCAAGTCTTGAAAATACTATCTTCTGTCTACCAAACATCCCAAGACAAGGAATATTGAGGAAAGAACACCTTTGATACCAAACTATGATGAACTTGACCTAGATACCCTCTCAAACTGGTACCCAACCTGAGCTATCATATATCTGAAGGGTATTCTCGATCCCTATGGGCTGGTGTCTAGCACACGGGAAATAACAACAAATAGAGGGAATGATTTTACCCAACCTGTAGTAGACAACATGAAATATATATACATGTACAAAATAAATAGTGGAAGAAAACAGGAATATTTATATATACATATATACACATGTCATAATATAAAGAGAACATCAGAAGTAATAAAAATAAAAAGGTAGAAAAAAATCTCCAAGAGACAAGTCCAGTATCAAAGGATGAAATACCAAAATAGCTACTCTAATAGTCCCCATGTGATAGCATGGGAAAACCCATACCATCTCACAATCCTGCTGCCCAAACCCAGCTGATAGAAAACCTCACTGCCTCATTGTGGTGACTTGACTTTCCTTGCATCAAAAGGCATAACCAGGTCTACACACCACCGAAGGGGTATGTGGGGTGTGATCTAATAGGCTCAGTAGGGTCTTACCCAGGTGTTCTATATCAAGTCTCTAAATAATAATCCAAGTATGCTCGCCTTTAAAGAAAACAAGGCATGATATATTGTTTAGCGGTTTTTATATGAAAAGCATTGAAAAACAATTTAATTTCACCTTTTCACACATTTTTAAATAAATCAGGTAAATTAGTTTCAAAGAATTTCATATACATATATCAAAACATATATATCATGTCAAAACAAATCATGCATCACATATCATATCAAATTCATGTTAGTAAAATAAAATTGGTACAAACCAAAAGCATCCAAATCAACCTAAAAGAATAGGTAACAACACAATAAGGATCAAACTAGATCAGGATATATAGGAAACCCATACCTAATATAGAAAATCATGTGTGCATAAATCCTCTAGACATATGAATTGACACTAGAGAGCAAATAAACACCCTAGAAAGTGAACCCCCTAATAGGTCCAGCAAGTCCCTAGAACAGTGGCCCTAGGGAGCAGAGGAAATCCCCATGTGAAAACACCTTGACAGTGGATGAGACCTATTACTATACCTTCCACTAAGTACCCAAGGCTTCCCATGTTCTCTATTTTCCTAACCATTTCATCAAACCATTTAATCATGTCATTATTTCAAAACCATTTCACAAAACCATTTCACAAAACCATTTTGCATTGCTTTGAAAAATCCTTTTCATTTACCAAAACTAGGGAAAAACATATTTTATAAAAAAAATCCACAAAAAAAATCCAATAATTTCATTTCATTTAATAAAATAATTTATCAAAAATAGGACCAATCCAGTTCAGCAACCCAGGCTAAATATGAAACCACCTACCTAAAAACTTGGGTTGCACATCCCCGTAATGAGATCCATCAAAAAGGAAGAACACACAATAACAACAGACAAACTAGAATCAATTTATACATATTATAGTTTATTATATTAAACAAAAAGTTTTTTGGGGAAGAGTAAACAAAACATATCTCAAGAACACACACCCATTTCACTACAACCAATAAAGGATCAACCCCCAGAACAAGACCACATGAAAAATATAGAAAGAAACATGAAGAAACATCATCTCAGATCATCAAAACCAATAATGAAATGAAACAAAACTACCATGATAAAATCTAATGAATATGTATAATGGATATCTTACTTGAATATATGCAATGAAACCACCCTAATGATCTAACACCGAACAAATCAATCTAGAACAAACATAGGTTCCCAAAATCACTGGAGAAGTGTTATGGGTCAATAGAAAGGAGGGAAACAAAATAATAAAATAATAATCAACTGATGTATCACCCTAAAATCCCTATCCGCAACAGTTACAATACATTTAATACCTTTACACTTTGTGTAACCCATGGGACTCATATATTCCAAAAATATATCGCCTTTTTATTAAAAAACGATCTTTAACATTACACAGTGTGTAACTTTTACAAAATGTGTTATCCCTTAATGTTGTGTACTAGGTTTATTTAATCTTCCCTACAAATTTTATATGTCGTGTACTCCCATTAAATGATGTGTATTTCTCATACAGACTGTAGAAAGTCCAGATTCTTTACAAAAACCTTAAATCACCTTGGGCGTTCTCTAAACTTGGGGAAAACCCCACAAAACCATTAACACATTTATACTTGGATCCATCAATTCAAACAAACATACATCCAAAAATATTTAGGTCATTTTTCTTAGTTAATGTTCTTTATCCTCAGGAGTTCAAAGACACACCCAATTAAATAGGAAAATAAGCAATGAGAAGGGAAAATACCTAAAAGCGGGTAACAAGATGTTACACTATTTAAGGTTTGATGGTTAAAAAGTGAGAAATAATAGAGTTTTGGGTGAAATAAGGTCGATAAATCATCAAAAATAAATTTCCACAAATGTCTTAAACATGTTTTAAGTCATTCACCATTATTTTTTTTTACATTTTTCCATTTTTGTTTTCACCATGGTAACTATATTTTAAACAAGTAATTAATATTTTATTAAAAAATATAAGGTAACCCCTATAAAAAAATCTAGGTGTGATGAAACTAAATTTAATCTCAATTTAATCTAATTTTATTTCTAAATAATATAAAATTAATATTTTAATTAAATCATTTTATATATAATTTTTTTAGAAAAATGATGTTTTAACCATTACGTGTTCTTAATCTTATTTAGAATTGGTTAAAAATTAAATATGGGTTAATATAATTATATATGTAATCTAAAACCATTTTAGAGTCATTATTTAAAATTTATTAATTTAATTTATTAGATAAAAATTAAACAACACTAATAAAACAATTCTTTGAAGATAATAGTTTTTCCATTATCATGGTAATTAACTTTAATATTATTAATCATACTTTTATGAATAAAAATTAAATTTACCTTATTACATGATATTATCATGTTAATCTAAAATATAAAATAAATTTTTATATATTTAATTTCTATAAGTGATGAAACCTAATTTTTTAATATAAGCAAATAAAAATAGTGTTTAGAGTAAAATATTACATAAGTTCCCAAAACGTTATACATGAGTTAAAGAAATTAAATATAGTTTTTTTAAATATATTTATATATATGGTATATTAAACTTTTAATTCATTATGTTATTATGATAATTTTATAAAAATGATGGTATTATCAAAATCAGTATTTTTTTACCATTCATATAAAAATAAACTAATTTATAAAAATCTCAAAAATTAACATTTGGATAATTTTGATTTATGTAATTCAAAAATAAACATAATTTTTTAAAAATAAATTATAAAATTAATAAATTTAGTTTTTTACATTAAAATTTAATATATATAAATAAAAATTTCTTTTATTGAAAAATTACATTTTAAAACTTTAAGTGTTATTAATAATATTTTATATGAACTTCTAATTGATTACATTATTTTTATTTATTAGATGGATTTTTATTCTTAAATTTTATTATTAATATTCATATAATATGTCACAGATCGTTTTAGTTCAGTGTTGCATGTAAAACATTCTATCAAACACAATATTAATTTAGAGAAATATATATTCCAAAATCTCAATGTGTTATAGTGGCATTTTAAATAGGAATTTAAGTTGATGTTTTTGTGATTCCCTTGAATTTGATCCCCTTGTTCAATATTCCATGTTTAGGATACTTCCCATTAAGGGATTTTTATTTAGAAATTATTTTTGTTTATGCATGGTTATGAAAGGGGATATTGTTGGAACCATGGCTGTTCTATGCTGGAAATGGAGTATGGTTTGTGTTTTTTGTCAACCCTCATTAGAAGTTTAGGATTTTTTTCAGGAAAGGGATCATACAGTTCAAGCAAGCAACAATATTGAAACTTGCGTGCAAGGCTTAATTTGGGAGAAGTGCATCAAAATATGGAAAAGGAAAAAAGTGTGTGCAAGTATTAAATGTGAAAAAAAGATGAGGTTGCACGTAAGAATATTACATGCCCAATGTGACGTCAAAAGCGGTTTTGTGCACTCAAGAAGAATCTTGCGTGCATTGACAAATACATGTTGGAAATTTGCGTGCAGGGTCATCGAGGCCTATAAATAGATGGATACCCCATTGAGGAAAAAAAGAATTTTCCAATGTAAATATGGTTGCTCCAATGTGCAAAATATTTGAACGCAAAATAATTACAGAGAGCTAATCTTGCGCAAAAGGTGTTCCTTTAGTATAAAAAGACCAAGTCGACTCTTCAATATTGTTGCATGAAAGATAAGGGTTTCATAGAAAATAGGGGTTGCGCGAAAGTCATATTTCGTGAAAATTCCAAAATCTTGCACGCAAGTTGAGGTATTGCGCGCAAGTTTAGTGTTATGCTTCTGACAGGTTTTTTAATATCTGGTTTGTGTGATCAGTGCCTTCAAGTGAATCAATTTAGGACTTCAATGAAAGCAGTGTCTCGTGATGAATGAAGACAAAAAATTCAATGAAAATCTATTTAAGTTACCTTCAAGTTGATAAAATGACTTAGACTTCTCTCAAGATAGTGAGCTAGGGGGAGTCGACAGAAGTGATTTGAGGGATGCAGTGAGCTATCCCTGAACCATTTTAAAGGATGTGTTCCTAGAATAAAGTGACTATGACTGAACCTTGTAATCCAGAAACTAGTGAAGATTAGTGGATTTAGGTACGACTAAAACATTGTCGGTGTATGATCCTTGGACATAGCCCTTTGCAGTGAACTAAGTAAAAGTGGTGTGTCATCTCTTTAATTTATTTTGAATGATATATTTAACAAGTTTCTACCAATGTGGGAACAAGATCCACATATTTAAAAAGAAAAATTTGACACCCAGATTCACCCCTCCCTCTCAGGGTGTTCCGGGGTCCTTTAGATGTTTCATGTGGGGGTATTAGACATGAGATGATATTTATTACTTATGTCTTATTGATGTATGTGATTCTATTTGAATGATTACTCACTCACATAAACTTTATTAACTTCATGGGACTTAGAAAACAATATAGTGGTATAGAATTTTTTATACCCTAGTTGGTACACACACCACTGGGGTCCCTTCTAACATGATATAGGGATAGGTGGGGAGTTCCATCCTAAAGAGGTTGATGTGGGCTAATTGGTTGGATTGTGTTATTTTAGGATGTGACATATACCAAAAATTATTCTTCTATTATGGTAATGTCTATAATTGTATCTAATAGGAGGTATGGGCCTGTAAGGGGCCTCACAACAATAAGTTTCCCCCCATGCCGCCTTCCTCTTCCTCCATCACAGATCGATTGCAGATCTTCTCGGTGCTTCTTCTTGGCGCATTCGTGGCATTCTCCACTTCAGTTACAGTGTCGTGCGAGTCCGTTACTCTCGGAAAACCCCATCGTTGCTGCCCTCTCTCACCCTATCCTTCAAGCTGGTTAGGGCTTCTTGGCGGTGTGGTGACGGTCCAAAGTTTGAGCTTCAATGACACGGCCTGGGGTTTCCGTCGCGCTTCGGGTCGGCTGTGGGTGTGTTGGGAGATCAGGTCTCAGTGTGCGGGTTTGAAGGCGACAGTGGGATCTACAACTCTAGCTTTCAGCCGAGGTTTTCTTCCTATGTCAAGATTTGGGAGGCCCTATATTCGGTTTTTGTTAGTTAATTATGTTCCTCTTCTGCATTTTTTGTTTTTGGTCTTGAGATGGGTAGACGTTGCTGGGTGGATTTCTTCTATGCTGGTTCGGTTTGGTTTGATTTCTGGTTAAGGATGATAGTTTCTTCTTTTTTGCTGAATTGTGTTATTGAGTTTGAGTCGCTAAAGGTGGAGGAGCATAAAGGACCGTCTGTGAAGGTTTTATGATTTTTCATATGGTTCCTCATTGAGATTTGGGTATGTTGTTCTTGTTGTGATGGTATGGTATGATTTGTTGCTGTTTGGCCTGTGATTTCTATTCAAGGGTTAATGATTCCAGATTATCTTCAGATACTGCGTCAGATGAGGATTAGAGCTGCAAGTTTTCACTGGACTTTTTCAATCCAGTTTGAATGTTTGAGAGGGTATGGCCTTGGCCATCGACACTAGCCCATCTTTGTACGGGATAACTTTCCATGCAGCGTTGGAATGGTGGAAACCGATCTTAATGTCCATTTATGCTGGGAGGGGATTTATTTATTGTTTAATCTATTTTTTTGGATTCTGGATGGTTAGATCATGGTTTGAAGTCTTTAGTCATTGAAGTTCATGTTTGGTTACCCCTCACCCATTAAAAAGGGACTTATGATAATAAAAAATTAATTTTCAGTCAGTATTATGGTAATGTCTAGGAATATTTCTCTTTATAACCTAATGAGTTTCCCATGTTCCTTATCTATTTTCAATGATCCAATATTGGGGAATTTATCAATATGTTTGTTTTATCTTCTAGTTTAGTAATATTATAATACAACATTATGTTGATCTAGTTTAATTTTTTCTACTTCATTAACACGTGGTGCCCTTTTGATTGTGAATTGTTTGTACCTTCTTTTACCTTAGTGTGGTTTATGTTTAAAAATTTTTTTCTTAAAAAATAATATTTTCTTTGAGAAAGGCTTTAACTAAGTAAAAAATGGTATTTGATGAAATAAAAGGTTTTATAAAGGTTATGGTTTTGCTAACATGTTCTAAAGGTGTTCTCTCATAAAGTATATATTTTATTTTAATTTCAAATGAAATTTGATTTTAAAAAAGATATTTTCAAAGTAAGAAAGTATTACTTGATTTATTTTATACACTTTCATGTTAAATGTCATTTTATTAATATAGTTAAAACTAGAATTTTTTAAATTTCATTTGTAAGGAATTTCATAGATTCCTTGGTGAGATCCTACCCGGATTGGTTTTTCTCACATCCTGTATACATATCTAGGTGTATGAAGCATTTTTATTTCCTTTAATGTTCTTGTATTATACCCATTTGTGTTTCATCACTACTTTATATTTTTGGGGTTATACTTGGACGAGGTTAGTGTTCATGATACATTTATAGTGGGATGATTTTGGGATGTTATGTATCAAACATTTCAGCTTGTTGTATCTATTTATTTCATGTTTGTATTTTATTTAATCTGTTTTGTACTCTATACCTTTTAAATTATAGAGGTAAATGTGGATGTTTATTTCTAGTTATGTATTGTTAAGTTTTCCTTATTATCTTATTTATTTTGGATGATTTAGGAATGTTTATACAAATGAGTTGACTTATTACTATTAGTTATGAATTGTTTGGGTTGATTATTTGTTGTGGTTATATTTATTGATGTTTTATAGACATCTAAGGTATGGACGATCCATGATGGATTATCAGTAAAGGATCTAATACATTATTAACTTTTATTTGAGGGAGAAATAATTCCAAGAGATTATTCTTTTATGCCCCGACACTAGTTCCCAACCCACGGGGACCGAGAACACCCTTCAGTCCCAGTGGCAGAACAAGTCGGGTGATGTGTTAGACCATATCAAGATGGTTCATTATAATTTTTGTCATACTAAGTTCTATATCCTAAAACTCTTTTCACACATGGATAAAACCTAATAATCTCCCACTTGAGAATGATTTTATAGATTTAATACTAGTCCTTAGTCAGTATCCACATACCTCCTTCTATCCCTCAAACATATTTTGTATCTGGTCATCCTAGTTTATTTGAGGTGCAACACCACCTCAACACAACCTAGAATACAAAATTCATTAGAATATCTATAAGATTTTGATCTAATTTTATAAACTATATATCCAATAATTTTTCCTCTAACATTTTATGGATTAAGTGTCACTTCATCTGAATGTACTTCATCCTAGAATGAAATTTCATATTTTTGGCCAAGTAAGTTATAATTTGTGAATCAAAAAAATAGCATCCCATCATATTATTTTATCCAAGATCTTCTAAAATCCCCTTCATCCAATAAAATCCTTCCCATATTTTGTTAAAGTAATATAATTGACTTCTGTTGTCAAGAGTGAAACTACCATTTGAATCTTCTACATACAACTCCCATCCATCCCTCTAAAAGTGAACACATATCTATTTGTGTTCTTCTATGTATTTGGATCTCCCCTAAAGTAAAAGTCATATAACTCTTACAAAGAATTATTTTTTTAAAGAAAAGTGATAAGATTTTAGAACCCTTTAAGTAATAAAGAATCCACTATACAGTCTCACAATGTTCTCTTCTAGGAATTGACTTGAACCTACTAACCAATCCCATTGCTTGTAAAATGTTCTATCAAGTAAAAACTATGGCATAAATTTGGCTTAAAAATATCAATGTGTAGGTAAACCTTTTCATGTATACTACCTCATATTTTATTCATGGAACCTTATCCTTTATCAACTTGAAATTTCCATCTAGGTGTGTGGTCATAGGTTTCAACTTTCTCATGCTGAAAACACTCCACCACATTCTAGATGTAATTCGACTGAGTTAGGTATAAAGTACCAGAACATAAGTACCTAATCATCCATATCCAAAAAAATCATTTATCCAGAATGATACGATTTATCTCAAATATTCTGGAAATTCATCTTTTAGCTCATTGATCCTTTCCTTTACTGAATTGTCAATAAGCATATCATCTACATAGAGAATAAATATGATGAAAATACTATCATTTTACACCTTATAATAATATAAATGATATTAATTTCCATATATTAATTTATAATTATCCATAATGAAATTTAAATTCTATTTCCACTACCTTAGATACTACTTCAAACTAAAAAGGCTCCGCTTGAACTTTCACACAAGGTCCTGGTTCCGATGATCTATGAAACCAACATATTTCTCTATGTATATTTCTTTATCTATGTCCATATAAAGGAATGATTTATTTACATAAAACTTTTCTAGATTCAAACCCTCCATTAAAACTATACTATGTAGTATATAGATAGTCTTATGTTTAACTACCGATGAAAAGATCTTAGAGAAATCAACAACTTCCATTTTTTGAAACCCATTATGACTAATTATTCCTTATACCTCTGTGTACTATCTATTTACTCCTTCATAAAATACACCCATTTTTTTTTTGAATGAATTTATTCTCCTTAGTCTTTCCTATTATCTCCCATGTTATAAATATATAGATATAATCTATCCCATCCCTCGTGGATAACTCCCACTAATTTTAGTGATTCATTCTTATAGACTCTTATAGGCTCTCATTATCTCCATAATCAATGATTAAAAAGTAATATAGATCACTCCCATACCTCTACACTTGTTTCCTTACTCTAGTAAACCTTTTTAGTTGTTCCTGAAGCTATTTTCCTTTTGGTACTACAATTTCCCGATATTTATATTCCAAATTTATTTCTTTTGAAACTGTACACAATATTCCAAATTCTTAGATATTTATTATACTCATGGCCTTAGAAATAACATCAAAACTTGACCACCTTTGAGAATATCCTCTATACAGTCTAGTGTTTTTGGTACCATTGTATTTATTGAATTCTATAAAACACCCATAACTACCAAAAGTCCATTCAGTTGAACCTCAACATCTAATGATACTTTGAACTAATTATAACTATATTCCTTGTTTTTATCCTTCTAAAATAACTCTTAATTAAAGATGAAATTTCAACTTTAGATAATTTTATGAGAATATTTACCCCATAGTAAAAAACTAAACTCTTCATCTCTATATACTACAAAGTAACATACTAAGGACTTATCCTTAATATTTTTCTTTTCCTTGGAACTAATGTTTATGTAAGTGAGTGAGGTGAATACATTGAAATGGGTAAGATTAACCTTTCATTAGGACCAAAAAAACTCTGTAATATCCCATCCTAATAGAGAATATAGACTCTTTTTGATCAAGTATTCCACACAATTTAATCTTTCACCCAAAACACCTTGGGGAAACCCACATGAATCCTCATAATACTTACCTTTTCAACCAATGTTCCATTCATCCTCTCTATAACTCATTATGTTCCATAGTACATGATATGGTCATCCCAAACCATATGACCTTTCTCTAGTAGAACTGCCTGAACTCCTCACTTTCATACTCCACGCCATTATTAGACCTCAAATGATTAAGTTTGTACCTGGTCTATTTTTCCACCATAAATCTCCATTAAAAGAAGTTTTTAAATACCTCAAAATTATTATTGAGAAAAAACACCCACACCTTCCATGCATCATTTTTTATGAAGGTTTCATAGAATAGTTACCCTTTATGAGAATTAATCATATTTGGCCCCCAAAAATCTATATAAACCAACTACAAATTTTGGTTCTTTGGTGCTTTGCCTTCCATTTAGAAGGAAACCTTTAATTTCTTCCCAAATATATAATCTTCACATGTCTCATAATCCATTATTATGATCATTAAAATTCCTTTAATGTTTATTACTTTCATTCCCTTCTCACTCAAGAGACTCAGAAGATCATTCCATAACTCTATGAAAGTTACTTCTATGAAATGAATTATACCTTTCAATACTCCAGTTAGGTACAACATTCCATCCTTAACCCATTTTTCCAAAACTATGGAACCACATTAAATTTTCCATGTACCATCCATAAATGTTTTATAGAAACCTAAATCATTTAACTATACAATAAAAATTAAGCTTTACCTCAATCTTGGTATGTGTTTCACAACTTGAAAATCCTATATTCTTATGTTTCTTATTCAGATGAAAAAACAAACCTTTTCCATAATCTTGAGAGATTCATTATCTCCAATATTCACCCTTATGAATCTTATAGAAGTACATATTCTAGAATTCACTCTCCACTCATTGAAATATTTCTTTAGGTGGCCTTTATTCCCACTATTCCAACACATGAGAATATCTTCCATTAAGCCACTCCTACCCTAACTTCTTCCTCCTTTTACTTTACTTTGACTCTTCTAGGTTGTGAAATGTCCTCTTCATATTTCACTGAAGGCATTTATAAAAAATGATTGGATCTCCTTATGATGAAGTTCCTCTTTCAAGATTAGGTCTCTAACATCTATAATAACCAAGAAAATATTTCCACTTGAGTTACTCACCATAATTACCATCATGTCCAATGATTTTTGGAGCGATGAGAGTACCAAAAATACCCACTCTAGATATCTAAATTTCACCTTCACTGATTATAACTAACTTCTTATCATGTTGAATTCACTGATGTGAATACTACTGGTTTATCTTATGAAATCATCATAATTAACAACCACCACAAAAGTAACACCTTATTCATTATGACAAACTTCTAATACATATCAGAAACAAATTTCATAATTTTTAAAGCATTTTTTACTTCCAAGATGTTATAACCCATGTTTTGAAATAATCACATCCAAATAAAACACAGTGCTTTCTTATCTAGCTTCTCCCATTCTTACTTTATCATCACTTCTATATTGGAATATATTAACAAAAATATTAAGATCATTATACAGTTGAAAATTCTCTATCTACATTCTCTAGAACCCAAAATATGTGCTGTCAAAATTTTCCACTAGGACCTTACCCACATCCAACATAATTTCTGCAAAAATCAATGAACACCCAATAAATAATGGAATATTTAAGAGGTATCAGTTACTACTTACCAAATCTCTCCTATAAGGAAAAGGTAATAATTCTACTATTAAACCATGCTCTTAATCACCATTACCAGGGTCTAGTCATCAAAACTCTTCCAACCATAGCTTGTATACAACTTTTTGGGATTATTGATAACTTTCTCTAATCCCATAGAAGTTATCCACTAAAACTTACTAGATAGAATAAAGTACTAGAATGAGCTCACTCTTTGGTTTCTAAAACATAAAAGACACACCAAACCTAAATAAATACACCATAATGCACAAAATTTCTCTAACAAACCAAAGAAGATTTATAGAAGACAATGATTTAAAAAATAAATGATTAAATATCAACACAAGTTTTTTATGTGGTTTAGAAATATTTCCTAATCCATGGAAGGAGTGATTATTTACTTTTATTAAGGAATTAAAAGATTATTATAATATAATAATATCTAATCAAATGATCCATCCTACTATTTTTAGTAGGAAAAAACTAGTGAAATTGGTTTTTATATCTTCTAATCTATACGGTGAGTGCTTCCACATATATCCTATCTTCATAGATATATCTAAATTCAATTAAAGACTCCCACCACATCAACTCCCACTATAGGTATACCATGAATTATTTTGAAACTCTCACAAGTTTACTCTTACATATTTTAAATATACTCTTATATATCCATTTTCCATAAAACCACATGAGAAATCCTTTAAAAAGACTGTTATGTATTTCCTGAGTTACATCCATGAAATCCCTTTGCGTTTCACACTTCAAATTCAATTTTATTTAAGGGGTATGTTTCAATACCTTTATTCTTATTATACCATATGATATACATCACTTCTGGTCTTCCAAACTTCGCAGCTTCCACTCCTCCATTATGATTTGAGTTTTATAAATTAGTCTTCTAGAGACTCTCCTTTTATTTGACTAAGTTCCATATCCTAAAAATGGTATTCAGACACAGCTAAAACATAACATGAGCTAACTCATATACATGTTATTGAATAAATACACATTAAGTAAAGTGATTTTGAAATCCATTTGATATATCTCATAATAATAATGAGTTTCTATAGACAATAATATCTAAATGGAATTTATCATTGAAACTAGAGAAAATGTTTCTTTATAGTCAATATCATGAATATTTTTGTATCCATTTTCCACCAAGAAAGATTTATAGGTTGACACTCTACCATCTATGTTAGTTTTCTTATATAAAACCCACCCTATGGTTCTAACCCCTTAAGGTGAATCAACCATGTTCCAAACTTGGTTAGTGAATATGGATTCCATTTAATATTTCATGGAATTTAACCATTTCTTAGAATTATAAATCTCATTAGAATCTCAATAGGTAGTATGTATATCATCTATGAACATTAATTCATCATCATATTATATAATAAATCCATATATCTTAGGATCCTAATGAATCCTACTAGACCTTTGAGGTTCTTCTGTAACCTAAGTCATTTATTCTTTTAAAATTCATTGTGGAACGGGCTCAAATTCCATATCAAGAATAGTTTCTATTTGTTGGTACTGAACTTATCTAAATTTAACTTTCCTCTCACTAACACAAAATACACCCCTTCTTAATAAATATACCATTATGATCCACATACACTTTGTGATTAATAGGACTATAGAAATAATATCCCTTTTTTCCTTAGGATAACTAGTAAATAAGAACATTTCGGACTTAGGGTTAAGTTTATCAGACTCCAAATTCTATATGTATGCTTCAAAACCCCAAATATTTATCAAATATATATTGGGAATTTTTTTGTCTATATCTAATATGGTGTCCTTATAACTACTTTAGATGGAATTTGGTTAATTAAGAATACTATAGTTTCTATAGAATATTACCAAAATGAAATATGAAGGCCACATTGAATCATAATCAATCAAACTATGTCTAAAAATGTAAAATTACTCCTCTTAGACATACCATTCCTCTATGGTGTTATGAGAGGGGTGATTTTTGAAACAATTCTATAATATCTTGTGTTATCAATGAATTTCTAGCTTAAGTATTCACCACCCTAATATGATCAAAGAATATTAATACTTTTACCCATTTTACCATGTACTTCATTATAAAACATATAAATATACCGACTAAAGTCGTCAATAAATGTTACAAAGCACTTAAACCCATCAATTTATTGATTACTCATGATTCCATATACATCACTATATATAAGATCTAATAGGCCACTATCCCTTTCACATTTTCCATAAAAAAGTGATTTTTCTATTTTACCTAATAAACAAGACTCACAATTATTGAAAAATTAATAATCAAATTATTCCAACAATCCATTTCTATTGAGTCTTTGAATTCATTTTTCATTTATATACCATTGAAGACAATGCCTAAAGTAAGTGGGATTAGAATCAACCTTAACCTTCTTATTCTTAGTATTATTGATTAAATTATGTATATCCATAATTTTTAAACCATTTACTATATTCCTAATTCCATAAAATATTTCATTCATATATATAGAACAACTCTTGTTCTTAATAATAAATGAGAAACACTTCTTATCTAAAAAATATACAAAAATAATTTTTTTTATGGAAAGAACTTAATAACATTTTTCTATTTTCCAAAATAATCCACCAGGTAGACTTATATCATATGTTTCGACCTCCAATACAAAAACTCTTTCCCTATTTCCAACATGATTATCAAATTTACCTTTATTTAATTGTCTCATATATTTATGTTAGTGTTTATTAGAACACATTTGTGATGCACACCCGGGTTATAATACCTATGGGTCAAAATTTAGAGAAATTTATTTCTATATCATTCATATCCATATGCTCAGAATGCATCTATTTGAGAATAATTCTAATCCTTTGATACCAATCTTGAATATTTTTATAGTCCATAACTATAAGAGACCAGAAAATGATAAACATTATGTGTCCCATAATCTATAAACATGACATATCTATTGGAAAGTATCATGTTTTATAGCTTTTAATAATTTTTTAATAAAAGTACCCCCATTAAAATAATGGCCCCATCCATTATTACTTTTAGTTTTCCAAGATCCATATTTCACTAAGCAATGAGTCCACTTTGGCATTCCTCTCACCACTTAGTTATTTAGTTAGGCAATAATTCCAATCATATCAGATATGACTCTTATATAGTTAAATATACAACTCTTTTTCTAGATCCATAATATAGATATAAAATTTACTCTATTACTAAGGTGTCCTAACTCCTAGGGTTTCCTAGCTAAGTATCACTCAAATATCACAACAAGATTTGGTTACCTAACTATCAGGGTTAACCATTTACATCATGCCTTATACAAGACAATATATGGGAAACTTACTTAGGATGAAACTACGTGTTTGAATGATCAAGGTCTTTACATGTGTTTTATTTAGAGGTAATTACAGAATTAGTATTTGAGGGGTTTTATTTTAAAGTATCACTAATTTGATATACACTACATGCATATTAAATCCATAACTATTTCATCTCATACAATATTTATCATCTCATGTTTTATTAATTTATGTATCCATGCTTGTAATGATTTATTTTTGGAATCCCTATTCCATCCACCCAATTATAATGTTAAAATAATATTAATGTGTAACTCTTTACACAACTCTTAGTGTTTTTTACTACAAAAAAATAGAATCCAAACATATTTACACACATTCAAACTAATCCTATGCATAAGGTATATAAACATTTCATGTAAATATATAAAATTATATGAAATTAAAAATCTCGACATGAGTAAACTTAGAGAAACACATAGATAACCCCCACATTTATATATCATTTCATAAACATCCAATACATTGGGAAGTTTTAATTTAAGTACTTTTACCAAAGAATAATTTACTCAAGAGATATTTAAATTCATCATAAATCTATCACCAAATATTTATAAACTATATTCAATAACTAAATTCAAGATAATAAATTTAATTACAAACTGAATTCAAGGTAGATGAAAAATAAATCTTATATTGTTGTACCTAGCATGTAATGCAAGAAATCCCAATTTTATAAGAATAAATCTATTATATAAATTAAATCTTATAAAATATTCATATTTTATAAACAATTGATAAACATGAATATTTAAAAAGAATAAATAAATAAATAAATAATTTTATTTTTTTTAACACAATACATTGATATGAAAATTTAATATTTAATTTAGGAATGGAAATATTCTATTTTTAATTCCTAATAGTTATCATTTATAAACAATTTATGAATTATAATAATTTTTTCCATAAAGAAAACTTTAATAAATTTTGGATTTGATCACAATTTATGATTGATAGAGGGAAATTATCAATCATAATTTTCAATCTTGTTCATTATATTCCTTACACAACTTCATATTGTAAGCCACAATAGGGTCAATGATAACAATTAACACTATATTACATAAGTCTCTCATGTTCCTTGCACAAATCCTTATCATAAGAAGTTAATGGTTATGTTTAATTTGATGAACGTAACCTTACCTTACTTAAGTTATAACTGAGTAGTAGCTAATGATATGGTAAGCACTAACTATTAGTGTCTGTTTTACCTTATATAGATGGATTGATGACTCTTATGTAGGTGTCCATTCATATATGATGATATATGATATATCGCAATGATGACACAATGCTCTATTTCTGAAAAACTTAGGTCTCAATCATAGACTATGATACCAAACATATCATAGATTATGGAATAGAAAAAAACATGGGATTTTGATTTATTATACCTTATGATACACACCAGTCACACCTTATGACTAAGTAAAAATAATCAAATAACTGATCCAATGACAGACATTCATCCATGTTATATCATACAATATGATATGGCCTCAAGAACCATATAAAATACATGTTCTTCAAAAAAATTAGAGAAACATATTTATTTAAATATGATCATGGATCTGATACAACTAATGGGTTTGCAGGACCATCACATGTTCAACACAGTGGAAGAAACCCATTTGTTTTCCTGATATATCACCATCGAACCAACATACAATGAAGAACACTAAATCTAAATAGGTGTATATCTATCACAGTACACTCCATCCCTATCGATTGTGATAAAGTTTTTCTGATGGATATCACTGAGAAAAAACCTAAGTATTCTCCCTAATATAAGGATGACCCCAACTATCATAATATTCATACGCTATGAGAGGGCCCTACAATATCCAATGGCGTCCTAGCCCTTTCTTTACTGAAGGAAAATAGAGAACAAAACGAGTAAATATTTTTAGATATGGATATACTATGTCACAATAACCCAACAAGAGGATCCATACCCTTTATATAGGTTCCTTTCATTCAATGATGAGAGTTGAGGGTTGACTACCATCACATGATAGTCAATATGTGTTACCCATAACTCATTCCCATTGATGTTTGGGATCATGAAACATTTAAATGATTATAATATATTTTTGTAGAAATAAATGAATCATATTAGTCATCCATAATTGAAGATATAATATTTGGAATACATGGTACTGTCCATGCACTCAATATCGTAAGATCATATCTGTGATATGTATCATATTCACATCACATGATATGAATCAAGGTATATCATATAATATGATATACCCATTTTTTTCATATTCAACATGGTGTACTTTTGATTCTTTTTCATTTGAAATTTTAATTAAATTAATTAATTCTTTTAAAATTTTCATATCAGCCCCCCCTCCCCTCAGGTAGTCTTCACAAATCAGGCAATCCTCCTCTCAATTTTCTCTCTTTAAAAGGTGAAATTTATTCCTCCAAACCCCAATTGAAGTGTTTTTATCCCATTGTATTTCCATCAATGAGTCTCTCATCCTCCATTATTTTATTAAGTGTTTCTTATACTATTTTGTTGTTATTAATCTAAAATACATATATTGGGGGTTTTTATCTACTTTTAATATTTCTATCAATTGAGGTTTATTCTTCAAATGATATTCAATAAGGAGGATCCTATTTCTATGTGATAGGTATTCCCTATAATTTTTCTTTATTTATATGAGTTACATACATTTTTTGGTAAAAAAAGGTTTTACGAGTTGTTGTAAATAACCTAAAATTGAACTTAATTTAGTTCCATTGCATATTGAGTGGTGGGTATGAACTATCCAACCCATTCCATGTATTTGGGTTATTATCTTTCAATTACCTGACCACTGATGTCCATATCACCTTGAGTAAATTTTTAGATATCTAGAAATTGGAACACATAAGGGGTGTCCTTGCTTATAGTTTGAGTTATTGGACCTTATAGGGTGTTATTTAATATTCCTTGATGATAGAAAGCATGTGTGTGGGATAGGATTATGAATAGTTATACTTGTTGGGTAGTTTTAGTGTGGTCAGTAGCTATTATGGCTTGGCCCTTTTAAGATAAATGGTTATGTGGGATTTGAATCCATTATAAGGGTGGTTGGGATTGAGTTTTGTGTAACTATGTCTCTTAGGGTTAGCTTATCCTAGTGAGTGAGCTTGGTATAATGAGGAAACATATATATAGCATGAGTTCCCTATGTAAGGATTGATGATAGTAACTTGTGAACCTATGTAGTTTTATTAGTGATGACCCATTATCTTATTGTTTTTCCTGATAACATATTATCCATGTTTGAAGAAATTAGATACCCTGTTCACTACTTTATAATTCCAGGTGATAGATCATTCAATATTTTGATTAAAGGTGATAAATCATTCGCCATGTTAATGAGAGATGATAAATCATTCACTATTTTTATAGGAGGTGATAGCTCGTTCACCATGTTTTTATGAGACGTGATATCTCATTCACCCATGTTTTAATGCGAGGTGATATCTTGTTCACCATGTTATGATGAGAGGTGATAGATTAGTCACACATGTCATGATAAGAGGAGATATCCCATTCAACCATGTGATTGTAATTGATGATAACTCATTCACCCTCTTATTATGATTATACTATTATAATATCCATCCCATAATGGATCTGGATAATGCAATTAATGTCTCTCACCTGGGTGGTTTCTTAGCACATAATTATGTGATATGAGTTATGTTTTTTATTATTATCATATCATATTATGAATGAAACCATATATACTATATTTATTTATGGGTACCATTAGTAGAAACTTACTAAATATATTGTTCACGCCCTAAATATAAACTTTGAGGGAATGAGAACTTCATGGTTTGTGATATAGGTAAGGGAAAGGGATTTATGATCAATGGTTGTGATGATGATGGATAATTGTATTGGGATATTGGACCAAGTAGAGCCTTATACTAAAATTTTGTTTATGTTTCCATTTTATCGTTTATTTTGGATTATGTTTTATATAAAATCATCTTATTGAGGGATCCTATATTTAATGTATGAATCGTATGACATTAGGATCATATTTTTTAAAGAATATGATATTTTTTATGATAATCCTATCCTTTTAACATCTATATTATGAAGGTATATCATGGATGATGTTTTTTATTATTTAAAAATTATTTATGGCTATTTGATAGATGGTATAGTCTCCCCATATTATCAATAAACCCTTGATACTAGTAAAAACCCTCTTTTATATGATGAGTCTCATTCAAGGTCACATAGTGATTTAACTTGGTCATTGTTCAGGTTTGGCAGGCTTGGGATGTTACAAAATAGAAACAAAACATTTTTTTAATTTGTTTTTCTATTTGTAACATAGAATTCATAGATAGGGAATGTCAAAAATTGGGAAGAACTGTATGCTCATTCTTAGATAAAAACTATATAAGGATAGTTAATTTTACCAGGGTGTGAGATTTTGGTTCTTAGTTTTTGAGTATTATTATCATAGGATTTCATGAAATATGGCGTGTGATTTACTATTTTTTTTATTTTACTCTTGGAACAAGGTAGTAAGAGGATGTTAATTCATGAAAATTATTTGGAACTTAGGGTATACATAAAATTTGGTTGACTATATATGATTGATAACATAGTTAAGAAGATGGGTTTTACTTTATTAAGAAACAACAATAAGTAATACAATGTCTTATTAAATAAGTTATTAGTGGCACTTCACATGAATGAACCTATGGAAACTGATTCCTTTTTCTGATTAATATATGGTTACTTATGATGTGAATCATATATGTGTTATATACTAAACCCAAGATTAAATAGAGTGGGTATAGGGGATACTTGATTTGAATGGATACCTCCTGAAATCAAGGTGTTTATAGAGTATCAGGATGCATTTTCTGTTACTGATTTTCCAAAAATATGATATCAAGAACTATTATCAACATGGACTTATCAAGTTCCAAGAGGGAGGGGTTGAGAATGACCCAATGAAAATGGTGTCAGAGCCTCCTTTATACAAAAAACTCAAATAAATATTACTTCAGATTATATGTTAATGGACCATGGGAGTCCTAGTAATGATTTGTTTATGTTTGACCTAAATAGAGAGTTTTAAATGTATCACCCAACCCTCTTCCAATTTTAAGGAGGTCTGTAAGGTACGAAGTTTTGGATCTAAAGATCCCAATGGATCGTGATGATTGTATTTATTATCAATGAGTAAGTTGACTAAAAATATGTATTGGGTGATGATGAATATCCTAATGAATAAATATATTAAATAATACCATGCTTAAGTAAGAGTATCATGGAAAGAGGGAGTTTGAAGAGCTCACTAGATGAGTGAGGTACAATTGAAGTTACACTGGATTATATGAATTTCCATATTCTATTTTTTATTAGAGATCTATTATATTATCAACAAAGAATATTGAGATTATAACCTTGATAATAGAGAAGTTTTGATACTTGGAGTTCCTGGATAAATATATTCAATAAAGATAAACTAATATATCTGATTATTATGGGGATGATCTTGTAATAAATCAATGAAAAATACTGTTGGAGATTGAGAGTGCTATCTAAAAAAATTCATTATAGAATTGAGTGAAGTTGGATAGGAATTGAAGTAAGAAAACATCCATGTGTTATCAAGATTTAAGGATGATATAATATATATAGAATATCAGTTGGATGATGATTAGAGAAGGTTAAGTTTAAAGTAGGAATTTACTAAAAGTTGAGTACTCATATTCTAAAAGGTATATCAATTGAACTTAAAGATATTTAGAAATATTATAATAATTTATAAAGTTCATTTGAGTTTTTTAGATGATATAGAGTAGCTATCGAATCCCTAATAATATTTGAAGGAGTTTTTAGAAGTTTTGAAGAAGTTATGGAAATTATAGAAGTTGCAGATTTTAAAGAAATATAAAAAGGAAAAAACCTTATATAAGGTTTAATAAACCTAATATATAAGTGTTATTAAAGTTAATATGTAAGGTTTTCTTAAAAAAATAATTAGAAGAGGCATGGATGCACTATGATATATAATATATGTTAGATTATATGTAATATTTTTATTGAAGATTATACTAAAATGTGGAAAATGGAATATCGTATTATGATATGCAAGATATATTTAGAGAATATGCACTATATTTTCTACGAATCATAAAAAAATGTGATAAATGAAAAAAAAAACTTATGTTTATATGTAAGAATATTCTTGTTCATATGTAAGAGTTTCTAGAATTTAGAAATTGACAAGTGTTAAAGATCACTGTGATATGTAATATCCATCAAGGAATACAAAAGATATATTCTAAAGTTTATGAAAAAATGGAATTGAAAATATTCACACTGTGATATGTAATATCCTTTAAGAAATACATAATATTTCTGTTATCATGAAAGTTTCTACTGAATTAAAAAATTGGAAAAGCATTAAAGCTTTCCACTATGATAGATAATATATTTCTTACATAAGTTTTTTTAGTTTGTGAAAAATATGAGTATTCTAAAGTTTTAAATATGATGATTCTAAGATGTTCTTCAAGTAATAATCATATTTATACTTTTTTTTGAGTAAGTTGTAATTCAAATGACTAGTTTTTGGTGAAAAATGATAGAGATGGTCAATTGGCTATGCACTATGATGAAGAAGTTCACACCGTGAATAATTCCAAGGATAAAAAACAAGATGAAGTTGGTTTTGTAAAATGAGATGAAATATTGTATCACAACATAATAGGATATTCCATGATGCAACCATTTAAAATATAAAAAGAAGATGTGTTGTGATAAATTCCTTCATGTTGTATTAATCCCACTTTATTTTACCATGAATGCATGGAAATTAAGTGATTATATATTTTATGAAAATATAAAGTTTCAAGAATTCTAGATATTATGTGGATATTAAAAAACCAAGTCCTATAGAGATATTTTATATTATTGGTTTAAATCATTTTTTATAACTATTATTGATTGTTGATTTAAGTATTTTGATTGAAAGGTTTTCAAACTCATTGTGTGAACGCAATATCAAGGAGAGATAATGAGAATATAAATAAAATAAGGATGAGAATAAGTTTAGATGCTATAGAGACATGATGTTACGATAATCTTGAAGATATTGTACACCAAGTAAGAAGAAGAAGAGAATAATAAGTAATACAATGAGGTTCGAATATTGCATACCCATTATTATTTTAGAAAAAATAGAAGAATAAATATGAAGAAGTAAATCGGAAGAAGGAAGAAAAATAAGATTGAGTTTGAGTTGAGATACAAAGATAGATGTGCATGAAACTTTAGTAGATTATCTATTGGCTATCAAAGAATATGATTAAGGAATCAAAATATATCATTTGATACAATGAAGTCACAGAGTAGATTGGTGATATTTTTCAAGTGTTATTTTGGAATATCACTTATAGACTTGCAGGAGATAGTATAAAAAAATATATTAGGAGATAGTAATAAATTATAAGATTAGAGCCAAGAGACTGTTTTTGATTTTTTGGAGATAGAATGATTTATATTCATTTGAGTTATATAGAAGATATTTTTGTCTCAAACTCAACCTGAATATAGGAAGGAGTATATTCCCATATTGGGGTTGAACCTTTTAAAATATCATTTGGTTATCTCTTTATTTATTTCATACTTTTCTTGTGGTAATTTTGTTCTAGATAATCATAAGAAGATCCATATATATCTTAACTAATAATATAGGTTTGAATATTTAGTGGAAAATTTAAAAATAAAAATATTCAAAAAAATTGGCCACACTAATTCTCTTCCCCTCTTAGAGTAAATTCATAATAAAGACGGGGAATTTAAAGTGTCATAAAATATGATTCAAGTTCCCTCTAATTGGTTATAGTTGTTTTTCATTAATATAAATAAATTATAGGTTTAAATAAGGATAAAGGTTTCCTTATATGGAAAGTTAAATTCCTATCCCTATTAGTACCAACACGAACGTTTCAACCAAAACCTTAAAAAACATATAGTATAAAGAGGCCAAAAAGTTAAGAAAAATATAAAAGGAGAAAGAGGGTATACCACTAATTGGAGGTAATCAAAGTGGTATTTTATCATTTATATCAGCTAATAATGAGCCTCTAGAAGAATCAATTCCACTATTTGAAGTGTATGTGGATATTGAATCACTTAATAATTTTTACTCTAAAATAAAGGAACATTTTAAAAATTTCCTTATTGAAGTTATCACATACATCATTGTGTTTATTTTATAACCTAGTTTCTATTATACCACTGAGTGGGGGGTGAATCAATGATATAATTTATTTTTATGAATTCTTCTTGTTAATTTAACCTTTGTGACTATTTAAGACTTTGATCCACTAAATATTATCTCTCCCTCACCTTGTATGAAATAATGATAATAAATTCACAAAACACAAATATTTACAAGTTTTATCCTTAAAATTATACCCCTTGGTGTGATTGGTCTCCCATCCCAATCATGAATTCTCCACTATATACTCATGTGGTTACACCCGGGATCTTCCCAAACACATTAGAATAGAGTCCCACTATTCTCCTATTATAGAGTACCACTATAAAATAAATATCCCTCCTATTTTTACTACCTCAAATAGTACTTTAATGGTTCCTCCTTTGAACCACTAAGTAAGACTTAGACCACTCCTTCTTCTTGGTGTAGAAGCATAACGACCTTTCTCTTTTTTCTTAGTTTTCTTCGACAGACACCATCACATTCTCCTTTAAATAACAATAGCTATGGAAATCTTCTCAATCAATGAATAATCATGATTTATAGTTATTAATATTCTCTTTCAAACTCTCAACTTTAATTTTATTTATTTTTCTCTCAATATTCTTCTTCAATAGTTATTTATTTTCTTTAAGGTTTGACAAGTGTCAAAGGGTATCTCCTAAAATTTCTTATTTTTCCTATAATTTTATATTTACATCATTGTGAATATTATTTAATTATTTTGAATAAGAAAAATATATGATATATAGAAATATATTCTCATATTTTAAATCCATTCAAACTGAGTTAAGTAATTAATTTAAGTCTTCCTTAAGACTTGGTTAATTTCCTCCCTCACATGATATTTGAATATTGTAGTCTTCTTCTTCTTAGTATGTACCTTACTAAATCAGAAATACGTACCCAAGGATGATTAGATTATACTCTATGAAGTTTATAGGGTTCATTAATTTTCTATTTATTATTTTAGTATAGAAAATAGAGGCTTCATTCAAATAATCCCTAATCCTTAAATATCCCCATTGTCTAGCTTCTTAACTTTCACAAAAAATTATTGTGGAAAATGATTTGTCATCCAACAACACATGTCGAATATTACCTATAATATCATTGGATATATTCTAAACATTAAAAAAAACTATTTTAGATGTTTTTTTTTCATGAAACAACATATGTACTATATTCCCTTGAAGATAAAAACAACAATCATTAAATTTTGGTTTGATCCTTGAACTTGTCTTGGTAGCTGTTTCAAGTAGCATCAAGAAAACTTATCCACTACACATTGAATTTTTCATATATTATATTGAAAATAAATACAACTCAACCTTCAAAAATCTATTTGGAAACTTCAATTCCCCCTTTTGGATTTGTTTTCAATATACAAATTCTTATAAAGTCAACATTTATCCCCCTTATTAACAATATATGAAAAGGAATCTAAAAGTTAAGTTTTTCTTATCTCATATTCAAGATTATTCAATAGTTCTCAAAGTGATTCTTCCTTTTCTACTTCATTTATTCATAATTTCATCTTGATTAACCTTTTTTAAGAAAGATGTATTCACATGCTTCCTTGTCAATGGGACTTTTGTATATTAATTCTAAGTCTATTTGGGAAAACCCAGTGTAGAAAACAAGAGTGAATAAACTTGGGGATCAAGACTCTCTGTAAACTATAATACATGTGATACCAACTCAAAACAACTAAATTTAGTGGATTATAATCTAGTTTTAATAATAAATTATGGCATGCACTTATCTTTAATGAATTAATAAGAAAATTTTATATTCTTGATGAATAAATACTGATCTATCTTTGATATTCATCAACCAACACCACCCCTTTATATTCGATATAATCAAAGACAAGTTCAACAAGTGTAATTGGAATAACTCAATTTCTATTTTTATGGGGCTATATAAACATTTCATATTTACACAGCTTATGATTTTTTGACAGTTCCTTTTAAAGTTTACTCCCCCTCAAGGGATACACTCATCTCTTATTCGTCATGGATACTACATAACTCCATGAAGGTATACTTATTTTTTATATTCAATAGTGATAGGATTATCAACGCCTATAAAATCCCTTTATGATAGAAAAAAATAACAAGAAATAATGGAATAAAGTGGTACCTCTTAATTCATCGGTTGATATAGCATGGATGAGAGTTTACTCTCAACTAAGAATTCCCATTCATTTTAATCTCAACATGAGAAGATTTATCCACGTCTCTATTCTTGTTATGAGTCTTGATTTAATTGAATTATTTTTTTCTTCCCTTGAAGTAATTCCTTTTATAGAGAAGTTTTATTTACTTTATTAATAAAGGAAAATTCATTTCTTGATTCCTATATTATATTTATCAACAATTCTTCTTGAGTGGGAAGGATGGTCACACAGTACTTTATATCATGTCCAATATTTCCAAATATTTCACACATATTTTCTTGAATTTTAGGTTATCACTTGTAGAACAAATCACATGATTTTTAACCTTTTCATGTAAAACCACTATCTTTCCATTACCAACAACACTTTTTTGAGTTTTATCTATTTTTTGGTAATTTCTAGTTGGGCTATCCAAACTGTTAGGAAATCATTCTTGGTATGCTCAGCCTGTTTTTATTTTTCACCTGAATTATTTATAATCTCAATAGAATATGACTTTCCACCTTTTGAACTTCATTCTTATTTCCTATTAACAATATAGTTAACCTATCATGGAAAGATAGTCATGAATTCCTCATACCTATGACCCTAATGATCACATCTTTCATAAATCTCTTCTAAACATTCAAGACTATTTTTTATTGGTCGACTAGATTAATTTATAGTCAAGTATCTATTTTTCTAAGAATTTTTCCTCATTTTTTATGTATTTCTCCCCTTGTTACATATTTAACCAAAAAGAGTAGGATTTATATACAAACACTGCAAAACACCATAAAAATCCTTATAACTTTAGTCTTCTATATTTATGATAAATCTCTCTAGAAAATTATTGTTATTATCCTATTGAAACTTAAGCCTCAATTTTTCTATGGGACAATGGTCTTTTTTAAAATATTTATATCTTCATCTAATGTGAAATAGAATCTCTGACTAGTTTTCTTGGACTAAAATAGTTCAATTTTTTTTAAAACCTGAACTATCAAAATTTATAGATTTATCTTTATACCAGTTATAAATAGATTTCACCTACATTTTAAGACCCCTATTTTCTCTATCTTGAGAAGAATCATATTTCACCTCAACTAACTTGATAAAGTAATATATGATTTTATTCAACTCATTTTGAGCTTTAAGAGATAGTGATTATGTAATATCCTAGTTAATAGGAAACTCTATTTTAATTTTTAAAAGGGTTTTACTTTGGGTTCAGGGGGTTCCAGAGTTGATTTGGGGGTTTCTATAGAACCTAGGATGGGTGCTACCAGCAAGACACATTCACATCATGAATATAATTCACTATGTGAATCATTCACTGGAAAAAATTTATGAATTCCATTTAGATCATGAAAATAGTTCAAGTTATTAATCAAATTCATGCCATGAAATTATCACTCGATATTTTTTTGACCCAAGGAAATTCCCTTTTTGGTGTATATGATATTTTTGGGATTCATTCCATGAATCTAAGATTCTTGACATGTGTCATTCATGAAAAAAAGGTTTTTATGTATTAAAAGATTGAATCTTAATTCATTTATTGAAAAAACTTCAACCTTAAACCCTAGGTATTTCCCATGTGATTTTGGTTTATTTCTTTCCTTATATATATATATAAGGACCCAGCCTTAAACCTTACATAATATTGAATTAAATGAATAATTCACATTGAGTATCTTTTTAGGTTTAGAGTTTTAGAGAATTAGGCCATAACTATTACATCTCAAAAATACAAAGTAGACACTCCTACTTAGTTTCCATAATAAAAACTCTTGAAAAAAAGTGTCATGTCTAATTCCATGTTTAAGAGATCATGAATTTTCCTTGATCCCATCCTTGACCATATTCCACTTTATGTCCTCTGAAAAACATTTCAAAAACTTGGGATGAGCATAAAAAGCTCAGAAATGGATACACAAAGAAGGAAAACTGTTAGTTTTTCAAAACAAGTAAACCATGAACACTTTATCATAAGTAATACTTTTCACCTTTATGAAGTAGTAAATACTCTTCACTGAATAAAAGATCATTACTTACCCTTTTGTAACCAAAAGATTACCATAAAACCCATATAAAGAACACATAACATATAAAGGTAACTTGGGACATAAACATACTTAAATGAAATAACCATACGGTAAAATTCCATACATATCAATAAATGGAATAGCCATACGACCAACTTCCATATCGAATGCATTGGAGGTTATAATGTAACCACCTGTCCTGGTATTCACGGCACCACCCGTCATTTGGTTTATCACGTAACCACCCATCAAATGTCCAAGTACCATTATAAAATCATAAGACATTAAACAAATATAAAGGAAAGAAAACATTTCAACATTTCAATCACAATATATCACTTAAATATATTTACATAAAAAATCCATTATCAAAACCATTTTCAATACCAAAATACATAAAATAGTATATGGTATTTATTTTCTTTTAAAAACATTACGGCTTGTTGAGGAAGCTAAAGATCAGATAATACTCGCAGTGGCGGAAAATATCATTGTCACCGTTTACGTTAAAAGAAACATTCATTTTTGTCATTTAGTAAAACGCTTCATAGAAAAATATTCCCTTTGAAAAGTCAAGGGTGTTTATACAGCGTATAAAAGAAAGTCATGTATTAAAACAAAATATGCCTCAATGAAAGGAGATTGAGATGAAGTCCCTTACGAAGATCATTTTGTAAATAAAATAGATCTATTATGTGTATTTAATATAACCACACATAAATCAAGTATAAATACATAAAAATTCATTTCTAACTTAATAAAAGAATGACATAAACAAGAAAGAGAAGATCAACCCAAAGAAAATAAATTGGGTTAAGAAGTTCCCTTACCCCGTGTCCGACTTGACTCAATCATTATTTAATCTCCTGAATAATAAACTATAGTTAATTTATACTTTTTTGAGAACCTTTTTCAAGTTTATTATTCCATTTATATCACTTATTACCATGTTATAAACATTATTTAATCATTTAAGTTAATAATGTTCGTTTTGTCGATATTTGGTACTTAAGTCAAAAATGGACTTCTTATAATTACATGTTGTTCATGTGGTCAATATTCCATTATATCCAGAATGATATTAATGATTTAGATATCATATATTTCATATATATCTAGTATATAAATGTATTTATAATAGTACATAACATATGGAGGTAAGAAATGAAATGCACCGTTCATGGAGACGATAAGCCGTACGTACGCATGAGCGCTACTTTCATTTCTATTTCTTATTTTAATGGAATTTAAACATAATTATACATAAGTATATTATAATTAAAGTATAATATCATATATAATATCATTAAATCTATCCTTTATACATCCCACATAAGGCATTAACGAGTCACATCACTTTGAGGGGGCGGTAGTCCGCACTTCCTCAAATGAGATTATCGTATTTACCCACTATGGAAACCATAAAGGCATTCTATAAATGGAAAATACAGAAGCATAAAGAAACAATAAACATAATATATATCATATATAAATACAGTACCATCATAATGTCCACCATGAGAGGCGGTAAGAGGTAATTAAACAATCATCATTTCGTGAGGTGTTAGTTTTCCATCTACAGAAACATTATGTTCTTCATCCATTAGATGGAGGTGTGTGTAAGTGTAGTTATAATAATTCTCATAAAAACATCCTAGTATATTTAGGATACTTGTTTTGTTAAAAAACAAAATAATAAAAAGAGTTTAGGGGTTGGAGAAGTAAAATAAAAGAAAACAATTTAAGAGAAACTGTTACCTTTAATTTTGGTAACTCCCTTTGGTTTGAACCAAAGGACTTCTTGAAGTGTCTTATGCCTAAGGTAAGACTTCTAGAAGGAGAATAGGGATGTAGGGAGCTTAATTGAGCAGAGGTTAGATGATCCAAATGGATTTATAGGTGTGGGGAATTGGTTAGAAGTGGTATCCTTTTATAAGGTGGAGGAGGGGCTCTTTAGGAAAGTGTGAAAATATTATTTTATTATATAATGATATTTGATTTAAAAAGGTCCAAAAAATCATTATAGTTTAAGATAAGATGAATCGTGGTCGAAATAAAATCATCCAAAAAGAATTGGACAGGTTTTGGATAATATTTTAATCATTATAATCTTATTTATTTAAATCATTTATTAATTAGGTAAATACTGCATCATTATTGTGTCATAAATAATTTAATTTATTTGATGTCTAAAAATTATAAAAAAAATACCATGATGTAGGAAATATTTTTAGATTTCCAATTAATATTTATAGTCGAAAATATAATCTATATAAGCCTTTGTAAAAATTAATTTACTAAAAGATATTTAATTTTTTCATTTTTGCCTTTACTATAAGTTAATTAATCTAAATTGTCATTATCACTCCCAAGTGACTCAATGGGGTCCCAAAATCGACCCAAAGATGCCCATGGTCTCTAATAACTCAACCAATATGGTTTACACAAGTGTTAAGGTAATTTTTAATTATTATAATACTCTTTTTACCTTGAATTACCCTATTTACCTTTAACCGTGGTAAATAAAAGTCAAAAGTTACTATTCACCAAAAATTATTTTTATCTTATTGAACCAAATTTTAGTTCTTGATAACAACCATGTATGTCGTATTTTTGAAATTCAATTAAAAAAAATTGGTAAAATTTCATTTAAATGAAAAAAGTCAGTTTTTTTAACTACTACTAAGTGGTTTCACTATTCATAAAAAATTGATGTTTTTCAGAAAAATACCAAAAATTCAGCCTAAGATTTATTTGATATACCGAATTCAAAAATGATGTCTATATTTATAAATTCAAAACATATAAATGGAATTAATTAATTTAAAATTAATTCCCGTTGTTAAAACAAATATCATGTTTTTAAGAAACAATAACTATCAAAAGATTGACACTTGTTTATGTCCAATCTCAAAGTGAAATTAATTCCAATGACCAAAATTGTATTAAATGGTAAAAATATATTCTAATTTCACTTTAAAACCAATTAAAAAGATAATCTAACCATATAAATAAATTAGATTCAAACGCAGTTTTGAATTAAAATACAATATTTTTCACTATTCCTTAAAAAATGAACATTATCGGAAAAATTCCAAAAATTTACACAAAGTAAATTTTTATTTCCCCATTATAAAGAAGGATTTTATTTGGTCAATTATAACATATAAAAATGACAAAAACTAGATTTAAAGATGGTTCTCCATTAAAAGGCGGTAAATCGACCTTTTAATGTAAATTATGCTTAAAATTAGATTCATTCACAATTTAAGCATCTAACTTTTATTGGATAAATGTAAAAACATTTAACAGACATGTATAATCATATTTTAGTTAGTTTTTTTCATTCCTTCCAATACAACGTCTAGGAGTTAACTACCATTTAAAATTATAATATTATATTATTAGTGTGCAACATAAGATTTCAAAGAAACCTGTTGTTGTGTATCGGGTACGCTATCGAAAAAAGAAACCCCTTTAAAGTAAAATTAATATTTAATTCAAAAATATTAATAAATAAGAAAAATGTATTATTCTTTATTTACCCGGGATGTTACAATATATCACTCAATTTTCCACCTTGATCTCCAGTGAGGTTTGTTTCCCCTGATTTGGTTAGTGTTCCATTCTATTTTATTATTCTTCAATTATCTTCTCTTTTGGAAGTGGTGTTGATTTGTGTTTGTGGGGATTGGTGATCATGTGATGATTCTTCTTTGATCTCTTCTAGATCTGTTGTTGATCTACATTCCATTCTTTTTAGCTTTTGGTGTGTGGATCCCATCATGATTAACATGCGACTTGAGTTTGAGGCAGGTGGTTTCATCTCTAGCCTATTTTGGATGAACTATATTTTCTCTTGGTTTATAAATTGTTTTATAAATAAATTGGAATGCTGTATTTGTTTTTTTAAATTATTTTTTTAATAAAATATGGGGTTTACCCTTGTTTTGGTAAAATAAATGTGTTTTAAAGCATTGTGAAATGGATTGTAAAAATTGGTTTTCGAAGCATGTTTTGATGAAATAGTTTTTTGGAACTATTTTTTGAAATGTGAAAATCCATTTTTAATGATTTTATAAATTTATAACATGAGAATACTTGGGTACTTAGGTGGAAGGTGTAATAATAGGCCTTGCCCTCTTGTATTGTCAGGAGGTTCACTTATGGGGTGTTCCTCTATTCCTTAGGCCCTGTGTCCAAGGGATTTGATCTAGATTTTTTTGGGAGGTTTACTAATAGGGTGTTCATCTATCCCTTAGGTCTTGTATCCTCTGGAATTGTGTGAACACTAGTCTTCTTCATGGTAAGAGTGATATAGTTATCCTAACCTATTATGATCCTAGGAATTTTTACTATTGTGATTCGGTTTGTACTATTTTGGATTTGATATGAAATATTGTATGCTTTGATAAATGTTTATGGAAATTATAGTTTAAAACCATTTTACCTAACTTTTTTCAACTATGAAAAAAGGTGAACTGTTTACCATGATTTTATATAAATATTGTTTAATTATTTATCTTTCTATGTTTTCTTAAAGGTGATCACATTAGGATTGTTGTACTGAGACATGATATAGAACACCTAGGTGGGATCCTATGGAGGTTTTTTGCTCATACCCTGCATATTCCCTTGGTAATGTGTATACCTTATATTATCTTTTGACATAGGAAAAGGAAAGGTTTCCTAGTAAGGTGGTGAGGTTTATGTCAACTGGGTATGGGTAACTGGTGGTGAGATGGCGAGGTGTTTGTAATATATCATGTGGAGTAGTTTTTTTTTTGTTTTAGTTATCCTTGATTTGTATGATATGTACCTTGGAGTTTGTTTTACTATTTTCAAGTTGTATCTATACTACTTTTTCCTATATTTATGGAATATATATTTCTAGTTTTTCTTACCACTATTTCTTTATACTGTGTATATATTCTATGTATCTTATTTCTGGTTGGGTGAAGTCATTACCTCTAGTTATTGTATGATGCATAGGTGTTAGCTATCAGCCCATGGGGACTGGTAATGGCCTTTAGATATATATAAGATCATATAAAGTACAAGTTTAGGAGGTTATCCTGGGTTAGTTAGTTATAAATTGTTATCATAGGTGATCTTTCCTTGTACTGGGACTTATGATAGATAATAGATAGGATTATAAGAACTTGAGAGGTTGGTTGCGGTGATTTATTGCCTAGATATTATCGTTAAGAGACTCTAGTTATCATGGGATGTTGGTATGTGTGTCTCCTATGGTAGGGTTTTTAAACCTGATCTCAGTTTCTGCTTATGGTTTTCTAGTTTAAACTGAGGCTTGTTTCATTGTCTGTTCATTTTCTTCTCTTTCTAGTATGTAGAAACATGCCTTTGAGATGCCTTCCTCAAGTTCCATAGGAGGGTTTAGTGAGAGATTCTCCTTAAGGGAATCACCCTTTGGATCATAATCTTATAGAGGTTATTTTTAAAGAAATTTTTATTGTGGACCAGAATGCACCATGCATTTAGAACCAAGCTATTACAGCACAACCAGGAGTTGAGGTAGGAAGAGATCGATCTCAGAAGTTCTTACGCGAGAATCCACCATCCTTTAAGGGTGTGAATGATCCCCAAGAGGTGGAGGACTGGATGGAAAAGATTTATTAGATCTTTGACTTCTTGGATAAAATTGAGGTTATCAATGTGAAGTGTGAGGAATTTAGACTTGAGGTTCCCAATAAGAAGTAGTGGGATTCCATGGTACAAGAAAATCGGTACATGATTTGGATTGGAAGGGTGTCGAGATCCTCTTATTTAGTAGTTCTTCCTAGAGTCCCTAATGATAGAAAATGATTTAAAGTTCCTCTCTTTGTAGTAGGGATAACAAATAGTGTTGGAGTACACCAATCTTTTTACAGAGTTGATTAATTTTTATATGGAGGTGGTGATGAATGATCAACAAAAGATAAGAAGAACCCAGAGGATTTGCTATTATTTATCTAATCACAGGTATTTATGCTGAAGCTTTCCAAAAATTCATAGATAGTAGACATGACTATAATGGAATATATAGATAATTCATGTAGGATTGGTTACTTGACCTCTCCTATTCCACCCAGTGGTAGTTTCAGTGATGGAAAGCGAAAGAAGTTAAATTAACATGAGCATCACAAGAGTAGTGGAGGCGGTTCTTAGCAGCAGACCTCCTCTGTACTGTCTATAGTAGCCAGTAGTGTTCCACTCACTTATTATCAGTGTGGGAAGTTAGACCACACCCAGTGATGTTTTCTTGTACCCCCAGATACTTGTAATATTTGTGGTCTCTAAGGCTATTTTCATAGGTTCTTCTAGGCTATTTCTATGACCCATTATGGTTAGGGATATTTGGCTCCAAAGGCCACTATATCATAATCAAAAGCTTTAAAGTCCATAGGGCTCTAACATAGGCCTTAGGAGTGAATAACCTTCACATAGTGGATGAGTTTCCAATGGATATTGACATGGGCCCATTGATAGTGAGAGGTACCATTTTAATTTCATCTTTTATAGTAAATGATCTATTTGATATAGGTTCCTAGAATTCATTTATATATGCTCATTTTATTGATGTGAAAAGGCTTCAAACAGATCTCATGTACTTTTTTATGGAGTTAGAAACAACTCTTAGAAAGAGGTAGGACCATGGGTTTCGATGTACATCATGTTCCTTAACGATAGATGATGCAAATTTAGTCTGATATTTCATTTTTCTTGATCATGATTTGTTTGAAATAATTATTGAGATGGATATTATCACCATGATGAGATTGACTATTTTATTAAATCATTTCATTATTTTCCATAGATGGGATCCCTTAGGTGTTTTAGGGAGGGTGGGATTCAAGGCCTGTTCATGTAGGACCTTCCTACCTAGAGATCAGGGGTTTGTTGTCTGCTGTTTTAGTTTATCTTGATTATGTTCCATCTTTTGGTGGTATTCCCTCATTTTTTCAACATTTCCCTAATTGTTTCCTAGATTAATTCTCCAGTCTTCCTCCAGAAAGGGAGGTGGAGTTCACAATTAATCTAGTACCAGGTACTTAGCTGATCTCATTACCCTCTTATCACATGCAACTTATAGGGCTAAAAGAGATTAAGATCTAGTTGGATGATTTGGTGGAGAATTTTTTTATTCACCCTAGTGTTTTTTCATGGGAAACCCCTATTCTCTTTTCCAAGAAGGATAATGGTTCACTTTGTTTATGCATAGACTATCAAAAGTTTACCTGGATGACTATTATGAATAAGTACGCTTTGCCTCATGTAGATGAATTTTTCAATTAGTTAAAGGGGGAAAGGTGGTTTTTGAAAATCGATATTTGGTCAGGTTATCATGAACTCAGGGTTTGGGAGTCTGATATTTTGAAGAATTATTTAAAGAGAATGTATGACCATTATGAATATCTTTCTATTCCTTTTGGTCTGACTAACTCTCCTATATTTTTTATTTTTTTGATGAATCAGATATCCCATCAGTATCTCGAAACATTTTTCATGGTTTCCTTATATGATATTTTGGTCTATTTGTGATCCAAGAATTAGAATGAGAACCACTTGAATTTGGTTTTGGAAATCTTGAGGAGTCGTTGACTTTACAGGAAGCTATCGAAATGCAATTTCTGGATTCCAGAAGTGAAGTTCTTAGGGAATGTGATTTCTAAACATGTCCTATTAGTTGATCTTGAGAAGGTGAAGGCTAATTTCATAGGATTACCAACACAATGTTTTTGAGATATAGAGCTTCCTAGGTTTGGCTGGATACCCTCAATGGATCTTCAAGGGTTTCTCAAAGTTTACATCACCTTTTATACTCTTACCAAGAAAGGGATGAAGTTTATATGGGATAAAAAAATTTAGACTTATTTTTGATGAGTTAAAATCGTGATGTATCATTTATTCCCTTCCTTTTGACACATAATAAATTGTAATTAAATTTATTTTTAATATAAAAATAATGTTTTTTATTGAGTAAGTTAAAATTTCCATTAATATTTTCTTTAATTATTAAAAAACTGAATTTAATGATAAAATTTTAATTTCATTGGTTATTTTAGTTATTTGGTTAATTTAATTTTAAATAAATAATTTATTATAAACCATCATTTTTTATTCATTATTTTTTAAATTACACCATTTAATTATTTTATTTCTTTTAATTTAATTATTCATTTTTTTATATTTTTTTCAAAATAATAATTTTAAAATTTGACTCTCGTTCTTTTATTCATTTATTTCAATTAAAATTGAATTTTAAAATAATAGTTTTTAATTTTTTTAATTTTTTTTAGTTTTAAATATATTAATTTATCGATTCTCTATTTTAATTTTAAATAATCAATTTATCATTGTTTAATTTTAATTTTATTTTAGTTTCTGTTTTTATTGCATTTTGACTTTTTTTAGGACCAGCTACTGGTCTTCCTTCTTTTACTTCCACTAAACTATATAAAGCCACCCTACCACAACTACATCTACCACCACACTCATTTTACTGCCAACCCATATGATTACTCTAGTACATACCACCACTCATATATTGCCACTTAACCAACCTACCGCCAATTCGTGTTATCACCAACATATGTATCCTGCCGTCTGAAGCTACCACCTCGACCTACTTCTCCCACTTATCCTCCCATTCTACCATCAACACCATAATATTGACACCATAAAGATTGATCGATCGTAGGGAATATCCACACACCAAGACTATTCAGGTCGAGATCCAAAAGCCTCAACCACCACCGATTTACCACCCATATGCACTACAAAGGAAGAACTCTCACCAAGCCATTAGAAGAAGATGCCTATTTGAATGTAAATGAATCCATGCAGATGACACCACTACTAAAGCTTTCGATCAAATATTGCAAAATAACCAAGTTCTACTGCAGGCCAATGCTTTCCACTCCTCCTTTATTGAAAATGAACCGACCTCTGCCAGAATTGGAAGACCACCCTGAAGCCTCATTGCTGCTAATTGAGCCTCATTGTGTGGATCTATAACCATACCAAATATGTGTCGTCACTTCAATATGACCTCGGTCTTAATGATTGAAGAAGAAGATGTCATCACTAATGAGAACCAAATCAGCACACAAGTTCATTAAAGCCATGGAAACTCCAACCGATGCTGCCCTTGCCAAGCTCAAATCACATTATAACGATGAAGGAGGACTTGATCTAATCCCAAAAATTGAAGAATAAGTTGAGGATTTCTGAAGAAGCTTCAATCCAAGACCACACCCCAAATTTTTTAATATATATATATATATATAATAAGATAAAAAAATAAAATATATATATATAATAATTAAAATATTATAAATAATAATAATTTATTAATTATTTGATGTTTTTATCATAAAGATTCCATGATGGGTGATGCCAAAGTTTATATCGAGGCCCAGGTAATTTAATCAAAGCTAACAGAGCTGAAAACTACAAGAAGTGAAGAAAGGTTTTAGAGGATACTAAAAAGTTATTGGGAATAGTGAACTGAGTAGGAGATCTCTTCGAGTACATGCTAACCATGTGTGAGGATCAATTTTTTATTTTAGGGAGATTTGTTGCACTCACCTAGGTGTTCCACTGAAAGAAGGTGATGGGTAGATCATGTCATTCCACATGGAAGATAGTGAAAGAGATTAATGAGCAGTGGCCAAGAGTGGGAAACTAAGATTGGTGTAGAATTTTCTATTAAAAAAAGGAAGATATAGAGGATAGGTGTGATCATCCATGATCAAGATCCATAATCCATCAATATTACCAAAGAAAACATAGTAGTAACAGATGATTGAGCTAAGGTAGAACATGATCTAGAGTTAGAACTTGAGGAAGGAGACGATCTTATGAGAGATGTTTTCTATTCTCTTTCTTCTTGATTTTTTGATTTTTTTTCCTACCATACATAACTAAAATTTCATAGGGGAATCATACTGAAATATTTTGAAATATTATTATTCTATTCTTATCTCATTACAATAACTTTTTCATTTTGATTTAAGTTCAATTATCTCATTTACATTCATTATGAGTATCCCTTTTACACCACACTATGAACCATGAGGAGACAATAGTGAATTATTTTCTCTTGATAATTTATCAAAGCATTGAAAATAGAAAAGATAGATGTCTATCTTCTCCATATTAAACTCATTAATCCATAATTGTTTATTGGCATATCATCACTAATGTATAACAATTGAACTGTGTTGTACATTGAAAAAAAACTTAGTGCATCAACACCTTTTCTTCTAGTCACTGTTTAACTGCAATTAATTTGAGTAAGAATAGATAATATCATTAATCAATTTAGAACATTTGGATACCCATATTGTCATCATTATTCCAGTTTTATTCATTTTAGTTAGTTCCTTATCTGCTCATAGATACTTTTTATAATTCCCTCACTCCTTACAACTAGAATTTAGTTAATCAATTATGTGGGGGGTGACTTCTCTGATATGATGGAATATTATCTTTTTGATGCCTTTGTTTCCAAATTCTATACCAAGAACACCACCATCAAGGTTAGACACAAGATCATTGGTTTTTTTTGGGATGAGTGAGTTTTGTTTCATGATGCATGAGATAGGTTTATAAGTCTTCTTAGGAAGACTCCCAACCATTAATTAGCTCCCCACCTACTCATGGATACATTTTATAATACCCTCACTCCTTACAACCAAAATATAGTTGATCAATCATGTGGGGATGACTTATATGATATGAAAATAGATGAGATTTAAAAAATATTTGATAATTTATCCCAAAAATCCTAGTATAAATGAAAAATAAAGAGAATAATGCATAAAGCTGATACAAACACCCAAGTTACTGTTATTGATGATAGATGTCTTAGGGAGTAGTGTTTTCATTATGGGATGTATGAAAATACAAAAAAAATTCCCAAATTTGACCTCCCTATCCAATATGAGGTGAGTGCCTAGTTTATAGATTAAAGAGCTAGAAATCAGGGTGTCAATAACCCTTTCTCAAATAAATAAAATCCTAGTTACAAAAACAATCCAAACCAATCATGGAGAGATCAAGGAGTGATTGAACAAACTTTTACCCCTGTTTTTCCACAATAAACAATTTTTTCCCAAATTTATATGGGGATGAGTCATCTAATTAAAAAGGGAAAATTAAGGGAATGTTTTAGTATTTGTTTGGTGAAATTGGTTCATTAAGGAAAGATACTAACACTAGTATTAGTAGTTTGGAACTTTAAATTGGTCAAATGTCTAGAAATAAAGGTTCTAGAGACAAAGGAAAGATTATTAGCACAATATATACAAACCCAAGAGATAATTTCATCTCTATTACCACTATATTTGGCCTTTAAACTCAAGAACAAGTCAAGGATTAACCCGATGAAGTTAAAACTAACAGAAAATTTAAATCTGAAAATGGAAACCTAGAAAATAAAAACTCTTGAAATTTAGACAGCAGGTTCCAACCTAAATGGAATGATGAACCCACACTTGAAAAATCCACAGAACTAAGGAAAATGAATTTGTAATTGATCAAGGAATGAAAGAATAAAGTTAGATTCGAGGCGAAGGTGAGAAATCAACCGGTTTTAAAACATTATGACCCTCCTATTTACTTTATTTAAAGTTTCAAAAAGAATTATGAACCTAAATACCTGATATTCCTAAAAATTATTAGAACCTTTATCATCAACAAGAAATTTTTGGAAGTATTGGATAAAATTCTATCATATGTAAAATTCACAAAAAGGTTTCTATAAAACAAAAATGATTGGAAAAATTAGATACCATCAATCTTAATAAAGAGTGTAGTTCTTTTATTTTGAGTAAACTACCTCTAAAGTTAAAGGACCCTAACATTTTTTTAATTCAATGATGAATAAGTGTAATTGATCAACTAAACTGTTTGTGTGATCTAGGAGAAAGTATTAATTTGACACCTTACTCCTTATTAAAAAAGCTAGGTATTATGGATTTATAACCAACTTCTGTCTACATTAAACTACTTGATAGGTCACTCACTCATCCCTATAGAAGGTTGGATGACTTATTAGTTAGTGTAGGTAAGATTACATTGCCCAAAAAATTTATAATTCTTAACATAGAGTGTGATGAAAAAGTTATAATCATCATAGGGAGACCATTTTTGGATACCGAGGGTGCTATCATTGATTTTTCTAAAATAAAACATACCCTCCAAGATATATATTATGTAGAGGAGATTATAGTATTTGAAAATTCCAAAACCTAAGGTTAGTTGTAACTTGATTTAATGTGTTTCTCACACTATTTTCTCACACTCTTAACCATGTTTTGAAGGGTAAACTTCTTACCTTGATCCAATTCTAGAGTCAAAACCATAAACCATTTTTATTGAGATGTCTGGACCTTTTTATGAGAGTTTAAAATCTAAGGTATAATTTCCACACATCCCTGAAGCAGGGGAGTTTTCTGGTTTAAGTCTTACTGAAAAACAAGATCATGTTCAACATGAACAAGTGTACTTACTTGAAAAAAATTTACCTATTGAGTTATTTTTTGTGTGTGATAACTTCTAGCCAGAAAATAAAAAATTCACTTCATTTAATTCTTCTTTAAACTCTAAAAAATACATTCTTCGTGATAAAAAAAAATTCTCATGATGAAGTCTTCTGAGTGTTCTAATTTACAAGCTATCTGAGGAATTTTTTCTAGAAATTTTTAGCAGGTTACAACTGTATTGAATTCTATTTCTAATTTTTTTTCAACCCTCTAAGTGTGGGGGAAGTTGGGAGATATATTTTGATCAAATAGGTTATTTTATTTGTTGTTTTTATCCTTTTTTAGAGTTAAGAGAGATGTTATTAGGGGTTAAGTTTAGATATAAAAAATGTTACCTATTGCTTTTTTGGAATATTTTTTGATAATTTTTCTTTATTATGAATATGGAAAATTTTTGAGAGAACCTCTTGATGGTTCCTTGGAAAATAATGTACTAAAAACAATCATTAAAACTTACCCATTTAATGATAATGGATAGAAATGTTTAGGGGATTGAGTATGTTTGAAGACTTTAAAGTCAACATTGCATGAGCGGTAACCCATGATTTTATTGTTTTTATCTTTTAATGTTTGTTTAAATAAATGCTTCTCTATTAGTTGTGTGTCTCCCTAGATTGGTGAACCATAATTTATAGAGTTTCATTATCATATTATTACTCATGTTTGATTTATTCTTGTTTGCAAGTGTCTGTGATAAGTTACCATGATGTGCAGATGGTGTACGGTTGTTGGAGTCACCATGAGAAGTGGACACAGTTGGTTGTGAGAAACTTTTTATTAGTGGAAGAATCATTTTGAACTTCAAATCCATAAGGAGCTGTTAGTTGGAGAAAATAGCATAAAACTTCCCTAAACTCTTATTGTGGTTACTATTTTATTTTCAAAACTTATTTAGATCTATTAATCTTATAGGAACTTGAATTGGAAACTAGAGAATCGTTTCATTGGAGGGAGATTACACTTTTGTTGTACAATAAAGAAAAAAAGATTCTACATGTCTGGGGAGTAATTTTTTCAATTCTTTCTAAAATTATTTAGTGATAATTCTATTTTCATAGAGTTTATTTCTTTTAAATTTACCACTAAAATTATGCCTTACATTAAAGAATATGTTTTTAATCCTTGTTGGTCACTAATACATTTTAAAATTTCCAATTAAGATAGTAATGTTTTAAATTGCATTCCAGTTTTGTGATTTATTTTAAATTAATTATTTAATTCACCTTTTTAATGATTTTTTTGAAAAACAATTTATGTGCTTAAATTTCAGGTAGTGTTTAGTAGGGATCCTTTATACATGATTTTTGTTGCTTGATTATTATGTGTCAGACCTATTTTTGAACTTTCTTAACACTCTTCAACTAGATTTAACTATGATACATTTCTAATTTTTTTGATCAATTTTTTAATTGTTTCTACTACCTTGGATTCAACAGTGGGGAATTGTTGAGTTTTAAGTGTGGGGGAGGAGCCTTAATTGTGCTAAACTGTCCCAAATTGCAACGGATAAAAAAACCCTCATTTTTTTCTTCAAACTTTCTATCTTTCAGGCATCAATTTTAGTTGTTTGTAAATATAATAAAAAATTAAAAAGGAAAAACATTTCATATTGTCTAGGTGATAATTTCATTCTTAATCAAGGGGTTTCCCTAATTTTGAAATTTCTAGAATAGTTTGACTCTTGAATGATTTTTCATTCTTATTTTATGGATGTTATATTTAGGAAATGATAATGGGAGTAAGATATGATATATATTTGTGTAATTTTGATCATAACCTATGAAAACTAGATTTTTCAAATGGGAACCAAGGGGAATCACCTTTTTGAATGACAGATTAATGAGGTAAATAAATAGACAATAATATAAGTCCTTTGTAACTGGAGTTAGGTGGATAATTGGGATATCATGGTGAGTGTTTGAGACTTGGAATTATGTGTGTGTGTAATCCCTATATACATTTCTAATAAGTTCTTTTGAAAAGTTATTTTCACATATATGGCTTGGAAAAAAATCAATTAAAAAAACAATAAAGTTTTTAATAGTAAAAAAAGAGTTCATTAAGGCAAGATGAATTTTAAACCCAAATGAAGAATGGGTCAATTAAATTATAAAATAATATTTTTGATTTGAATCAGTGAAGTGAAATCATTTATTGTTCAATTTTTGGAACATTGGGGAGAGTGATAATAAAGAGTTTCTCCTGTTAAAGTTTTAACTCCACTTATTTATAACATGTTTTATTCCTAAAATTATAACTCAATTTATAATTTAAATGAGGTAGATTGTGATATTCAAATAGGAGGCATGATTATTTCAAGCTTGGGAGGTATTTTTTATTTCCTTTGATTATTCTATAATTTAGAACTTAGGAAGGATATTCCCATATTTTTAAGTGTCCTTTGTCAATAAATAAAATGATTTGAATTTCATTGGAATCTAATTGATTAAGTGTGAGAGAATTTTATGTGGCATTTATTCATTGTTATTTCCACACCATTAATTGTATTTTTAATATGATTTTTATTGAATACATTAAAATTATAGTAAATTTGTTTTTAATTATTAAAACATTGAATTTAATGTAAAAATATTAATTTTATTGGTTATTTTAGTTATTTTGTTAATTTAAAGCTAAATAAATAATTTAGTATAAACCATAATTTTTATTCATGATTTTCTAAATCATACTATTTCATTATTTTATATATTTTGATTTATTTATTTATTTTTTATGTTTTTTTCAAAACAATAATTATAGATTTTAGATCTCATTATTTTATTCATTTATTTCAATTGAAATTGTATTTTAAAATAATACTTTTTAGTGTTTTTAATATTTTTGAGTTTTAAATAAATTAATTTATGGATTATTTCTTTTAATTATAAATAATTAATTTAATATTGTTTAATTTTAATTTTATTTTTTTTTTAATAAATTTTTAATTCATTTATTTTTTATTTTTTAGGATTTTCTTCCAGTCTTCCTTTTTCTATTTCCACTTAACTAAACTACCACTAATTTATGCTACTGAAAACGTATTTTTCCTACCATCTGAAGTTTTTTCCTCAACCTGCTTCCAACCCTTATCCTCCCATGCTATCATTGTTGGGGTAGTAGATTTTTGTGGTGATGATAAACACACAAAACAGAAGGATAAAATGGATCAACACAAGAGATTTAACATGGCTCGGAAAGGGTTACCTACATCAAAGGGAGAAGGGGGGACTTTATTTTATTACTCTCCAGATAAAAGATTTAGAGGATCCTAATACACCATTACAATTATAGGAGAGTTTCTTCTATTTTTATAGATTAATAATTCACAGTAGTTCAAGGGTTGGTTTTTGGTTGGTTCATTATTGCTTGAAAAACTTCCTATTTGGCGCCAGTCATATTCCACTGTCCATGGTTGGATACCAACCAAAGAAAACTTTTTCTAGGTTTTTGAAGTCAAAATATTTCTTTAAAAAACTCCCTAATTAGGAGTGGCCCCCACAAATCTCCCCTTAACAACCAATTTGGAGTAGAAGCTATACTGACAGTCTCCTTGCAGGCGTTCAACTTCTCTTTCAGTAGATTCTTATTCATCATTTCTGCCCCATTATCATTATTGTGAATTTTATCAACTTTAATCAATTTTTCTTCTAACACATTTTGGATACAGTGATATTACACATGTATGTGTTTAGACCTGGAATGAAATGTCAGTTTATTACTTAGATTAATAGTGCTCTGACTATCACAATAGAGAATATAATGTTCTTGGATCTGTCCAAGCTCTTTTAAAACTTTCTTCATCCACAACATCTCCTTGCAGCCCTTAGTGACCAAAATATATTCTACTTCTATGGTAGATAAGGAAACACACTTCTTAAGTCACAATTTCCATGAGACTTCTTCTCCAAAAAATGATATCATGTACCCAGATATGGATTTCCTCGTGTCTACATCTCTATCCATATCTCCATCTATGTATCCTATTAAAATATGTGTATCACTTCCAAAACATAAGAAATGACTAGATGTACCTTAGAGATACCTCAATATCCATTTCAATGTTATCCAATTCCCTTTTCCAGGATTTGATAAGAATCTACTCACAATGCAAATAGTATGAGAAATATCTGGTCTGGTGCACACTATGGAATACATAGGACTTCCAACTACTGACTGATAAGGAACTTTTTACATTTTTTCTTTCTCCTCTTCAGTCGAAGGACTCTGACCTATCGTGAGCCTAAAATGACTCAAAATTGAAGTAATAACTAGTTTCACCTTTCTCATGTTGAACCTTTCAAGAACCTTCTCAATGTACTGCTCTTGAGATAGCCAAATCTTGTGAATCTTCCTATCATGAGTAATCATCATACCGAGAATCTGAGTAGCATCTCCCAAGTCCTTAATTTCAAAAGACTTGTTAAAATCCATCTTCAACCTGTCAATCTTGCTGATATATCTTCCAATGATCAGAATATCATCAATATAAAGTAATAATAAAATGAAATCACCATCAACAAACTTTTTTATGAAAACACAGTAATCAACAATCATCCTCTTACACACATTTTTCTCCATGAATGAGTCAAATTTTCTGTACCATTGCCTCGATGACTACTTCAAACCATATAAACTTTTTCTTAAGTATGCATAATAGGTTTTATTTTCCTTTCACTTGAAATATATTTGGATTCTCGATGTATATCTCTTCATTAATATCACCATGTAAGAACACTGTCTTTACATCTAATTATTGAACATCGAGGTTCAGAATAGCCTCCAATCCAAGATCAACTCTGATAGAATATATTTTAACCACAAAATGAAAAATTTCATCAAATTCAATACCTTTATTTTGACATAATCCCTTCACAACCATTCTGTCTCGGTAGCATGGCCATGAGATACCATCTTCTCCTTTGATTATATACACCCACTTGTTCTTGAGTGTATTTTTTCCTTATGGTAACTCTACCAAATCAAATGTGTGGTTATTGTGCAAGGATCACATCTCCTCTTACATGTAATTTTTTCATTCCATATTTTTCCAACTCTTGATCGCATCGTCATAACTATTTGGATCTCTCTTGTCAGTGAGCACCACATATTTATGTGGTGAGTATCTACAACTCAATTGTTGTTCTCTAGTGGATCTACTCAACTTCACTTTAGGAAGAATCTATTCTAGAATATTATATGATGGAGAAATATCAGCAGATGGAGATATATTACCTGGTAGTGATGTATCACCAGTTTCTAATATCTCTCTCACACTAGTTGGTACTTATGGTGGTGACACTGGTTCAAGATTGACTAGAATTTCCTTAGACTACAACTTCTCAACATTTCCTAGTTTCTCAAAATCTTTAATCGTCTTATCCTTAAGAAAAACCACATCTTTTCTTCTTAAGATCCTCCTACTGATAGGACAGAGTCAGTATCCAAAATCCTCATGAGCATATCCCAAAAAATATACTGCTTTCCTTTTCCATTCAGCTTCTCCCGCTCATCTTTTGGGATGTAAACAAATGCCATGCAGCCAAATACTCTGAGTTGTTTGTATGAAACATATTTACCTATCTAGACACTTTCTATAACATTGTAGTTCAGTAGAACTGATGGATAAAGGTTTATCAGGTCAACTGTGGTCCTCATTGCCACCCCCAAAGGTTTTTGGCGGCTTTTCATTTGAGATCATACACCCGAATCTGTAAAAAATTATTCTATTAATCCTCTCAAAAAGACTGTTATAATGAGGAATCTTTAGTACTGATTTTTATAGAATGATTCCAAAACTCCTATAATACTCCTAAAATGGACCACAATACTCTCCTCCATTGTCTACTCACACACAATTTAATCGTCTACCTATTTATCTTTCTACCTTCACATAAAACTTCTTAAAAACATCATGCACTTGATCTTTAGTTTTCAAATAAAATGCCCATAATTTTTTATAATGATCATCTATGTTGGTAACAAAATAAATAGAACCTTCTATTGACTTAGTTCTCATCATGTAGACATCAGCATGAATCAAATCTAAAACATGTTATTTTCTAGATGGTAAATAACCAAAAAATGGTACTCTATGTTATTTTCCCATGGTACAATCAACACATTATCAAAATGTGTACCTTTTAATCCTAACAATAGATCTTTCTTGGATAGAATTATGATTCCTCTCTCGCTCATGTGACCAAGCCTTCTGTGACAATCTTCTGTAGAAACATCTCTCCTGGATACATTGACTTCTCCTCCACACAGTCTGGAATCTATGAGATAAATAGAAGTATCTTTCTTTCCTTTAGAAATTACCAAGCCACCTTTGGTAAGCTTCCATTTACCATCACCGAAGGAACTTACATATCCATTATCATTAAGAATTTTGGTGGATATCAGATTGAGGAAAATATCTGGAACATACCTTACATCCTTGAATAGTAACCTGCATCTAATATTAGTTTCCAGAAAAATATTACCAATACCAATAATTTTGGATGCACCATCATTTCCCATATTCACATGTTCAGAACTCCCTGAACTGTAAGATGAGAAGAAACATCTTATAGTAGTGACATGGTAGGTGGTACCAGAATCGATCACTAATGTTGAGTCTTGTCTTGCCAGACTGACCTGATTATCTTCCTAAACAATAACAATTTCTTCATTGACAACTGAAACATCATTATTTTGGGTCTTAACTTCCTGATTCCTCTACTCTACCTTTAACCTTCTATACTCCCAGATGAAGTGTCTGGGCTTTCCACAATGATGTAACTTCATGTCATATCTTTATCGATATTTTGATCATTTCCTCCTCTATAAAATTTGGTCATGGGGTTCTCTTCCTCTGGTTCTTCCCTTCCATTTCTAATTCCCTTGTATTTTAGTGTAAAGACCCTCTAATATAGGTGAATATACCTCGTATTTCCTTCTGAATTCTTCATTGAACATTTTGTGTCTCACCATCTCTACAGTGATAGTTCCATCTGGTGTTGAATTATTTAATGACACAACTAGTGTGTCTCACATCTTCAGTAAAGAACTCAACATCAATAGTTCCTGCAACTCATCATCAATCATCATTTTCATGGAATTCAATTGATCAAAAATATCTTGGAACTCGCTCATATGATCTGATATGTTGGTCTCATATTTGTACTTCAAGTTTAAAAGATTGAATATCGGGTTTTATTTATTTTGAGTGGTTGTACTTGCATACATATTTTCCAATTTTCTCCAAATAATGGAATCATCATGTTTGTTGGAATTTTTTTTGAAGATACTCTTGTTGATCCACTGTCTGATTTGGGCAGCACACTTCCTATTGATCACAACCCACTATGCATCAACTGACAAGGTACAAGTTTTTTTCTTCTCACTAGACTGACCAATTTTTGATAAATCCTCTACTTTCACTACAATCGGCTTAGTGGTCTCCACTATTGGTTTCCAAAAATCTTTAATATATAAAATATCCTCCATTTCTAGTTTCTAGATAGAATAATTAAAATCAGTAAGCTTAATCATGTTATTAGTATTTTTATCTATTAATTAAGTCACAATTTCAAAAATCTAACCATATAGATGTGTCCTTAATGGTTGAAATAGCTGGAATCAACTCCTAGATCACTGAAAATGGACTCTAATTAGCTAAGATATTTCCAAAACAATTTCAATGATCTGGATCAACTGGTGATGTGGCAATGACGTGGTTCACTAGAACAATTGCCGAAAAAGTTTCTAAAAATTCACTGCAAGTGTGAATAGTGTTGTCTTCTCTAGAAAGGGTGTACTGTAGCACCCACGGTTTGACCAAAACATTGACCAGCTCTATTAGATTCGTTTTAGCTCTGTTTTTTATTCTGATTGTGTCGTCAGAATCGTCTTTCCAAGATCTTCACAGATCTAACCTCAAAAAAATTATGAACAAATCCAATTTTCTGGTCACCATAAAAACCTTTCTTAGATTATCCATTTTGACCCCAAACCCTTCGATAATATTTTGTTGGGGTAGCAGAGGTTCATGGTGACAAAAAATACACGAATAAGAGAATAAAACGGATGAACACATGATATTTATGTGGTTCAATAATATTACCTATGTCCATATGAGAAGGGGGCCATTTCTATATTTCCAATATCTAGATGAAACATTGGGGGATTACAACACACCATTAAAATTACAGGAGAGTTTCTTATGTTTTTATATATAAATAATTCATAGAAATTAAAGGGTTGGTTTTTGGTTGGTTCATAAACTCTTGAAATGCTTCCTCTTTAGTGCCAATCATGTTCCACTATCCATGGTTGGCTTCCAACCAATGAAAACTTTCTCCAGGATGTTGCTGACAAAATATTTCTTCAAATAGCTCCCTAATTAGAAGTGTCCCCCACAATCATCAAGCTCTTATCACATAAGAGAAATGAAGGAGAACTTGATCCAATCCCATGATTAAAGAAGAAGTTGAGGCTTGCTGAAGAAGCCTCAACCCTAGTTTGCACCACCAATTTTTTAATATATATATAATAAAATGAAACAAAATTAATATATAATAATAATAATATATTAATTATTTGATTTTTTTATACAGATTCCATGATGGGTGAGTCAAAAGATTATATCAAGGCCCAGGTAATTTAACCAAAGGAAATAGAGCTGGAAACTACAATAAGTAAAGGAAGATTCTGGAGGATGTTGAAAAGTTTTTGGGAATGGTGCAATGAGCAGGAGATCCCTCCAAGTACATGGTGGAAATGTGCAAGGATTTCTTTTTGTGAGATTGTATATACTCTCCTAGGTGTGATAGGTAGCTTAGGACATTCCACATGGAAGACAATGAAATAGATTACTGAGCAGTGACGGTGGAAGGTCAACTGAGATTGGCGCAAAATTTTCTTTTAAAAAGAGGAAGATGTAAAGGATTTGGGGGTGATCATCCACGATCAAGATTTATAATCCATCATTCTCAATAGAGTACACAGAATAGAAGTATACAACTAATCTAAGGTATACCTTTATCCATAGTTGGAGATCAAGGAAGGAGATGATCTCATAAGAGATGCTTTCTATTCTTTTTCTTCTTACTTTTTAGATTTTTATTCTTTCCATGAATAACTAAAATTTCATAGGGGAATCAGACTGAAATGTTTTGAAATATTCTTAATCTATTATTCTCTCATTACTGTAACTTTTTCAGTACAATTTAAGTACAATGTTATCATTTATGTTCATCATGAGAATCTCTTTTATAATACACTACGAACCAACAAGTGATGGTGGTGAATTATTTTCTCTTGAAAATATATCTAAGTAATGAAAATAGAAAATATAGATGTCTCTCTTATCTATATAGAACTCATCAATACCTAAGTGTTTATCAGAAAATAATCACCATGGTAGAACAATTTAACTGTGTTGTACATTGAGCGACAACTTAGTGCATCAACACCTCTTCTTCTAGTCACTTTATAGTTTCAATTAATTTTAGAAAGAATAGATAAAATAATTAATCAATTCAGGATAGTATGATACCCCTATTTTCATCCTCAGGTCAATTTCATTTGTTTTAGTTTGTTCTCCCCACACCACTTCTATTTCAAACTTCATTTTCACACATGTCATTATCATCATTTCACTATTACCTATAATTTGTTGGTTGTTTTTATTGTTTTATATTTTTTTGGTCACTCATAAACATAATTGTCATACCTTATAGGATCAACACCCATAATCACCACCATAATATTTTTAGGTAGTTTTAATATTTTATACTAATTTTATATTTTTACTCATGTGTCAATGACCATGTGAGGTCAATAAATGGATTTTGACATCAGATCCTATTTTGATATTACCTGAGCCTAGTAAGGGGTATGTGGTGTATTTTGGTGCATATAGTGCTGGAATAGGTTGTGTTTTTATATAATATGATCACATTGTGGCTTATGAATCTCTTCAATTTTGGATACATTAGAATAAATAACCCACTCATGATTTGAATATTTCCATAGTTATGAATGTGCTTAAATGTCAGCTACACTATTTTTTGGGAGAGGTTCATGGTCTTTTCTGATAATAAGAGTTTGATCTATATATTTTATTAGAAGGAATTTAATATTATATAGAGATGATCAGTGTAATACCTCTATATATTTGACTTCAATATCACCTAAACCCTGGGGAAGGGGAATGTTGTTACAAATGCTCTCAGTCTGAAAGCTCCACCACAATATGTTTTGAAATCAAAGGAAAAGTGGAACCCTATGGGGCTCTTCACTCAGTTGCATCTAGATGCACAAGAGGATGTTCCTAGTGTGATTCTAACTGATGTTTAGTTATCATCATATCTCCTTAAGACTATTCTATAGGGTCAGTATAAGGATGAAGAGTTTAGAGGAATTAGGGAAACCTTAAATGGCAGGGAGATCATTTCTAGTTAGTCTCTACCTTATGATGGTATTATCTACTTCGAGAATTAGTTTTTCACCCCATCATCCATGATGGATTTAGTATTACATGATTTATATAGTTCTTCATGGTCCATTCATCCCAGCACTATAAAGATGTATTATGACATTTTACAATGTTTCTAGTGACCGGGCATGAAGCGAATCATTGCTTATTATGCATCCTGCTATAACACCTATCAGAAAATTAAATTAGAGAACCCAAGGCTATATGTTCTACTCTATCCTCTTTCAGTGCTGGTTTGGAAATGGGACAAGGCATCTATGGACTTCATTGTTGGATTACCATGGACTCTTTTATTGGAACCAATGATTTTCATAGCTGGAAATGAAGTCTAGTTTGTGCTTGTTGTCAATCCACACTAGGTTGATTAGGGAGTTTGCAAGGAAAGTGATCTTATGGTACAAGCTGACTACAATGATGAATTTGGCATTGTTTTCCAATGTTTTACAATTTTTTGGTTAAAAAAATTGGAGAATAGATAAAGGTATTTTTGGAAAATGAAGTTGCATGAAATATTGCAGATGTCTATGGATGTTGCACACAAGTTATGTTTCAGTATTTTCTCTTTAAAATATGGTATAGGAATAAACCGTGAAAAAGATTAGTTTTTGTGTGAAAGAAACTTATGCTCCAAATACGACATCAAAATAGTCTTATGCGCAAGTGGAGTTTCAATTTCATCACTTCAAAATATGAAAAAGGCATGAGATTCATGAAAAAGATGAAAATATAGGAAAGGATCTTACATGAAAAATGAGATGTTAATTTCAGTATTACACGAATGAGGGTTTTCACCCAAGGAACTTTCACATAGGGTAATATAGGTCAATAAATATGCAGGTACTACCTTTCAAGAGTTAAAATTTTTTCCAATGAAAATACAGTGTCTTTGATGTGTGAAAGAGTTACGTGTAGAAGACTTACATGTAACAAATATTTTATGTAAAATGTTCCTTGTGTCTATCTAGACTGAGTGAAACTTGTGGTGTGGTTGCATGAAAGAGAAAGGGTTATGCAAAATACACTTTTCAAGACAACCCTAAAACTTGTGTGCAAGAATAGGTGTTGTGCACAAGAGTTGAGTTGAGATTCATTTAGGTTTTGAATATTTGTTTTGTTGGATCAGTGCTTTCAAGTGCATCAATTATGGACTTTGATGAAATAAAATTCTCATGCTTTTTATAGACAAATAATTTAATGAAAATCTATTTAAGTGACCTTCAAGTTGTTAAATTGAGTAAGAATTGTCTCAAAGTAGTGAGATAGGGGGATTCAACAGAAGTGTTCTGAGGGAAGTAGTGTGTTATCCTTAAAATATTATAAAGGTAGTGTACTTAGGAACATAATGATTATGTCTGAACTCTTTAATTCCAAAAATAGTAAATATTAGTAGATTTTTGTATGACCGACACACTATCAGTGTATGCTCTTTGACTAGAACTTAGTAGTGAATGAAGTAAAACTGCTACATTGTATCTCTTCATGTGAATGTTTAAATTAATTCAAATTACCATCAGACAAGTTTAATAGGTTCCTACTAATGTGGGAACAAGATACATCTATTTAAAACAAAATTTGACACCCAGATTCACCCCTCCTATCTTAGGGTGTTCCACGGTCCTTCAAGTGGTATCAGAGCCTATAGGTTGTTGGAGTTAAATCTGTCCTATTTTATTATCATATATAATTCAGTTAATGTCAGGGGATTCCTCCTATTTGATGGAAGAAACTTCCATATTTTGAAGAATATGTTGATATATCATCTAATATCTCTTATAATGGATGTTCTCTTTTCAACTACCTAAGTAATATAGGTCACCATTAAAACAAGACTGTCTATGACTAAAATAGATAAGAGAATTATTGATACATATTCTAAAGCACAAAATGACCTTAATGAAGCTCTATATGTTCAAATCTATCTGAAAGTGATGAATTTCACTTCATACAATTATATGTTGGAAAAACTGGAAAACATATATGAAGGTGACAAAAAAGTGAAAGAGGTGAAACTCCATGTTTTTTACAGTAGGTTCGATGATCTGAAAATTAATTCCATTGAAAATGAATATACCTTTCTTAATCTAATTACTGAAGTTGTTAGAGAAATATGAGGACTTGGTGAAGAAATAAAATAGATTTACATTGTAAAAAAATATTGAGAATACTTTAACACCTTTACAATCCAAAATTGTTATCCCTTGAGGAAAGGGATCTGTCTAAGATTTATTTGGATGATCTATTGAGAAGTCTGGAGGAATATAAAATGAGAGTCAAACCAGAAGATATAGAAAATCAATTAAGTAAGAAAATGGATTTCAATGCCATGGAAAAACTTGATATTTTTAGAGATAGTGTTGATGAATATAATAAGGAAGATGAACTTCTTTCTCTTTTTTTAAGAATTTCAAAAGAGGAAAATGGATATTTGAAGGAAATATTCCTATGGCCTATTTTTGATGTGGTATAGTTGGGCACATTGCCTCTTGATTCTCAAAGAATCTTGATGATGAAAAAATTGAATCTGGAAACATGCATAAGTCTAGCAAAAGGTTTCCCCAAAATAGAGAATTCAAATTTGGAAAGAAACTACAAAGAAATAGTTTCATCTGTAAATAAGAATAATATGATTGGGGCCTTTTCAAGGATGAAGAACTAGAGTTTAAATATGGAACCCAAGCTTCCATGATGGCTATAGTTGAAAAATAAAAAGTGTTAAAAGAAAAGGCTAAATATAAACAGTTGATTAGTGGTGTTGATCTCGAGGTAGAACTTAAGGGTGTGCTTGATAAGATTGAAGATCAAAAAAAAAGGAATAGACAGTTTAGAGTTGTCCTACAAGATTCATTAGAGTATGTTGATCATATTGAAGTATAAATTGATTGACTGGAAGTTGTAGAAAAAGAAATTTCAACAACTCTTGAAATCTCAGAAGATGTTGTGGAATTTAATCTCAGGATTGAAGAATATGAAAAGTTCATCAATGACATTACATCCTGACTAGAAGACAAAGCTAAGATAGTTGAGGGGCATGAAGAAGAAGTTTTTACTCTAAGAAGTAAACTAGAAACTAAATCAACTTAAATAGAAACAAAAAATAAATTATAGTTTGGAAGATTCTATAATGCAGAGCTATTAAAGAGGGATAAGTGTGGTTATGAAGGAGTAGAGAAGGAATTTAATGATAAAAGATCTGCATTCATGGGAAAAAATGGATTTGGTTTTAATGTTGAAACATCAAAAGGTGGAAACAAGATAATCCTAAATAATGGGAAATATAAATTTGGACATATCACAATGCCACCTGAAGTTCCAATAAATAAAGCCTAAAATAAAACTAAAAAGAGAACTAAAAACTATCCAAAAGTATCCAAAAATGATCGGTAGTCAAAATATTTTCCTAAGGAAGGATGCATGAGGAGGAATATAAGTAAGAAGAAATTTCCTCTTATGAAATGTCAATTTTGTGGTTATATGGGTCATATCATGTCATACTATGAAGAGGTAAGGATCTATTTGGATAGGGAAGAGCTAGAAGGTCAACAAAGGAGAAAAAAATCGTATTCTAAATCTTATAAAAGAAACAAATTTTATGGATATTGTTGTTACCACTCTAACTATAGTCATAAATCTATTGATTGTAGGTAGAGGAAAGGAAAGAGTATTACCTACAAAACTCATAAAAAATTCGATACCCACCAACTAGAAAGAGTTTCTATTACAAATAGATATTCTCCTATAGAAGAAAAATATGAGTATGAATAACCAATGCACATTGAAAAGATATTGGAAAGATCATCATTATCCTCCACTCAATCAAATATATCATGGAAGGAAAAGAAGAAAATCAATAAATTTGACCTTGTAGAAATGGCTCTCAAAGCTATGAAGAATAGTAGATCCAGGATTCTTAACAGCGGATGCTCATCCCATATGATGAGAAATAGAGATTTATTTAAGAATTTTAAGAAAATGGATAATGTAGCTATAAGGTTTGGTAATGATGGTTCTTTAAAGATCAAAGGTAGTTGAAGTACATAACTAGCAAATGATGAGATGAAGAAAACTAAAGTTCTCTATGTGGATGGTCTATATCACAATCTTCTGAGTGTAAGTCAACTCTGTAACTTAGTAATAATAGTGAAATTTAATCAAAAGTGGTGCACAATAAAAGGAAAGACCCGGAATTATCTCATGAAAGGATGTAGAATAGATGAGAACTTATATCAAGTTGAAAGTAGAGAGAACATTTACTACTTGAATGTTAAAGAAAAAACAACTTGTGACACTGAAGGTTGGGTCACATTAATCAAAAAGACATGGAAAATATATCTAAGCTAAAGATAGTCATGGATATCCCTAATCTAAATAATAAATGGGAAAAGACTTGTGATGCTTTCATATGGGGAAATTTGGTATGTAGTTCATATCAGCCAAAGAAAAAAAAAGAATAAAATATTCTTGATCTCATTCACATAGATGTATGTGGTCTGATAAATGTTCCTAGAACATATGGATAAAGGTACTTAATTATTTTTATTGATGATTATAGAAGAATGTCTTTCATAATGATTATACACAGGAAACAACAATTACTTGATTGCATGAAAAGTTATCATTGAATAGATGAGAATGATACAGTCCGTATAATCAAAGTTATATGGTCTAAAAATGGAGGGGAATACACATAAATTGAGTTGGGAAATTACTTGTAAAAACATGGAATAAATCATGTGGTGGCTACAGTGAGAACCCCATAAAAAAATGGAGTTTTTTAGTGCATAAATTGACAGGTGAACAATATGGATAGAATTATGCTGATTGAGAGTCATATCTCTCATTATTACTGAAAAGAGTTTATTCAAGTATTAGTGTAAACTCAAAATCGAATAGGTATTTATATCAGAGAAAAAAAGGCACCGCATGAGTTGTGGCGTGTAAGTAATCCCTCTTTGAAGTATTTTCATGTTTTTGGAAGTAAATATTTCATCCAAAAAAATAAGTAAATCAAGATAATTATGGTGATTCTTTAGAAGAGGGAGTATTCCTTGGATATTTAATGAAGATTAAAGCCTAAAAATGTTTCAATAATTATTTTGGAAGAATTTTATAAAGTAGTGATGTCAAGATCATTGAAGATAAAACCAAAAATACCTCTAGGATATCTTATGCTGATATGATAGAAGATGAGGAAGAAAGTGGACATGGAACAGATGTAAATATAGAAGTAATGGAAGGCATGCAAAATATTTAGGGATCACAAGAAGATAATGATTCAAAAGAAGAATCATAATAGGAAACCATGGATGAATAAAAATTATATGAACTATAAAGTAGAAATAGAAGAACCGAAATTGATCAATCCCACATCATTGGGGATTGGACTGCACCCACACATACAAGGAGAATGAGGAATGATGCACATTCTACCTTCCTATAAATTTTGGAACCAACCTCATTTGAAGAATAAAAAATGATGAATCATGGGTTAAAGACATGAATGAAGAACTAGATCAGATTTATAAGAACCAGACATGGGATCTTGTTAAGAGACCTAAAAATCACAACATAATTGGAACAAAGTGGATATTTAAAAAAACAATTGATGAGAATGAAAATGTTATTAGAAACAAGGAATGATTAGTGAGTAAAGGCTATGCACAGATTAAAGGAATTGATGTTGAAGAAATGTTTTCTCTAGTAGCAAGAATGGAGTTGATCAGGTTTTTCCTTGATATGGAAATCCAAATAGGATACAAAGTTTATCAGATGGAAGTCAAAACATCTTTCTTAAATGGAGTTCTTTAAGAAGAAGTATGCATTGAAAACCCAGTGGTATTTCTTATTGGAAATGATGAAGAAAAGGTTGGTAGATTAAAGAAGGCTCTCTATGGCGTAAAGTAGGCACCGCGTGCATGTTATTATTGAATGAATGATTATATGAAGAAGCTTCAATTCAAAATAGGAGGTGTTAATCATAATATCTATGTTAATAATTCATAAGAAGATCAGTTTATGGTGCTTGTGTATATGGATTATATTATATTTGGTGGAAGCAGGCAGGGATCAGTGGGTGAATTTTCTAATAACATGAAATCAGACTTTTAAATTTCCATGATTAGGGAAATCATAAAATTTTTAGGGATGAAGGTGATTTATAAAGAGGATTACACCTTCATTTCATAGAAAAAAATGCAAGATAGTTGTTGAAGAAATTCAACATGCATGACTCCAAACTAATGTTGACTCTGATTACGGTTGGAAAAAGATTTTAAAATCATGAGTATGGGATCTGTAGATCCCACCCCATATAGGAGAATCATTGGAAGCTTATTATACTTTACTACAACATGGCCAGACATCTTCTTTGCAACATAGTTAGCAGTCCACCTTTAAAGCAATCCAAAGGAAGAAAACTTGTCATGAGTTAAATGAATCATGAGGTATATTCAAGGTACACAAAATTTTGGATTATACTTTTCTACTAGAAGAGAAAATTAATTATCGGCATTTTATAATGTGTAAAGGGCTAGAGATGTGGTGGATAGAAATTCCACTAGTGGTGGTGAATTTTTCATTGGAAATAAATGCATGGACTGGGTGAGAAAGAAACAAGAAAACACTTCTCTTAGAATGACTGAAGTAGAGTATATCTCTTCTACAAAGGTTTTCACTCAGCTATTATGGATGAAGAAACAAATGACCAATATTGGTGATGAGGTGAAACAACCGATGGTGATTCACTATGACAATAACAGTGCAATCAAATTAACAAAGAATCATGTTCAACACTCTCATACAAAACAGATTGAGATCAGATATCACTTAATCAAGGAAAAAGTTAAAGAAGTTGTGATTAAAATGGTTCATATTGGAACTGAGGACCAAGTGGATTATATTCTTACTAATCTATTGATAGAACATGTGTTAGAGAAACATCGATTGAACCTCAATGTTCATCCACCTGCCAGTGCATGAAGAGGTTATGAGTAGTCCCCTCTACCCATCTTTGTCAACTAATTTAATATATTTGTGAAAATGATGTAGGTTTATGGGGGAGATACTATCTAAGGGGAGTGTGGTTCTGATCTCTATAAGTAAAAATAAAGGTTCTTTGGTTTTATTTATAGGGGGGAGAATTAGAAATTCAATGTTACAAAGGGGTGGAATGAGAAATTCAATGCTTTTATGGTTTTCTAGTTGCTGGTTTTTGACAAACCAAACAATATTTTTGTGACGTGGTGAGAATTAGGTATTATGAGGAAATAATAAGATATTATCTTGGACATCATTAAGCATTTCAAAACATGAGAACCCAATTCTTTCTTATTGTTATGAGGAAACAATCAGAGCTTAGCTTGTACATCTCCAAGCATTCCAAAACATGAGAACCTAATTCATGCTTCAACTATTTTTTTCTACACAGATATTTTTTCACATAGAATTAGAGTGTTGGTTGACTTGTTTATCTCATTTTAGGTTTTGATAAGTGTCTGGTTCTTTATTGAATTTATCTGAAGATTTACAACAAGCCCAAATGGGGAGATTGTTAGAACTAAGGATTTTAATATCTAGAAATGGATTCTAGTTTATTTTTGTTGTCAATCCACACTGGGTTGATTAGGTAGTTTTCAAGGAAAGTGATATTATGTAACATGATGAATATAGTGTTGAAGTTGGTGTTTTTTTCTAGTGTTTACAAAATTTTTGGGTAAAAAAATTAGAGAATGGAGAAAGGTGTTTTTGGTAAAGGAAGTTGTGCAGAATATTGAAGATGACTTTGGAAGTTGTGTGCAAGTTATGTTTCATGATTGTATCTTCAAAATATAGAAAATTAATAAATCATGTGAAAGAATAGTTTTTGTGTGAAATAACCTTACGTTCCAAATATGATGTCAAAATTGTCTTACGTGAAAGTGGAGTTTCGAGTTCATCCCTTCAAAATATAGAAAAGGTATGAAATGCGCACAAAAGATGAAATTCTGTGAAAGGATCTTATGAGAAAAATGAGACGTCAATTTTATTCTTACACGCAAGAGGGTTTTCACAAAAGTAACTTGCACGTAGGGTAGTCTAGGTCTATAAATATGTGGATACCCCCTTTCAAGACTTAGAACTTTTTCCAAATAAAATAAGATGTCTCTACCATGTGAAAGAGTTGCACGTAGAAGACTTAAACACATCAAATCTTTCACACAAAATGTTAATTGTGTCTACCTAGACCAATTAAAACTTTTGGTGTGGTTGCACGAAACATAAAGGGTTTTGTGAAAGTCAATTTGCATCAAAACCCTAAAACTTGCATGCAAGAACAGGTGTTGTGCACAAGAGATGAGTTAAGATTCATTTAGTTATTAAATATCTAGTTTGTTTGGTTAGTTCTTTAAAGTGCATCAATTTAGGACTTTGATGAAAGAAGAGTCTCATGTGATTCAGATAAAAAGACTTAAATGCCAATCTACTAAAGAGACCTTCAAGTCATTAAACCGAGTAAGACTCCCCTCAAATTAGTGAGTTGGGGGGATTCAACAGAAGTGTTTCAAGGGAAGTATTGTGCTATCCTTAAAATCTTGTAAATATAGTGTGCCTAGGTATATATTTTATATGTTTTAAATCTTGTATTCCACAACTAGTGAAGATTTTTGTATTTTTTTATGACCGGAACACTATCGGCATATGATCCTTGGACTATCCCTTAGTGGTGAACCAAGTAAAACTGATGCTTTGTCTCTTTACATGTGAATGTTTAAATTATTTCACATTACCATCAGACAGGTTTAACAGGTTCCTACTAACATGGGAAAAATATCCATCTATTTAAAATAAAAATTTGACACCCTGATTCACCCCTCCCCTCATTGGGTGTTTCGGGGTCCTTCATCCTTGATGGAAGTACACTATCTTGGTGGTGATTAATTGGTTGATGAAATCTGATCATTTCATTCCAATTAGGGGAATCATTAAAGTTTAAGATCTAGGTAAGCTATATATATAGAAGAAAATGAGGTTACATGGGGTTCCTTATGATATTTTTTTGAATAGGAATCCTAGGTTTACTTCAATATTTTGGAAGAGTCTCTAGGAAGCAATGGGGACTCAGGTCAGTTTGAGTACAACTTATTATCCATAGGAGAAGGGTATAACATAACATTCTATCCAGATACCATAGGATATGATCCATATCTATGTCATATATTTTTGTGGATCATGGGAAAACCATTTGGGACTGGTCAAGTTTTCTTATAACAATAGTTATTATTCATTGATCAGAATGGCACCCTTCAAGGCTTTGTATGGTCTCCAATGCAGGTCACCTCTTTGTTGGGAAGAGATGGGAGAGGCCTCTCTTATGGGGACCTGTCTCATTCAAGATAAATTTTTGAGGATTTAGGATATACATCGATGCTTGGTTACAAATAAAAGTTATAAAAAATCATATGTGGATTGGTGGCATCATCCTTTGGAGTTTTGCATTGGTGACTAAATTTTCTTAAAAGTTTCTTCATCATCATCTTGGGAAATAGGGAAAGTTTTCTTCAAGATATATTGGACCATTTGATATCATTTAATGAATCAAGTAGGTTTATTATCGTTTTTAAGTATAGGCTTATTTGATGGTTATTCATGATTTTTTCCACATATCACATCCTAAGAAGTACTATCTTAATACTTCCCATGTTCTAAGTTGGGAAGATATTGAGTTGGAGATAGATTTTCATATTATGGATAAACTAATGGATATCATTGATTCATAGATTAAATTCTTTCATAGTAATTATATTATATTGGTCAAAGTATTATGGGGGCACAAATTATATTTTCAGGATACTTGGGAGCGAAAATCATTAGTGAGGGAGTAGTGTCCTCACCAATTTCTAGAACATTATTATTCCGCATGAATTTATTGGGAAAAAATTCCTATTGTGGGGAGATTATGACATTCTATTTAAAGTTAAACTCTCTTTTAAGTTTTAAAAGGGTTTTAATTTATATTTAGTGGGTTTCATAATTAATTTGGGTGTTTATGTATAACCTAGACCGGGCGCTTCTTGTAGGACACATTCACACCCTGAATATGATTCACAATGTGAATATTTCACAAGGTACAAGCCAGAAATTCCATTCAAATCATGAAAATGGTTTAATCAATGAATCAAATTTACATCATGAAATCAACTATTGGGATTTTTTAACCCTAGGTGATCCCTTTTTCAGCGTACATGCAATTCATGGGATTCAGGCAGTGAATTTAGGATTCACGACGTGAATCATTCGTGAGAAGCAAGTTTTTAGGTGCTGAAATCCTGAATCCTAATTCATCCACTGTACAACCTCCTCCCTCAAACTCTAGGTCTCTTATAGGTGATTTTGGGCGATTCCTTTCCTTCCAGAACACTTTGTTTGGAATGTTGATCTATGGAATGGTTGGTTTCCCTTCCTTTGGTAAGTGTTTTGTTCTCCTTTTTACTTCTTCATTACTCGTGGGTTTTCGTAGTGGTGTTGGGCTGCATTGGTGAGGATTAGTGATCATGTGATTATTATTCTTTTATCCCTTCTAGGTTCTTTGTTCATTTTTATTCATTTCCTTTCAGTTTTTAGTGTGTGCATCCCATCGTGGTTGGTGTGTGACTTGAGTTTTAGGTAGGTAGTTTTATATGTTGCCTATGTTTTATGAACCGTAATTGATCTTGGTTTATAAATTTTTTATAAATAAATTTTAATGATTTATTTGTGTTCATAAATTAGGATTTCAAGAAAATATGGGTTCCCCTAATTTTGGTAAAAGAAAGGTGTTTTTAATGTATTTTGAAATTGATTTTCAAAAGTGGTTTTCAAAGCATGTTTTGATGAAAGGGTTGTTATGAACTATATTGTGGAATGTGATAATACAATTTTTAATTATTTGATGAATGTTGCACATGGGAATCCTTGGGTACTTAGGTGGCAGGTGTAGTAACTAGCCTCATCCACTTGTATTTTCAATAGATTCAATCATGCAGTGTTTCTCTGTTCTTTAGACCTCGTGTCCTAAGGACTTGATCTAGAAATTATCAGGAGGATAACTCATGGGGTGTTCCTTTATCCATTAGGCATTGTATCCAAGGTACTTTAATACAAACTAGTCTTGTTTTTGGTATAAGTGATATATCTATCCTGACCTATTATGATTCTTGGAATGTTTACCATTGTGCTTTAGTTTGTAATATTTTTTTCTTTGATATGAAATGTTGTATGCTTTGATAAATGATTATGAAAATTATTATTTGAAACTATTTTAACTTGTTTTGTTTCTAACTATAGATAAATGGAACTATTTACTTTGATTTTATATAAATACTATTAAATTTATTATCATGAAATGTTTTCTTAAAGTTGATCACATTGAGATTATTGTACAGACACTTGAAATAGAGCACATGGGTGTGATCCCACTAAGCCTGTTTAGATCACACCCTGAACATTCCTTTGGGAATTGTAGACCTTATATTTTCTTTTGATGTAGTAAAAGGAAAGGCATCATAATAATGTGGTGAGTTTTATGTTATTGGGGGTATGGGTAGCTAGTGGTGAGATGTTGGGGTGTTACCCATATATCATGTTGAGTAGTTGCTTTTGGTTTTAGTTGTCCTTGATAGTTTTTGGACATGTACCTTGGATTTTATTTTTCTATTTTTGAGTTGTATTGTTATCATTGTTTTCCCCTATTTATGGAATATAACTTTATAGTTATTCTTCCCTGTGTTTCTTTATTATTTGTATATGTTTCATGTATCTTGTTTTAGGTTGGAAAAAATTACTCCCTATGGTTGTTTTCTAATGCCCGGGTGCTAGTCATTATCTTGTGGGGATCAATAATTCCCTTCGAGTATGTAGCAGATTGAGTTGGGTACTAGTTTAGGAGGGTATCTCAGGTTATTTTACTACAAATTATGTCTTATACAACTCTTTTTCTTTCACCACCAACTTTTCATTAAGATATCTCACCATTTTTCCTTACTCAACCACTCCAAGTTTGTATTTTTCAATTTCATCGATGTAAGTGGATTATTTCTTGGCATACTCTTATTTTACTTTAACTAACTTATCCTTTTATTTTATTATCTTTCTATTCTCCTTATTAAGCTATGTGTTCTTCTTATGATAGAATTCCATGTCATTTTCTATATATATTTCATATTTTTTAGTTCATCTTCATCAGCACTGCTTGAAGTATCAAAACACTTTTCAATACGATCCATACAATTAACTTCATCATAAAATTGACTACTTAATGAAGAGTTTACTTACTCCTTGTTCATCAAATTTCTTCTCTTTATCCTAGAATTATTCTTATTACTTTTAACCTATGTATATTTTTAAGGTTTCTCATCTTATTCAATAGATTCTGATCTAGTAGCCTTATTATTTGGTAAATTAATGACAATGTGTACAATGAAAATATATTTATAACACCTCATTTTTTTCTTTCCCTTTCCATTCCACTTTCCCTTTTTTAACCCTTTTGATATAAGGGAAATAATTCTGCTGAAATATTCATTAACTTACCCATTATCCAAATCACTTAATTCATCTTCTTCTTCATCATTGACTTTAAGTTTTCTCATAGCCTTAAAATTAAACATTTGTTAATTTCTTATGGAAATCTTGAATTCTCCTTATTTCATAAGCAATGATAATATTATGAAGTTAATCCAAGGAATGATCCTCTATATCCTAAAAATTTGAAATATGTGGATCAAACCTATCTATAAAGTTTCTCATCATTTTTTTAATAATAATAGAATCATCTGGATTCTCACTAAACCCCCAGATATTCATGATGATCTCATTAACTCTGGTAAAGAAGTTATCAATTTTTTCACCATCATCCATCACTATATCATCAAATATAATTCTCCAATATTATAATTTATCTTCTTTGACATTAATATTTCATCCATAACCACTCTTCAATTTATTCAAAATTTACTTTTAGTTTTAAGTCCCTTAAATTTGGTGTAAACCTTTTTTGAAATAGACATTAGAATGGCATTTTGAGATTTTCCATCAACCTCAACATTTCTCTTGTTAGAAAGATTCATTATGTCACCTTTATAAATGAGTGTAAATCCCATTTTTATATATCTCTAACTTCCAAGCCAAGTGATAAAAGGTAGGGAGACATCCTATTCCTCAAATTTTGATATTTCTTACCTTGAAATATAGTTACAACCCTCCTATTTATTGAAATTGTATATCCTTTTAAACTCTTTGTATCTGGTAGAGGGAACTCAGATTTTTCATGATACCACTTATGTAACACCCCAAGCTTCCACGATACGCTTCTCTTTGAATAATACAGTAGCATGTGTTGTACGCAACTTCGAGTTCCAACACACACCACAACCAATCGAACTAGCCATTATGAATAGTAAAACCAACTTTTTGAAATTTTATAAATTTTATCTCTCAAAATGGAATTCATTTTTGGATTTGGAATATCGAATTTATCCTAGGGTAAAATTTTGGTACTTTTCAGATAACTTTTATATTTTGATGAATAGTGAAAATTACTAAATTTTAATTAAAAACAACTTTTTTAATAAAAATAATTAACAGTGATAAATTATGAATTTGAGTGGTTTTAAAGTATATTTAGAATATATTTTTACCATTTAATATTATTTTAGTCATTGGACATAATTTCACAATTAAACCGGACATAAACAAGTGTCAATCTTTTGATAGTTATTATCTCTTAAAAACACGCTTTTTGTTTTAACGACGAGAATTAATTTTAAATTAATTTCTGCCACTTCTGTGTTTTGAATTTGTAAAAATTGACTCCATATTTAGAATCAGGATGTCTAAATTGTGTAAATAGGTAACTTTTATTTTTAGACATTTTGAATAATTACTTCGGTAAATATTTTATTTACCACGGTTAAAAGTAAATAGGATAATTAAGGGTAAAAATGATATTAATATTACCCTAACACATGTCCTAATTCTATTGGAAAAGTTTATCTTGACCAAAAACAACCTTAGGAATAACATATTGTCATTTAGGTCCACTTGTATTAGATTAGGACATTTATTATTATTTAATTCAAAGAAGAGTTAAAAGAGTTAAAATCAAAGTTTATTAACTAAAACATTTTTAATATAGGGTTTTACATAAGATAAATTTGATTATAAATATTAATTAGAAATATAAAAAGATTTCCTACATAATGGTATTTTATTTATAATTTTTAGACATTAAATAATTTAATTTATTTATGACAAAATGGTGATACAGTAATTACCTAATTAATGAAATATTAAAATAATTGATAATATAAATACCCAAATAAATGAAATTTGAGACTTTTTAAGAATTACACTAATTTTATAGTTTAATATGACATAATATTATTTATTTAATTATGTTTTTTCGAAGTAATCATGCTGTTATGATTTTCAAAAAAATCAAATACCAAATAGTGTCAAAATTGACATAAAAGAGTTTTTAAAACAAATATTATATTATTAATTTATATTCAATTCCTAAAAATCTAAGGTTCGGCCAAGAGACTTATATAATGATAGGTGTATCATTAATGGACCACTTGGGGGTATCTTGTATTTACATAGTAAGTTTATTAACTATATAATATAAAAATACAAAGTGACATGGTAAATGTCAAACTAATTAACTAAGAGTTAAAACTAAAAGATAAGGTTAATATAATAACCCAAACCTGTATAAATTATATTTATTGAAATTATTTAGACCCATACCCACCTTATACTTTGAATAATCCACTTTGGAGCCTTTAGAAACCGAATATGAATTTATTATAAGATAATATTTCTAGCGTTTCCAAAGGTGCCCCTCACCCCTCTTAAAAAAGGGCACTCCCCCTTCTCACTAATTCACACATTCAAAGCATTTTGGATCGTCCAACCCCTACCTAAATACTCTATAAACTTCCCTCAATTCAACCTAGAGGCCTTAGTTTGATCAGAAATCCAACCTAAGGATCCATTTTGATCAAATCAAAAGGAACAATATGAAGAAGAGGTAATGTTTTCACCACCCCTTTTCAAGTTCATTTCTTCTTCAACTTCTTCTTTCCTTGTTATTTCCATTATAAAATAATAACTCCAGTATATTCTATATACTGTGATGTTATTATAAATATGTAACAACCAAATTCATTATTCTATCCATCCCTTGAATGACATGTCACCATACGTGCGTACGTACGACCTACCGTCTCCACGTCGTGGTGTAATTGTTATTCAATATATTATTATTTAGATGGGTATAATAATGATTTATAATTCATTTAAATAATAAATATAACATTATAATTATTCTTAATATATTATATATCATCCAATAATATATTATTGTAATATCAAAAGATGGATAATGTCGCTCGTGCGTACGTACGGACTACCGTCTCCACGAACGCGATGAGATTCATTCCTCATCGTATCCATTCAAGTCTAATTCTCATTTTATGATTAAAAATAATGTTTAAGGACTTGATATCATTATTTATATGAATAAAATACAACCTATCCATAACAAACATTCCTTATGTAACAAAACATATAAAAGAAAACGATTAAGTTAACACTCGAAACGACGATAATACTAAAATATTATTAACAAAGCTTTAATAGAAGATCATATTTGATATCATAATTATGTATATGGTTATTTTATAACTTAATAACAATGTTTTAACTATTATATAGGAGTTTAACATACCATTGACTAAGTAAAAGTACAAGGTAAGGGTTATTTCACAATCTCTTCATTATCCGAGATTGTTTATACGTAATTATCTATCGGGACCTCTTTATCATTCACATTCATGTTTCTTAAAAATGTATTTCAAAACATTCTTTCTATTTTACAAAATATGGGTTAAAGTCATTTATACCCTTTTTTGACTTTTTATAAGATTTTTATAAAGGAATCTTTCTATCGTTTTCCAAACAAGTTCTTTTTTAACCTTTTCGAAAGAATTAAGGTAAGAATATTTTTTTTAACTTATACGGCGGGTGCGGCTATTTTCTGCCATTATAAAATCTTAGAAGATTCCCTTAAAAGATTATAAGGATATTTTCAAAGTAAATGTTTTATTTTATAATTATGTGACTTTTAAATTATTTCAAAAAAAAATATATTTCTCTCAAATAGTTTTGATTTCATCTATGTCAACATCCTTTGATGGAGATTAAGCTTATTTGAAGTTGATTTATTATGATACAAAAATTCCATATTGGATTGAAGGTTTTGTGATATGTTTGACTGTGGATGTGTTATTTTTATACCATTCATGGTTTATGGTGAAATTATTGACATTTCGTATGCTATTTTTAATACGAATGTTTATGTTATGTTTAAACCTGTTCATTTGAGGAATGCATTGGACTTAATAAGTGATGGGTGGAGCCTGCTATAACTCCTCGATGCATCGGTAGGTCTCATGAGACAAACTAGTGTCTTGGCACGATGCCTTGACAAAATCTTATTTGTAGTCTTGGCACGAGGCCTTGGCTACGTGTTTATGATAGTCTGGCATTATGCATTCCGTCATTATGAAAGTGGTTATTGATATTGCGTGTGATTATTCGACTAGTAGAATATCCATGTGAATAAGTAAATGGAATTATTTCATTTTATCTTTTCCATATTATGCTGAAGTTAAAGTTTAAAAGGCTTTTTTTTAGTTATACATTGCCTTAAATTTTTATGTATATTTATGAAAGTTTCCGCTATATTGTTATCCTTACTGAGCATCTGAGCTCACCCCTTTCAATGTTTTATTTTTACTAGGATATGAAGAAGTAATTTATTAATGACCTGCAGGGATAGTATGTGGGGATATGAGTGTGAAATATGGAGACTATGTTGTTTTAGTTTTCATTTTTATGATGTAATGTAAGACTTATGAATATATCTAGTGTTTCCAAGGATACTAAACTAATCGATCTTTTGAGATTTGATCTTTCTTGTGATCATGCCAATGTTTTGTAATAATGCACCGACTCTGGGTAATTGGGGTCGGGGCGTTACAGTTGGTATCAGAGGAAGTTTAGTACAAACCTTGGAAACTAGATTTAGATAAACTCTGATTAGAACACATAGCCCTAAGATAGACTTTAAGGATTAGTATAGAAGAACTTCCTAGAATATTGGTATTGTAGAGATTTTGTGAGTTTTCCGAGAAATACATCTCTGTCTGGATACGAGAAAGTAGAGGCAGCTCTGGCATAGATGTACCTAGGGGTAAAACCCGAAAACATCGTTTTGAGCTAGACTCGAATGGGAACTGGTGCATGGCAACGGGTCTTGCTGCACTCTTGGTTACGACACTCCCAGGGGATATGCTTAGGATAATTCTCATTTTCTTTACAAACCATTGTGAAGGGTTATGATTATATACTTTCTCAAAGAAAACTTTTTTTTTATGATTATGGATTATATTCATAAACTTTTGAATTTAGGTTGAGTATTTTAGAAGTTTGGAATTATATATTTCGATTCATAAACTAATCTAGTTTATGCCATTGTTTAGAAATGGAGCCTAATAGAAGAAATTGAAACTGTATCAATACACGCACTCCATGTAGGGATTTCCCTCCTGCTCAAGATAATTATAGTGGAGCTGGTGATGTAACCGGTGCTAATCATCTAATCACTATACTGGGACAACTCACTCAGGTTATGAATAATAACCTTACCTGTATGGAGCACCCTGATCTGCTGCGTGGAGGATCAATGTTAGATATCTTCATGAGGCAACAACCACCGACATTCAATGGGAGTAAAAATCCATTAGTGGCTGAGCAATGGATAAACTCCTTAGAGAAACTATTCCATTCTTTGGGGAGTAGCGAAAGGGAAAAGTTGTCATGGCAGTTTACCGCCACACTGGAAATGCTGACCAATGGTGGTCCTTGATTCAAAATACAAAGGAAGATGATGAATTATCAAATATGGAATGGAGGGAGTTCAAAGATATTTTCTTAGAAAAATACTTTCCTCATGACCATCAAGCAGATATGGAAAGGCATTTTCTGAGTCTGAGGTAGAAAGAGGATGAGAATGTCACAAAGTATGAGGCTATCTTTACAAGGTTAGCGAGGAATGCTGCTGATTATATACGTAACCCAAAGAGTAATATTGATCATTTCTTTGATGGGTTAAAACCATTTCTCCGTCGAGCATTAGTCTCTCAAACCTTCTCATCGTACAAAGATATTGTCTCGTGTGCTATCAAGACGGAAAATGAATTCTCTAAGTCTTATGACTTTAAAGCAAAGAAAGAGAAGAAGATATCTTCTGATCAATATGGAAATGGAAATAAGGGGAAGAAGGGAAAAGTTGAAAATCCATCCTGCAGTAAATGTGGGAAGAAACACCCCGGTACTTGCCTAAAAGGAATGGGAGTCTGTTACAAGTTTGGTGAAAAAGGCCACCAAGCTCATGATTGAAAGGGATAGAGAGTTGTTGTCAACGTGGAATGATATAATTGTAGAGATATGGGACATTATGCAAATGAATGTTCTAATCATCAGGGGAACTTTCCTCAGAAAAGTCCAAGGGATCAAGTCCAAGCTTATGTTATCACTACTGCTGAGGTAGAAGCTCCGAAATACGTGGTGGCAGGTAATTTAATGGTTTCCTCAAGTTTAGAAAATGCATTATTTGATTCTGGATCATCGCATTGTTTCATATCTTCCCAGTTTGCTAAGAAAATTAGATATTTCCAATTTTATTTAACAAAGGAGTTTTCAGTTAAAACTCCTAAGGGAAGTATCATTGCAACAAAGTTTTGTGAATCAGTCCCCATTAGAGCACATAAATGTTCGTTATCCGTTGATCTCATCGTCATACCTATGGTTGAGTTTGATATAATCCTCGGTATGGATTGGCTTTTGGACCACGATGCAAAAATATATTGTAAGAAGAAGGAGGTTACTATTTTTGATGATGATGATAAGGAACACCTTATCTTTAGAGCAGAATCATCACCACCTAATTCTTATTTAGATCCACCCCCAGTAGCTCAACTAAATTCAATTATTGGGGAGGAAGAGAATGAAATGACTATGGGTGAGGAAAGGAATGTTCAAATAGATGATGTACCTATTGTGAAAGAATATGTAGATGTGTTTCCAGAAGATTTACCTGGACATCCTCCAGAATGAGAAGTTGAGTTTTCCATTGATTTAATTCCTAGATCAAGGCCTATATCGAAGACCCCTTATAGAATGGCCACTGTGGAATTAGTCAAACTAAAGAAACAACTAGAGGAATTGAGTAATAAGGTATTTATTCGACCTAGTGTTTCTCCATGGGGAGCCCCGGTCCTTTTTGTTAAGAAGAAAGATGGATCTATGAGGTTATGTATCGACTACAGGGAAATCTATGCTATAACAATAAAGAACAAGTATCCCCTACCTCGCATTGATGATTTATTTGACCAACTGCATGGAGATCAATACTTTTCAAAGATTAACCTTCAGTCTGGATACCATCAGTTGTGTGTGAAGAAGCAAGACATTCTGAAGACAGCATTTTAAACCAGGTATGGGCATTACGAGTTTACAGTAATGCCTTTTGGGCTGACTAATGCGCCCTCTGTATTCATGGATCTAATGAATAGAGTTTTCAAGGAATATCTAGATGAATTTTTGGTGGTATTTATTGATTATATCTTGGTATACTCCAAAATCTATGAAAATCATGAAAATCACTTGCGCATTATCCTGAAGACTCTGAGAAGACATGAATTATATGGGAAGTTTAGCAAGTGTGAATTCTGGCTTCAGGAGATTTATTTTCTTGGCCATATTGTCTCCAAAGATGGAATCTCTGTTGATCCTTCTAATACCAAGGCAATCCAAGAATGGCCAGCACCGATGAGTATAACTGAGGTACATAGTTTTATTGGTTTATCAGGTTATTATCGACGTTTCGTCCAGAATTTTTCCCGATTGGCTAACCCATTAACGAATCTCACACGTAAAGGGGTTAAATTTGTTTGGATAAAAGAGTGTGAAGAATTTTTTGAAGAACTGAAGATAATATTAGTCAATGCTCCAATATTGACTCTACCATCGGGGAATGATGGGTTTGTTATTTATAGTGATGCGTCAAAGAAAGGATTTGGTTGTGTCCTTATGCAGAATGATAGGGTTATTGCCTATGCATCACGACAGCTAAAAATTCATGAGCAAAACTATCCTACTCCTGATCTTGAGTTAGCTACTGTAATATTTTCTTTGAAGATATGGAGAAATTATCTCTATGGTGAAAAATGTGAGATTTATACTGATCACAAGAGTTTGAAGTATATTTTCTCACAAAAAGAACTCAACATGAGGCAAAGGAGATGACTTGAATTACTCAAGGATTATGATTGCATGATACACTACCACCCAGGGAAGGAAAACAAGGTGGCAGATTCTTTGAACAAAAAATATCATGGAGTTTTGAACAATATAAGAATTGAAAGGGGATCCAATTTTCATGGATCTAGTGAATATGGACATGGGAATAACCATGAAAGGAGAAACATAAATGCTTTTTCAAATGGTTTCCAAACCATCTTTACTAGAAAGGATTAAGAGTTCTCAGACCGATGATGAAGAATTTCAAACGAAGATTAAAGTTGTGAATGATGGGAGATTGAGAGACTTTGTGTATGAAGAAGGAATTTTGAAATTTGGGAAGAGGCTTTGTGTTCCCGATATACCTGATTTAAAAATGGAATTGTTTGACGATGCTCATAGTTCCAATTTCTCTATACACCCTGGGAGCACAAAAATGTATAGAGATTTAAAGGAACATTTTTGGTGGGACAACATGAAGAGGGAGATTGCTAATTTTGTGTCAAGATGTATGGTTTGTCAACAATTGAAAGCTGGAAGACAACAGCCTGGAGGAGTCATAAAACCACTTCCCATACCTGAGTGGAAATGGTATAATATCACAATGGACTTTGTTATGGGACTACAAAATACTCCTAGAAGGAACGATGCAATATGGGTCATTGTTGACCGTCTTACCAAGTAAGCACATTTTCTTGCTATAAGGGAGGATTTACCACTTGAACGTCTAGCAAGAATATATATTAATGAAGTTGTGAGACTTCATGGAGTACCCCTATCAATTATCTTGGATCGTGATCCCCTTTTTACATCAAGATTCTAGAAAAGTCTTCAGAAGGCCTTGGATACTGAACCTCATTTGAGCACTGCTTACCACCCTCAAACAGATGGACAATCAGAACAGACTATTCAAACCTTAGAAGACATGTTGAGATCTTGCTCACTTGACTTTCGGGGTATGTGGGATCAATATTTACCTCTGGTAGAGTTTTCCTATAACAATAACTTCCATTATAGCATTCAAATGGCACCATATGAAGCGTTATACGAAAATAGATGTCACACACCAACCTGTTGGGATGACGTTGGTGAAAGAAAACTTGTAGGCCCAGAACTGGTGGAGGAAACGATGGAGAAGGTGAAGGTAATCCAAAACCACATCAAAGCAGCTCAAAGTAGGCAGAAGAGCTATGCTAACAACCGAAGAAAGGATTTGAAATTTCAAGTAGGAGATCATGTTTTCTTGAAGGTATCTCTATGGAATGGAGTTATACGTTTCAGAAAGAAAGGTAAATTAAGTCCCAAGTACATAAGACCTTTAGAAATTCTAGAACGAATTGGGGTTGTAGCTTACCGTTTGTAAATTCCACCAAGTCTCTCCAAAGTTCACGATGTATTCCACGTATCACTATTGAGAAAATACATGTCTGACCCAACACATGTACTCACTTACGAGGAATTAGAACTGAAACCCGATCTGTCTTATTGCGAAGATCCCATCAGGTTTCTTGATACAAGAGAACAAGTGCTGAGAAACCGGATGACTCGTCTGGTAAAAGTTCTATGGAGAAACCATAAGATGGAAGAGGCAATGTGGGAACCCGAGGAACTTATGATGAAGAATCACCCGAGTCTTTTTATGCAGTAATATTATAATAAATTTTGAGGACAAAATTATTTGAAGTAGGGGAGAATGTAACACCCCAAGCTTCCACGGTACGCTTCTATTTGAATAATTCGGTAGCGTGTGTTGTACGCAACTTCGAGTTCTAACACACACCACAACCAATCGAACTAGCCGTTATGAATAGTAATACCTACAATTTGAAATTTTATAAATTTTATCTCTCAAAATGGAATTCATTTTTTGATTTGGAATATCGAATTTATCCTAGGGTGAAATTTTGGTACTTTTTGGATAACTTTTATATTTTGATGAATAGTGAAAATTACTAAATTTTAATTAAAAACAACTTTTTTAATCGAAATATTTAGCAGCGATAAATTATGAATTTGAGAGGTTTTAAAGTATATTTATAATATATGTTTTCCATTTAATATGATGTTATTCATTGGACATAATTTCACAATTAAACCGGACAAAAACAAGAGTCAATCTTTTGATAGTTATTATCTCTTAAAAACACGCTTTTTGTTTTAACGATGGGAATTAATTTTAAATTAATTTCTGCCACTTATGTGTTTTGAATTTGGAAAAATGGACTCCATATTTGGAATCAGGATGTCCAAATTGTGTAAATAGGTAACTTTTATTTTTATACATTTTGAATAATTACTTCGGTAAATATTTTATTTACCACGGTTAAAAGTAAATAGGATAATTAAGGGTAAAAATGAAATTAATATTACCCTAACACATGTCCTAATTCTATTGGAAAAGTGTATCTCGACCAAAAACAACCTTAGGAATAAAATATTGTCATTTAGGTCAACTTGTATTAGATTAGGATATTTATTATTATTTAATTCAAAGAAGAGTTAAAAGAGTTAAAATCAATGTTTATTAACTAAAACATTTTTAATATAGGGTTTTACATAAGATAAATTCGATTATAAATATTCATTCGAAAGATAAAAATATTTCCTACATAATGGTATTTTATTTATAATTTTTAGACATTAAATAATTTAATTTATTTATGACATAATGGTGATGCAGTAATTACCTAATTAATGAAATATTAAAATAATTGATAATATAAATACCCAAATAAATGTAATTTGAGACTTTTTATGAATTAAACTAATTTTATAGATTAATATGACATGTTATTATTTATTTAATTATGTTTTTTTGAATTAATAATGTTTTTATGATTTTCACAAAAAATCAAATACCAAATATTGTCAAAATTGACATAAAAGAGTTTTTAAAACAAATATTATATTATTAATTGATATTAAATTCCTAAAAATATAAGGTTAGGCCAAGAGACTTATATAATTATAGGTTTATCATTAATGGACCACTTTGAGGGTCTCTTGGATGTATATAGTAAGTTTATTAACTATATAATATAAAAATACAAAGTGACATGGTAAATGTCAAATTAATTAACTAAGAGTTAAAACTAAAAGATAAGGTTAATATAATAACCCAAACCTGTCTAAATTCTATTGTTTGAAAGTATTTAAACCCATACCCGCCTTAGACTTTTAATAATTGACTTTGGAGCCTTTAGAAACCGAATATGAATTTATTATAAAATAATATTTCCAGCTTTTCCAAAGGTGCCCCTCACCCCTCTTATAAAAGGGCACTCCCCCTTCTCACTAATTCACACATTCAAAGCCTTTTGGATCAGACAAACCCTACCCAAATACTCTATCAACTTCCCTCACTTTAACCTAGATGCCTTAGTTTGATCATAAATCCAACCTAAGGAGACCTTTTGATCAAATCAAAAGGAAGAATCCGAAGAAGAGGTAATGTTTTCACCACCCCTTTTCAAGTTCATTTATTCTTCAACTTCTTCTTTCCTTGTTATTTCCATTATAAAATAATAAATACAGTATATTCTATATAATGTGATGTTATTATAAATATGTAACAACCAAATTCATTATTCTATCCATCCCTTGAATGACATGTCACCATACGTGCGTACGTACGGCCTACGGTCTCCACGTCGTGGTGTAATTGTTATTCAATATATTATTATTTATATGGGTATAATAATGATTTATAATTCATTTAAATAATAAATATAACATTATAATGATTCTTAATATATGATATACCATCCAATTATATATTATTTTAATATCAAAATAATGATATTGTCGCTCGTGCGTACGTACGGACTACCGTCTCCACGAACGCGATGAGATTCATTCCCCATCATATCCATTCAAGTATAATTCTCATTTGATGATTAAAAATAATGTTTAAGGACTTGATATAATTCTTTATATGAATAAAATAAAACCTATCCATAACAAACATGCCTTATTTAACAAAACATATAAAAGAAAACGATTAAGTTAACACTCGAAACGACGATAATACTAAAATATTATTAAAAAATCATTAATAGATGATCATATATGATATCATAATTATGTATATGGTTCTTGTATAAATTAATAACAATGTTTTGACTATTATATAGGATATTAAAATACCATCAACTAAGGAAAAGTACAAGGTAAGGGTTATTTCACAATCTCTTCATTATCCGAGATTGTTTATACGTAATTATCTACTGGGACCTCTTTATCATCCACATCCATGCTTCTTAAAAATGTATTTCAAAACATTCTTGATATTTTATAGAATATGGGTTAAAGTCATTTATACCCTTTTTTGACTTTTTAAAAGAGGTTTATAAATTAATCTTTCTGTCGTTTTCCAAACAAGGTCTTTTTTAACCTTTTCGAAAGAATTAAGGTAAGAATGTTTTTTAACTTATACGGCGGGTGTGGCTATTTTCCGCCATTATAAAATCTTAGAAGCTTCCCTTAAAATCTTATAAGGATATTTTCAAATTAAATGTTTTATTTTATAATTATGTGACTTTTAAATTATTTCAAAAAAATATATATTTCTCTCAAATAGTTTTGATTTCATCTATGTCAACATCCTTTGATGGAGATTAAGCTTATTTGAAGTTAATTTATTAGGATAAAAAACTTCCATAGTGCATTGAAGGTTTTGTGATATTTTTGACTGTGGATGTGTTATTTTTATACCATTCATGGTTTATGGTGAAATTATTGACATTTCGTATGCTTGTTTTAATACGAATGTTTATGTTATGTTTAAACCTGTTCATATGAGGAATGCACTGGACTTAATAAGTGATGGGTGGAGCCCGCTATAGATCCTCGATACATCGGTAGGTCTCATGAGACAAACTAGTGTCTTGGTACGAGACCTTGACATAATCTTATTTGTAGTCTTGGCATGAGGCCTTGGATAGGTGGTTATGATAGTCTGGCATTATGCATTCCGTCATTATGAAAGTGGTTATTGATATTGCATGTGATTATTTGACTAGTAGAATATCCATGTGAATAAGTAAATAGAATTATTTCATTTTATCTTTGCCATATTATTCTGAAGTTAAAGTTTAAAAGGCTTGTGTTTTAGTTATACATTGCCTTAAATGTTTATGTTTATTTATGAAAGTTTCCTCTATATTTTTATCCTTACTGAGCATCTGAGCTCACCCCTTTCAATGTTTTATTTTTCCCAGGATGTGAAGAAGTAATTTATGAATGACCTGCAGGGATAGTATGTGGGGATATTAATGTGGACTACGGAGACTATGTTGTTGTAGTTTTCATTTTTATGATGTAATGTAAGACTTATGAATATATCTAGTGTTTCCAAGGCTACTAAACTAATTGATCTTTCGAGATTTGATCTTTCGTGTTATCATTCCAATGTTATGTAATAATGCATCAACTCTGGGTAACTGGGATCGGTGCGTTACAACTTATATATCCAAGTTCAGGTTAGATAGTCGAGGAAGGGTGGTGTGATTAGTGATCTCTTTTATTTTTAAGAATTACTATTATTAATTCAACTTCTATGATAAATTAATATCTTTATCCACTCAATATAAACTCCCCCTTACCTTATATCAATAATGATAATAAATTTAAACACAAAGTAATTATAAGGATAAACCTTAAAATCCCACTCCTATTCATGATTGGTTAGTTGACATAATCACATATTATCCACTATATAACCAAGTGGTTGCACAAGGGATCATAAACTTATATTCCCACTATGATACTATTCTAGAGTCCAATAAAAAATATAGCTTCCTAGTATTTTGAAAAACACTCAAAATCCTTTAATGGATCTTTTATCCCAAATAATGACTGACTGAATAAATCAAGAGGGGGGGTGAATTGAGTTCCTAAATTTTTTTTTGAATATTAGAACACCCTCTTCAAAGTATGAAAGTTCGATTATTTCCTTAAGAATATATTCATTATAAATATAAAAACATGTCAAAAGGAAATTGAATGCAGATATTTATAGTGGTTTGGGGAATATAAATCCCCTTGTCCACTCTGCAAACACTCTTCTCTATGATTTTTGTGATTTTTACTATAACAACCCTTTTACTGGGACTCTCAGTTTAGTACAAAAAATTGTCACTTAATAAAAAGTTCTGATATATTTCAACCAAGATCTTCCTTTACAAGGAATATCCATGGTCATAATAACACTATTACATTGAGTGAAAACATGATAAAATAAATAGAAACTTTGAGAGGAATGTTTGCAGCACACAGTTTCAAGTAGAAACTGTCAATAGATGAAGATTCATCTTGAGAAAATGATAGACTTAAAAGTAGATCAGGATGATATTTAGTGAAACTAATAGAATTGATAATCATTACACAAATGATTTTTTTCTTAACTATGTACAGGTATCTAATGTTTTTCTTTTATGATGTTCAAAAAGTGATCAACTATCTCTCTTCTTCTTATTGTAGTGGCTAACTGATATTTTTATATGATGTTCTAACTTGAGCATGAGATACTTCTAATGGATGAGTGAGCTTGTACATAGACCTTGATAAGATAGGATATTAAGGATATTCAGCCAAAATTTCCATATATAGGAATTTAGTTTTCAAAAAAACTTCTCATTCTTTGGATTTTCCTATTCAAGAAAGTCCTATGAAGACCAATATTTATTTAAATAAATAATACCCTTTTGATCTGATCTAAAGGCATGAGGTGACTTATCAAGATATTAAAAAAGTAATCATGATGTTATGTATTACTGTATCTTTATAAGATATCAACTAAAAGAACTGTTCACCGTAAGATAAATTTTGTAAGATAAAGTATATCATCTTCATAAGATAAACCGACTTCAATGCATCATAAGATAATTCTATAGCATAATATATAAAGTGTTACTATGATGTAACATTTAACTTCTTCAATTTCTTCTGGCTTTGAATATTATTTTAAGAAGATAAATTTCTTTTATAATCTCATTCTGACTAAAGAATATATCTTGAGTAGCTTAGTCAAACTTCGTAAGATAAAGTCTTATGTGGCATTTTATGATTCTAAAAAAATAAAGATTTTCTTCAAATCTTATAAGATAAAATGCTTGCATATCATAAAATAAACACTTGTACACACAAAGTAATATAAAAATAATCTGAAACACTTTAGAATAATCTTGTTAGAATAAAAGTAGGGGGTTTTTGAGTCATCAAAACACATAACAAAAAGATAAGTTGGAACAACATATTATTTCCAACAATATCCCCTTTTTTTATTATCACTAAGCCCATGAGATGGGAAAAAATCATACACTAAACTTTAAACTTATAGGAATAAGGAAGTTTTATTTTCTTCCTATCATTTTCCTCTCTTTCTCCCCAAATCTTTCCTTTTCTTCTCCTCTTTTTTAAAATACAAAACAAGTTGAATTTTTTTATTTAATTTTCCTTATCCCCAAAATTTTATTTTTCTTATCCCCTTTTTTGAAATATGAAAGAAGTTTTTTTGTGTTTTTTTCCTTCTCCCCCTTTTTGTGATATAAAAAATAAGTAGAATAAGGAATAGAGTTAATATTATGCACAAAAAATAGTAATCAGTTAATGATATTTCTAATAAATAGGATTTTTTATTAAATAGAATTCATATTGAAACATTAAAATAGTACAGAATAAGGGAATGATAAATCAATATATTGAGAAGAAATCATAAAATAAGATTCAAAGGTAAAACATTATGATGATTCAAAAGATAAAGGCATATCAAAAAGTAAATACTTTAGAAAAGGTAAAGCATTACGATCATTAAAAAGATATGTTAAAGTAAACATATTAAAATACTTTAATTCCATAAAAGTGGCATAATTAAAATGTTTTTCTGAGAGTACCCATCCATTGGGAAACCATTCCATGAACTAAAGGAGAGTGTATCAACTGCTTGTTAGAAAATATCTTTTTTAGAGCTAGCTTCTTGAAGGATAAGGGTTGATCATGAGGTAAAAAGGATAAAGGAAAAGGAGAAACAACTATCATTCCAACAATATCACCTAACATTTTTGGGACCAAGTTGGATGGAGAATAAAGTAAGAAGAGTTTATTGTTACATAGTGTTGTCTTTTATTGTCAAAGAAGATAAGTCAAATCACTTTGTAAAGGATGTGTAAATCAGACGATGCTTTGCTGATATGTATTTCACAAATATCATAAATTAGGAGAACTTTTGATGCAAGCCTTATGAAGGAAAGGGGGAGAAATGATGAGGCCAATCATATATAGTTTTGATTAGAAATAATGATGCTGCTGGAAGATAGTGAAGTTACAGTACTTCCTATTGAAACTCTGATGATGCGAAAGCTGATCTATCAAAGGATATATATCACAATAGTGGAGTTCATGATGAAATATGAAGAATGTTCATGTAATGAATAGAAGAGAATTGTGACAAAGGAATGGATGATCTGGAGGCATCACAAAAGAATATTTTAAGGTTGCGTCGTTTCCCAGTATTTTCCAAATTTTAGGGCCTGAAAATCAGGTGATGAAGAAATGTGTTTTTGGAAAAGGATGTTTCATGAAAGTTTAAATATGGCTTAGTATGTTGCACACAAGTGGAGTTCCATAATCCGAACACCAAAATCTGGTAAAGGAGAGGCTTGCGCGAATGATTGGTTTTGCACGCAAAATTGGTTTTTGTGCACAAGATTGAAGGGAGTTTGGAATGTTGTGCACAAGGCATGATTCGAGGTCCAAACTTAGAAAAATAGAAAATACATGAAGTGAAAAGAAGATTCAAGAAGTGAAAAAAAGATTATTTTGGTGCGAAAGAGACTTATATGCCCAATGCGATGACAAATGGGGTTTTGCACGATGCGTCAAGATCTTGCGCGAAACATTGGGGGTTTTGCTCGTAGGGGTCAATGAGGTCTATAAATAAGATGTGACCCCCTCACAATGTGAGTGCTTGAAACTTAGAGAAATACCAAGATCTGAGGTGTGGAAAAATATTAAGAAAAGTAGAGTTCATGAAAGAAATAGAGTTTCATGAAAGAAGGAGAAGTTGTGCGCAAGAAGAGAGTTGCGCACAAGATTGAAGTTGCGCGCAAGAGGTGTTTCGCGACAAAAGTAAAATCTTGAACGTGTGGCATAAAAGTTGCATGAAAAAGACACCTAAAAGGGTGAGAAAAATATTTGGGGTCTTCGCACATATTCAGTTGTGCGTAAGATAATTCTTACCGGCTTCTGAGTAAGAAAGTAAAGATTTGTACTTCAAAGAATACACCTGTTCAATTGTAAAGAATCATGGATATACTGTAATTCCCTATTTGTGCTAATAGGGTGAACAAACACTTGAAGATTGTTTTCCAAGTTCTACACAAGTGTAAGGGTATATCCTACTTGTTTTATTCCATATCAAAAGATTGTTTTCTAGTGGATTGTGTGGTACTGGATTGTTTTTGTACCATACCAAGGACTTAACTACTCTTGTTGAGTAGTGAACCTTATAAATCTTGTGTTCCTATGGTTGTGTGTGTTCAGTAGGGAAGAAAATATTTAACAGGAGTTGAAGGTTATTTTAAAAATAAATAAACATAAAAAGAAAAATATATGATTAATTCAACCCCCCCCCCCCTCTCAGTGATACTTGGATCCTAACTGGGAAATTCAAACGTTAGTAGAGATTCTCCAAGACCTTCTTGATTTTTTTGAAAAAACTGTACTGATGTGAACTATATGTTGAGATAAACATTCTTTTCCCTCACCAAATTGAATTTATCTACTTGGGTAAAGGTTAATTTAGTGAATGGTTCAAGTAAGGATAAATACACTTCTTTATAAAACCTTATATTTTCCCTTTGATAGACCTTAGATGAATCAAATACTTCCTTAAGGAGTTGAGTGGTGGATAGGTGTTGATCAATTTTTTTTGGTCTATACATCCATCTTCCACAAATTTGAAAAAGTGAATCAACATATGTATATATTCTCTTCATCATCTCATTTTTTTCAATAGTAGATAAGACTTATAAAACTGTTCAACACACATTGAAAGAAATGTTGTACCTCTCATACCCCTCGTGGTTTAATTTTCATGATCACAATCACTCTCTTTTTTATCTAATCTTGTTTTAAGTGTTTTTGTTGATAGGAAAAAGGTTGCCAAGGAATTGGGCCAAGAAGGACTGAAAGTGGACTCTCTGAGTCTACCGGCCAACTGGTGGATGACCACCGGCCAGCCAGTGGTGCCTGGGCAGAAGGCATCCCCTCTGTCCAGACCACCGGCCAACTGGTGTCCCATCACCGGCCAGCCGGTGGAACCCAGATAGAAGGGACACCTTCTGTCTCAGCACCGGCCAACCGGTGGCCTCCTCACCGGCCAGCCGGTGGTGCCTGGGCAGAAGGACTCTCCATTTTCCAAGCACCGGCCAACCGGTGGCACTGTACCGGTCAGCCAGTGGAGCCAGTCAAACTAGTCGTTGGGCTTTGACCAGACTTGTCCACTTGACTCTCAACGGCTCCGAAGGCCTCTCCAACGGCTCCGAAGACCCCCAAAGGCCATTTGAGGGTTCCCCCTCTATAAATAAAGGACTAGGAATCCCCAGAAACGTATGGAAGCCCACGGGAACATTTTTCATCATTTGGAGAACCTCCGGCGGATTCCTTCAAGGAACCTCAATTGCTCCAACCCACTTCCACATCCAAGGAGCACCATCAAAGAAGCTTGGGAGCGCTCTTCATCAACTCCAATCAATCCTTTGGCGCCCAAGGCTTCTCCTCTTACGGTTTTTCATTATTTATCTTTTTGAGCATCAATTTGGGTTTGTGCCTACAAACCCCTCTTTCTCTCATCTTCCCTTTGCTTGGGTTTTCACACCACCTTCAAGGTGTGAAGAGGTTAGTCAAGCCTTCCCTTTAAAAGGCTTGAGTCATAGGTGAGCTAGCCTTCACCTGTAAGAAGGCTAGCGGGTTCTTGCTCAACCATTAAAAGCAAGCTGTAATAGGTTCTAGACTACCTTAAAGTCTAGTGGGTTTCTTGCTAAAACCATTAAAAAGCAAGCGGTAGTAAATCTCTCAACGGTTGAGTTGGGAGCATAGACGTAGGCTTTGGTTTAAGCCGAACTCCGTTATCAAGTTTTGTGTCTTGCCTCTTTTGTTTCCGCTGCACTTTTAACTTTGTTTTAAATTGTTAATTATTTTTTAAAAGGCAATTCACCCCCCTCTTGCCATCACTCTCCGCCCAACAATTGGTATCAGAGGAAAAATTTGAGTAATACCCTAACCGGTTTCAAATTCAAGATTCTTTGTGATGGATTCAACCTCTTTCGCCCCCGAAGGCTATTCTTTGGGTCGTGCTCCATTCTTTGATGGAACCGACTATACTTATTGGAAAACCCGCATGACCACTTTTCTTAGAAGTATAGGTTATCCTATTTATAAAATTTTCATGCATGGTTATTCTCTTTCTTCTCCCGATGAATACAAATGGACTCCAGCCGATATTAAAAATTTCGAGCTTGATGGAAAAGCCATGAACGCTCTTCATTGCGGCCTTGATCGTAATGAATTCAATCGAGTTTCCACATTCACTTCATCTCATGAAATCTGGAAACTTTTGGAGGTTACCCATGAGGGGACCAACAAAGTTAAGGATACTCGATTGGATATGTACCGTCAAGATTTTGAGTCTTTTACCATGCATCCATCTGAAAATATTACTGAAATGTTTACTCGTTTTACTGACGTTTGCAATGGAAGAAAATCTCTTGGAGATGATGTTTCTGCAGAAACGATGGTCAAGAAGATCCTTTCGATCTTACCAAGCACATGGGCACCGAAAGTCACGACAATCCAAGAAGCAAAAGACATCAAGAACATGCCGGTCGAAGAGCTCATCGGATCCCTCATGACCTACGAGATCACCATGAGGAGGCAAGCTGAAAAGGAAGGCAAACCGATCAAAGTTCCAAAGAACATCGCCTTCAAAGTTAAAAAAGAAGAAAGCTCCTCCTCCTCATCGTCTTCCTCTTCAAGTGGCGATTCAGAAATGGAGAATCTTGCCCGCAAGATGCACAAATTCATGAAGAAGCACAAGAAGAAGAAATCCCGCAAGGCTCAACCCAACGAAAAATCCGAGCCCGAGGTAACATGTTACGGGTGTGGCAAGAAAGGCCATTACAAGCCCGATTTTCCACTCAACAAGAAAAAGGCCAAGAAAAAGGAAAAGAAGAAGGCATTGAAGGCCACATGGAGTGATAGCTCCACATCCTCCTCCTCCTCCTCCTCAAGTGACAACGGTAAAAAATTCCTAATGGCATTTCATGAGGTATCCTCTTCCGACTCCTCATCCTCTTGTTCTTCAAATTCTTTTAATCATTTATCTTATGAGGATCTCCAACATTCTAGAGATCAATTGGAGGAAGGTTTTCACGAACTTTCTTCCAAATTTATTGCTTTAAAAAAGAAATTCAAAATTCTTTCTTCCGAAAAGGAACAACTTCTCAAAGAAAAGGAGGAGTTGTCCCTCAAGGTCCAAAACCTTCCCGATGTTGATTCTATGGAATCAACAATCAAGGATTTAAGGACATCCCTAGCTAAGTTCACCGAAGGTGAACATAACCTTTCGAAGCTCCTTGGTTCCCAATGCATATCTAGAACCACCCAAGGGCTTGGCTATTCCAAGCAAGCTTCCTCTTCCCATGCTCTAACTATTTTTGTAAGGGGGAGCTCCCAATATAAATTTTGCAACTATTGTAAAAAAACCGGGCACTTAATTTATGAGTGCAATTGCAAAAATGCCCGGTATGGAAGGCCCAAAACCATTTCCTTTAATGATGAATTTCATAGGAGAAGACCCGCCACTAGAAAAGTTTGGATTGAAAAATTCATTTTAGCGAGTCTCACCGGACCAAAATTTGTCTCGGTTCTAAAATCCTCTCCCCGGTGATTTGTTGTTTTTATTTAGGGGGAGTTAGGATTGTTTAAGCCTTTTTTCTTTTTTTTCAAAACTTTCAATATTCAAAACTTTCAATTCAAAACCTTCAATTCAAAACTTTCAATTCAAAACCTTCAATTCAAAACTTTCAATTCAAAACTTTCAATTCAAATCTCAAAAACTTCAATTGGTTTAAAATCTCTATCTTGTTTTTCAATCCTTTCCCTCAATCAAGTTTTATGCCCCGTGCTATTTTGATAATCACAAAGGGGGAGAAATTCTTGGTTGATTGGGGGAGAAATCTTTCTCTCATTCTTTGCTTTGCTTTTCAATTTATCCTTTAAAGCATGCCTTTCATTTCAGTCTTTTACATTGCTTGTTTTGGTGATTGTGATCATCAAAATAGGGGGAGATTGTTGTACCTCTTGTACCCCTCGTGGTTTAATTTTCATGATCACAATCACTCTCTTATTTATCTAATCTTGTTTTAAGTGTTTTTGTTGATAGGAAAAAGGTTGCCAAGGAATTGGGCCAAGAAGGACTGAAAGTGGACTCTCTGAGTCTACCGGCCAACCGGTGGATGACCATCGGCCAGCCAGTGGTGCCTGGGCAGAAGGCATCCCCTCTGTCCCGACCACCGGCCAACCGGTGTCCCATCACCGGCCAGCCGGTGGAACCCAGACAGAAGGGACACCTTCTGTCTCAGCACCGGCCAACCGGTGGCCTCCTCACCGGCTAGCCGGTGGTGCCTGGGCAGAAGGCCTCTCCATTTTCCAAGCACCGGCCAACCGGTGGCACTGTACTGGTCAGCCGGTGGAGCCAGTCAAACTAGCCGTTGGGCTTTGACCAGACTTGTCCACTTGACTCCCAACGGCTCCGAAGGCCTCTCCAACGGCTCCGAAGACCCCCAAAGGCCATTTGAGGGTTCCCCCTCTATAAATAAAGGACTAGGAAGCCCCGGAAATGTACAGAAGCCCACGGGAACATTTTTCATCATTTGGCGAACCTCCGGCGGATTCCTTCAAGGAACCTCAATTGCTCCAACCCACTTCCACATCCAAGGAGCACCATCAAAGAAGCTTGGGAGCGCTCTTCATCAACTCCAATCAATCCTTTGGCGCCCAAGGATTCTCCTCTTACGGTTTTTCATTATTTATCTTTTTGAGCATCAATTTGGGTTTGTGCCTACAAACCCCTCTTTCTCTCATCTTCCCTTTGCTTGGGTTTTCACACCACCTTCAAGGTGTGAAGAGGTTAGTCAAGCCTTCCCTTTAAAAGGCTTGAGTCATAGGTGAGCTAGCCTTCACCTGTAAGAAGGATAGTGGGTTCTTTCTCAACCATTGAAATCAAGCTGTAATAGGTTCTAGACTACCTTAAAGTCTAGTGGGTTTCTTGCTAAAACCATTAAAAAGCAAGCGGTAGTAAATCTCTCAACGGTTGAGTTGGGAGCGGAGACGTAGGCTTTGGTTTAAGCCGAACTCCGTTATCAAGTTTTGTGTCTTGCCTCTTTTATTTCCGCTGCACTTTTAACTTTGTTTTAAATTGTTAATTATTTTTTAAAAGGCAATTCACCCCCCTCTTGCCATCACTCTCCGCCCAACAAGAAATTCCCAACAAATTTCTGTAAGTATCCATTCTTTACACAATTTGATATCAAATTTCGGAACACTTAAAACTAGTTGTTTGTCATACTAATGACATAAATAATTTCTTTTCCTTTTGAAGACACATGTATGTCTAAATATTTTGAAAATGCGTCAGCCTATACCTCATCATCATCTAAGAAGTCTAGATTGATATTGTTAACAACTAGTTGATACAACACTTCCACTTTATTTTCTACAAATTCAAAGTTGTTTTCTAATGATCCAACCATTCTTTTTAGTCCCATTATGATGAAACTTACATACTTATTTACTTGAATAGAATTTTCTTGCACTTTTGGAAACTTATGTGTCATCATAGAAACAATCTCCTTTGTTGATTTATCAACTTATTCAACGGTATCATTTAGAGGAAATGATAACCCTCTAACTTCATCAACAAATTTTTTTTGAATATCTTGAAATATTTCCCCTGATATGATTTCTCATTTTAGAGTTGCAACAGCTGAAAAAAATAATATTAACAACTTAGAATAATTCTAGTATCTTCAAATGAACATCATAAAAATGCATAGTTCCTGCAGAGGGTTGTTTTGAACACTTTTCTATCACATATTGAACCAACTATTCACTTACAAAATATTATATTTTGACACCATCTTATCATGAAGAACTTTTACTTCTTGATTGGATTCAATGACTTGATATTTTATAGATTATACTTTAGAAAATAACTTTTAGTAGCTCTGTTGTGCTCTTTCAGAAATACTTTTATCAATTTATGGTACTTATTCATTTCCATATTCTTGAAGAACAAGGGAAAGCATTTCCTGGTATAATTCTATGATTTCTTATATAACTGATTTTTTTTAGAAACATCAGGTACTTCATACACATGGTGTGATTATTGCGATTATGTCCTAACAATTCTTCATTCATCCATCCTTTCCAATTATTGAGAATGAGACTTGATTATGAGAGGATTCATTCTCGGTCTTACAAAAAAATTTCTTGGCTGACTAAAAATATCTGAGTGATAGTCGAGGCTATCCTTTCTTTATGATCTTATGTACATAGGTAGGAGCAAGATGGGTGTTATCCCGACAACTAGTTTGTTGGTATATACCAACACGTGCTCTTCTTCATATTACTTTGAGTGTTTCTTCATCCTCATGAATTTCTCTAATCTCAATGTTATGATAGGATCCTTATACCATCACCGGTATCTCTTATAGTTGAGATGACTCCCCCTAAGTTGATGTAGGGTTCGATGCATCATTTGAGGATAAGGGCACCAACTTAGTTAATACAAAATCCTAAAACAAACCACTTTTCATTAAGAAAATTGCACTTAAAGTTTTCAAACCATGTCAAAGAGTTGCATTACAATCATCCAAGCCAACTCTAGTATTCCAAAAACAAGGGTTAAAATTCATCTAAAATGATATAAATTTAGAGACTTGTTTTGAACATAACACATATATCACAGAATATATCATGCTAGATTCATAGGATTTTATAACACAAAAATATAAATAAAAGTGATATCTTGAAAAATAATCTTTTTGAACTCACCGTTTCATTGAGATATTCATGATTGGATGAATTTGGTCAAAACTTTTGTTTTAAGCTTTAAATTCTTTACTTGCTTATTCTCAATGACAGTTGTTTCGAACAACGACTTCATGATTTCTAGAGGGGTGTATCCATCCATGGTAGATAAATGGGTCTTAAAGAATGGATACCCTTCATAAGGTATTTTTAGCACTTAAAACTAACTTGAATAAGGTTATCGATAGATTTTTATGGTTAACAGTTGTAGTAACCAAGTATTCATTATCACCGAAATGAAATACTACCGATTTTTAAAACCCACAAAATTCTTTTTTGAAGACAAAAATGGTTCATGAATCATCGAAAATGTATTCCCAACCTTTATGATTTATGAATTTATTCAATAACATATCATTTTTTTCTATCCATTGAAAATCAATTTCTCATACACTTAACACTTTCCTTGATATCCTTTTTCATTTAATTATACTAGATGATGCACCTTTGGTTATTTCCATTATCCATTTGTATAGGGTTTGATGGTTTGAAGGATTGGAAGGTTAGGGAAATTAGGGTTTGAGAAAGAAAATAAAGAGAGAGAGGGGGTTCAAAGGATTGCAAGCCCTTTCATGCATAGAGTTGATACAAAATCTTTTTTGTTCACGGTAATCAAGGGGTCACACAGTAATGTTCAGGGTAATTATTAAAACAAATAGGTGATGTGATCTACTGAGTATGACTAGTACTCAAAATGATGACACCAAAAATATTTAAATAAAACAAGTAGCACATTTACTCTAAATATGAGAAAATTATTATAAAAATTATTTAGTAAAATTAAACATACTCAATTTCAACTTAATAAAATTGAATTTTTCAGTAGGAAAAGGTTTTGTAAAAATGTTTTCTAATTGTTTTTCTAAGTAAAAAAAATCTAAATAATTTTCATTTTTATGTGCATGATCTCTCTAGAAGTGATGTCTTAAATTAATGTGCTTTATTATTGAATGGTTTATTGGATTCTTTAAGATATTGATAGAACTCGTGTTATCACATCTGATTGGAAAACAATTAAAATTAAATCCAAATTCCATTAAGGCATGTTTTATCCACAACACTTATGCACAACAACTTTATGTGACAATATATTCAGCTTCGGCAGTTGATATTGCTACAGAGTTTTGCTTCTTACTTGACCAAGACACTAGGGATTTATCAAGAAAATGACAGGTTCCTGATGTGTTTTTTCTATCTAATCTACATCAAAGAAAATCATTATTCGAGTATGAAATTAAATTAAAATCATAGGTTTTTGGAAAAATAAGATAAAGAGATAAAGTCCCTTTTAAATATATTAAAATTCTTTTCACAACATGAAAAAGTGATTCTTATAGATTAGATTGAAATATTACACTAATACATACTAAAAACATAATGTCTAGTCTACTTGCAGTAAGGTATAACAGAGTTCCAATGATTCCTCTATAAAAATTGTTGTCAACTTTTTTTCCAGTTTGATCTGAGTCAAGTTTGATATTGGAAATCATAGGAGTTGAGTAGGTTTTACTATTTTCAATTAAAAACTTCTTAAGTAAATAAAGTATGTATTTTATTTGATTTAAAATACTTCCAAAAACTTTTTGATAAACATGAAATCCCAGAAAATAGTTTAGTTCACCCATTATACTCATTTAAAATTATTTTTTCATAAGTTTTAAAAATTCATTGCAAAATTTTTGGTTTGTTGATCTGAAAATAACATCATCTACATATATTTTTACTAATAAAATATCAGAGAAATAAGTTTTCTTAAATAATGTAGGATCTGTGATTCCTATAGTAAAACTATTTTATAGGAGAAAAGAACTTAATATTTCATACCATGCAATTGGATCTTGTTTAATTTCATATAAATATTTGGTAATTTTAAAAACATAATTTTGAAAATGAGGATCTTCAAAACTAGGAGGTTGTTCTACATAAACTTCCTCTATTAAAAAACAATTTAAAATGAATATTTAACATCCATATGATATAATTTAAAATTCAGATATGATATGTATTCTATAAGGATTCTAATAGATTCTAATATAGCTATGGGATAAAATGTTTATTCATAATATATTTCTTCTTCTTGATTATATCATTTGGAAACTAAAATAGATTTATTTAAAGTTATTAAATCATTATCATCTTGTTTGTTTCTAAAAAACCACTTGGTTCCAATTACAGAATAGTTTTAGGGTCTTTGAACTCATTCCCACACCTTATTTCTTTCAAATTGATTTATATCTTCTTGCATTGATAAGAACCAAATTTCATCAGATAAGGATTCTTATATAGATTTAGGTTCTAATTAGGATATAAAAGAAGATAATTCTACTAGATTTACAAAGTTTCTTCTAGTTCTTACTCCTTTATCCATATTTCCTATGACTATTTCTAAAGAATGGTCTTTAAGGTTTCTAGGTACTCTAAGAAACAAAATTTCTAATTCAATAGTTTCTACCCTTATTGAATTTGGTTTAAAGTAATCAAGTTCCAAATTATCATCTTTTTTTCATTATAGAGGGGCTCAGGTCACATATTTTTAATTGAATCATTTTGATAATTAATTTGAATCATTTGGTGACTGAAAGGATCACTTTCATAAAACTTCACATTAGCTGATTCTTCAACAATCCTTGAAATTTTATTGAAAAATCTATAAGATTTGGAAGTAGTAGAATAACATAAGAAGATACCTTCATCAACCTTTGGATCAAACTTTCCAAGATTATCCTTGGTGTTCAAGATGTAAACCTTACATCCAAATACTTTGAAGTATCCTACCTTGGGTTTTCAATTATTCCATAACTCATAGGGTGTTTTCTTTAAGATAGGCCTTATTAGTACACTTTTGATGATATAACACTCTGTATTAACAACCTCAGCCCATAAATGAGTGGGCATGTTATATTCACATAACATAGTACTAGAAATTTATTGCAAATTCCTATTTCTACTTTTGAAAAACCATTTTGTTGAGGCATCCTAGGTGTAGAGAATGAATGTTTAATTTTTTTATTGGGGAAATAAGAATTAAATTCCTGATTCTCAAATTCACCTCTATGATCAATTATCAAAGGCATGATTTTGACATCCTTTTCATTTTTCATAAGCTTACAGAAATCATTAAAAAATGGAACATTTTTTTAAAAGGTAATTTCTTGGTCAAAGACCAAGACAAAATTTATTAATAATAAAATAAAGGAACTACAAAAGTCTAAAAGAAGGGATTTTATTACAATATCTTTCATAAAGAGGAACAAGGTCAACCGGAAGATTTTAAGTCCATGTAACGCTCTGGTTGATACCTTTATTATCAAGACCATCAGCCACCATGTTCGCTTCTCGGTAGGTATGTGTGGCAATATATCTAATCTCATGAAGAGAGTCCAGGTAATTCATCCAGCGAGTTGTAAGAGGCCAGGAAAGGTGGACCACGCCGTTACAAATCGCTTGGACGATGGAGGTGGAATCACTTTCATTCCAGATGTCATTCCAACCCTTTCTTTTCACAAAGTCAACATCTTGGATCACCACAATCATTTCAGCTTCTAAAGAAGTGGCGCTGATGAAACCTCCAAAGAAACACCCATGATAGTGGCCTAGATAATATCTGCAGACAGCTCCAAAACCTGCCGGACCCGGATTCCCTTTTGAGGCTTCGTCCACATTAATTTTGATCCATCCAGGAATAGGGGCCTACTAGAACACCTCAATTGAATGACGTGATTTTTTATAGAGGCTGACAACCCAAAGACGTCTGAGGACCATAAATTCCTCAACGGAATTGTCACAATTATCTTTATGAAGCGAAGCGGCATCCCTGATAGCAATGAGAATTCTCAAACGACATGCATTAAGGTTGAGTGAGTGCTTGTTATGTAAAATATCATTACGATCATACCAGATAACATGGAGGAGCTCGACAACAGCTGAAAGGAAAAGGTTCTTGATTTTCTTCACTTTTGAGTCTTAAAAAGTAAACCAATGTAAACCTTGAAAATAAATCAATTAACACATAAAAAATGAATTACCAGCAAGACTTTTAGTTCTAGTAGGTCTGAACAGATCCATATGGATTAGTTGAAGTGGTCTAGAAGTAGCAACTTCTTTAATTGGTTTGAAATATGAATTGTGTTGCTTACCTATTTGGCATGTATCATATAGCTTCTTTCTATCCAATTTGAGATCATTCAAGTCAAAAATAAAATTTATTTTAGAAAAATCTCTCATGGAATGAACATTTTAATGTCTAAGAATTATATTCCAAATCCACGATTCATCAATTTCATCATTTAAATAGTTTATATTCGGTCTACACAAAGAATTATGATCTAGTGTGTAAACATTATCTTTTCTGGGTAATTTAAACTTGAAACATTTATCTTTAAAAACTTAATAGGTATTGTTACAAAAATAAACAGAATAGACATCATCAAAAATTTGGAGAGATACTTATTAGGTTTTGCTTTAAGCCTTCAACGTAAAGTACATTGTTTAGGATAATAGACTGAGTATTTACACTGATCCAATTCCAACTATATTTCCTTTTCAATTGTAACCAAATGTAACATATCCTACATATAGCATGGAGAGAATGAAAATTGAAGTAATATACACTCATATTCCTTGAACATACACTATCCATAAACCATTTTGTAATACTATTCTTATGACCAGATCCCAATAATGAAAAATCAAACAATATAATTATTTGTTACCCAAATTCTTTTGGGTCCGGAAATGTTAGCTATAAGATATCTAGGCATCCAGGCTTGCCCCTATTTTCATAAAAACCATGCAAATTGTTTTGAAAAATATTTTTAAGGAAAACCACTTTTGATTCCACAAACTTGATGATTTTTCAAATCAAAAATATTTGAAAAATTTCATATTTCACCGCAATGAAAACGAGTAACTTTGGGAAGGTGTTTATTTTTGGAGCAAGGAACAAAAATTTTCTATAAATTTTAGGCCTTTCACCTTGGATTCTAATTCCGATTTTTTATTTTCTAGGTTGATTTTGACCAATAATTTTGTTTAAATAATATTCCCCTTTTGTAAAGGTACTTGTAACATCTTTGAAATTATGAACCTCCTTCTGTAGATTCTTGATTGTTTTAACTTGTTCAGTATTTGAGGTAGTAGATTTTTTAAAATTAATTTTTAAATCTAAAATATTATTTTTCATATTTTCTTCTTCACTAAAAATTTTATTATAATAATTTCGAATGGATTTATTTTTATTTTTTCAGAATTTCATACTTTATTTCCAAAATGGTGTAATACTCATTTAATTATTTGTATGATAAGTTTTCATTTTATGATTCATGTTCATGCCCGAAAGAGTAATAAGAATGTACCTCATCTGACTATGCCATGAAACATATGTTAGACTTTTGATTTTTAGATTCAAATCCTAATTCTGATGATGTGCATTCACTAGAATCTTTAGAAACACTTTAGGTATCCTTCATATATTTCTTATATTTCTTATATCCATTCCTCTTGAAGTATTTATTTTATGTATTCTTATCATCTTTAATTTTTGAACAGTCAAGCTTTATGTGTACCAGATTTTTACACTCATAGAATCTCAACTCTTTAGAGTTGTCACCATACATTCTGTTCTTATTGAAGTATCTTCTAAAACCTAACCTCTTGTTATAGAAAATTTTGAACTGTTGATTAAATTGAGCGATATCATCATTTGATTTATATTTTCTTGAAAAATATTCTTCTTCATATGCTTCACATATTTGTATGTTTTTTTTATTTCTATCATCTTTAGAAGTGGAAACATTTGAGGCACCATTTTCCTTTTTAATGATTTTATATTATTCACTTCCAGTTTCCATTTCATCTTCATACATTATGATATCCCCGATGAGATCTTTTATCTTGAAATTTTTTACTTCTGTAGATTGTATGATGGTAGCTAAGATTCCACTCCACTTTTGTGGTAGTACTCTGAGAACTTTCAATTCCTAGTTTCTCTTAGTGATAGGCATTCCTAGAGAATGAATGTTGTTCACAATCTCAGTGAGTCTTCTATTTAGTTGAGTAATTATCTCTCCTTCATCCATTTTAATGTATAAAAATTAAGCTTAGTTGTATCATATCTAATATATTTCACATTGTTAGTTCCTTCATATGAAACTACTATAGTGTTCTAAATTTTATATGGGATGATTTATCTGAAGGAAAGAACCATTGGATTTCCTGGAAAAGGATGGCGGGACCGGTCATTGAAGGAGGGATCAATTTTAGGAACCTATCAAATACACTACAATGCATGCAAGCGAAACTTGATTGGGAGGTTGTGGAAGAACGTACTCTATGGGGTAAGGTTGTGTCTTCAATTGACAAAGAGAATAATGGTAATGAGAGAGCCCATGGTTCCCCTTTATGGTCCATGTTATCACCTCTGGTGTCAGATATTCGACAATACTCTCGGTGGATTGTGGGTGAGGGAAATATTCTCTTTTGGCATCACAATTGGGCGGGATCCACGATTGGATTCCCAGGATGTCCTGCCACCCAGATAACTTTCAAGGAAGCCATCATGCATCCAACCTTTCTTCATGCGGTTTTAGATGAAGAACAACGAGGATTTTTTTATCTCATTAGCACCAAATCATATCCAGATCATTGTGTGTTCACTCCATCGGCTTTGGGGCTCTTCACCACAAGGGATTTTCATAGAACTGCTATCCAACAGGAGAAAACTGACAGATGGAACAATGTTGTGTGAAGCAACAGAATTCCGACTAAGTATAATTTCTTAACCTGGAGAATAAGGAACCACGCAGTCATGACGGATGAAAAAATCAAGCATCTGGGTGTTAATCTTGCCTCTAAATGATGCTGTTGAACGTTTCATTAGGAGGAGGATATGAACCATTTATTTTTTAAAAGTGATTGGGCATAGGAAGTATGAAGTTTCCTTGGGGTGGTTTAGGCGCCTCATTGTCTGAATATTCTGGAGGGAAACTATCTGGAGCAGTAGTTTTATAGCACTAACATCACAGCGGTGGAAAGGATGGCTCGAGCGATTATTCTAAACGCAACTTGCTGGTGTATTTGGAAGTCCAGAAACAAGGCCAGTTATGAAGGAATTTCCGCCTCTGGAAGAGCTATTATTGTTAGAATTAAATCTCTACTCATGGATGTGGTCAGTGGTATCAGAAACTGGCATGAGGCGCCTTCTTTGCGGTGTTTGTAGGGTAGTACTTCACCCAATACTCATAGCAATGGAGGTGTTGTGGACAGTGGGTGCGGTGGCACCCACCAGCTTCCGGGTTCAAGCTTAATGTTGACGGTTCTTGTAAATAAGGGAACATCCATGGGGGAGGAGTTGTTTGGGATTACATAGACAATGTCCTTATGGATTTCTCTACATATTATGGCCCAGGAAAGTCACTTCAGGCAAAAGATAAAGCAATGCTTACAGGCCTACAATTATGTGAGCAGGAGAACATGGCTCTTTCTCAGGTTGAGAAATTCCAAGATCATTTGTGACTCCATTCAAGACAAAGGTATCACCCCATGGTCAATTGTATATGACATTAGGAGATGCAAACGTCTCCATGATAATAATAATGAGGTAACCCATACTTGGCGGGAAGGTAACAGGGTGGCTGATCACTTTGCATCTTTTGTTGTGGCGGACTAGGGTATTAATGTCACCTGCTTTCCCAGTTATCTCCTTGTGAAACCTAAAGGGGTGAACTTTATTAGAGGTGATGCTCTTGGCCTCCATTACTCTAGACCGCCTTAGGTCTTATGGTTTTGTTTCATCCTTGTATGTTGGAACTCTTCTCTGTTTTATATAAAAATTTACCTTTGATGATGATAGCATTCATAGCTTTGGAGTTCAAATCACAATTTTCTTCAGTTGTAGAATCCCATGTTTTCAGGTTTTGAACTAGATATTTCATAAGGATTAATGGCTTTTAGATATACATTTAGACCAATATTTTTCTGATAAATGATCATACAATCTTTCCAGCAACCATAGTTCTCACTATTAAAGAATGGAGCAATAACCATTGACATAAATTCTTGGTTATCATACATAGTATCCATTTGAAGATAGATCTTTGGACTTTAACCTTTGAAAATTGTGAACTCAAGATTCACAATCACTGATACTATTTTTTTTCCTAGATAATGATTGACTGAATAACTCATGTGAGGGGGGGTGAATTGATTTCTTAAAATATTTTTTGAATATTAAACCACCATCTTAGAAGTATGCAAGTTCAATTGTTTTCTTAAGAATATATGCAGTACAAATATGAAAACACATGGAAAGGAAATTGAACACAGATACTTATAGTGGTTCAGGGAACAAAAATCCCCTAGTCCACTCCACCAACTCTCTTCTCTATGATTTTGGTGATTTTCACTATAATAACCCTTTTATCATGAGATCCCAGCTGAGTACAAGTAGCTATAACTTAATAAAAAGGTACAAGATATTTCAAATAGTATCTCCCTTTACAAGAACTATCCACATTCTTAAGCACACTCTTACTCTAAGTGAAAACATGACAAAATAAATAGAAACTTTTAGAGGAACATTTGTAGCACACAGTTGCAAGTAGAAACTGACAATAGATTAAGATTTTCCCTGAGAAAATGATAGAATTCAAAGTATCTCAGGGTGATCTTCAATGAAACTGATAGAACTGATAAGCACAACATGAATAATTTGTTTTATTAACTATGTATAGGTCTCTAACATTTTTCTTTTTATGATGTTAAAAAAGCAGTCAACTATCATTCTTTTTCTTCTTGTATTGGCTAACTAATATTTTTATATGCTGTTTGAAATTGAGTGAAAAATACTTCTAACAATCAAGTGAGATTTTACATAGACCTTTATAAGATAGGATATTAAAGATATGAAACCAAAATTTCCATATATAGGAATTTATTTTTCAACAGAAACCTTATCGTTCTTTGGATTTTCTTATTTAGGAAAGTCTTGTGTAGACCAATATTTCCTTAAATGGATAATCTTATTTTTATGTGCTCTAAAGGCATGAAGTGACTTATAAATATATTAGAAAAGTAATCATGACTTTCTGTTTTACTAGATCTTCATAAAATATCAAATGAAATCACTATTCACTATATGATAACTTTTTTAAGATGAAGAAGATCATCTTTGTAAGATAAACTGACTTTAATGCAGCATAAGATAATTCTCTAGAATAATATATAAAGTGTTACTATGATGTAACATTTAGATTCTTCAATTTCTTATGGATATGAATAATCTTTTCAGAAGATAAAGTCCTTTTATAATCACATTTTAACTGGAGCATTTGTCATAAGTAGCTTAGTAGGACTTTGTAAGATAAAGTCTTACATGGAACTTTCTGATTTCGGGCAACTGAAGATATTCTTCAATTCTCATAATCTAAAATGCATTCATATCACAAAATAAACACTTGACACAATGTAAGGTAAGAATAATCTGAAACACTTTATAATAAACTTTTTAGAATAAAAGTAGGTACTTTGTGAGTCATCAAAGCACATAACATGAAGATATGTTGGAACAAAATATTCTTTCTAATAGGTTCCCCCTTAAAATCATAGATTATGACTTTAGATTCTCCTTCTTTATGGTGTAGAAGAACTCTGACCTTGGTATTCCTTCTTATCCTACTCCAGTATACACCTTTATGATCTCCTTGGAACAAAAATAACTATGCCAATATTCTTAACCACTAAATACATGATCTCTTCAATTATTTTTATTCTCTTTGATAACTTCTGAATTCATTATCCTTCTTTCTCTCAATCTCATTCTTTGATAGTTCTTCAGTTTCTTAAAGGTTGTACATGTGTCGATGGGTATCTCCCAAAATTTATTTTTTCCCTACAATTTTATATACATAACATCATGAATATTAATTTATTATTTTTAATAAGGAAAATCCATCATATGAAGAAATATATTATCATATTTTAAACTCATTAAAATTGATTCAATGAATTAATTTAAATCTTCTTTAATACTCAATTAGTTTACCCACTCATGTGATATTTTAATATTGTGGTATTCTTCTTCTTAGCATATACCTTATGAATTTATAAAGTTATACCCTAGGATTATTTCATTGTACCTTATGAATTGAATAGGGTTCATAAATTTTCCATTTCTTACTTTAGTACAATAAAAGCATACTTCACTCAAATAATCTCAAAGATGTCTATCTCCCCTTTGGATAACTTCTCAACTTTCACCAAAACCATTGCAGATAGTTCTTTTTCATACAACAACACATGTCCAAGATTCCTTTGAAGATCATTTTCTATATTCTCAAATTTAACAAAAATTATTTTATACATCACTTTTTCATCCAAAAATACATGTCCTTGATTCCATTAAAGATCAAAACATCAATCATCATATTTAGTTCCACTCCTTGAACATCTCTAGCTAGATATTTCAAGTAACAATAACTCAACTTCTCTATCACACGTTGAATTTAGCATAGATTAGATTGAAAAAAATTAAAAAAAAAATCTTCAAAAATCCATTTGGGAACTTCAATAAAGTGTATACATGATGATAGATCATAGATAGATTTATAATCTGATGCTATAGAATAACCATTGAAAGAAATAGTGGGAAAATGAAAAAATCTCATCAAAGATGTGTAAGATAAGGGATAAATTTTGTGATCCCATAAGAAAAAACACATCTTGGATAAAGAATATTTTCAAAAATAAATAAATGAGAAAGTTTAGGTAAGTATAATCAATAAAGAGAAGATCTATTCTTTAGAATAAATTCAAAGATCTACTAGTTATGTCATGTATTTCCAATTACATATCAAATCCAAAATAATAAAAGAACATAAAATCTATTTCAAAGAAAGTATAAAAAAGAATGAATATCTGATTGATAAGTTTAAAATATAATGGGAAGTATGTTTGAAATTAGTCAAGGATAAGGAAAATATCATCAATAGAAAGTGTCCTGAGCTAGAGGTAAAGATGAGAAATGTGAAAGTGAAATAGGTTGAGACTTCCCAAAAGTTGAAAGAATAGGTTCCACCATCAAATTATTTAAAAAGTGTCGTATTTACAAAAAGACTAATATTGTTGGAAAAAATGGTTTGATATAATCTAAATATATATCCACATAAAGATCAAATAAAGTGGTAACCATTTTTTTAGAAAAATCTATTTGTACTAATTCCTTTTTAATAGTTAGTGTATGATTAAAAATGAATTATGGATAATTATGGGTGGATAAAAATATTGAAAAAACTACCACTAAAAAAAAATTTATGTAAGCTTTTGAAAATAAAAAGTCTTCTAAATTAATCTCAAAAGAAGAGTTGTTTTTATAAAAATAGTAGGGGAACAAATCTATACAGATTGAAACTAATAGAAAAAGAATAATTTTTATTGGAAAATATTGGTGTTGTGGGAGATTTTTAGATAAGGATATATATTTTTAGCATAATATTTCAATTTATAGAGATTATTAAAGGCATAAATCAAGGGGTAGAAAGGATGATTAGAGCCAAAATTCATAGAAGAGGGTGAATATATCCATAAAGAAGGATTTTAATGTCTTGAAAAATTATGTGGGATTTGTAAAAAATATGGTCACTATGATGATGGTTACTGATTTACACCAACCAAGAATAATTTAAACTCTTCAGAATAAAAAGGAAATATGGTATCGAGAAGAAGAAAATAAGAAGTAAAGGCAAGTCAACCTTGGGGTGAAACCAAGTGAAGAGTGTTGAGTAAATCACTCTCAAGAAGAATGATAAGATAGATACAACACCAAATAGGATATGATCCTATTGTGAAAGAAAGTTCTATATCATGGATATTTGTAAGAAATCCATGAAGATCAATGATAAAGAGAGTAACATGGAATAAAAAAGTGAATTAATCTAATAGAGATATAAAAGGACTGGTTTAGTGTAAGATATTCTTGAAGAAAAATTGGAGAAGTTTCTAAATAAGGGTATGCTTATGGCGGGTGAGAAACTATGTGGAAGGTAAAAATAGATAGGATATAATACTATTAAATGAATTAAATTATTACCATGATAGAATTAGTTTTTTAGAAATAAATGGAAAGTACTAGTGACTTCATTTGATAAGAATTTTGATATGAAAAATGATTTATCAAACAAGAAGAATGATGAGCATGTTTCTGAGGAATTCATGAACATATAATAGACATAGTTGAAAATGGAAAGTAAAATAGAGAAAAAAAGAGTGAATGAGAATTTATACTAGATGTGAAAAGGAAAATTCCATATGAGAATAAAGTTAAAGACAAAATTAAGTACATGTTTTCCATAGATGTTAAATTATATAAAGTAAAATAAGGAGATTTCATGAAGAGTTATAACCTAACTGGAGTTGTGAAGAAATAATTTTTTGGATTGAGAAGAAAATTCCAGCCCTGTTTCTCTCATTAAGAAACAAAGGAGATTCTAAATTATTCCCATATATTTGTTTGTTGATGTTTATTTATATAAGGAATTAATAGAGATGTATTAAGGGGGAGAATTGGTTGAGTGTTTTAATTACCATAAAAGAACATTATTTGTCCATTATGGAGTATTTTAACTAGTATCTTGATGCCTCCTTGCAAATTTTAAGTAGTATAAAAATATATAGAGTTTATTTTAGGAAATAACAACCATGATTAATATGTCTGAAGCTTATCCATTGTGGGTGAGTTGTGAAGATGATAAAATTTCCCAAAATTTATAAATTCATGTGAAAACCTAAAATTCTAGAGAAAGTTGAAGGTTTAGGTTATTTTGGAAACACCAGAAGAAACAAGTAAAAAAATATTTATAGAAGAAGAGTAAAAGGGAAAAAGGAAAAAAGAAAAAGAAGGTAATGAAGAAAACACAAAATTATTTATGTGGTTTAGAAAAAATCCCTACATCCTTAGAGAGTCAAAATCACTTCACTATAATTCAGCAGTAGAAATACACCGTACAGTCTTAGAGTATGAAATAGAGAAAACCTAGATCATATTATATCATAAAGAAGACGATGCAACTATGCCACAAACTATATAGTAAGTCCACTGAGATATAGTAATTATTGGTTGGAATTTTTTGGAAATATAATAAATAATGGATGAAAGTACACCCATAACCCCCCTAACAACCTCACTAAAGAGGTCAAACTATGGGAGTTATGGCTTCGTGTGTAGTATGGGCTACCAGCAGTTAACCCAACTTCATCTAAGGATAGGGATACACTATTCCAACAACCTCCCACTTGGATAATGATACTGCCTGTTGATATGATTTGATGATATTGACTTGTAAAAATTACTAATATGAGCTCCTACTCTTCTTCACTCACCAATGAGAACTTTTCCATCAAATATTCAATTTAAATCTGATGATTCATGAAATGACAACTATTTTTCCTTGTCTATGATCCAATAATGTTCTCCCATATTCATCCTCTCATCCTGTATTTATTAATTAAGACTAATAGTGGCATGCCACTACTGGTTCTGGTTTCACATGCTCAGTTACACCTTCAAGCTCCACTTTCTCATGGTACATTAATTATTTGTTCCCACTTTATACTTCTGGAGTGAAATTATTCTTATAAATCAAACCTTCATTAAATATTATGTTTTCGATTCTAATAAATAACTCATTCTTATTATCCCAAATTTGATAACCAAACTCTTCAAAACCATTTCCAATAAAGAAACATGGTTTAGAGTCAGCATCAAGATTTTCCCTTACACCAGCATTTATATATACATATGATAGAGAACCAAAGTCTCTAAAATGAGATATTATTACCTCCTTTCATAACCATATCTCATCCAATACAAATTCTCCCATCGGTAAAGATGGACTTCTATTGATGAGATAACCTTCCATATTCACTGCCTCTTCCCAGATGGTTTTGGGTAACCTCGAGTGTAGTATCATACTCCTATAATGTTCATTAAATATTATATCCATCCTATCATCCACACCATTCTATTATAGTGTACCTGGAATAGTATTTTACCACAAAATTACATTTTTATGATAGAATTACTTGAACTCTTTATTATCATACTCTCCTCCATTGTCAAACCTCAATAATTTAAGACTTGATCCTGACTCATTTTCCACCAAAGTCTTCCACTTCTAAAACACATTAAATACATTATATTTTATTTTTAAAAAGTAAATTGATACCTTTATTATTGATCTATCAATAAATCTCACATAATATAGTGAACCTCCAAAGGAATGTGCTGGTGCAGACCCCCATACATCAATGTGCACTAGGTCTAACTTTTTGGACTTTGGTGTTCTACCACATTTTTCAAAGGATACATTGTTATTATTTTCAAAGATACTATCTTAACATGATCCATCTTCCAATGAATTTATCTATGATAGTATTCCTTTTGTTTTCAACACCTCCATCCCATTTTCACTCATGTACCTAGCCTATAGTGCCATTGTTGAAAATTACCAATATAATTTGTTGTTGCGAGAATGCCCATGAAATTCTCCACTATATTTTATAGGGTTCCATTATTTATTCCCAAAGTTATGACCATAGATCCCATTTTAATATTCCATGCACCACCAATTAATGTGGTACTAAAACCTACATCATCATGGTACCTGACAGATATAAGATTTCTTCTTAGTCTAGGGATATACCCTACATTCTCCAAAACTAGAAAACTCTCATATCTTGTTTCAATCTATGCATCTCCCATACCCACAATATATAAGGGTTAATATTCAGTAATATGCACCTTAATAAAATTTCTAAGAATAAAATTGTTTAACAAAACCTTCTCTGGAGTGGAATGAAAATATTCCCCTGAGTCTAAAATCTAAGACTTTATATGGAAATCCACACTCAACAACAACACATCATCAGTGCCTTCAGCTGCCACATTTTCTGTATTGGTTTTATATGCCTTAATTTTTTCTCCACACTCCTTCTTGACGTGTATTTTCTTCTAATAAATTCATAAGGTTGGACCATTTCCCTTTTTATTAACTCGAATCTTTCCTCTTACTTTTGATATTCCTTTATGATTATATCACTGTGCATATCTTCCTCTTCCTTCCATGTTTAGAGCATAAAAAAATGAATCTTTCTGATTCTATTCTCCTAATATCTTCACTGAGGATTAGGTCTTGAACATCCTTCAGAACCAACTTTTCATTCATTAAAAATTGCTCACAACTATTATAGTCACTTCCCAATTATCAGGTAATGGAGACAAAAAAACCAGATCACATACCTCATCGTCAAGCATAATTCCCACCAATGATAACTGACTTGTGATGGTGTTAAATTCATTGATGTAATAAGAAAACAATCTTCCCTTAAATCATATTCATATTGAATAATCATTGAATTAGGAACAATGTTTTCGATATATAAGGCTTCTCTTATATATTCACAAGATATTTCATCAACCTAGCCATCATATTATCCTCTATAATATTGAACACCAAGTTTTTTTTGATAACATAAGATGTAAAACTCCTAGAACCTGTTATTCCATTAGCTCCCACTCCATATTCTCAATATTAATTAGTTTTTCTTATAGAATTGGTAGGTATAACTTTTTTCTGATAATGATAATCATTGATCTACATCCTCCAGTAACCGAAATTAGCTTCTTTGAAATGATTGATCTCCACTTTACCTTATTCTATAGCCAAAAATTAATTTGAGAAAACCAAATATTGATATTATAAACTTTCCTTTAATACCAATTGTTTTATAAACACTAGGAGAAAAAAGTGACAAATGATTTGTAAAAAAATAGTAAAAGGAAAAAATAACAAAATAACAAGAATAAGACAAAGGTGACATAGAATGATTTACATGGTTATGTATAAATACCTACATCCATAGAGAGGCATAATCACTTCACTATAATTCGGGATAATAAATACATGGTACAATCTCAAAGTATCACACATAAAAAACCTACCTTGAATGAGCACATAAAGAATATGATTCAATTATTCCACCAGTCCATCATAGGTATGATAATCACACTTTCCCATGATTTTTTTGATTGAAATTTTTTAATTTTAAAGAGAAACATGTTTTTATCTGGAAAAGATAGAGAGAGACATTCTTAAACATGATTTTTAATGTTTTTATTGAAGATGAGTGAAAGTGATTGTTTATAAAACTGATTAAACATTCCCTAGGAAGAGATATTTGAGATTGGCATCACATGATGTAATGTTTTATGGATTTTTTTGTTTTAATTAATAAATCTTGTGTTCTACATAGAGCTATCTCACATAGAATAAGATTTGATTAATTTAAGTATCATTGATAAGATAAATGTGATTCCACCCTTATATTAAGTAGAATGGGTTTTAAAAATGGGGATAAGATTATATTTCAAGTCATTATTGAATCATGAGATGAGTGGTACTTCCCCTCACCCTTATAGATTAACATTTATTGTCAATAAGGGTGATATACCTAGTGGACCATAATAAATACCTAAGAGGTTGGGGGAGGTCGAATTAGGTGTTTAATGCTTTTTACCACAATTCCCAACTTCCTAAAACCCATTTGGATTTTAACCCTTGTTTCTAATTAGTGCGTATTAATCTATTTTAGATTAACCTTTCAATCATCAATCATATGCATGAAATTAAAATAGATAAAAAGCACAAAATATTTTTACAAGGTTTGGTAAAAATACTTAATCCTTACCATGATTGGTTATTCTCCCTAATGATGGATTCTACACTATAATCAAGTATCGATTATAATGGGTTTGGTGCATCCCACGCCTACAATGCCAGTATCTCACAGTAATTTTATTTCCTTCTTCTCACATGACTTCCACAATAGATTCATACTGTATTCATAGATTTTCACCATATTTTTTAGGTATACCCTGAGTCACATAGGTTCCACAACATCCCACTATATATATGTAAGTATTATCTTCCAAGATCCTATTTTGAAGTAGTTCAATAAGTCTTATTAGTGATGTATTTGCATATAAATATTGAGATTTTTTACTTTATTTAGAGTCTTTGATTCCCAACAAGTTCTTTAATAGAAGTATATGAAAATCAACCTCTGAATGTTTCTCAAATTTCTAATTTTCTACAAAACCTACTCGCTTTATTCTCATTATTATTCAATCAAACATAGTATAATGAACTCGATATGGATTAGATATTCAAATAAACATAACCATAATTACTGGAACTCTTTTCTTCTACCTTGGATCACTAATCATTGAAAAGTGGCTGACATTATTATTCTCTTTCAACTTAAAAAAACAAAAGATCCGCATCACTAGAACAATATTTGCTTTCTCTTCTTATTCACTATAAAAAAACATATACTTATTTTATTATTATTCAAGTTATATTTTTTATTTTTTATAGTAAGTCACGCCAATGTGTGGATCCTTAGTGTACACTCACCACTAACACCAGAAATTCCTTCTTCCTCTTCATATTTCTATATTTCTAAATTTCCTCAATTTCTCATATGCATGAGTGACTTCATTTAAGATATTAAATGGATCCCATAATAATCGGTTTCCTTATATGGATAATGAGGAAGCTTTTTAATTATTCTAATAAAAATATCCCTCATGAAATAATCACTTTGGGAAGCATCTCTTTTCTACACCTTTATCTCAAAATATATTCATCATTGAAAGTGGTTCCTTGTGGTTTTACTCAAGTTACATTAAAAAATTCATCTTATTCTTTATAATTTTTATTGGGTTTAATTAACTATTCTAGACCCTTTTATCAAACTTTATATCTCATCATATTTTTCTCACTGAACTAACTTCAAGCTCTATTTACTTCAACCTACTCACATAACACCCCAACTCCTGAAAATAACTCAATGGCTCAGTAAATATTCTGATAATTCTATGTTTGGATCAAATCACTCATTTTATCTTGATATCTCTACTAAAATTCAAAAACTTAAATAATAATCACTACTATATAATAAATACAACACAAAAAATATATTTTTGTTATGGAACTCATTTCAGGTTTGGGAGGATTTCTAGTCTTTCTTATCTTTTCTTCTCGAACACTCAAACTGCCTCAGATCAATATCATGTAAGCCCAAATAAATGGGAGTTTGAACATTGATGGTTCTTCATATGTACTATTCTTGAAATTGAGATAAATCTATTTTTAGCATCAAATAATATATACAGTGGTTCCATTCCTTTAATCATCCAAAAAACAAGATCAGATCATGACTTAAATAATATTTATGATATTTTAATCTTTATTGCACAACATAAGCATCACCAGATACAAATTTCACCTAAGAATAAAAAATTATATAATTTAGTAGTTTTCAACTTGTATATATGGGAAATTTAGTTACATGATATTCAGTTTTTCATACTCAGACTCGACTATATGAATAATTCCTTTATCTGATACTTCCAATGCAAGAATTTGGATATGTAGTACTCCTCCTCCAATTATCCTATGTGATTCTTCATTCTACTATGTGGATCTTAATTTATATACATATTAGACTTTGGATATGTAAATTTTAGATATTCCACAAATCCCCTTACATGAGGAATTTATCAATGTTACTGACTCCGGCTACATAGAGCATCATTCGCGTATGTGGTTCCTGAATTTAGATACACAAAGGAATTTGGGTACATTCACTGAATTCACATATGTGGATCTTCATGTATGAAAATATTTTCATATGTTGTGAATTAAACCATGTGGATTTTCCTATACTAGAATTCACATATGTGACCATTTGTGTACATAACAATTTGCATACATAGAGCCTATACTTAGAGGTAGATTTTCTAGTTTTCCTTCATTTCGAACTAGGGATCCTCCACTTCATATCTAGAAAATATTATTAACTCATAAACACTTAAGAAAACCTTTTGGAATTTATGATACATATCAAACACTTCAAATTGATTCACAATAACTCAATAAACATATAAAAACTCACTTCTTTGAGTTCTTTAATATCACACGCCCCACTTAAAATTTTAATCAACACAAAAATCTCTTTTAGCCTTAATTCAAGTGTGTTTTAGTATTAATTTATATTATCCATCATAAAAAAAAATAGGTATGAATTTTCTAATTTGGATAGATTCATCTCCAAACATTAATCATGTTTTACACATGTTCTTCATATCTATCAAATCTATTCAATATAGGTTTATTAACAAGCTCTCTTGTGTATTTGAAGACCGTTGATGATGAGACTGTAGTAATCTATTTAGTAATTTTCATGATTTATCAATGAAGTTCAGATCAATAATCATCTAATATATAGGGCTTCTAGGAATCTCTCCAGCTAGGTATTTTAAGAATCCACCTTTCCCATGTATCCATTATGGGAGAACCTACCAAAACCTCTACCCAAATTCATAGATGACATCATATCTTCTTTAGTGGGTGGATACTTAATCCATCACTCATAACATAACCTTTTAATGATGAAATTGATATGTGAATAGTGAAAAAATACAATTGTAAACCCATGGTAAATTTAATCCACCCCTTTGGATTTGTTTTCAATTATATATTCTAGTCAGAAATCAATGTCACTCCCCATACATGAAAATGAATGTAAAGGTGGTAAAAAAATTTATCCTAATTATTGATATAGTAGGGTTCATTTATTTCACCCCTTGATGTGTAATACCACTTGAGATTGATACCATATGAGTTTTAAGGGAAGTGTGTTCACTAAATTTCTATCCCATTTATATTTTCAACTAAGAGGTTTTTATCAACACATCTCTTATCCATATGATTTATCCCCCTCTTTGATAAATACAATTAAATTACACTTAAGAGATGGATTTCTACAAGAATATCTATTCAACAATTGAAAGAGATTTTAGGAACATATAAACAACACAAAATCATCTCAAATGGACTTTAAATCAATTTTTTCTTAGTAATGCGACATAAAAAATCACCTCTATGTCTACATGGGAAGACCCTTTATAGAAAAAAAATAGAGAAAAGTTTAAACAAAAAATATGTCCCCATGTTTATAGGTGATACTAGTTCCATGTCTCTTTGGGGGAAGCAGATAAAAATATTCAATAAAATTTTAGGAACCTCAACCTTTAGATTTTGAAGTGGCTAACTAGATTTCCATATTTAAGAAATTTTGGTAGCTTTTCACACTGTTTAGATCTCTCCCTTAAGGGAATAATATTAAGATTTTTTTACCTTTCCATCCCATTATTTAAAGAATAAAAATAATTATGGGGAGGGTGTGTATCTTACATAAACACCTCAATAAGTTTTTATAAGGAGTTTTTGCCTCTTTAATTAAAAAACCAGCAAAAGAAAGAAATCCAAAAGCGTACGGGAAACCAGAAAAAACCCAAGACAGACAGCTATCTACCTATCTTTTCCATCAATCTAGCACTTAGATTTTTTTTCTTCTTCTTGAATTGCATGCCATTCAGCCCTTCCACGACAGCGACCACGACCCCGACCTCTCGATCTTTCTATATTTGTAGGAAGATCTTAAAGCCTTTCCAAAAGTGTCTCAACATCAGTGCTATCAAAATCAGAGTTATCTTCTTGTTGCCTTTTTCCCTTGCCAGGAGTAGGATTTTCCTCCTTTGTGGTTATCAAGTCTGGGATCTCCCGAGTCTCATTAGGAGAGCCCTGAGTGGAACCCTACATCTCATTGGCATCATCTAAATTTTGACCAAAATATGGATTGGATTTACCTGCGATCGACACAGCTGGAGACTTTGTCGTCTTATAGGAAATAAGCTGAAAAACTTCATTATAATGTCTATACATATTCATGATTTCTTAACTCTTCACTTTCTTTTTTCACTCTTGGTAAGTATGAGATTCTTTCTATTTTGAAATCTTTTCATAGATGTAGCAGTATCTTTAATCTTATCACATGGAGAAATAAATTTCTTTTCACAATTCTCCAGCTTTTGAGAAAATTCAAACCAGTATGTCCATATGGTAATACAATCTTTGAGAACATTATTAGACTTATTATTGGGTGTGGATTCCTTCTTTATAATAGAATATTTATAGCTTGAGCTCACAACTACTATCCCCTTCTATTTCATCATCTATTTTTATTGGGGTGTCCATGCCATATATTTGACAGCTTTATGGTCTTCCTTCATACACCTTCCACACACATCTTTATTTTTTAATAGTTTTAAGGGAAATACCCTCATTATTAAACATAAAAAAACAAAAACCCTTTTATGAAGTGGGTAAAGAGGGAACCCATAAAAGACATAGAGTCACAATTAACTTTATGAAACATCACTCACAGGTCTATACATGGTTCCAAATATTCGAAGGGGAGAAAACACCAGAACAAGCATTAGAAAAAGTCTTATCGCCCACATGTTAGAAATTTCAAAAGAGGAAATAGTCAAAGAAGATGTGTCTCCCCCCTACCAATAAATTGTGTCATGTTGTTCAACATAACATGTCATATAACCCATCCAACCACATTGAAAATGAGGGGAGGGATGGATGATAAGTTCCAACACACCTATCTCTCAAACGATCCACTCACCCAAAAAATCAAAAAGAAAACCACCACTATATCAACCTGATGCAACAAAAAATGATAATGAAATATCTGAGAAAAAATTCAATAGTAGAGTACCCATATGTCCAACAAAATGAAGATAGATGGATGATTATGGGTGTCACCACACCAGTCCCTTCTTCTTTAACTACACTATCTTCTTTTCCACGGTATCTTGTCTCCTTTAACCAGTCCTACTCCCCCTTGATTAAGGACTTTTATGATTACCATGTACTGAAATATCATGTCAGTAATCAATATCCCTATTCCCAACCTTCCAGAAACACCAAAACGTTTTAATTAATCATGATCTTTTACTATTTCATGTAATTTATCCAGATTTTTATGCTGTTGATTTTGGGTTATAAATCTAACTTTTTTAGATCCATATTGGGAGAAAAGTTTCTTGTACAAACTCACATACTTCCTTTAAATATTGGTGTGTGTCCTAAAAGTTTTATTCTTACATGTTTTTATAGATTTGAATTACTATCCAACACTCATAGAAATTATAGGTTTGGTTCATGTAACTTTTTATGGACTGTGGGATAACTTTTTCCAAGAGATCGAGGTGGAGTACTCTCCACATGATATGAAACTCTTATTTATACCATTTGATCCTTATTTAATGTAGAAATAATTTCTAAAGTTTTTGTGAAACACACTTTTTTCTCAGATTTTTTGGGAAGGTAAATATTTTAATTATTCCATATTTTTCATCTGAAGTTTTAGTTGCAGACATTTGAGGTTGAGAGTATTCTTCTCATCTTCCACTGATCTCAACCAATATTCTCATTAATTATTAAACTTCTAAATTTGAACCGCATGAACTTGCCTTTTCTCCACTAAATAATTATCTAATTATTTTACCCTTTTTTATTTAGTTTCTAGCTGGGTTTCCTTAATATCCATGGTGACTTTTTGAAGCTTCTCCAAAGAATGGAATAATTTATTCGCAATAGTATTAATGAAATATTTATCACATTTTGATTTCTATAATTCTTCACTAACTAAATACATTAATTTATTACAAATCATTAAAAATTATTCCTTGTCTTCTACTAGCTTAGTGAGAGTATTGAAGGAGATTATCTTATTATAGATATGAATTTTCATTTTTAAGTCCCTAGATGAATACAAAGATATATATTACTACTTCAGTTGAGACATTCTTCAGATGGTACTTAACCTCAAGATAGAGGTCCTCACTCGTTTTACTGAAATCACTACCACAACTTGAGCCACAATCACAGTAGGAATGAAAATCAATAGATTTATAAATTATATCATTACCATCCTAATTTTATTCAATTAATGATATTTATTATTACTTATTTGTGATATTTATTTGCTTATTAGCCTCTCTATTCTTCCTTATTTGGAGGCTGAAACCTCAAATTTAGTACTAAATGGGATGAAGATTAATTCTTCTATTTGGGACACTTCTTAAAAAATATGAAATCTATACTTAATATATATATATATATATATATATATATTAGATAGAATAATTGGAAGATTGTTTTCATCCCTTATCATATGGAACCTTATAATTCTTATTTAGTATAGATAATCCAAAATATCCAATCAGAGGGAACCTACTTTGATACCAATTGATTTACCTAGTGGACCAGTGTAGACACATGAGGGGGGTGAATCAGGTGTTGCTTACTTTTTACAAAAAATACAAACTTCCTAAAACCCCTTTGGATTTTAACCCTTGTTTTTAGTTAGTGCATATGAATTTATTTTAGTTACTCTAATAAATCATCAATCATATGCATGAAAATAAAGCAGATAATTTTTTTATTATTTTTACATGGTTTGGTACAAAGAACTACTTTTTTACATTATTGGTTATCCCCCCCAATTAAGGTTTCTAACATAAAATAAATTGTTGATTTTAAAGGGTTTAGTACATACCACACATATAATGAATGTGTCTCATTGGAATTATCTTGACTACATCCCATAGAACTTTAATAATAGATTCACACTGAAATACTAGATTAACACCATGCTTTCCAAGTATACCCTAAGTCACACAGGTTCTACAACATCCCAATGTGTATATTCAAGTGTTTCCTCCAAGATATGCCTTTTAAGTAGATAAAAAATTATTCTCTATGATGTATCAACATCCAAATTTTGATCTTTTTCACTCAACTATGAGTCTTCAACTAGTAATTGGTTCCTCAATAGAAGTACATGGAAAACTGTCTTTAAATGTTACCCAGCTCTCAGTTCATCTACAAAACCTACTCACTGTATTCTTACAATTCTTTACTCAAACTAAAAACAATAAACTTAGGTAGGATTATATCTTCTAATGAACACAACCATAGTTCTTAACACTCTTTTCTTCTACCTTTTCTCTCTAATCATTGAATAGTGGCTGACATTTTTCTTCTCTTCCAATTTCAACAAATTAAGGATCAAAAACAACAAAACTATATAAGATTTATCTTCTTCTTCAATACAAAATGAAATAAATGTTTCTTATTATTTATCTTTTATAGGGCTTTGATAAATTTCACAGTAATTCACAATAGCTCTTATATCTTTAGTGTACACTCACCACTAACACTAATAACACTTTCTTTATCTTCATATTTCTTTCTTTCCCAATTTCCAAATTTCCCACATGCATAAGTGGATTCATTTAAGAGAATTAAATAGATCCCATTATAATTAGTTTCCTTATATAGATAATGAGAAAAAAATTTAATTCTACTAGAAAAAAGAACCATAATGAAATAGCCACTTTGGGAAGCACCACATTTCTAAACCTTTATTGCAAAATATCTCCATTATAGAAAGTGATTCCACATGGTTTTACTCATGTTCCCTTCTTCACCTCATCTTAATCTTTCTAATTTATCTTAACTCTTTGTGACTATTATAGATCCTTCTATAAGACTTAATATCTCATCATATTCTTCTCACTAAACTAGCCTTGATATCTATTTACTTTAAATTGGTCACACGACACATTAACTCTTGAAAATAACTCAAAAGGTCAATAAATAATATAATACTTATATAGTAGGATTGGATCACTAATTTTCTCATGATATATCCACTAAAATTCCACACATTAAATAAATTATCATAAATATATAATAAATAAAACAAAACAAATATATATGTGGCATGGTACTAATTTCAGGCTTGGGTAGATTCCTATCCTCCATTCTCTTTTCTTCCTGAGAACTCGAACAAACCCAGATCAAGATCATATAAGAACAAATAAAAAATAGTTCAATATTGTATGGTTCTTCATTTATATTATTCTTTAAGATATTATATATCTATTTTTAACATCAAATAATATTTTTAGTGGTACTTATCCTTCAATTTTCCTCAAAATAAGCTTCAATTAAGGCTTAAATAAGATTCATGGTATTTTTATCTTGATTGCACTGTATAAGAATAATAAAATATAAATCTCTTCTTAGAATCAATGATTCTGGAATTCATCAGGTTTCACCTAGTACGCATGGGAAATTTAGTTACATGATATTTAGTATTTCACATGGAAACTCAGGTATGTGAAGAATTCCCTTATGCGATGCTTCACATATCAGAATGTGGATACATGGTGATCCCGTTCCAATTCTCTTATATGTGTATTTTTTAATGTATGTGGATCTAAATTATGACATGTAGAAGAATTTATCTATGTTAATTTCAAATATGCCACAAAATCCCCTTATGTGGGGAATTTTGATGCATTATTGACTTAGACTATTTGAAGCTTCATTTGTATATGTAGTTCATGAATTTAGATATGCAACAGAATTTGACTATGTGATCATTTGGCTACGTTCACTAAATTCACATACATGGATCTTCATGTATGAAAATATTTTCATACACGGTGAATTCGACTATGTGGATTTTCCTATGTTGGAATTCATGTATGTGACTATAGAAACCCATAATTTTCAAACATAGATATCACATTTTAATAGATGAATATTCATTACATAACATAACGATCCATGGTATAATTGTTTTGGTCTTTTAACTTTTGAAACTTTAAAATATAAATAACTTATTCATAAAATATGTACATCATATATCACTTATTTATTCATAACTAAAACCCTTTTAGACATATCATACTTAATACATTTCTTAATAACCCAGGGAAAGTAAGCATAAGAAAAGGGTGAGCTCAGTTGCTCAGTAAGGGTAAACAAGGGAGATATAAATGGTCACATAATCATAACATGAGAATAAGGGTATAAAAACACGATATTAACCTTTGAAAACCTTACCCTGCATATCAAATATCATAATATTAAGTCATGGAATAAATATTAGTAGTTTATATTACATGAATCACAATGGAATCAAAGAACATGAATCATGGAAGCTTAACTTAGGCATAAGACATTGATTTTTGGAATACATATAAGAATAGAAAATTATTTACTTAATTAGTCAAGTATCATTTCCAAGGATATTATAGTAGAATGTTTTCACTCCCAAAACCATCATAGTAGTCAAGTTTCACTCCCAAGACTATCATAGTGAACATAATACCTTACTAAACTGGGTTGACTCCCTATTCTAGTCTTTTTTATCTCATGAGATATCAATTTTTACCCAATTCATTAGAAGGAGATATAGGTCTCACTCATCACATAATGAAAATCATACACATGTGTGGAACAAGATCATAAAGAATTCATCATATAATATCCCATGAAAAGAAATGGGTTTCATAAACATTACATCATAGCATAACCGATGGAAAAGAAATGGGTTTCATAAGCATTTAATCATAGCATAACTCATGGAAAAGAAATGGGTTTCATAAACATCTTGACATAATAAACATAAACCATATAGTGAAAGAATAAGGAATGTATCCTTGAATCATATCCCCAATAAATAATAATTGAAATCAAGGGTTGTTTTCTTTAATGAATAAAAATACCACTAAAATATCATTAAATCATTCTTGAGGAAAATAAACTATCCATTTTGAAATCACATCTTAAAAAATCTATGAAATTATAAAGGAAAACATTTTATTTAAAAACAACCTTATAAAATTATAAAGGAATATTCAAATAATATATTAGTCATAATGACGGGGAAATCCGTTCATGACATATAAGTTAAAAAAAATTCCTTCCATAATTTTTTTGAAAATGTCATAAAGTACCATGTTTGAAAAATGAAAAAAAAGATTAATTTCAATATGTTTTGTAAAAATTAAAAAATGGATAAAAATTAATTTAAACAATCATAATATATTATTAAAAACCATATTTAAATCATTTTTAGAAAACATATATATGGAAGAAAAAGGTTTCTCAAAGGAAGAGGGAAATGAAGTCGATTTTCTTTAAAAACATATTTTCAGTATCTTGAGTATATAAGATGAGGAAAATGAAAATAAAACATGTATTTTAAATAAATAACTATATGATAATAAAATTCATGAGTTTCTTGAGATATATATCATAATATTTCATCATTTTAAAACTTAATCATAAACAATCCCAATAAACAATAAGATTGTAACATAAAACCCTCACCTCGAGTTCACCTTCCTTATAAATAAGTCTAACCTATTATATAATAAATTTAAATTTATTATACTTATATAACAGTTTCATGTTCATACTTATAATATCATATATGATTTCAACAACCCTTTTATCAATAAATATTTATTAAAATCGTCATTTCTGGGTGTTAACTATTTCGTTTATCATGAGTATTTCAGTTCAGTAGTTATGGTCCTTATACATTTATATTGGTTAAATCATATCAATAATATTAATAATGATATAAATATAATATATATTCATTATTTCCATATTTATATTCATACATAAAAGTTATAGATAGAAAAATGAATTACACTATTCGTGGAGATGGTTGGTCGTACGTACAAATGAACGTTGTTTACATTTTTCAAAAAATAGAACAAAAAAAGGTAAATATTAGTTCAAATTTACATGATAATTATTATATAATATATATCATATATATTCATAAAATTTATCCCCATTAACATTCAATTAAAATATAAATGAAAAATTAATCACATCACACCGTGAAGGTGGTAGTTCACACGTACGCATGGACGATGTTATCATTTCCCAAAAAATTGGATAGTAACAAGGTAGACATGATATTATAATTTCAGAAGTATAATTGTGTCATATATATCATATATAAACATTAAACCTATCTTAATACCTATAGACAAAATATGGTGATGAAAAATAAATTGTATCGCTATGTGGTGACGGTAAGCCGTACGTACACATGAGATATACTTTAATTTCACATTTGATGATAAAGAGGGTTTATAATGGTGTTTTAATAAACATGATAACATTTTAGCCTATTTGTGACACTTAAGGTATTATTTTATGATACATAACACATATTTAGAGGAGTTAAAGAAGAGTTGAAAAGAAATTGATTGGTTAAGGCAATTACCTCTTCTTTGAAATGACTCATTTAGATCTCCTCTAAAGGGCTCTAGGGTTGGTATTTTTGGAATAAAAGAACCGCTAGAATGTGTAAATTTAAGTTTATAATATAATTTTATATAGTTTATTTGATCTAAAAGGCTAAAATTGGTGTAAAAAATCGAGGGAGGTGGTTCCCTTTTATAATTGAGGCGATGGACATTTTTGGAATTTCCCAAAATATTAAATTATAATAAATTAATTATAAAACAAAATACCTTTAAATAGATAAAAATTAAAATATAATATATTATATGGTTTTAATATCATCAACCAATATAATTTAGAAAAGTTTTTGTGTCATTTTAAACCTTATAATTTTGGTTAACCCTTAGTTAACCAATTTTAATTTTAACTACGGTAACAAATCTTTCAATATCAAAGGGTTGTAATTTTTACTTATAAGATGAAAATTGGTCCATAAATGAAAAATTTATAAAATTTTAGACCATATAATACTTATATTGTCTTATTTAATTTTTTTTATTTTTAAATAATTTAATAAAATATTATTTTGATAAAATATCATTATTGTCAATTTTGACACTACTAATTTAATTTTAATTAAAATAAAAAATTAAAAAGTTTTAATTCGAATATAATATTTTAACACAACAAAAATATGTCATATACACCTATAAAAGTTTTGGAAATCTATATTTTACTCATATTATCACTTTTAATATTTTAAAAATCATTTATTTTATTTTTTCATTAATTGAATAAATATTTTTTTGTCATTATGTAAGCATTTAAGGTAATTATATAATACCTAAAAATTCTAAATAAATTAACATCATGAATATAATTTAATTATAAAAAATATTACTATTAAAATCCATTCATAACTTGTTTTGTCCTTATGTGAACACATAAAGGATATTTAAAACTAAGAGAGTGATATTTTGTAACTTTCTTTGATTTAAATAAAATATAAAGGTTTTGGGTCGCTCCACCACCATTCTCTCTCACCATAGATGGCCTAGGTCATGACCATGACACCGCCTCCCCTCCCTGGCCCTTCCCGACCCGGGGGGGAGGAGGTTCCTCCCCATCCCTCATCTTCTCTCTGTACTCCCTCATTTTCCCCTTTCACTAACCCGGATACCGTCCCCAGCTTTCCCCCAATCTAAGTTTTCCCTAAGATCCAGTCGCTCAAGCATGGAGTTCTATCAGTACTACTTTCTTCCCTGGAGTTTACCAGAGATTCGGTGATGTTGGATCTATCTTTGGTTGGTCGCTTCGGGAAGTGTCACCCCTCTATGGATGCCTTCAACAGATATGTGTCCTCTTCTTGGAAGCTGTGAAAACGCATGATTTTAGGGCTTTTGTATTCGAGGAACATTTCGATCTAGTTCGCAAATGAATACGATCTCATCTCTACCTTGGCTCATGCTCCCTGTTTTCTTCTAGGTTTCCATTTCTCTCTCTTTTGATGGTCGTTTTATTTTCATCTACAACATGACACCCCCGTTACATCAATTTGGATTTCTCTTCCTGGTCTCCCTTTTCCTTTTCAAAATTTGGAGGTTCTTCTTTTGATCAGAAATATGGTGGGTGTTTTCTTTGCTCGGACCTTCGTACTCGCACTATGTGTCATCCAATTTCCCCAAAGATTTTTTTGAAGTCGACGTATCCAAGAACCCGCTGGATTCTATCTACATTGAGGTTGAACGAGAATTATGTTGGTACTAAAAGGTATGATATGAATCATGGGTTCCATTCTATTTGTTTTGAAAGCGTCTTGGTCATGAATCTGGTAGATGAAGGCATGTTTTGTGAGAGGATTAGTCTTTGTAGGTCGTAGTGAAGGATGGTCCCAATAACTTGATCTCTAGTTTAGCTTGTATCTCTCTTGAAGTGGACAATCGGGTATTGGGGAGGCGATATTTCCTACTGCCACCTAGAAGGAAACAGGAGGATTTCAGAGCTGAGGATAGAGGATGTTTTTGGTCGTCTGAGGCAAGATTTAGGTATCAACCTTTCACCAAGGTTGGTCCAAGGTGGCTCAGGGGAGGATGAGGGGGTGATTACGAGACTAAGAAACCCTCCCATATATGTAGAAGCTATGAGATCCATTTTTAATTCTCCCCAAGAGGTTATAGCCCTGGGATCAGGTAAGAAAAAACCTTCCGATTTTAACAGATCTACAATTCTGGGGGTTATTGCTGATTAAGGGGTTGGTGTGAATACCATTTATAGCCCATGCCCAGTTAAGATCCCAGTGTCAACATAATGGGTCCTTAGTGAGGGCTTGAAGCCTCCCTCTCCTATTGGAATAGGTATAGCTGGGTTTTATGGTGGTTCTCAGAACCGTTTTGTAGTGTTGGGTGTTGATGACCCTCCTCCATTTGAAGAAGTGACTCTCGAGGAGGATGGGCATGAAGAGATCCATCTTTTCAAAGGTAGGTCAGATGATATAGTAGAAGATAATGAGTCTTCCTCATAACTTTGTTCCCCAAATCCCAAGGAAGAAAAAATTGTGGAAGAGTGCCTCCAGTCCTCTTTAAATAAAAGTAATAACACCCTTGTGGATTCATATGGGTTTATCCATCATAGTTGGAGGTTGAGGAGATAAACAGACTACTCAACCTTACCTAGTACTCCTGTTACAAGGTCTTCTAATAAAGTCAAAGTCCCTCAAAAGAGTTTGGAAGTTGATGCTAACATCCCAAAGACTAAGAAGGAATTTGAATTAGACATCATCGATGAGATTCTCATGCATTATAATGAATAAATGCTATAGGAATCTTTCCTGATGAAGATTCTGGAGGAGGTTTTACATAGAATGTTCTAAATACCACTTCATGTTGATTTGAGTGAAGATAAATCCTCTTGGATTGACAAACAAAATAGAATTTTGATACGTGGTTTCAATGAGGGAAAAACAATCCTAAATGACCATGCGCAGACCTGAGACAGGATGGCATCTCACTTTGAGGATCTCATTAAGGAAAACCCTGATATGAAGGCCACCTTCATCAAATGGAATATAGTCAAGGTAAAGGATTCTAATCACTTTAATTTGTTCTGTAACGGCCCAAAAATTTCTTATGAGTTTATACTTTTCCTGTATTCTGAACCTAGTTTGTTTCCCACTTTTTCCTTAAAAGTTCTTTCTGAAATAAAAAATATTTATTGGTCCAATAACATATAAGTACTTTTCATAGAAAATTGTCCACTAAACTAATAAAATTAGATCCTAAGGTGAAAATTGTTGAATTATCCCCATATAATAATAATTGGGATGATAAATTATGGTTTTGTCATTTATTTTTAATCTAGATTAACCCGATCCACCCTTTATCGAGGTGATAATTTTACCATGGTTATCATTTATATTGAGAAAAAGGGTTTTATTTTCCAAATTCTAACATTATGATTCTAAATTTGTAGTTAATTTTATCTAATTTAATACCTATGAATGGTATAAATTAATTTTAAAGTAAGTTCACAAAATGAAACAATAACTACTTTTAGAAAAAATATATTTTTAAGCATAAAATTGGATTAATTTTTTATCCTATGCATAGATAAATATTTATTGAATGTTCAAGGAGTTTTATCAAGTAAATAATATATAAATTTCATTAAAATCATTCAAAAACTAGTGATTAATTTAATTTATTAATAAAAATAAATTGCACACATAAAACCTTTTTTCATAAAAAACATCACTTTTATTTTCAAATATTTTTGTTTTTAATTATAATAATTTGATAAATAATGAATCAATTTTATAATTATTTAGAACATATATTTTTTATAATTTAGTTATTACTATTTATATCCACCAATTCAATGACTAGGTGACAATAGACACATAATATTTTAATAATGTTATGAGGTTTTTTTAAACCAGGTGTTATGTGTAACACAAGCTATCAAAGAAATCAAATTATTTAAAGATAAATATTTCATAAAAATACCAGGGTGTAAGATTCTACCCCCCTTAAAAATAATTTCAATCTCAAAATTCATTACTTTGATAAAAATAGATGAGGATACTTCTACCTCATTAAATCCTCAGGTTCCTACATAACTTCTTCAAATTTGTGGTTTCTCCACAAAACATTGACCAGGTGAGTGGTCTTGTTTCATAACACTTTCTCTATATGATCTAAAATCTCTACCAATTTTTCTTAATAAGAAATATCTATATCCAATGGTATGACCTATGAGTTTAGTACATGTGAAGGATCATTTATGTACTTCCCTAGGAGAGATACATGGAACACATCATGAACTTGAGAGATATTTGGTGGAAGCGTAAATTGATAAGCTACCATCCTGATATGATCAAGAATTTCAAAAGGACCAATATACCTAGGGATTATATTTACCTTATTTAAAAATATTATCACCCTATTCTAGCAATATTTTTTTATAGAAATGCCTTATCACCAACTTCAAACTCTCAATTTTTTTATGATTGTCGGCATAACTTTTTTGTCAACTCTGAGTTTCTCTTATATGATGTTGAATGGATCTAACCTTCTCTAGAATTTCCTCGGCTAGATTAGATCCCAGTAGTTTTTTTATCTGAATTCATTTTAGTATATTGTAGTTCTTCACTTCCTACTATAGAGGGATTTATTAGGATCCAACCGAATATTGGATTGAAAGATATTTTTTGTATGAAAATTCCACCAAATGTGTTGATCCCAACCACCTTATAAATCCATAGAGAAAGATCTAAAAATGTATTATAGATTTTTAATGTTCCTTTTAGACTGACCATATACCTAATATGATAAGCAGCGATGAAACTTAACTATGTATCCATAGCCTGCTAAATACTTCTAAAGAACTTTGAGGTAAACCTTGGATCTCAATCTGATACAGTTGATAGTGGAACACCGTGAAATATGAACACTTTTTTAATGTATAACTGATTAAGTTAATCATGATATAAATATTATCTCATAGAAATTAATTGTGATGAATTTATAAGGCAATCAACTACAACCCATATAAAATTATTCCCTTTAGAAGTTTTGGGGAGTCTGAAGAAAAAAAACATGGTGATGTTTTCCCATTTCCATTCTTGTATGGGAAATTGTTGAAAATCCCCTTATAATTATGTCTCTCAACCTTAACTTTCTAATATACCAAGCATCGATATAAAAACTTTTTAGTATCTCTCTTCATGCCATCCCACTATAAATAGTCTTTCAAATCTCTATACTTCTTCATAATTCCAGGATGAATAGAGAATAAAGAAATATGAACTTCATCCATTAGATCCTTCATTAAATCTAGTTATAAAAGGACACATACATGGTTTCTAAACCTTATTATTCCATAAAAATCAATATTAAACTTAGGAATATTTATCACCTTCTTTTTTAGCTCTACATCTTCCTTTTATGTCTCTTTAATATTCACTTGTATAGATGGATGGACACTCATTTGAGAAATATAATATTTCTTCCCTTCCTTTAAGATTTCAAGATCCATATTTTTTAATTTTTATAAATATTGGATCTTTTTTTATACTCATCATAAATAAGATGACATGATCCTTTTGACTCAAAGCATCTTCCACCATGTTCACTTTCCCAGGGTGGTATTGTATTGATCAGTCATAATATTTAATTATCTATAACCATATTCTTTTTCTCATGTTCAACTATTTTTGAAAGAAAATATAATTTAAAATTTCGTGATTATTATATATGTTAGACCTTTCCCCATAGATATAATTCCTCTATATCTTTAATGAAACAATTATCACAACTAACTCAAAATCATGAGTTAGGTAATTTTTCTTGTGGACCTTCAATTGTTATGAGGTGTAAGCTATAACCATATCATTATTCATGAGGACTGTTGGAACTAGGGCTATTATGTGATAAAGATATATTATGGTTTGTGTTTGTTATCAATCCTCATGAAAGATTAGGGATTTTTCAAGGAAAGTGATCTTACACTTCAAGAAGAAAACAATATTGAAGGTGGTGTCATTTCTCAGTGTTTGCCATTTTGGGTCCAAATATTGGAGAATGGAGAAGAGTGTTTTTGGAAAAGAAAGTTGTGTGCAAGATTGAAGGAGGTTTGGAAACTTGCGTGCAAGGCTTGATATGGGATAAGTGCATCAAAATATGGAAAAGGGAAAATGCACATGAAATATTTTAATGTGCGCGAAAGACGAGGTTTCCCGGAAGAGACTTACGTTCCCAATGTAACGTCAAAAAGGGTTTTGTGTGTTCGAAGAGAATCTTACACGACACGTCATAATATTACATGTAAGGTAATCGAGGCCTATAAATAGGCTGATACCCCCACTTAAGACTTATAACTTTACAATAAATATCGGGTTCCTTTACCGCATGAAATACTTATGCTCGGAAGAGAAGTAGAGAAAGAAACTTGTGTGAAAAGTGTTCCTTTAATCTAAAAAGACCAAGTGAACCTTGTGGTGTGGCTGAAAAAAAGATAAGTGGTTCATGAAAAATAAGGGTTGTGCAAAATCCATCTTGCACGACAATCCCAAATATTGCGCACAAGGAAAGGTGTTGTGTGCAAGTGTTAGTGTGTCCTTCTAGTAAGCTTTGAACATCTAGCTTGTTTGATTAGTTCTTTAAAGTGAATCAATTCAGGACTTCGATGTAAGCAGTGTATCGTGATGGACTGAGACAAATAATTCAATTCCAATCTATTTAAGATACCTCCAAGTCAATAAAATGAGTAAGACTTCACCCACAACAATGAGCAAGGGGGTCGACAGAAGTGCTCTGAGGGACGTAGTGAGCTATCCCTGAATTCTTGTAAAGTAAGTGTGCCTGGAATAGAGTGAATGTGTCTGAAATATTGTACTCAACAAATAGTAATGATTAGTGTAATTTGGTGTGACCGAAAACCTGTCGGTGTATGCTCCTTGTACTAGCCCTTAATGGTGAACCAAGTAAAACTAATGTGTCATCTATTTGTATGTTATTGTTTGTTTTTTTAAAAAATTCATCAGATAGGTTTAATAGGTTCCTACCAAATTGGGAACAAGATCCATAAGTTTAAAAAGAAAAAATTGACACCCCGATTCACCCCTTTCCTCTCGGGGTGTTACGGGGTCCTACAACTGGTATCAGATTGTAAAGGTTGCTGGTGTTAAATCTATCATTCTTTTTTATCATGGAGAATATAGTGAATGTTATGGGAGTACCCCTCTTTAATGGAAGTAACTTTAATATCTGGAATAATAGTATGAGATCTCAACTAAGATCACTTGAAATAGAATTTCTTCTTTTCTACTGCACAAGGTATACAATTCACTGATACAACATGGTTGTCTATGACTAATACAGATAGGAAAATACTTGATACAGATGCTAAAGTACATAATTCTTTCACTACAGCACTTTATGATCATATCTATCTAATGGTGATGATCTATACTTCAATAAATTATATTTGGAAAAAATGGAGAATATATATGAGGGAGACAACAAAATGAAGGAGACAAAACTATAAGTCTTGCATAATAGGTTTGATGATCTGAGGATGCATCCTAATGAGAATAAAAATACCTTCTTCAATCGAATTACTGAAGTTGTAGGAGAAATTAGAGGTATTGGGGAAGAAATCAAAGACATTGACATTGTGAAGAAAATTTTGAGAAGGCTTACACCTCTATACAACCCAAAAGTGTCAGCCCTTGAGGAAAGGGATATTTCTAAACTTTCCCTGGATGACCTGCTGGGTAGTCTGGTGGCATATGAGATGAGAGTAAAGCTAGAAGATGCAACGACACATGTCAGCAAGGAAATGGCATTCAAAGCCATGGAAAAACTAGAAATTTTAGGAGATATTTTTTATGAATATAATGAGGAAAACAAACTTTGTTCTCTCATTTCCAAGAAATTCAATAAGGGAAAAGGGAAATTTCAAGGTAATTTAACTGTGGATTGTTTTCGTTGTGGAAGAGTTGGGAACATTGCCTCTTGGTGATCAAGAATGTTTAATGATGAAGAAAGTGAAGTTGGAAACATGAAGAAGCCTTAGAAAAGGTTTTTTAAAAAAGGGAGACTTCAAATATAGAAAGAAATTATAGAGTAAGATTTTTATCTATGAAGAAGATGATGATAATGAATTCTTTCAGGAAGAAGAGCCATATTTTAAATCTGGAACACATGTTTCCATGATAGATACCGTTGAAAAGTCAGAACCATTGGGAGATAAAGCAAGAGATAATCAATTGACCACTAATGTTGATCTCAATTTGCAACTTAAGGATTATCCTAGTAATCTTGAGAATCAATGTAAAAGATGAAAAAAGTGGAGATCATTTGTGAAAAAATCATCAAAATATGTTGATCATCTTGAAGTTAAAATTGAGCGACTGGAAGAAATAGTGAAAGTATAGTCAGCAACTCTTGAAAGCATAAAAGATGTAGTGAAACTAAAGCTTAGAATTGAAGAACATTCAAAGGCCATCAATGACCTTACCTCTATACTAGAGGAGAAGTCCAAAAATATTGAGGGACTTGAAGAAGAATTTTTTACTCTTAGGAGTAAACTCGTAAGTGAATTAAATTCAAAAGTAGTAAAGAAGAAAATACAGTTTGGAAAATTTTCAGATAAAGAGTTGTTGGAGAGAGCTAAGAATGGTTCCAATGGAGTTGAAAATATTTTTAATGATCAAAGACCCACATACATGAGAAATAGTGGAATCAGTTTTGATGCTGAAACATCAAATTCTGAAAATAAAATCGACCAAGATAAAGGCGTGTTGAAAGTTGGACATGTTAAAAAGTCACCTAAAGTGATAAAAAAGAAACCCTAAATTCAAACTGAAAGGGGAATTGAAAATTATCCTTATACATCTAGAAATGATAGGAATCCAAACTATTTTCCTAAGGATAAATAAGGAGGAATATAAATGAGAATACATTTCCACTTATGAAATGTCAATTCTGTGGCTATCTGGGATATACCATGTCATACTACTAAGAGGAAAGGATCTATATGAATGGGGAAGATCTAAGAAGTCAAAAAAGGATAAAAAAGTCATATCCTACTTCTTATAGAATAAATAATTTCTATGGATATTGTTTTCATTGTTCTAACTATGACCATAAAGCTGTTTATTATAGGTAGAGGAAAGACAAGAACAATTCATAGAAAACTCAGAGAAAAGTCAATAATTTTCAACCAGACGGTGTTGCTCTTATAAATAGGTTTTCTTCTCTAGAATAAGATTATGAGTATAAATAACCTTCCCACATGGAAGAGAGATCTGAAATTACATATTTATCCTTCACTCAATCTAATGTTTTAGGGAAGGAAAATAAGAAAATTGAAAATTCCAACCTTACAGAAGTAGCTCTCAAAACTACAAAGAGAAACAACACCTGGATCCTTGACAGTGGATGTTTTTCCCACATGATGGGTAATACTAACTTATTAAAAAAATTAAGAAATGGGTTGATGGAATGGTAAGGTTTGGTAATTATGGTGCGTCAAATATCAAAGTAAGTTGAAGTACTGAACTAGCTAATGGTGATCTGAAGAAAAATGAAGTTCTTTATGTAAATGGTTTACATCACAATATCCTTTGTGTGAGTTAAATATATGAATCAATACTTATAGTTAATTTCAATCAAAAAGGTTTCACTATAAAGGGAAAGACAAGAAATTATCTCATGAAAGGCTACAGAACAGATGGCAACTTATATCAGGCTGACAGTAAAGAGAACATTTTCTATATGACAGTTGAAGAAGAAAATAAATTGTGGCATTGAAGGTTGGGGAACATCTACCAACAATACATATAAAAGATATCTAAGCTAAAGATAGTTATGGATATCCCCAATATGAAGTGTGAACAAGAAAATACTTGTGATACTTATGTACGAGGGAAGTTGGTCTGCAGTTCTTATCGTCCAAAATAGAAAAGGGCATAAAATCTTCTTGATCTCATCCATACAGATTTATGTTGTCCAATAAATGTTTTGGAAATGCATGGACAAGGGTAATTCATCCTTTTCATTGATTATTATAGTATAATGGATTGTGTAATGTTTATACATAAGAAATAGAAAGTTCTTTATTTCATGAAAACTTATCACCGAATTGCCAAGAATGATATTGGATGGATAATCAAAGTTATATAGTATGAAAATAAAGGGGAATAAACATCCATTGAGTTTGAAAATTATCTAGAGAAGCATGGAATACAACATGAGGTGGCTTCTATGAGATCCCCACAGAAAAATGGAGTTGTTGAGAGTAGGAATCGACAGGTGAAAAATATGGCCAGAACGATGCTGATTGAGAGTCGTATCCCTTAACACTACTAGAAAGAGGCCCTTTAAGCTATAGTGTATATTTAAAATTGAATAGAGCTTTATATGGGTAAAACCAAGACCCCATATGAGTTTTGGCATGGAAGGAATCCCTCTTTGATGTATTTTTATGTTTTCATAAGTAAATGTTTTATCAGAAACAAAGAAGGAAATCATGGAAAGTATGGTGATGTAGTAGATGAAGGAATATTCATTGGATATTCAATGAATAGTAAAACCTAAAAATTCTTCAATAAATGTCTTGGGAAATTTTTCAAAAGTAGTGATGTTAAGATCATTGAAGATAAAACCACAAATTCCTCAAGTAATTCTTATGTTGATGTGATAGAAGATAAGTAAGGATGTGAACATGGAATGGATCTAAATACAGAAGTAAAGGAAGGCGTACAAAACTCTCAGGTGTCACATCATGATGTTGAATCTGAAGAAGAATCAGAAGAGGAAACAATTTCCAGAAAGAATTATACTAAAACACTTAGGATAAATCGAAGAGTATAAATTGATCAATCCAACATCATAGGAGATTAGACTGCACCCACATAAACAAGGAGAATGAGAAATAATGCACAATATGCATTCCTTTCAGTTGTGGAACCATCCACATTTAAAGAAGCTGCAAATGATGAATCATGGGTTAAAACCATGAAGGAAGAGTTGAACTAGATCGACAATAACCAAATATGGGATCTAGTCAAGAGACCCGAAGGTCACAATGTGATTAGTACGAAGTAGATCTTTAAGAAAAAATATGATGATCATGATAATGTGATGAGAAATATGGTGTGGTTGGTGTGTAAAGGATATTCAAAAATTGAAGGTGTGGATGTTGAAGAGACATTTGATCTTGTGGCTAAACCAAAGTCAACCAGACTTTTTCTTTCCATGGCAATTGAAAGAGGATGCAAAGTGCATCAAATGGATGTCAAAACAGCTTTCTTAAATGGTGTTCTTGAAGAAGAAGTTTATACAAACAACCAGTGGGTTTTCTTCTTGGAAATGATGAAATGAAGGTTTTAATACTAAGGAAATATCTCTACGGATTGAACCAAGCACCATGAACGTGGTACTCTTAGCTGGATTCTTATCTGAAAATATTTAATTCAAAAGAGGAGGAGTGGATCACAATCTCTATGTAAAGAATTATCATAAAGATCAGTTCATGTTATTGGTGTACGCTGATGATATTATTTTTGGTGGAAGTAGGTAGGGATCATTAGATGAACTTTCCAATCACATGAAACCATAATTTCAAATTTCCATGATTGGGGAACTCACATATTTTTTAGGGTTTCAAGTGATTCAGAGGAAAGACTTCACTTTTATCTCTTAAGAAAAGTATGCAAGAGATTTGCTGAAGAAATTCAATATGCATGAATCCAAACCATTTTTGACTCTGATTGTGTTTGGATCTAAAGTGGGAAATCATGAGGAAGGGACATTTTTAGATCCCATAATGTATAGGAGAATCATTGGAAGCTTACTTTACTTGATAGTGACATGACCAGATATTGTCTTTGTAACATGCTTAGCGGACTTTTTTCAAAGTAATCTGAAAGAAGAACATATGAAAATAGTGAAAAGAATTATGAGTTGCATTCAAGGTACTCACAATTATGGATTATACAAGAGATAGTGAATTGTTCGTGCTTTCTGATGTTGACTAGGCTGGAGATGTTGTTGACAGAAATTCCACAAGTGGTGGAACGTTATTTATTGGAAATAAATGTGTGGGACAATTGAGTAAGAAACTGAAAAGTACTTCTCTTAGTGCTATTGAAGCAGAGTATATCTCAACTACAAAGGCTTGCACACAACTATTATGGATGAAGCAACAACTGACTGATATTAATGATGAAGTGAAATAGCAAATAGTGATTCACTGTGATAATAAGAGTGAAATTGATCTTAAGGAAAATCCTATTCAACATTCTCATACAAAAACATATTGAAATCATGTATCACTTCATCAAAGAAAATGTTGAACAAGGCATGGTTAAAATGGATCATGTGGAAACTAATGAGAAAGTGGATGATATTCTTACTAAGCCACTAGCAGCGGCTATGTTTGAGAAGCATCGGTTGAACCTTGATGTTCAGACACCTCCCAATGCATGAGGAGGTCACGAAAGTCTCCCTATCTCCATTTGTGCTAACTATTTTAATCTGTTTGTGAAAATGGTGCAGGTTTATGGGGTAGATACGATCCAGGGGGTGTGTTTTGATCTCTATAAGTCAAATTTTGGTTCTTTGGGTTTATTTCCAATGGGGGAGAATATAGATATTCAATGGTACAAAGTAGGAGAATGAAGATGTTGTTTTCTAGTTGCAGGAAAGATGGAGAATAGAGAATTTCAAAGATGTTATAATGGGGGAGAATGATGAGTTACAAAATGGGGAAAATGAAGGGAGAAAATGATAATGGAGAAAACAATTCGGTGTTATGAGGAAACAATTAAGAATTCCAAAACACAAGAACCCAATTCATGTTTCCCCTCTTTTTTTCTACACCGATCATTGCTCACGTAGACTTAGAGTGTTGGCTGAGTTGATTCTTGTGTATCAGGTTTTGATAGTGGATGATGCTCTATTGAATCTATTTGTAGATTGCCAAAAAAACCCAAAGGGGGAGATTGTTGGAACTAGGGATATTCTATGCTGGAAATGGATTATGGTTTGCGTTTTTTGTCAATACTCATGTAAGATAAAGGAGTTTTCAAGGAAAGAGATCTTACACTTCAAGAATGAAATAGTATTGAATGTGGCATCGTTTCCTAGTGTTTTCCAAATTTTTGGGTCCAGAAATTGGAGAATGGAGAAGAGTGTTTTTGGAAAATAAATTTGCATGAAAGATTAAAGGAGGTTTGGAAAGTTGCGCACAAGTCTTGATATGGGATCAGTGCATCAAAATATGGCAAAGTAGAAAAAGCGCACGAAAGATTTGAATGTGTGTGAAAGATGAGGTTGCGCAAAAGAGACTTACGCACCCAATGCGACGTCAAAAGGCGTTTTGTGCAGTTGGATAGAATCTTTCATGACATGTTATAATCTTATGAACATGTTCATCAAGGCCTGTAAATAGGTGTCTACCCCCAATCAAGTCTTAAAACTTTTCAACGAATGTCAGGTTCCTCTATCGCATGAATGACTTGTGCGCGTAAGAGAAGTAGAGAGAGAAACATTCACACAAAGTGTTCCTTTAGTCTAAAAATATCAAGTGAACCTTATGGTGTGGTTGTGAGAAAGATAAGGGGTGCATAAAAAATAAGTTTTGCATGATATCCATATTTCATGATAATCCCAAATCTTGCATGCAAGGGAAGGTATTGTGCGCAAGTGTTAGTGTGTGCTTCTAGTAAGCTTTGAACATACGGTTTGTTTGATCAGTGCTTTAAAGTGAATCAATTTATTACTTAGATACAAGCATTGTATTATGCTAGACATATAAAAAGACTTCAATTTCAATCTATTTAATAGACCTTCAAGTCGATAAACTTTGTAAGACTTCACCCACAACAGTGAGCAAGGGGGGTCGATGGAAGTGCTTCGAGGGACATAGTGAGCTATCCCTAAATTCTAGTAAAGGCAGTGTGCCTGGCACAAAGTGACTATGTCTGAAATCTTGTACTCTACAACTAGTGAAGATTAGTGGACTTTGGTATGACTGAAAACCTATTGGTGTATGCTCCTTGAACTAGCCCTTAGTGGTGAACCAAGTAAAATTGTCGTGCCATATCTTTGCATGTGATTGTTTGTTTTCTGAAAATTCTCATCAGATAGGTTTAACAAGTTCCTACCAATGTCAAAACATGATGAATTAGTTTAAAAAGAAAAAGTTTACAAACTGATTCACCCCTCCCCTCTTAGGGTTTTCTGGGGTCCAACAAGGACACATCCTAGTCTCTTCTTTGATGCATCACTATAGATTTCAAACCCTTATCCACTATAGGGTAGTGTAAGAATAGGTCCACTGACTAGCCTTCTCTTCAGTTCCTTAAAACATTATTCACATTCATCCATCCAAAGGAACTTGGCTCCCTTCCGAGCTATCATGGTGAGTGGAGTTTTTAGATGTGAAAAAATCTACATAAAGCACTAATAATATCTATCCAAAAAGGGAAATCTATGGATCCTAGTCACAATGGTTATACATGAGCAATGTTAAATAACTTTTTTCTTTTAATGGTCTACTAATATACCCTTATTTGAGATTATATGATGCAATAATGAAACTTTCTAAATCCAAAATTCACACTTGGTAAATTTTTCATAAAGATTCTCCTTTCATATGATCTTTAGCTAAATTCTAAATTGATCTTAATGCTCTTCCTTGCTCTTTTAATAAATAAGAATATCATTTATAGAGACTAAATGTAATCTCTAAAGACTATATTCATTAAATCCCTAAAGATAGTGGGGGAATTAGTAAGACCAAATGGAATCACTATAAATTAATAGTGTCCATACCTTGTACGGAATGATATCTTGGGTATATACTCCTTCTTGACCCTTAATTTATGATATCCATGTTGATTCTAAAATACATGTGTCACAAGATAAATCGAGGAAGTAATAGTTGGTTTAAAGAAAATCTGGGCTTAAACAACTCCAAAATCCACCTAAGGGGTTGTGTTTATGAAGGTTAAAACATTCATGAACAAGAATATCATCATGAACGTGGACTGACTACTTAGATATAGAGGTGGTAACCTCCATGAAATGTAACTCATATTTTTAGAGGTCTCTGGTTCACACATAGGTTGAGGCTATAACCTACTCACAACATAACTATAATTCGTGATAGTCTCCAATCCATGTGAAGGTTGAGGTGGTAACCTCAAAACTTTATTTTTCCATTCATGGAACACCCCTAATGTCACGAAGGTCATAATATTTCACAAATTCCCCTATTTTTCATGAAAATGATTCCTCCACCTTCGCTGGGCCTATAGATACCTTCCTATGTCTGAATTTTTAGGGTAAACAACCCTTAAAATTACATCCAAATCTCATAATTCATGAAACTCTAACCTTTGCAAGCTAAAGAGGATATTAATTTCCCAAGGTAACCATATTTCTTAAAACTTCCTCTCATGGGTTTTTGAGAGCCTCAATCCAAGGTGGAGATGCCTTTTATGAAGGTCTATAGACTTTATGTAAGAAGAAATCCCTTTGTGTCTCTTGGGGCTTCATGAGATAATTATTCTTCATGAAACCAACCCTATGGGAACTAAGAATTCACTCTGAGGCAGAGTCACCATGTTTTGTGAAACATGCACTTTCATGAGACCCTTGTCCTTTGAAAATCCCTCAACTTTTTTGAAACACCAACCTTTATGAAATACATCCACCATACCTCTCTATAGTGACCTCTTTCATCCAACACCCTCTCATAAAAGTTGAGTGACCAGGGCCCATGTACCCATCCAGAACCGATTCATCCACACCCCAAATTCTCATGTGACCATTACCATCAACCCTTGTATCCACCCATTTCACTTCAAGAACAGTCTGGACCATTACCTTGATTTTTTCTCCTAATCATAAGAACACCAATGCCTATTTCTTCTAAGAATAGATAGACTAACATCGGGAATCTTGATTGACACTCCTCCATGATAGTGTTTATGTAATACCCCACCCAGAGGTGTATGAGAAATAGAAACGTAAACCCCAAAGGTGATGTTATCAGGGGAAAATTCATATATTTCCTAGTAGAGAGGACTTTTACTGGATCTTCCTTTCATACTTCAAAATGGTATTCCTAATTGTATGCCCCTCCAAAATCTGAGTTGTATGATGTGAAACTTCCTAACCCAATGTCTAAGTCGTACGATGTTAAAATATATAAAAAATTACTCAACACATGATGTAAAACTATATCCTTACCTTGTACAGTGAACACAGGATGCCTCATGTATGACTGGCATGGGATAACCCCACACCATATTCCCCCACCATGGGATAAAGCACCGACAATGGTTAGATTCCATGCATAATCCCTATGCTATCGCTCATTGATGCTCCTTTTATGAAACAACCATCCTTACCACATGACATTAAACTACATGGACCGATCCTGTCACACGATCCTAAAATGAGACATCAAACTATGTGGGTTTTAATCCCTATTTCCCAACAGGGTATGCAAGACACATATATTAGTTTCAATTCGAACACACCCAACATCACCATAAAATTATAATGTGTGATTATCTCCCCCCCCCTGGGGACACACTTAACCAAATCCCAAGTGTGAAATATTTCCCTATAGGGGACACACTTAACCAAATCTCAAGTATGAAATCCTCCACCATGGGGACACACTCAACCAAATATCAAGTGTCAAACCCCCCTCGGGGAAACACTCAACCAAATCTCAAGTGTGAAATATCCCCCCAAGGGACACACTTAACAAAATATGAAGTGTGAAATACCCCCTGGGGATACACTTAACTAAATCTCAAGTTTGAAATCCTATCCATTGGGTACACACTCAACTAAATCCTCAAGTATGAGATCTTCTCCTCTAGGGACAAACTTAACCACCAACATGTCTAAACCTAACCCAAAATCTTTTCCCCATACCATAAACATGGGATTCATAGGATAAAAATCCTCAGATTCCTTATTCCCCTAGAGTCAATTACCCCATGGTCGACACACGATTCCTGTCATGAACCAGGATGGGTCACCATCCGACCCAGCCCGCGACATGGTCTGAAAGGCGTTCTCGATCCCTATGGGTTGTCACAAGTGCTCTGGTATCAAAAAAAATACATGGTAATAATTTACTCTAAACAATAAGAACAAAACCACTAGTAAGATAAATAAACTGAAATTGGAAATAGAAAACCAAACATGCATTTAAACCATAATTAGATTTAAAGTCTACAATTCAACTAAAGACCCAAAGGGGACTACAAAAAGATAGAAAACTAAAAATCCAATAGCAACCTCCAAGAAACACGAGAAGCCACATCTCCAAACCATCAACACCAACCTGCACATGAATACCATAAACAAATCGAACCACCATCGCTAAGCATGATGCCTCAACCTGGGATACACAAAGAACAAGGTCTAAATACACCCAAAGGTGTATGTAAAGTGTGAGATGAAGTCCCATTAGGATTCCACCTAAATAAAAATATTCCACCCATAACCATTAAATGACAAATACATTTTTCAGTAAAATAGATAAAAAGGAAATAAATGATTGAAAAGTATTTAATGAAAATAATTTTTAAGGACATGTGTTTTAGATGAAAACAATTTTGAAGACAAAAACTTAAATTAAAGCGCACAAACACACTTTCTTTTAGGATAACCAAAGTGTCATTCCAGTGAGAGTAAAGTAAACAAGGAGCACTAAATATAGGGGAGGCCTCATGGGTGTTAGCTAGCGTGGGTCCCTAGATCCTCGTGTCTTGGTGAAAAATTTCTTAACCATGACCCTCATCAAACATGGCTTAGAAACCACGAACCTCAGCAAACGTGGCTTAGAAATCATGACCTTCAGTCATTCATATGTTTAGTTAGTGTTGTAGTCATCAATATTTCTAAGTGAAACAGGGCAGAAGCCACCCTCAGATCACTATCCCACTAGTCTAGTCCACCTTCCTAGCTACCCAGGCTTCCCTATTTGTGCTCAAACAAGTTTCAAGTTCATAATAGGCACACATCACATAAACAAGCCAAGAAAAGTACCATGCATGACAACATACCATTTACACCATCAATTCCACTTTTAAAAACCCATGATCACGTAACATGTCACATTTATTCAAAAAAAATCCAAACAAGGTACTTACACACACAAAACCACCATTTGCACACCCAAATTCTATTTTGAAACATTACGCACACAAAAATATTTTTAGAACGCATTGCTTACACCATCAATTAAAAAAATCATTTTTTAAAGAAATCACTTTTACAATTAGATGACCACCAAGAAAATTTATTAAGAAATTTTAGAAATCGGTTGCATGACTTTAAACACCAAAATTCACTCAAACCCTCTTTTATGATAAAATGCACTTTGATGCCACACCCAAAACACACACTACAGCTCTTTCACATTCAAACAAACGAAATGCACAATTTTGAGAACACTGATAAATAACTCAATGTAGGTTTTCACAACAAAACACATTAACATCACATAAACACTCTACTAACAAAGAAAATTCACAACAAAACTCAGTCAAAATCACATTCACAGCATGTAAACTACTTAACAAATGTGCTAAATTAATTAAATTAAGAAACTAATTCACCTGAAAATTTATGAAACAATTTTCAGAATATGTCATATGACTCAAAATACTAAAAAATCAACAAAAAAATTCTACTATGACTTGAAGAAAATTGACGCTAAACCAGAACAAAATTTTTATAGTTCATAAACTGCTAATAAATAGTTCAACATAAATTTTCACATAAAACACACTTATATCACATATACATATAAACTTCAATTAAAAACTTTATTTTCATCAAACAAACTAATTAATAAATATGATAAAATAATTTAAGAAGAAAATTAATTCATCAAACAATGGTTAAATGTGGAACCACCAACCTCACATGAAGATATTTTCAGAAAGTGGTGTAAAACCTCATCTGCACCGCAACCACATTGCGAACAAACCCTAGAAAGGCCATAAAATCCTAGAGGATGTCACTCGTAGCTTAAATAATAAAACCCATCATGACTCACAATAGAAATTAATGGCTAAAAATATATGTACTTCTACCCAATACTATCCCATGAAACTTTAAAAAAAAGATGCGCAATGAATTGGAGATGCTTCTTCTAAAGCACAACACAATCCATGTAATTAAAAAAAATTAAAAACACTAAGAAAGGATGTATAAGGCTTACCGGAGGGAGGGGTTTTCTGGACGGAGACCGACTGGCAGAGAAGTAGGGGCGCGGCGCGACGGGGTGTGTTCGGGGAAGGGGCAGAGCGCGACGAGGTGATTTGCCGAAGCCGCTCACCGGAATGAGGAGAATGTTGGATACAAGGGGAGGTCGATGGGGCAGCGCTTCAAGCTAGCTGGGGAGCAGGGGCACAATGTGAAGCGAGGAGGCTGGGGGAGGGGTGTGCGACGGCAGAAGGATGAAGGGAGCAGGGGAGGTCTGGAAAGATTCTGAGTAGGAGGTAGGGTGGCGGCACAACCGGGCTGGTCGGGAGGGAGGCGATGTGCGGACTAAGGGCTCGTTTGGCAGGGAAGAAACCGACGGAAAAGAAGTGATTTGAACGGAGAGAAACTGTTTTTCACTGTTTGGTAAGCCATCGGGAGAGATAAGGAGCGGAAAGGGACAGAAATATTTCTCTCCCGTGGCCAATTTCAAATCACCCCGATTTTGGAGTGATTTGGAAAGAAACAGACCTGCGTGCTATTTTTTAAAAAATTGATTATATTATCTCATGTGAATATTATATCTTATTCAATATTTTCATGAATTAATATTTACATAGATGATAAGTTTTGTGATTATTAATAATAAAAATTAGTATTTTCATGTGAATATATATATATTTTGTTAAATGTAATTTGTAAATAATTATTTTTATAACTTCAACAATATTTATAATTAATAATAAAAAACAATTATAAATAATTTTGATTATCTTGAATTAGTAGTTTATATATATAATTTATAAACATACTTTATAAATAATTTTGAATTAATAATTATTTTGACTTAATATTTTTGATTATCTTGAATTAATAAATTATATAAATAATTTTGATTTCCTTGAATTAATAATTTTGATTATGTGTGTATAAATAATTTTGATTTTAAATAATTATGTGCATATAAATAATTTTGATTATGTGAATATAAATATTTTATTCAATGTAATTTATAAATAATTATACAACTAAATAAATATATGGATTATGCAAATGATTCTGGTGAATATATGAAATCAATTTTGTTTAAACATTTTTTTTTTAAAATAAAAATTTTATTAATATATTTTTCGTAGTTTAATATTTACTTAATTTTGGTAACATGAAAGATAAGGATTGATTAAAATAAAAATTATTGTTTATATAATTTACATGATATAAAAATAAAAAAATATCATTGCTAATATATTTTTTAAAATTAAATGTCTATATAATTGACATGATATAAAAATCAAAGATACAATTTTAAATTATAATTTTTTTAGTTGGAATAATTGAGTACTGGAAAACAATATTTTTTAAAAATATTATTTGAGCTCGCTTGGATTAATAATATGGTAATAATTTCAAATTTAATTTAAATATATATATATTTATATATTTATAGATATATTTTTATATATGATTATATAAATATATTTATAAATATATATTTATAATTATATATATTTTAAAAAAAAATATATATGTATTTATAATTAAATATTTATATATAAATATATTTTTAAATATATATTTAATATATTAAAATGTATATATTTATATAATAATAAATTTATTTTATAAATATATATATTTATAAACGCGTATTTATATAATTATATATAAATATATATTTATATTTATATTTATATTTATAATTATATAAATATTTTATAAAAATATATATTTATTTGTAATATATATATATATTTAAAAATTGAAGATACAATTTGGAATTATAATATTTTTTATTTGGAATAATCGAGTATTAGAAAACTATATTTTTTTAATAATGGTTATTTTTATCATATTTCCAAAATATTTCTTTTCTTTTCTTTTAAAAAGATTCACCAAACAAGATGGAGAGAAATCCAAATCATTTCTTTTCTTTTACTAAGTTATTGATCCAAACATGAGGAGAGAAATCACAATCATTTCTTTTCCTTTCTTTTCTTTTATACACTATCAAATCATTTCTTTTCTTTTACTAAAATCATACCAAACACAGGGTAAGGACAGGGAGGGTTGTGTGATGGTAGAAGGCCAAGGGGGCAAGGGAGTTCCACTGGAAAATAGCGCACCAGGAGGGAAGCCTGGCGGAAGAGAAGAGAGGGAGGGGAAGGGGAGGTGTGGCGCGAGGGGAATACGAGGTAAGGGGGGGTGCGCCAAAATGTGGGGAAGGAGGGTGAAGCCCTAACACCAAAACAAGATAAAAAATGAATAAATAACCAAATAAAATAAAACTAAAACTAAAAATTAAAACAACAACTAATAATAAAAAAAACTAAAACAAAAATAATATTAATAAATAAAATAACTTAATTACTATCATAATATTAATAATAACATTGTTCTCAAACAATATTATTATAATCATCATTAAGATAATTCATTAAATTTTTATCACACTTATTATTTTTTTATTTCATTTTCATTTTTCATGACATTTTATTTTTTTCCTTAAACATCGAGCAGGTTGTGTGGTGAACCGGGTGAGGTTGCGCAGTGACTCAAGCAAATCCACACAGCTTTGACCACGGTGCGTTGAATGCTGTCAAGTCCAAAACGTGCGTTTTTAAATAAAAACCCAAAAAATTTTAAGTTAGGATTAAACCTGAACTACCTAATGCCCAAAAAATTAATAAATTAAATAATTTAAAAGAGGTGGGTGTGGAAATTTTCCCCACCATAGCGCTTTCCATCCCCGGAAAGCCAAAACTAAGACTGAACCCCAAAGCAGCAACTGATACACCATTGGGGTTAAAAAATGATCCCTATGAAAAGAAAGTGAAAAGAGGAAAACACACCGTGCTCAGAGAAAGTGACTTAAATGAAAACCTCAAGAAACTCGTAAAAAGGATTTCTGGTATGTGTCTCCCAACCCCAAGAGCTAGGACACATCTTGTTGATTAACCAAGGAAAGGAACTCTCACACCCACGAAAACCAACTTCACAAACCGAAACACCTAGATCACCAATGAACGAAAACCACGTCATTTGACTGGAAAGAACAAACAAGAACAAGCACATCCAAGGAACACTCTAATCACCTACCACCAAGTCATCTTTAGGAACATAACCAAAAGGCCAACATGGGGAAAGTTCGAAGGGGCTCCCCACCATTAGAAACCAACCAATGTCTGAGACGAGACTCGAAAATTGGAATGGGGAGGCCTGAGTGGACTCCATACCATTATGAAAAAGGCCAGCACCGATTAATTCTAGTGACATTTGAGTGAGACCCACCATGGGTCTCCCCACTATTAGAACTGTCAGAAGATACACAACTTCGAGATATCCTGTCAGTGACCAAACACCCCACCATAAGGGGCGGGGAGGGGGGGCCCAACCACCGGGGTGTCAAAACCACAACCCAAGAAAGACCAACATCTCCACATCCCTGGATGAGCACTAATCAAATTTGAGACCTATTTACCCAACAAACCCCATAAGGACCACTAAAAGTGATTACACCCAGTGGAATGAAGCCCCAAGTAATTTAAGGTACGAGACGAACACGCCTCCTCGTAGCTACGGGAAATCTCACTCACCCAAATAGGTCATTCGGAATGGAACAACTATAGGAAATGATTTAAACTCCCTTCACCTTCAATATCGATGACAGAAATAATCTTGGGACCCATACACTCCTAGGGTTCTTAAACATGCACCAGCTTCACTTAGATGCCTCTGGTTGGAGCCCTGATATTTGAAGCATCTCCTGCCTCGTAGTCAGGTATTAAAGACTCTCGAACAGAGCTTCTTCTTTCCTGGTTCCGCAAGAAACCACAGAACATTCAAGACAACACCATCAGACACAACACACTCTGACATCCACATGCTCTCACATGGAACATTTACCAACACAATAGCTCAAATGATGCATGTACATCACCCTTTGTCATACCGAATGAAAACAAGGCACCACAAATCATCATCAAACAAGACCATTGTTGTTGAGAGAAAAATTACACACAGAGAGACTTCAGACTGAGTCTTAAACTATACATGATTCCTGCAATTGACCGTAGCATCCCCATGTGACTGGGTCTTCCACACTAGTGTCCTAACACAAACCATTTCTTAAACGAAACCAATGAAGTACCAAAGGTCATTTAGAATAGGAGCCCGCACCGACAACTCCAGGATACTTCCACCTTTCCCAAATGGAATCTCAGTTACCGTTTCCGAATAGGAATTTCAACTTAATGAGGTCAAACTTTACCCCTTGACTATCAAATGAATAAAGGAAACCAAAGTTTCATTCAACCCCTCTCACATCACCCTCCCAATGTGGGAGGATCTGCTTGATTATAAAAATGAGAGGTGGGTTCATTCCTAGAATTCAAAAAGAGAGTCCTTCGATCAACTGGAGGGCCGACCAATGTAGAGTTTCCCATGGCCACACTTTAATAACATGTTAACGCTTTATGGGGGCGGGGGTGTGCACTAGTCAAGAAAGAAAACCATGGACCCAATCAAACTGGTCCAATGGTCAATACATACCACAAGAAAACACTAAATGTGTAGGGGGAACCAGTGCAAGGGCTTCCCGAAGAACTTTTCAAAAGAATTCACTAACCACATGCTTTCACACCAACTTACAAATAAAAATTCAAACTCGAGACACAAATCATTAAAAAAGGTTCCTTGGCTCAAAAAGCCTCACATCCAACATTTCCAAAACATAAGGACGCACCATGAAATCACTGATTACTAAATAGACTTTCTGATATGTTTCACCCACCCCTAAGATCTAGGACACCTCCAGTCGATTAACCGAGGAAAGTAACTCTCGCACCCATAGAAACCAACTTCTCAAACCAAAACACCTTGAGCACCAATGAAAAAAAACCACGACATTTGACTGGAAAGAACGAACAAGACCAAGCATGTCCAAGGAACACTGTGATCACCTACCAGCAAGTCATCTTTAAGAACCAAACCAAAAGGCCAACATAAGGAAAGCTTGAAGGGGCTACCCACCATTAGAAACCTACCAACACCCGAGATGAGACTGGAAAACCAGCACGGGGAGGCCCGAGTGGACTCCCCACCATTATGAAAAAGTCCAGAACTGATTCATTCTAGTGAAATTTGAGCGAGACCCATCGTGGGTCTCCCCACCATTAGAACTGCCGGAAGATACACAACTTCGAGATTTCCTGTTAGTGACCAAATAACCCACCACAAGGGGCGGGGAGGGAGGGGCCCAACCACTAGGGTGTCAAAACCACGACCCAAGACAGACCAACATCTCCATATCCCTGGATTATAACTAATCAAATTTGAGACTGATTTACCCAACAGACCCCATAAGGACAACTAAAAGTGATTACACCTGGTAGGATGAAACCCCCAGGACTTTAAGGTATGAGACGACCATGCCACCTCAAAGCTACGGGAAACCTCACGCACCTAAATAGGTCATTCAGAATGGAACAACTATAGGAAACAATTTAAACTCTCTTCACCTTTAATACCAACAAAAGAAATAAATTTGGGGTCCCATAAACTCCTGGGGTTCCTAACCACGCACCAGATTCACTTTGAGGCCTATGGATAGAGCCCTGATGTTTGAATCATCTCCTGCCTCACAGTTAGGTATTGAAGACTCTCGAACAGAGATACTTCTTTCTTGGTGCCACAAGCAACCATACAAAATTCAAGACAACACCATCAAACACAACACACTCTGACATCCACCTGCTCCCACATGGAACATTTACCAACACAAGAGCTCAACTGATGCATGTGCATCACCCTTTGTCACACCAAATGAGAACACGACACCACAAATCGTCACTGAACATGACCATTATTGTTGATAGAAACATTACATGAAGAGAGACTTCAAACTGAGTCTTAAACAACACATGATTCCTGTAATCGACTGCAGTATCCCCATGTGACTGGGTCTGCCACACTAGTGGCCTAACACATACCATTTCTTAAACTAAACCAATGAAGGACCAAAGGTCATTTATAATAGCAGCCCACACTGACAAATACAGGCTACTTCCACCTTTCCTCACTGGAATCACCTTCACCATTTCCAAATAGGACTTTCAACTTAACGAGGTCAAACTTCACCCCTTGACTATCAAATGACTAAAGGAAACCAAAGTTTCATTCAACCCCTCTCACATCACCCTCCTGATGCGGGAGGATCTTCTTGATTATAAAAAGGAGCGGTGGGTTCAATCCTAGAATTCAAAAAGAGAGTCCTTCGATCAACTGGAGGGCTGACCAACGGCGAATTGCCTTTGGCCGCACTTCAATCACATGTTGATGCTTTACGTGGGGGGGGGGCACTAGTCAAGAAAGAAAACCATGGACCCGATAAAAGTGGTCCAATGGTCAAGACATACCACACGCGAACACTAAACGTGCAGGGGGAACCACTGCAAGGGCTTCCCAAAGCACTATTCAAAATAATTCACTAATCACACGCTTTCACAACAACTTAAAAATAAAAATTCAAACTCAAGACACAAATCATTCAAAAAGGATTCTCAACTCAAATAGCCTCACATCCAAAAATTATGAAACATAAGGACACACCACACAATCATTGGTTACTAAAACACCAAATTTTCATTTAACAAAACTTTTTGAAAATAAGAAAAGCTAGTGAGTTTCACAAACACCAATGGTGTCCCGTGGGCCTCACACGTGCATGCTCTCGTGCCACACATGCACCCACCTCATGTCCATCCAGGCACTCATCCAATCGTACCATTAACCATTTCTCCTTACATATATACCCATGCATGTGGTTTCCCATGAGAACACTAAGGATCAAAATCATAACTTTCCATTTTTTTCAAAACCAAAAAATTCAACCCACACTTTTCAAACCTCACACATCATTTTATTTTTAAAGCACTTCATTTCAAAACATTTTCCAAGACCAAATAATTTTTAATTGAAAACCAGATTTCTATGATTCCAAAACAATGAGATGAAAAATTATGCAAGAGGATACTAGTGTCGGTGGGTGACTGGGACATATATTTGGTGGCCATATGCCAATCACTCCACCACCATGAAGAGTATTATAGGACAACTTCCTCTTATCCTAATAGATTTCCAGACCCTACGAGATCACTGGGACCACTGACCCCACTCCCTTTTCATTTCCCCTAGATAAGATTAACCACAAGGACCAACGACTCAGACAAACCTCAACTTACCTTGGTAACTCAAGTCCCGCCATGAGGTGTGCTGGCCAGGAACCTTGATCGTAGCTAGAAATTCAAGATTTGGCACCCTTGACTTTGGTCTACCCTGACTCTATCCCAAAGAAACGTGACCCAAGAGAGAAAACATGCCTCTGATACCATTTTTTCACAAACCAGGCCGGGTCTCCATCTGACCCGGCACTTGACCCGGTCCTCAACATGGTCCGAAGGGCGTTCATGATCCCCACGGGCTAGTACAAGTGCCCAAGTATCAAAAAAAAATACATGGGAATTATTTACCTGAAACAATAAGCACAAAACCACTAGTAAGATAAATAAACTAAAACTGGAAACAGACAACCAAACATGCCTTTAAACCATAATCAGATTTAAAGTCTACAATTCAACTAAAGACCCAAAGGGGACTACAATAAGATAGAAAACTAAAACTCTAATACCAACCTCCATGCGACACGAGAAGCCACATCCCAAATCTAGCAACACCAAACTGAACGCGAATACCATCGACAACTTGAACCACCATCGCTAAGAATGATGACTCAACTTGGGATACACAAAGAACAAAGTTTAAATACACCTAAAGGTGTATGTAGGCTATGAGCCGAAGGCCCAATAGGATTCCACCAAAAGAAAAATATTCCACGCATAACCATTAAATGAAAAATAAATTTTTCAGTTAAATATATAAAAAGGAAATAAATGCTTGAACAATATTTAATGAAACCCATTTTTAATGACATGTGTTTTAGATGAAAACAATTCTAAAGAAAACAACTTAAATTAAAGCACACATGCACATTTGTTTTTAAGATAACCAAAGTCTCATGTCGGTGAGCATAAAGTAAACAAGGAGCACCAAATATGGGGGGGGCCTCATGGGTTTTAGCTAGCGTGGATCCCTAGATCTTCATGTATCGGTGAAACGTGGATTAGAAACCACGACCCTCAGAAAATTTGGATAAAAAACCACGACCTTTAGCCAACATGGCTTAGAAACCATGACCCTCAGTCATTCATATGTTTAGTTAGTGTTTCAGTCGTCAATCCTACTAAGTGAAACAGGGCCGAAGCCACCCTCAGATCACTAGCCCACTAGTCTAGTCCACCTTCCTAGCTACCCAGGATTCCCGCTTTGTGCTCAAACAAGTTTCAAGTTCATAATAGGTGCACATCGCATAAAAAAGCCAAGAAAAGAACCATTCATGACAAGATAACATTTACACAATCAATTCCACTTTTAAAAATCCAAGATCATGTCACATGTCACATTAATTTATAAATTCCAAACAGGGTACCTACACACACAAAGCCACCATTTTCACACCCAAATGCCATTTTGAAACACTACACACACCAAAATATTTTTAGAACTTAATCTACTTTGCTTACAGCATCAATTAAACAAATTGAAATTTTTAAAGAAAACACTTTTACAATTAGACGTCCACCAAGAAATTTTTTTAAGCAATTTCAGAAATCTGTTGCACAAATTTAAACACCAAAACGCACTCAAAACCTCTTTTTTGAAAAAACACACTTTGATGCCACACCAAAAACACACATTGCAGCTCTTTCACATTCAAACAAACTAAATGCACAATTTTGAGAGCACTGATAAATATCTCAGTGTCGGTGTTCACAACAAAACACATTAACATCACATAAACACTCTACTAAAAAAGTAAATGCACAACAAAACTCAGTCAAAATCACATTAACAACATGTAAACTACTTAAAAAATGTGCTAAATTAATTAAATTAACAAACTAATTCACCAGAAAATTTATGAAACAATTTTCATAATATGACGAATGACTCAAAATACTAAAAATTCATCCAGAAAAATCCTCTATGAATCGATGAAAATAGATTCTAAAACAGAGCACAATTTGTATAGTTCATAAACTGCTAATAAATAGTTCAACATAAATTTTCACATAAAACACACCTATATCACATATACATATCAACTTCAATTAAAAACCTGATTCGCATCAAAAAAACTAATTAATAAATATGCTAAAATAATTTAAGAAGAAAAATAATTCATCAAACAATGGTTAAATGCAGAACCACCCACCTCACATGAAGATATTGCTGGAAAGTGGTTCAAAACCTCTACTGCACCACAATCACATCATGTACAAACCCTATAAATCCAATAAATCCTTGAGGATGTCACTCGTGGCTTAAATAACAAAACCAATCATGCCTCACTGCAGAAATTAATGGCTAAACATATCTTTCCTTCTACCCAATACTAACCCGTGAAATTAAAAAAAAAGATGCATAGAAAATTGGAGATGCTTCTGCTAAAGCACAACACAATCCATGTAATTAACAAAAATTAAACACACTAATAAAGGACGTATAAGGATTACCAGAGGGAGGGTTTCTCCGTACGGAGACTGGCCGACTGAGAAGCAGGGGCATGGCGCGACGGGGTGTGTCTGGGGAAGGGGCAGGGCGTGATAGGGTGATTCTTTGGAGATTCTCGCAGGAATGGGTAGAATGTCAGCTACAAGGGGAGGCTGATGGGGTGGCACTTCAAGCTGGATGGGGAGCAGGGGCACAGCGTGAAGCGAGGAGGCCAGGGGAGGGGTCTGCAATGGCGTAAGGTCGAGGGAAACAGGGGAGGTCTGGTGGGATTCCGAGTAGGAGGCAGGGTGACAGCACGACCGGGCTGGCCAGGAGGGAGGCGCTATGCAGACTAAGGCCATGGAGGGGTGTTTGATGTCGGAAGGCTGAGGGGAGAAAGGGAGGTCCTCCAGACAGTTGCGCGCTGGGAGGGAAGCCTGGTGGAAGAGAAGAGAGGGAGTGATATGGGAGGTGCAACATGAGGGGAATAGGGGGTAAGGGGGTAAGGGGGGTGTGCCGAAATGTGGGGAAGGAGGGTGAAACCCTAACACCAAAAAAATCTAAATAAAATGAATAAATAACCAAATAAAATAAAACTAAAACTAAAAAGTAAAAACAACAACTAATAAAAAAACTAAAACAAAAAAAATATTAATAAATAAAATAACTTAATTATTATAACAATATTAATAATAACAAGATTCTTAAAAAATATTATTATTACCATAATTAAGATAATTCATTAAATTTTTACCACGCTTATTTTTATTTTATTTCAATTTCATTTTTCATGACATTTTATTTGTTTTCCTTAAACATCGAGTCGGTCATGCATTGAATCAGGCGAGGTTTCATGGTGACTCAAGAAAAGCAGCGCAGCTTTGACCACAATGCATTGAATGCTGTCAAGTCCAAAACATGTGTTTTTAAATAAGAACCAAAAAAAATTAAGTCAGGCTTCAATCCAAATCACCTGATGCCCAGGAAATTAATAAATAAAATAATTTAAAAGAGGCGGGTGTGACAACTCTCCCCACCATAGCACTTTCCATCCCTAGAAATCCAAAACTAAGACTGAACCCCAAATAAGCAACTGATACCCCATTGGGGTTCAAAAATGATCCCTACAAAAAGCAAGTGAAAAGAGGCAAACGCACTGTGCTCAGAGAAAGTGACTTAAATGACAACCTCAAGAAACTCGTAAAAAGACTTTCTGATATGTTTCACCCACCCCTAAGATCTAGGACACATCTAGTTGATTAACCGAGGAAAGTAACTCTCTCACCCATAGAAACCAACTTCGCAAACCAAAACACCTCGAGCACCAATGAACGAAAACCACGTCATTTGAATGGAAATAACAAACAAGACGAAGCACATCCAAGGAACACTGTGATCACCTACCACCAAGTCATCTTTATGAACAAAACCAAAACGCCAACATAAGGAAAGCTCGAAGGGGCTCCCAACCATTAAAAACCTACCAACGCCCGAGATGAGACTGGAAAACTAGCACGGGGAGGCCTGAGTGGAATCCCCACCATTATGAAAAAGGCTAGAACTGATTCATTCTAGTGAAATTTGAGTGAGACCCACCATGGGTCTCCCCACCATTAGAACTATCGGAAGATACACAACTTTGATATTTCCTGTTACTGACCAAACACCCCACCAAAAGGGGCGGGGAGGGAGGGGGCCAACCACTGGGGTGTCAAAACCAAGACCCAAGATAGACCAACATCTCCATATCCCTGGATGAGAACTAATCAAATTTGAGACCGATTTACCCAACAGACCCCATAAGGACCACAAAAAGTGATTACACCTGCTGGGATGCAACCCCCAGGACTTTAAGGTACGAGATGACCACGCCACCTCATAGCTACGGGAAACCTCACGCACCCAAATAGGTCATTCAGAATGTAACAGCTATAGTAAACAATTTAAACTCTCTTCACCATTAATACCAACGAAATAAATGAAGCTGGGGTCCCATACACTCCTGAAGTTCCTAACCATGCGCCAGCTTCACTTTGAGGCCTATGGATGGAGCCCTGATGTTTGAAGCATCTCCTATCTCGTAGTCAGGTATTGAAGACTCTTGAACAGAGATACTTCTTTCCTAGTTCCGCAAGAAACCATACAACATTCAAGACAACACCATAAAACACAACACACTCTGACATCCACCTACTCCCACATGGAACATTTACCAACACAAGAGCTCAACTGATTCATGTACACCACCCTTTTTCACACCGAATGAGAACACGACACCACAAATCGTCACTGGACATGACCATTGTTGTTAAGAGAAACATTACACGGAGAGAGACATCAAACTGAGTCTTAAACAACACATGATTCCTGCAATCGACTATAGCAGCCCAATGGGACTGGGTCTGCCACACTAGTGGCCAAACACAGACCCTTTCTTAAATGAAAACAACAAAGGAACAAAGGTAATTTATAATAGCATCCCACACCGACAACTTCAGGCTACCTCCACCTTTACCACTGGAATCACATTCACCATTTTCAAATAGGAATTTCAACTTAATGAGGTCAAACTTCACCACTTGAATATCAAATGACTAAAGGAAACCAAAGTTTCATCAAACCCCTCCCACATCACCCTCCTGATGTAGGAGGATCTACTTTATTGTAAAAAGGAGAGGTGGGTTCAATCCTAGAATTCAAAAAGAGAGTCCTTCAATCAACTGGAGGGCCGACCAACGATGAATTCTATGTGTCCGCACTTCAATCACATGTTGACGCTTTACGCGCGGGGGGGGGGGGGCACAAGTCAAGAAAGAAAATCATGGACCCAATAAAACTAGTCCAATAGTCAAGACATACCACAAGAAAACACTAAATGTGCAGGGGGGACCACTGCAAGGGAATCCCGAAGCACTTTTCAAAATAAGTCACTAATCACACGCTTGCATACCAACTTACAAATAAAAATTCTAACTCAAGACACAAATCATTCAAAAAGGATTCTCAGCTCGAATAGCCTCACATCCAATATTTCCAAAACATAAGGACAAACCATGAAATCATCGGTTACTAAAACACCAAATTTTCATTTAACAAAACTTTTTGAAAATAAGAAAATCTAGTGGGTTACACAAACACCAATGGTGTCCCATGGGCCTCACACATGCATGTTCTCCTGTCACATAGGTAACCACCTCATGTACATCCAGGCACTCATCCGATCATACCATTAATCATTTCTCCTTCCATATATACCCATGCATGTGGTTTCCCATGAGAACACTAAGGATCAAAATCATACCTTTCCATTTTTTTCAAAACCAAAAAAATCAACCCACACTTTTCAAACCTCACACATCATTTTCTTTTTAAAGCGCTTCATTTCAAAACATTTTCCAAGACCAAATCATTTTTAATTAAAAACCATATTTCTATGATTCCAAAATAAAGAGATGAGAAATGATTCAATAGAATACTAGTGTCAGTGGGTGACTGGGACATATATTCGGCAGCCATATGCCAATCACGCCACCACCACAGAGAGTATTACAGGACAACGTCCTCTTCTCCTCATGGATTTTTAGACCCTACGAGCTCACTGGGACCACTAACCCCACTCCCTTTTCATTTCCCCTAGACAAGATTAACCACAAGGACCAACGACTCAGACAAACCTCAACTTACCTTGGTAACTCGAGTCCCGCTATGAGGTGTGATGGCCAGGCACCTTGATCGTAGCTAGAATGTCAAGTTTAGACACCCTTGACTTTGGTCAACCCTGACTCTATCACAAAGAAACATGACCCAAGATAGAAAACCTACCTCTGATACCATTTTTCCATAAACCAGACTGGGTCACCATCTAACCCGATGCTCGACCCGGTCCGTGACATGGTCTGAAGGGCGTTCCCAATCCCCACGAGCTAGCACAAGTGCCCAAGTATCAAAAACAATACATGGGAATGACTTACCCGAAACAATAAGCACAAAACCACTAGTAAGACAAATAAAATGAAACTGGAAATAGGCAACCAAACATGCCTTTAAACCATAATAAGATTTAAAGTCTACAATTCAACTAAAGACCCAAAGGGGACTACAACAATATAGAAAACTAAAACTCCAATACCAACCTCTAGGCAACATGAGAAGCTACATACCAAAGCTACTAACCCCAACCTGCACATGAATACCATCAACAACTTGAACCACCATCGTTAAGAATGATTCCTCAACTTGGGATATAGAAAGAACTAGGTTTACATACACCTAAAGGTGTATGTAGGCTGTGAGCTGAAGGCCCAAAAGGATGCCACCGAAAGAAAAAGATTCCATGCATAACCATTAAATGAAAAATAAATTTTTTCGTTAAATAGATAAAAATGAAATAAATGATTGAAAAATATTTAATGAAAATAATTTTTAATGACATGTGTTTTAGATGAAAACAATTTTAAAGAAAATAACTTAAATTAAAGCACACACGCACATTTGTTTTTAAGATAACCAAAGTGTCATGTTGGTGAGCGTAAAGTAAACAGGGAGCACCAAATATGGGAGAGGCCTCATAAGTGTTAGCTAGCATGGATCCCTAGATCTTCATGTCTCGGTGAAACATGGATTAGAAACCACGACCCTCAGAAAACATGGATAAAAAACCACAACCCTCAGCCAACATGTCTTAGAAACCATGACCCTCAGTCATTCATATGTTTAGTTGGTGTTTCAGTCGTCAATCCTGCTAAGTGAAATAGGTCTGAAGCCACCCTTGGATCACTAGACCACTAGTCTAGTCCACCTTCCTAGCTACCCAGGCTTCCCGCTTTGTGCTAAAAAAAGTTTCAAGTTCATAATTGGTGAACATCACATAAACAAGCCAAGCAAAGCACCATGCATGACAAGATACCATTTACACCATCAATTCCACTTTTAAAAATCCAAGATCACATCACATGTCACATTAATGCATAAATTCCAAACAGGGTACCTACACACACAAAACCACCAATTGTACACCCAAATGCCATTTTGAAACATTACACACATCAAAATATTTTTAGAACTTAATCTTCTTTGCTTACACCATAAATTAAAAAAATTAAAATTTTTAAAGAAAACACTTTTACAATTAGACGAACACCAAGAAAGTTTATTAATCAATTTCAGAAATCTTTTGCGCAAATTTAAACACCAAAACGCACTCAAAACCTCTTTTTTGAAAAAACACACTTTGATGCCACACCCAAAACACACACTGCAACTCTTTCGCATTCAAACAAACTAAATGCACAATTTTGAGAACACTGATAAATAGATCAGTGTAGGTGTTCACAACAAAACACATTAACATCACATAAATACTCTACTAACAAAGTAAATGGACAGCAAAACTCAGTCAAAATCACATTCACAGCATGTAAACTACTTAAAAAATGTGCTAAATTAATTAAATTAACAAACTAATTCACTAGACAATTTATGAAACAATTTTCAGAATATGCCAAATGACTCAAAATACTAAAAATTCATCCAAAAAATTACTCTATGACTCGATGAAAATTGACGCTAAAACAGAACACAATTTGTATAGTTCATAAACTTCTAATAAATAGTTCAACATAAATTTTCACATAAAACACAACTATATCACACATACATATAAACTTCAATTAAAAACTTGATTCACATAAAACAAAATAATTAATAAATATGCTAAAATAATTTAAGAATAAAATTAATTCATCAAACAATGGTTAAATGTGGAACCACCTACCTCGCATGAAGATATTACTGGAATGTTGTGAAAAACCTCATCTGCACCGCAACCGCATCGCGAACAAACCCTATCAAGGCCAAAAAATACAAGAGTATGTCACTCACGACTTAAATAAAAAAACCCATTTAAAGGCGCTTTCATGGGCGCTTTCAAATGATGTTCGGTTTTGGGTTACTTAGGTGCAGCAGAGTGGCTGACCAAGGTCCTCTCTCAAAGGAGGAAGCAAATTATAACAACTTATTAAAGGTATTATAAAAATAAAATAAAAGAGAATAAAAACACTAATTGTAAGGATGGGTGTTGTTTATCTTTTATAAAACTATAAGAATTTTTTTGGAAGAAGATTTCATTTTTTTTGTTTTTATTTTTGAAATGAAGTTCGATTAAAAATACATAACAAGAAGATGTTTTTTTAGACAATATTTAAAAGGCATAATTGATATAACTCTACCTATCCACTCAATTATTTATAATTATAATTTAAATTAACATTCACTTAATTATGATCCCTTAATTTGTTAAGTCTCGAACCCTGTGAGAATTAACTTTACCACAAAGATGAAGTGAATTTAACCCTAGGCTAACTTTGGAACATGCAATCGCAGCACCCTGCTTTGATTGATGTTCTAAGGTTAGATTATGGTAAGTTGTAAATTAATGAACATTTCCATTCTTGAGAATAAGGATTAATTGTATTTAGGGTATATATTTTAACTCTACAAACTTATTCTGTGTGGTCTTGTATTACCAATAAAGTTTGCGCTCTCACAATTTAAACAAAACCTCAACCTCGCGTGTTTTTGTGTTAATTATTCAATTGCTTTCTTAGTTTCTTATAATTTAATAACACAATTCATGGATTATATTATGTGAATTAAAGTAGCTCAATGACTCAAAATAATTAAATGAAGAGGGTAGAATATAGATCGATCACTAGAAAACTACTCTTCCATGGGCGGTGTGATCATTGTGGAGACGTTTTGCATGAGCAAAGGATTGAAAGGGTAGAACCCAATCTTGTATCCACTATTGATTCCAACCCAATTAGGAAGATTAAGAGAATAATAAATTTGAACAAAATAGAAGAAAAGATAATAAATAAAATAATAACAAAGATTTTTATTACACAAATGAAAACATTACAACATGATGAAGAGAAGAAGGCTTCGATGAGGGGATACTTGCTTCAAGAGATACCCCTCTTAAAATGGTTAGAGAATTTGGGTGAAAACAATTCTCATATGCCTCAAATATCCTAATTCACATCCCCAATTACTCCAAATGAGAAAAACTCTAATTTATAGAGTGGATGGGAGGCTAGGTTACAAGTGGTTTCAAGTGTGAATGGGGAAATTCGGAAAAATATTTTAATCCAACTTGCACTGCCCATTTGACCACCAAAACGCATGACGAAGCTATTCTTATAGAATGATTATCTGTGCTAAATTTAATCCTAGATATACTATCAAAATTTGGGCCTAATACAAGCACGTATAAAGACGTTATGGCCCAAATACAGAACCCATGTCCATTATGGTGAGTCCATCCCACTAATGACTTAATGTCCCATTTACTCCATCCAAATGCACTCTTTATCTCTAGTGTCCTAAATAAAAGTTGTAGAAAATTAAGTTAGGAACACTGTTACAAAATATTAAGTTCAAATAATTCATATTAAAATATATATTTTGAAATACTACAGTGTATTTTAAAAGGGTAAAACTAGAATTTTCATCAAATTTTCAAATGAATGATCTAATCCCAAATATTTCATAAATGAATATATTTAGCACAATGTGAGGAAATTGTGTAATTTATTATAAATAAAATATTCAAAAAAATAGTGTTTTATCAACTCCCCCACACTTACCCTTTTGCACTCCTGGGAAAAACCTCATATCATGTAAACATCAATATCAAATCAAAACAAATTTTAAAACACATATCCTTGAGATCCAAAAACTAACACCGAGAAACAAAAGATATCATGCCTCATAAAAAAATATTATTTAAAGTTCTCTATTTATATCATTCAATATATTTCCACTTCATTTATCCTCCCATGCACAAAACACTTACCTCACTAGAATTTTCTCTTATCACACAAATGTCAATTTTTTAGCAATGTCTTTGTCATCCAAACTCATACAAGGGTCACCATAGGCTTGATAAATTCCTAAATCACCACACAAATGAGTCAAGGACATATGTTTATCATGAGTACTTTTCAGGTTTGTTCTATGGTTTTTAGTTGGTAGGATTAAGATGTGAAAAATTCTGAGGCTGAATGAGGGGGGCTTGACTCTTTTTGAGGAAAAATTGCATTAATCTAATTTTCACTTACATATGGTCTCCTCCTCAATTCCCATAGCATCAATTCGTGTTCATCATCATGAATTTTCACACCAATCAACATTTCAGTAGTAAAAATGTCAATCTTCTCAAGAATGATTTTCTTGAAAGCTCCAGATAAGCACAATTTTCTTCCTCTATTAGAAGATTTAGAAAGGCACAGCTTCAGTTATCATGAAAGCTCCATAAAATGAATAGTTTTCAATATAATGATTTTCTTCAGCAGCAAACACATCTATTCAAAATTTAATTTTCCACCCAAATTATCACAAAATGTGGTAGCAAAACACAATATAGCTTCCCCCACACTTAAGTTCAACTAGATTATGCAATTTCATTTCAAGAGTTGGTTGGATAGGGAAAATTGGATTGTAATGTGCCTAACCTAACAGGATGTTCATGGATTCTAAGGGATAAAAGGATTAAATGTTCAAGGTAGGCCATTATAAAAAAAGATTATTTTAAATGGGGGCTTTAATACTAAACAAATTCTTCAATCATTTAAAACATAAGTACCTCAAACCCTCAAGTTTTGACTTAAATAAATCAAATCTTGGTTAAATCAAGCATGGCTTGGTTCTCTCAAGAAGTGAGGTGAATGTGAAGAATATGAAAAGAATGGTTCAAAAGCCTCACATGAAAGTGATTTCAAATATAAAGACAGTGGGATGTGGCATGGGATTCAAAATTCAGAGTACTTTTTATGAAATTACTAAAGATTTGAACTTGAAACAAAGTTATTTTCAGTATTCATTTAAGCTCAGTTTCATGGGAATTTTTTTTTCACTTATTGATATGGATTTCAAAATGGTTATGAGAGTCATTTCAGCTCAAAAGTTTCAAAAACACACAAAAAATTGAAAAATAAACACACAAAATTTGAAAAACACAATTTTTTTTTAAAAATCATTGAAAAAAAGGAAAACAATTTAAATTACTAAACTAAAAGGTTCCCTCCCCCACACTTAAAATATTGAATTTTCCTCAATGTGAACCCATTAGATGATATATTCACATGAAATGTATAATTTTAAACAGGATAAATAATAAAAAAGTGAAAGGGTTAGGAACAGCCTGTTATGCTCAAGAGATGATGGGGTCATGCAGTGTGATGAAATACACTACATCAGTAGGAATTCCCTCAATGTATTTATTCAAATGTTTCCCATTGACTGTAAAGCTCCTTATAGTGTCCTCTTTTGTGATCTCAATTGCACCATAAGGAAAAAAATTAGTTACAACATAAGGACCTAACCACCTGGAACACAACTTACCAGGCATCAGCTTTAGTCGTGAACTATAGAGCAAGACTTTCTCTCCAACTTTAAATTCTCTTTTCTGGATCATTTTTTCATGAGATGTTTTTTATATTTCCTTGTAGAGCCTTGAGTTCTCATATGAAGACAATTGAATCTCCTCAAGCTCTTGAATTTGCATCTTCCTTTGGATTCCATCTTGGGCCAAATCCATGTTGCATTTCTTTATAACTCAATAAGCTCGATGCTCAACTTCCACAGAGAGATGACACGCTTTTCCAAAAACAATCCGAAATGGGGACATACCTATGGGAGTTTTGTATGCTATCCTATATGCCCATATCGCATCATCCAAGTGCTTGCTCCAATCCTTCCTATTTGGAAGCACAGTTTTCTCCAAAATCTGTCTCAACTCACGATTTGAAACCTCATCCTGACCATTTGTTTGGGGGTGGTATGGTGTTGATGTTTTGTGTGACATCCCATACTTCTGAAGGAGGGAAGCCAAATTCTGATTGTAGAAGTGTGTCCCTTGGTCACTGATGATAGCCTTCGGTACTCTAAACCTGCAAAAAATCTTCACTTTGACAAAGTCCAAAATAACATGAGAATCATCAGTCCTGGTGGCCTTAGCCTCCAACCATTTGCTCACATAATAAAAGAAAACAAAAATATATAGGAAACCAAATGAAATAGGAAAAGGACCCCTAAAATTGATTCCCCATACATCAAAAATTTCACAGAATAGTATGGGTTGTTGGGACATCTCGTGTCTCCTAGAAATTTTTCCCATGTGTTGGAAATGTGAGAACAACTTAAAAACACATGGGAATCATGGAATAAGATAGACAAATATAATCCAAAGTCCAAAACTTTCCTAGATGTCCGTTGGGGTCCAAAGTTTCCACCAAAAACAAGTGTATGACAGAATTGCAGAATAGACTCAAACTCAAGATCAGGAACACACATCCTAATAACTTGGTCACTACACCTACGCCATAAGTAGGGATCATCCCACACATAAAATCTAGACTCAATATTTAACTTTTGGACTTGTTGTTTCTTTAAATTTTCAGGGATTTCGGATGCAATAAGGTAGTTCACTAAATCCACATACCAAGGATGCATAACTGAGATGGAATAAATATGCTCATCGGGGAAAGTGTCTCGAAGTGGTACCTGGTCCAAGGTGTCATCCTCTAGTGTGTGAGTAAGCCTACTCATGTGGTCCGCCACTAAGTTTTTGGACCCATTTTTGTCCTTTATCACAATGTAAAATTCCTGAAGAAGGAGCATCCATCGAATTAGCTTGGGCTTTGCGTCTGGATTCTTCAATAGGTACCTCAGAGCTGCATGGTCAGAAAAAAAAACTACTTTAGAGCCCAATAAATATGAAAATAATTTATCTAAAGTGAATATAACAACAATAAACTCATTTTCTGTGGTTGTGTAGTTTGATTGGGCTGAATCCAGTGTCCTCGATGCATAGGCAATCACATGTGAACATCCCTCCACCCTCTGAGATAAGACAGCTCCAACCGCAAAGTTGGATGCATCACACATAAGCTCAAAAGGAATCTTCCACCGTGGGGTTTTATGATCATTGGAGTGGTCATACACTTCTTTATCTCATCAAAGGAAGTCCTGTAAGAATCATTAAACACAAAATCAAAATCCTTTTTAAGTAATCATGACATAGGAAGATCAATCTTACTAGAATCTTTGATGAATCGCCGATAAAATCTTGCATGCCCTAGGAAAGATCTAACATCACACACACATGAAGGATATGGTAAGGATGAAATAATATCTAACTTAGATATATCAACCTCTATCCTATGTTTTGACACTACATGCCCTAAGACAATGCCATGCTCTACCATGAAATGAAACTTTTCAAAGTTCAAGACCAGATTCTTCTCAATACAATGATTTAACACCTTTCCCAAACTACTTAGACATTCTTCAAATGAAGACACATACACTGTAAAATCATCCATGAATACCTCCATGTAGGTCTCAATAAAATTAGAAAAAATACTCACCATGCATCTTTGGAAGGTACCTGGGGCATTGTAAAGTCTAAATGGCATCCTTTAGTAGGAAAAAGTGCCAAAGAGACAGGTTAATGTAGTCTTATCCTGATCCTCTGAAGCTATAGGAACCTGAAAATATCCAAAAAATCCATCCAAGAAACAATAGTGTGTCTTCCCAGCTAGTATCTCAAGAATTTGATCAATAAATGGGAGGGGGAAATGGTCTTTGCGAGTGGACTAATTTATTTTCTTATAATAAAGACACACAAGCCAACTGTTTTGTACCCTCATCAGAACTAACTCCTCTTTATCATTTTTTACAACTGCAACACCACTTTTCTTAGGCACAACCTAAATTGGACTCACCCACTGGGAATATGAAATGGGATAGATTATACCTGCCTTGAGTAAATTTTCAACCTCTTTTTTAATAACCTCCAAAAGTGTTGGATTTAGTCTCCTTTGTGGATGCCTAACCGGTTTAGCCCCATCCTCCAAAATAATCCTATGCATGAAAATGGAGGGGCTAATACCTGATATGTCAGCCAAGGTCCACCCAATTTCTCTGATGTTCTCCCTCAAAATATTCAAAAGTCTTTCTTCATGTTCAAAAGGGATATTTTTAGCAATGATAACAGGTAATTTATCACCACTTAACAAGTATGAGTATTTGAGATTTGGTGGAAATGGCTTGAGTTCCAGTGTAGGGGTGGTGTATGGACGGAGACATAAAAGGAACTGAAATATGTGCAAAAAGAGCATCAGTATCAGAATATACATCATCAAAATATGAGAATAAAGCATCAAATCTATCATCATACTCAACAGCCATGTCATAATTAGAGTTAACATGATCAAAATCAGAATATGAGTCCATTTAAAAATCAAATCTAAGAGAGTCTTGTGCATTAGAAATAGGTGTGGAGGTACTCTTAGACATCAAACTAGAACCAATAATCACAATCTCCATAAGCATATAACAATCATATTCCATGGGGTTTTTATTTGGTGGTTCAAAATGGGAGATAAAAAATGCAGAATGATCCTATAAGGGGTACTTCATGGAACCCATAACATTAAATATCACAACTTTATCCCCAAATTCCATGGAAAGTGTACCCTCATTGACATTTATGATAGTTTTTTCAATTTTGAGGAAGGGTCTACCTAAGATAATGGGAGCATGAGAACTTACATGATCATCTTCCATGTAAAGCACATAGAAATATGCTAGAAAGATCATGTCTCTTACCCAGACAAGTACATTCTCAAGGACTCCCGCTGGATATGTTGTAGCTCTATTTACCAACTGCACCACTACTCTCGTCGACTTCAACTCACCAACCTGCAAAGAAGAGAATACAGAGTGAGGCATCACATTTATGGAAGCTCCCAAATCATAAAGAGCATTAGAAAAGTGAAAATACCCTATGGTGGTGTAAGAACCCGGATCTTCGTTTCATGTATGTTTTTCCTTTTCTGGTCATTTTTGAGAAAAGAGGAGTTTCTGGAAATTTTTGAAGTACACACTGTGTACTTTCAAAGTACATGTCGTGTACTCCTTTTCAGCTCAAATTCGTGTGCTGGCTGTGTCCGGGCCACACACACGGTGTGTAGGGGTGATGAGGAGGCCTCTTAAAGCGGAATACGGAAAAACAGATTACACGCCGTGTACCCTAGAAGTGCATTCTGTGTATTTTCTTTTTTTCACTAAACGCACCGGGGTCGCACCTAATCGCAAGAATTACCTTTTTCTAGGTTTCATTCGGATGAGAGCTCCCATATGGCCATGATCCTTATCTGATCCCCCGAGTTTTTGTTCGATCTCCATTTCATCTGTCGTCGATTACGTTGGGATCGCCTCGATAAGCTCTCTCTTCTGCTTTAGCCTTGTTCCAAGATTCCTCCTCATTTTCAAGTTATCATGGGTTGAGAGTTTTGGAAGTTTTCTCAGATCTTAGACGTTCTACGGAGAATCAATCATCGTGGTTCACTTATATTTATCTCCTAGCATTGAGGTAGGTGGTTTGTTTCCCTGCGTTGAATGTCTTTGAGTTTTGGTTGCAAAAGTGTCAGATACCCATGTATCGGGTATCCCGGGTTTTGGATTTTGATACTATTGTTTGTTTGCCTTATATTTCTTATTATATTATGATTAATTGATACTAATGTATGCTTGGTTGCATGTTTGAGGATCACCCCATGGGTGTTTCTTTCCCTGTTTGGTTGTTTATCACTGTTTGGCACTGTTTTCCTGTGAGGAAAACCCTATTGCTATTGCTAGTTTACTTATTATAACTGATTGCATGTGTTTCCTACTGTTTAAATGATTTTGATTCTTGTAGCTATTAGTCAAGTAGTTTTTGAACTTACTTAGGGCTGCTGACAATCGATTACACTTGACTGGACTGTTCAGGGCTGTGAGAACCTGGTGCGGGAGATCAAAGAGGGAATAGACGATTGAGTGCTTCCCTAGAGGGTCTGTTGGTTTCAGTTTCGTATGCATGACCTACAGGAATATTACTTTTTGCTTCCCAAAAGTGTTATTAGTTTACAAACGTATTGAGACCATAGGAGGAATTAGACGTAAGTGCTTCCTCAGAGAGTCTGTAGCTATCGTTGCAAGACTATAGGGGAATTGACGTGAGAGCTTCCCAGAGTGTATGTGCCTTGTTTGATTACTGGACTATAGGGGTCTGCTAGTTTGAGCCACCTAGAGAGTCAGTGTGAATTTTTGTTTGGTTGGTTGTGACGAGTCCACCAAGAAAAAGAACAATCTTGGGTTTATACTGCTTGTGGGTTAGGTAGTCTTTTGAGTTACCTGTTGTGTTACTTGCTTTACCTTGGGATAGAGAGCTTTTCTAGTTTCCCTGGTTGTTTAATTAAATGAATGTGAATGGTAATTGGTAGGATTTTTACTGGTTTACTCCTAGTTCATTACTGTATTTATTTCATTTACTTTTTCTATATTGCTCACTAATAGTAGGGCACAAATCTTGTGGTGTTTTCCTACTGGGATTAGTTTCACACCCTGTTTGGGTCCTGCTTTTCATCCCAAACAGACTATTTGGTTGCAGGTGTGGATAGGTATTGTGGTCCTTTTACCTCAGGTACTTGATTGCTGGTTGGAGCTGAAGAGTAAGGGATCGGGCTTTGGCTCGTGATGCTGCTGGAGTTTCTGTTTAATTTTAGTATTTGGTTTCAGTTGTATTTCAGCACGTTGATTTGTTTACTTCTTTCCAAAGACACATGTACCATACTGCATCATTATTATATCAGACATTTCTTCTACTTTTATTTTCAGTCGTTGTATGTTGTTTACTGCTTTTGCTATTGTGTATGTTTGTTCTTACGCTGTATACTTTACCAAATGAGGGCATAGTTTTCTCACCGACTCACTAAGGCCCTCGCTGCTAGTCGGCAGCCTCTGGAATTTGGGAAAACGCACTTTAGGTCATGTGGCGAACCGGGTATGGGGCACCGGTTATGTGGATCCGGATTTGGGTCGTTACAAAGTGGTATCAGAGGAGGTTTTCTTTCTTTTCTATTACCTTACTATTTTAGGACAATATATAGGGATAGGAAGGAATGGTTAGTTAGTACTTAACTATGCCCGGGAGTAATTAACCCGTGTACAGGGAAAAGCCATATTACCTCGTAATTGCAATTTTTAGTTTTTGCAAGTGTTACAGTTTATTATATTTCACCATTGGGTGATGCACGTGTTTTTTGTTATTACAATTTATATGATTGTGGTTTTATTTTGTTGCAACCCGATGAGATGAGGGTATGCCATCTCATGCATCATATAGGCACTAGTTAGAAAATCACATGTCATGCCTTTTTCCATGTCATATAGGGTGAATTATAGATTTCATGTTGTTGTGATAGATGTCGTGATAGATTATGCATGATGTTGTGATAGTTTACTGTGATAGAAATACCTCTACGTTGATAGGGTGTTGTTTATTTTTGCAGTTAATTTTTCATGGATTCCAAACTTTGGTCTTAGAGGTGTTATGGGCCCTCGAGGATCAGAATTTGGCAGATCATTGGATTGTTATGTTTTTTACTTGTTGTATGAATTGTTATGATGCTAAGATTTAATTTGCGGGGAGTATGGGCCCCCACGGATCGGAATTTGGCACATAGATGTTTGTTTTTCAGTGTTTATGGCGTTCGATGTAGTTTCTGAGCTACTGCCCGGAAAAACCCAGAATACACGGCGTATACTTTATTAATACATGTCGTGTAGTTTTTTTACAGTGTTACTGACTGTGTGAACAGAGACACGGGGTTGTAAAAAGTCTTCGGGGACACGCCGTGTACGATAAGTACATGTCGTGTAGTAGTCAACCATGTACCTGCCCGTGTCACTAACAACACGGGTCGGGGAAACTCGTGTACTACACGCCGTGTTTTGTACAAACACGCCGTGTATCCTTGTTCTAAGTACTCAGCCGTGTCACGAACAACATGGGTCAGTGTTATCTTTCCTTATACATGTCGTGTTTGTTCGGAACACGCCATGTAAGGGTCAGGCATATAGCCGGCCATGTAACCTGTTACACGAGTTGCTGAACCTGTCTAGTACACGTCGTTTCCTTATTGAACACGCCGTGTAGTTTAGGATTAAGAAGACCGTGTAGGTTAGATGTGTAAAGAGACTCGGGAAGGGGAGTGGAGTTCAAGTACACGTCGTGTGTTGGGACAAAACGCCGTGTAGTCTGGGGTGTTACACGACCAGTCGTGGCAGAGGTACACGCCCATGTGAATGGATTTAACAAACACGCCGTGTAGTTTAAATACACGTCGTGTAGTCGTGTTTTTCAAACTTAAGTGTTTCTCTCTATCCATTACCATTTTGTACCCTTGTGTTTTTTGTCCTTGTTAATCCTAAATATGAGGTGTGCTTTTGACCTTTCAGGGCTATGGCACCAAGACGTCCTCCCGTTGCACGTCAGAAACCAGGCAGTGACTGTACGCCTGATACGACAGACTAGGGACTACTAGTAGTTCCACCGATCGATCCGGACATGTCACCTGCAGTGATTCCAGACACTGGTATCAACGCTCAGTTCAAAGAGGGTTTCATGAGATTCATGCATACCTTCCAAGGAGCTCAGCATCCTGCCCCGTCTATGGAAGAGTTGATGCGGGTTTTTCAGCAGCAGCATCCTCCCACTTTTACAGGGGATGGAGGACCTCAGGCTGCAGAGTCATGGCTAGAAACCATAATTTCCATCTTCGAGCATCTGGAGACACCCCCAGAAATAAGGGTGAATCTTGTGACTTACATGCTGTGAGATTCTTCCAAGAGATGGTGGGATGTAGTTTCGCAGGCAGGGTGCCAACGGACTATGGATTGGGACGAGTTCCAGTATACATTCTATGACTACTTCTATCCGGCGATGCTGAGGGCTGACAGAGACAGAGAGTTCATGAACCTGCAGCAGGGTACTCTTTCGGTTATGGAGTATTCCTCCTGTTTCACTAAGTTACAGCGCTTCACTCCCGTTCTGGGGAATGATGATCTGTTTTTGGAAAGGAAGTTTGAGGAAGGACTCAAATCAGAAATTAGATCTCAGGTGAACATTTTCCAGTTGACTTCTATTACTCTGATAGTCAACCAGGTGTTGATCACCAAATGAAATCTGAGGGAGATTGGAGCTATTAACTAGGGCGGTTCAGTATCCAAGGCTGATTCATTTCATACTGACAGTAGGAAGCGCCACCGAGAGTCTACTCGAGGTGACTCGAGGAAGCGAGGTATTTTTTCTGGTCGACGAGATATTCCTTCTGGCAACTAGGTGGTGTGATATCAGTGTGGAAAGAGTGGACATAAGAATCCCCAGTGCCCAAGAGACCCAGTGGAGTGGCGATCTTGCGGCAAGATGGGTCATCTTCAACATTTTTGCAGGGTTCTTCTTCCAGTGGCTAGTGAAGGAGGATCTATTTCTACTCCTTGTATAGGAGCAGGATTACCAGTTCTACATTAGACTAGGGGTTGGAGTTCTTTAGGTCATTCAGGCCAGGGAAGAGGCCATGGACGCGGTGGTTAGGCTCAGGGAGGATCAGCTCAGGGATATCAGGCTACTACACAGGGCCGCGGTACTGGCCATACATTTGCGGTAGAGCAGATTCATCAGGGGAGAGATCCTGGACCTTCCACAGTTTGAGGTACGATCTTAGTATCCTTAGTTTTATCTTCTACACTTTTCGATATTGTATCTTCTCATAGCTTTGTTTCTGTGCACACTTTGGAGAGCCTTAGACTTACTGTCTTTACTTCTGAGTATATGATGACACTAGACACTCCCTTGGGACTTAGAACTGCTAGTGTGCGTCAGTGCAAGGAGTGCCCCCTTGAGGTTTGTGGGTGTCACTTCTTGTGGGATCTTTATGTCCTTGAGATGACTGGTTATGATGTCATTCTCAGGAAGGAATGGTTAGTTTCCTTCCAATCCTTTGTCGACTGCTATCACCAAAGGGTGAGTTTCACATCACCAGAGGGAGGATCTTTTCTTCACAAGGGAAAATGGGATGTCCAGGCGAGTAGAGCTGGAATAGAGCATCATGAGTTGGGCGGTGTTACAGCCCAGATTTCTAGTTTATATCTGGATGACTAGGGGACTTATCAGATAGATTTTCCTCCAGTGTTTGATCGTTTTCCAGATGTATTTCAAGAATAATTTTCAGGTCTTCCTCCAGAGTGAGAGGTAGAATTCTCTATTGATCTTATGCCAGGATCAGCACCGGTATCCATACCTCCTTATAGGATGGCTACACATGAGTTCCAAGAGCTCAAGAAACAGTTGTAGGAGTTGCAAGCTAAGGGTTTTATCTGACCTAGTACTTCCCCTTGGGGCTCGCCGGTGTTGTTTGTGAAGAAGGCGGATGGTACCTTACGGCTATGTGTGGACTATCGGAACCTGAACGAGTTTATAGTCAAGAAACGATATCCATTTTAGAGGATTGATGATCTTTTTGATTAGCTTCGAGGATCCAGGGTGTTCTCGAAGATTGACTTGAGATCCGGCTATCATCAGTTGTGCGTCAGACCATCGGATATACCTCTTACAGCCTTCTGGAGTAGATATGGTATGTACGAGTACTTGGTTATGTCGTTCGGTCTCATGAACGCGCCAGTAGTTTTCATGGCGCTGATGAACAGAGTTTTCCATCCTTTCTTGGATTCCTTCGAGGTGGTTTTCGTGGATGATATCTTGGTGTACTCTCACACTCGACACGACCATGCTACCCATCTTGTGATCTTATTGAGTACACTGATAGAGTATCAGTTATATGCTAAGATCTCAAAGTGCCACTTCTATATGGATGAGATTCACTTCCTGGGTCATGTCATCTCAGAGACAGGAGTATCAGCAGACCCAGAAAATGTGAGAGCGGTAGTTACCTAGGAGAATCCGAAGAATGTATTCAAGGTACAGAGTTTCTTGGGGATGGATGGTTACTACAGGTGGTTTATACAGGACTTTTCATACCTATAAGCACCGTTGACAAGTCTAACCAAGAAGGGGGTGAAGTTTTTATGGTCAGATCCTTGTGAGTCAACTTTTCAGAAGATGAAGGGGAGGTTGACGTCAACACCGATACTGGTCTTTCCAGAGTCGGGAAAGGGATATACTGTCTTCTATGATGCTTCAGGTATCATGCTGGGAGTTGTTCTTATGCAGGGAGATGGGGTCTTTGCTTACAGGTCTCGGCAGCTGAGGCCACACGAGAGGAACTACCCGACGCATGATCTGGAGTTGGCAGCTGTTGTTCACGCCTTACGCTATTGGAGACATTACCTTCTAGGAGAGCGCTTTGTGGTTTTCACCGACCACAAGAGTCTCAAGTACATCTTCACCCAGCATGAGCCGAATCTGAGACAGTGTAGGTGGGTCGAGTATCTTCAGTCCTTCGACTTTGAGCTTTCCTATACACCCGGTAAAGGCAACACAGTGGCTGATGCGTTGAGAAGGATAACTCAGATTTAGGCAGTTCAGGAGGCCAGAAGTGAGTGGTAGCTCATGGCTCTGTTCTCTGAGATGCACTTGGAGGTGCACGACAGACAGGGACATACCTTTCTCTCCTCTGTGGCTATTACCCCTACTCTTCTTGATCGGGTGCGGATGAGGCAGCTATCAGATTCAGAGGGATTAGTCCTACGGGAGAGTGTGTTAAGAGAGGACCCTCTTCCTAGATGGATAGTGGGTGAGGATGAGATCTTTCATTTCCAGGGACGCGTATGGGTGCCAGCAGAAATACGTAAGGATTTGATGCAGGATTTTCATTCCTCAGTTTGGGAAGTTCATCCTAGCATCACCAAGATGTATCTTGATCTACAGCGCCAGTACTGGTGGCCAGGTATGAAGAGAGATATTTCTGGTTTTGTCATGAGATGTTCGACTTGTCAGCAGGTGAAAGTAGAGAATCAGTGACCAGCATGGATTTTACAGCAGTTACCCATTCCGGAGTGGAAGTGGAACGATGTCGCGATGGACTTCGTGACAGGTTTGCCTTGCTCACCTCGAGGGAACGATGTTGTTTGGGTTGTCGTCGACAGGCTTATGAATATTGCTCACTTCTTTCCGATCAAGGAGACCTTCAGTGTTGATGATCTGGGATGAATTTACATCTGAGAGATTGTACGCATGCATGGAGTTCCACACTTCATTGTTTTAGACAGGGATGCGTTCTTTACTTCTCAGTTCTGGAAGGGGCTTCAGAGGGCTTTGGGTACACAAGTACTTTTGAGTACAGCATACCATCCCTAGACTGATGTCCAGTCTGAGCGTACGATCTAGGTGCTTGAGGATATGCTCTGAGCTTGCATTTTGGACTTTGGAGGTTCTTGAGAGAAGCATATCTCTCTTGTGGAGTTTGCCTACAATAACAGTTTTCAGGCGACTATTCAGATGGCACCTTACAAGGCCTTGTACGGTAGGCCATGCCGATCACCTTTATGCTTGCTGGAGGCAGGAGATGTAGCTTTGCTGGGACCTCGTCTTGTTTAGGAGACCTCAGAGAAAATAGAGTTGATTCAGAAGAGGATGTCTACAACACAGTCTCGGCAGAAGTCTTATGTTGATCAGTGGAGACGACCTCTAGAGTTCGAGGTTGGGGATCATGTTTTCCTGCATGTCGCACCGAGGTTGGGGCACAAGAGGACCTGGAGACAGGGTAAGATTTCACCGCAGTACGTCGGGCCATTTGAGGTGTTGGAGAGAGTTGGGCCGGTTACCTATCGGTTGCAGTTACCTCAGAGGTACCGAGCTATGCACGACGTCTTCCATGTTTCCCAACTCTAACGTTACTTTTCCGACCCGTCTCATGTCTTTCAATCCGAGGAGGTTGAGCTTGAATAGGATGCATCGTTTGAGGAGAATCCAATCCGGATTTTTGATCGCAATATGAAATTTCTCTGTGGTTGGTCTGTTCCTTTAGTACGGGTGCTATGGCAGCACGGGCGAGTGCAGGACGAGACTTAGGAGCGGGAGGCTGATGTACGATCGCAGTGGCTGGAGTTGTTTGTGATTTCTTCTTCTACGTCTCACTAGGGAAATTCGGGGATGAATTTCTTTAAGGGGGGAAGTTTGTAAGAACATGGATCTTCGTTTCAGGTATGTTTTTCCTTTTCTGGTCATTTTTGAGAAAAAGGAGTTTCTTGAAATTTTTGAAGTACACACCGTGTACTTTCAAAGTACACGCCGTGTACTCCTTTGCCGCTCGAAGCCATGTGTTGACAGTGTCCGGTCCACACACACGGTGTGTAGGGGTGATGAGGAGGCCGCTTAAAGCGGAGTACGGAAAAATAGAGTACACGTCGTATACCCCAGAAGTACACGTCATGTATTTTCTTTTTTTCCCTAAACACACCAGGGTCGCGCCTAATCTCCAGAACGACCTTCTTCTAGGTTTCATTCAGCCGAGAGCTCCCATACGACTGTGATCCTTCTCCAAACCCCCGATATACCATCCTATCTCTGTTTCAGCCACCGTCGATTGCGTTGGGATCACCTCGGTAAGCTCTCTCTTCTACCTTATCCTTGTTCCATGATTCCTCCTCATTTTCAAGTTATCATGGGTTGATCTTTTTGGATGTTTTCTCAGATCTTCAACGTTCTAAGGAGAATCAATCATCGTGGTTCACTTATATCTATCTCCTAGAATTGAGGTAGGTGGTTTGTTTCCCTGCGTTGAATGTATTTGAGTTTTGGTTGAAAAAGTGTTGGATACCCATGTATCGGGTATCCCGAGTTTGGGATTTTGATCCTATTGTATGTTTTCCTTAGATTTCTTGTTAGATTATGATTAATTGACACTAATTTATGCTTGGTTTCATGTTTGAGGATCACCCCATGGGTGTTTCTTTCCCTGTTTGGCTGTTTATCGCCGTTTGGCACCGTTTTCCTGTGAGGTAAACCCTATTACAATTTCTAGTTTACTTGTTATAACTGATTGCATGTGTTTCCTACTGTTTAAATGCTTTTGATGCTTGTAGATATTAGTCAAGTAGTTATTGAACATACTTAGGGCTGATGACAGTTGATTATGCTCGACTGGACTACTCAGGGCTGTGAGAACTTGGTGCGGGAGATCAAAGAGGGAATAGATGATTGAGTGCTTCCCTAGAGGGTCTGTTGGTTTTAGTTTCATACACAGGACCTACGGGAATAGGACTTTGTGCTTCCCAAGAGTGTTCTTAGTTTACACACGTATCGATAACACAGGAGGAATTAGACGTAAGTGCTTCCTCAGAGAGTCTGTAGCTATCGTTGCAAGACCATAGAGGAATTGACTTAAGAGCTTCCCAGAGTGTCTGTGCCTTGTTTGATTACTGGACTATAGGGGTCTGCTAGTTTGGGCCACCTAGAGAGTCAGTGTGAATTTTTGTTTGGTTGGTTCTGATGATTCCACCAATCCAAAGAACAAGCTTGGGTTTGTACTTCTTGTGGGTTAGGTAGTCTTTTGAGTTACCTGTTGTGTTACTTGATTTACCTTGGGACAGAGAGCTTTTCTAGTTTCCCCTGTTGTTTAATTAAATTAATGTGAATGGTAATTGGTAGGATTTTTACTGGTGTACTCCTAGTTTATTACTGTATTTATTTCCTTTACTTTTTCTGTATTACTCACTGACAGTAGGGCACAAATCTAGTGGTGGTTGACTACTGGGATTAGTCTCACACCTTGTTTGGGTCCTGATTTTTGACCCAAACAGAGTATTTAGTTGTAGGTGTGGATAGGGATTGTGGCCCTTCCACCTCAGGTACTTGATTGCTGGTTGGATCTGGAGATCATGGGACCGGGCTTTGGCTCACGATGCTACTGGAGTTGCTGTTTACTTTTAGTATTTGGTTTCTATTATATTTCAGCACGTTGATTTGTTTACTACTTTCCATATACTCATGTACCATACTGCATCATTATTATATCAGAAATTTCTTCTACTTTTAGTTTCAATTGTTGTATGTTGTTTACTGCTTCCTCTATTGTGTATGTTTGTTCTTCCATTGTATACTTTACCAAATGAGGGAATAGTTTTCCCACTGACTCACCAAGGCCCTCGCTACTGGTCAGCAGCCTATGGAATTTGGTAAAATGTGCTTGAGGTCATGTGGTGAACCAGGTATAGGTCACTAGTTATGTGGCTCTGGATTCGGGTCGTTACAGGTGCATGGTATGGCGAATGTCCCTAGATCCTTAAACTTTGTTGGAATTGCTAGATTTGGTGTAATGAGTGTTGAAACATTCCTTCCAATATTGATCCTCTCATTTCCCTTGAGCCCTCTTCAATTGGTACAAAGTTCTTTTAAGAATTTTGCATACCTTGGGATTTTCTTGATGACTTCAAGTAGAGGAATATTGATATCCACATTCTTGAATGTATATAAAACCTCATTTTTCATAGCTTCTTCATCCATCTTTTTGGTTTATACAACTCTTTTTGAAAATGGAAGTGGTTTAGGAGGAACATCGTCAATCCTTTTCTTACCTTTGTCTTTCTGCTTGGATTTCTCATCAGTTGGTGTGGAATAGGGATTTTCTAGAGTTGAGGTGAATCCTAGTGGAATGATAGGTATAGTTGTATCAGTTGTTTTCTTCCCACTTCTCAATGTGATGGCATTGAAATTTCCCTTGGGATTTGGAGTAGGTTGGGAAGATAGATTTCCAGAATTTTTACTTACCAGTTCATGGAGGGCAGTGGCAATCTGGCTCATTTGAGTCTCCAACTCCCTCATCTCTAAACCTTGACTCTTCAGCTCATTCTGTTGATTAAGAACAATTTGTTTCAAAATATCATCAGTGTTAGAATCTACCTTGGATGGTGGATTCCCTTGTTGTTGGCTTGTTGATGCTTGAGATTCAAATATCCTTTGGGGTTGTTGGAAACCCTGCTGGTAAGGGGGAGGCTGTTGGAAGTTTTGTTGAAAAGGGGGCCTTTGTTGTTGTCCAAAACCATACCTCATGTCTGATTGATCCTTCCACCCTTGGTTGTATGTTGGAGCAAATGAATCAAACTTCTTTTGGGGGTATGTCTGTTGTTGATGGTGATATGGTCTTCCTGGGAATACTGTTGCACAATCCTCTGTCTCTTATAGTTGTGGGCAACAGTCAGTTGGGTGGCTTGTCTCAGTGCAAATTTCACAAGGCCTTGAAGGAGGGGGTTGGGATGTCTTTTGAGACAATGCAATCTGCCTCACCATAGTGGTCAATTATTTTAACTTGGTATCAATAAAATGACTCTCAAGAGAAGGACTTACCTGATGTACTCCCCTGACATGTGGTGTACCTCGATCGCCAAATTGTTGAGAGTTTTGGTCCATCTTGTCGATAAAAAAATGTTCAACTACTGGTGTCTTGTCCACCAATGCTTCTCTAGCTGCAACATCCACCATACTTCTCTCCATAGGTGTGAGTCCTTCGTAGAAGTACTGGATGATGAGTTGCTCACTAATTTGGTGATGTGGGCATCTTGCACACAACTTCTTGAATTGCTCCCAGTACTCATACATTGACTCCCCTTGGTCTTTCTTTATCCCAGAGATATCCTTATTAATGGAAGTGATCCTTGATGCTGGAAAAAATCTCTATAATAAAAGACGTTTCCAATCATTCCAACAAGTTACATCTTCAGGTTGTAAATAATACATCCAATCTTTCGCCGCTCCATCAAGTGAAAATGGGAATGCTCTTAGTTTGACTTGATCTTTAGAAAAATTTCTTGGTTTTAAGGTTGATCAAACCACATTAAATTATTTAAGGTGTTTATTTGGATCCTCACCAGATAATCCATGAAATATTAAAAGAAGGTGAATTAATCCAGATTTCAGTTCAAAGTCTGATTTGAGATTTGGGTATGCAATACAATTTGGTTGATAATTAATATCAGGTGCAGCCAATTCTCAAATGGTTCTATTAATTTCATTTACATTATTTTCATCCATTGGTTCTTCTTTTATGTTTGAATTTAAATTTCTTCCAATTTCAATGATCTTGGAGTGGAGGAATTCTCCTACTGGTTGAATGTCAAAACTTCCCGTAGACTGAGAATGTCTGATTCAATCCCTAAGGCTGCGTTCAATATCATGGTCAATATCTAAAAGATCTTTGGGATTAGTTCATGTCATAAATAAATGAAAGGTAAAATGTAAATGAAGAAAAGTGGATCATAATAAAAAGAAAATAAGTTTGAGTTGGTGTGATAAAAATAAAAAAAGAGAGTAAGAGAAAAAAACTTGAGAAAGGGGAAAGAAGAACGAAAGAGGAGAAGAAAAGAATTAAATGAAAAATAAAATAAATAACTCTAATTGGTTGAATAAATTACTTTCCTCCTTGGAAATGACTCTAATTTGAAAGGCGTTGTCATGGGAGCTTTCAAATGATGTTTGGTTTCGGGTTACTTAGGTGCAGTAGAGTGGCTGACCAAGGTCGTCCTTCAAAGGAGGAAGCAAATTATAACAACTTCTTAAAGGTATTCTAAAATTAAAATAAAATATAATAAAAAAACTACTTGTAAGGATGGGTTTTTTTATCATTTTTAAAACTAGAAGAAGTTTTCTGGAAGAAGATTGCATTTTTTTGTTTTTATTTTTGAAATTAAGTTCAATTAAAAATAAACAACAAGAAGATGTTTTTTAGACAATATTCAAAAGGCGTAATCGATCTAACTCTACCTCTTCACTCAATTATTTATCATTATCATTTAAATTAATATTCAATTAATTATTATCCCTTAATTTTTTAAATCTCAACCCTACGAGAATTAACTTTACCACAAATATGATGTGAATTTAACCCTAGTCTAACTTCGGAACATGCAATCGCAGCACCCTTCTTTGATTGATGTTCTAAGGTTAGCTTATAGTCAGTGTTAAATTAATGCACATTTCCATTGTGTATAATGAGTATGGATTGTTTTTAGGTAATATATTTGAACTCTACAAACTTATCTCGTGTGGTCTTTTATTACCGATTAAGTTTGTGCTCTCACAATTTAAACAAAACCTCGACCTCGCGTGTTTTTGTGTTAATTTTTCAATTGCTTTATTAGTTTCTTATAATTTAAGAACACAATTCATGGATCATGTTATGTGAATTAAAGTAGCCCAATTATTCAAAATAATTAAATTAAGAGAGTATAAGATATATCGATCACTAGAAAACTACTCTTCCATGGGCGGTGTGGTCATCGTGGAGACGTTTTGCATGAGCAAAGGATTGAAAGGGTATAACCCAATATCGTCTCCACTCTTGATTCCAAAACAATTAATAAGATTAAGAGAAGAATAAATTTTAACAAAATATAATAAAAGAGAAGAAATAAAATAATAACAAAGAAGTTTATTACACAAATTAAAACATTACAACACGAGGAAGAGAAGAAGGCTTCGATGAGGGGATCCTTGCTTCAAGAGCTTCCCCTATTAGAATGGTTGGAGAATTTGGGTGAAACCAATTCTACTATTCCTCCAATCTCTTAATTCACATCCCCAACCCCTCCAAATGAGAAAAACACTAATTTATAGAGTGGAGGAGAGGCTCGGTTACAAGTGGTTTCAAGTGTGAATGGGAAAATTCGGACAAATATTTTAATCCAACTTTCACTACCCATTTGAACATAAAAATGCATAAATCATATCTCATTCCAAGCAGATGATTTGTTTGAAATTTAATCCTCGATCTCCTCTCAAACTTTGGGCCTAATCCAAGAAAATATGAAGAAGTTATGGCCTAAATACAGAACTCATGTCCATTCTGGCGAGTTCATCCCACCATTGACTTAATGGTCCATTTACTCCATCCAAATGCACTATTTAGCTCTAGTCCTGAATAAAAGTTGTAGAAAATTAATTTGGGAACACTGTTACAAAATTTTAAGTTCAAATAAGTCATATTAAAATATTTATGTGTGAAATACTACAGTGCATTTTAAAAGGGTAAAACTGGAATTTTCATCAAATTTTCAAATGAATGATTTAATCCCAAATATTTCATAAATGAATATATTTAGCACAATGTGAGGAAATTATGTCATTTATTATCAATAAAATATTCAAAAAATAGTTTTTTATCACCCATCATGCCTCACAGCAGAAATTAATGGCTAAACATATCTGTCCTTCTACCCAATACTAACCCGTGAAACTAAAAAAAAAGATGCACAATGAATTGGAGATGCTTCTGCTAAAGAAAAATGAAATACATGGAATTAACAAAAAATAAACACACTAAGAAAGGAGGTATAAGGCTTACCAAAGGGAGGGGTTCACCGGACGGAGACTGGCCGGCCGAGAAGTAGGGGTACGGTGAGACGAGGTGTGTCTGAGGATGGGGCAGGGCACGGCGGGGTGATTCGCTGGAGCTGCTCGTCGAAATGGGGTGAACGCTGAATGCAAGGGGAGACCTACGGGGTGTCCGACAGGGCGACACTTCAAGATGGATGGGAAGAATGGGCACGACGTGAAGTGTGGAGGTCGGGGGAGGGGTGTGCGATGGCGGAAGGCTGAGGGGAGTAGGGAGGTCCGACGAGATTCTGAGCAGGAGGCAGGGCGATGACACGACTGAGATGGCCGGGAGGGAGGCGCTACGCAGACCAAGGATAGGGAGGGGTGTGTGATGGAAGAAGGCCGAGGGGAGAAAGGGAGGTCCTCCGGATAGTAGCGCATTGGGAGGGAAGCCTGGCAGAAGAAAAGAGAGGGAGGGATAGGGGAGGTGCGGCACGAGGGGAATAGGGGGTAAGGGGGGTGCGCCAAAATGTGCCGAAGGAAGGTGAAACCTTAACACCAAAACAAGATAAAAAATTAATAAATAACCAAATAAAATAAAACTAAAAGTAAAAAGTAAAACAACAACTAATAATAATAATAAAAACAAAAAAAATATTAATAAATAAAATAACTTAATTACTACCACAATATTAATAATAACACTATTCTCAAACAATATTATTATTATCATCATTAAGATAATTCATTAAATTTTTACCACACTTATTTTTATTTTATTTCAATTTCATTTTTCCTGAAATTTTATTTGTTTACCTTAAACATCGAGCAGGTCGTGTGGTGAACCGGGCGAGGTCATGCGTTGACTCAAACAAAGTTGCACAGCTTCGACCGTGGTGTGCTAAATGTTGTCAAGGCCAAAATGTACATTTTTAAATAAGAACCCAAAAATTTTAAGTTGGGATTCAACCTGAACTACCCGATGCCCTGAAAATTAATAAATTAAATAATTTAAAAGAGGCGGGTGTGACAATTCCTTGGGTTATGCACCTCAGATGCCTCACATATGGGATGCCTTCGGCTTCAAAAACGGGAAGAATTTATAGATCCCCAACAAGCCCAACATCATGAGATGCCCATATATGCCCAACATTATTATCTACTCTAGGAAAAGGTTGCTTCCTTATCAATATATAAGAAACATAATTAATCAGTATCAACCTAGAGATGGCGTCGATAATGAGTTTCATGGACATTAATTAAATATTCGAGGGAGACTCAAACTAGGCAATGATCTCCTAGAAGGAATCCATAGAAGGAGGAACTAGCACCCCACCTTCATATTTAAATTAAGGACTTGACATCACTAACCATGGTGGTGTAGGTCATCTGACTTTGGAAAGAGGGAATGCGGGAAAAAACCACGCGCGATGCGTGGCCCTGATGGAAAGAAACAGAAACAAAAATTGTGAACCCGATATGAATATACTCTCCTTTAACTATGAGAACTAGTAATATTGGGGAACCATCATATTTTCATATCACCAGATCCATATATTTAGCGCCAGGTCCCACTGAACCAATGGTGGGACCAACATGAAAATATCATGCACCTTGGGGAAGATAATGTCGGGCATCCTCGGTCGGTGAAATCACCAATGTGGATCCATTCTCTACTTCTGAAAGAATGGGTGATATTGGGGAATTGGGCATCACCTTCATCACATCTTCAATGATGACTGATTTTATGTGCTTTATAGTAATCAAGCTATAAAAGATCGATGATCTAATGCCAATAGGAGAAAGGTAAGGGAGGATGTTGCCGCCTCAATCCAGCATGATTACATCACTTCCATGACAGAAATTGCTTCTTTAGCTACTGGGTTCCCATACCCTATCTCACCCTCTGAGCCTATCCAAAGGAGGGTGATCAATGCCTTGTTCATCAATATGAACAAAAAGGAGTCATTCCTAGTAGGGATATGACCCACCGGGATCTAAAATCATTGGTACCTTTCTAACACTGCCACCCCCGAGGGCCAGATAGGGAGAAACCACCCCCATTACAAAGGAAAACTGCTTTGAGAGACTCTCCTTGGAGAGTTTGGACAACTCACTCCCCTATGCTGAGGAGGTAGGGGATCTTAGAGTCTTACCCATCATGTCCACTACTCTGGAGCTTCCTAGTAGGGCTCCCACTTGAACACAACCATACCAGTACCAATTAGTCCCATAGTTCAATGAGTGGATCAATCCCATTTCTGCTCTACTGGCCCCAGTCCAGAACACCCGGTGCCAACACCGAGGGTAGTCCTAGAAAATTGACCAATGGGGGGAATCTTCTACGACTCTAGTGGATCTCACCGCCACCATCATATCCCATAGCGTTCTTGAAAATACTGAGCGGGGATCCTTTTTCACCCTCTTGGGATCTAGACCCCAGTGGCCTCTTAGGCAGGCCAGGTTGACCCTCTTAGTCTTCTTCACCACCGAAAAATAATACGGGCCATACTGTGATAAATAATTTCAATACGGAGGACCTCCCCACACTACCACCAACCGGATTAGAGGCCCTCCCCATGCCAAAGATATTCCATACTCTGAAGATTCATCCCATGGTAAGAGGGAAAGAAACCACCACGGGGGGTCATTCCCACGATATAGGTCATAGCACGCACAGACGAAACCCAAGAGACCCTCAACAACTCGTGCTTGGATAATTACCATGCCATCATATACGGGAACCTGGTAAGTATAATGTCACATTATTCCTCTCAAAATTTGAGACAACCGATGAATCGATGAGGGAACCTTCATCCCCACTACCATAACTAGGAGTAAAAGCCCATCGATTAAGGCTTGTAATCCCTGAAACTGAGGTCCAAAAGATCGAAAAATACACCCATAAGTAATTTTTGGTTGAGTATGTTATGGACTCATTCTAGGGACTCACAGCGAAACCATCTCAATCACCATCAGTTTCCATCCTCTCTACCGCCGCACTGGAATTTGGAGAGAGTCAGGGTCTGTGTTGACGCCCTTAGATGATGGTGTGCACTCTGATAATCCCTAAATAAATTCCACCACTCTCATGCATGAGGATGTAGTCAACACACAATCCTAGATGTTCATGATCTTGAATTTGGTTATGCCTTTGAGAGAGATTCCAATATGCAGTGGATGTTTGGTCTGCACTATGACCCCTCTCCCAGTAAATTAGTACTAAAGAAGATCTGCATCAGTACCACTGCTAGTTTCTTAGCCTAAGACAATCAAGGCTTGGGATGACAATGAGAAGGGTCATACTCTTGGTAATGAACAAGAGGACTTACAGGGACTCTTGGCTACTGACCAGCTACTAGTTGCATTCTAGCCACATGTAGCTCTGAAAATTTTCATCCCAGAGTCCCTCACTGAGGACCAGGTGGTATGTTTCTGCCAAAATATTTGGGACACATTCAACCGCCTTTGGGGCCATTAGTTAACCTACCTAGAAATCCATGATCACCTCAATGAAATTCACTAACAGTGCAAGAGGATAGTAAACATAGCACTCCCTGGTCGCGTGGTTGTCGTGGGCCACATTCAATTTTTTTTATTATACTCTTAATGCATCCTAGTGGATGACCAAGGTCGTATCTTAAGGAGAAAGGGTTGGGAGTCGCACTATCCCATCACTTACCTATCTTTTTTTCTTAATTTTTAAAACAACCAGATAGTTTTTGTTTGGTTTTCGATTTAATAGAAATAGGGAAGAGAATCACAATGCAAATGCACAGAGAATGAATGCAAGAAATGAAAATGGAACTAAGGATGAATTCTAGTGAGATCTATCATAATTTAATTTTATTCTAAATAATTTAATTCAATGAGTAGGTTTAATATCATTCATCTATTCATGCCCCACTGTTTTCTTTGGTATGAAACCACTAATCCGCTCAATAGATCCTTAAGCAGATCGGTCATTCCATGTATTCTCCTAGATGAATGTGTAAGATCATCCCTCAATCGAGTGAGAAAACTCACTCACACACCTGGAAGAAGTCACACACCATTCTTCCAATCGAACCACATGACTCCAATCATACGAAGTGTGGACCAAAATGGAAGGAGACTTTGTTGTGAAACAGTAGGAAGAGTGCGATAGTGTCAAATGGATTGTAGAGTGACAATCATCTCCTTCGCACTCCACTTCCACTATCACACTAGAGTCGTAGATGAGGTAGATTGAGAATTATACATATAAATTCAATATCTTCACTATGATTCCCCTTTGGAACACTCATAAGGGGTTAGCTCTCCATGATCATGAAGATTGAGATCGTTAGGACATCACAGAGGTGAGAAACACAAAGAAATTGATGGGGAAAAGAATAACAAAATATGATTAAATGAAGAATAGAATGAAACATTGAATTAAAAATGAATAAATAAAAGTGGAGAATGAAATTTTATTTTGTTTTTATTGTTTTTATTCTTTTTTTTTTATTTGTTTTTCGGTTTAAAAGGGCAGGGGGGTTCAGCCAGGGTCTTCTTCTCCGCTATGCTTGATAGGTGTGGCGCTCGCAGGTTAGGGGTTCTCTTCAACGGCGAGCATGGTTCGACTTTGGTGGTGCTCAGAGTCACAGGCAGCGACGGTGACTCGACGACGCTTCCAGATCTGACGAACGGTGGTGCAATGATTCTAGGATTGAATGCGGCTCAGATGGATTTGGTTCCTTCATCTGGTGGTGCGTCAGTGTGATTTGGTAAGGAGATTCATGGTTGGATGGCCAGATCTAGCAATTTAGTGAAAATCTTGCATCGATGGTGGTGTGGTCATCTCCTTCAAGCGGCCGCATCGACTCGGATTTGGTCCTCACAGCGATGGTAATGAGATTCATGGTTGGATGGCCAGATCTAGCGATTTAGTGAAAATCTTGCATCGATGGTGGTATGGTCATCTCCTTCAAGTGGCCGCATCGACTCGGATTTGGTCCTCACAGCGATGGTAAGCGAGTTTTCTGACAGGGTTTCCTTCAACAGAGGTGGAGAATCGGTGAGCACAGGGTGGCTGGTTTGTTATTCGTGGAAGATTCCTCCTCCTCGGCGATGGTTCGATTTCAGTGCGGCAGCGAGCTTCTTCTTTGCTTGAGGAAAGATATCCGGGGCACATAGGAGCAATTTGGCGTTTCGATTCTCTGGTAGGGATCTGCTTCGGTCTCTGCAGATGGCCACGGTGGTGGGTTGTTGGTGCGCTTGGATTTCATTTAAATTAAAAATTGATTGAGGGAATTGATACTAAAAATTTAATCCATTTAATAAATTAATTCCAAAATTGAATTCTAATTTTTGTAAAGTTTAAAAACTAATTCCAATTTATGTATGGTTTAAAAATCAGTAATTAATACATTTAACATTTAAGTTTCAAATTCTCAAAAGTCAAAGACTATTGTTTTACCCGGTATTTGAATTAAAAGGGAATTTTCAATGAATAAAAGATAAAAAATAGTGAAATTTCACGCCCACGTCACTCCCCCACACTTAAAATGTCACACTCCTAACAATTTATCATTGAATTCAATTATTTCAAAAAGGAAAAGAAGGAAAGTTACTCTGCCTATATCTAAATTTACTAGCCAGAGAAGAGATAACACACAAACTCATCCACTGTTCAATTTTTCATGCCTCATATGTGAATGAAATTATTTCCTCATTTCAATTTAATCAAAGTTTCAGTTTAGGAGTGGATCAAATTAAATTTAAGTGGAATCAAAGTTACAACAAAAAGCACCTCCATTTATCACTTTTTCTTTAGTTTCCTCAACCCAAAGTTTGATTATCCACATTATCGAAACAACCTAAATGAATGTGTTATAAGTCAGTCACCCTTTTTCTATGGGTTCAATATTCCCCTCACCTAAATGGAATCAGTTTTGACATGGTCCTTTTGAAATTTATTTTCCCCAAGCATAAATGTGAAAATCACTATGCATAACACTTACTGAGATAACTTTATTTAATTATAGAAACACACTCAGTGCCCTTGTCTTAGAGATCCATTATGGGATCTTAATTGCCCATTTTTATTCAGGTTCAAAATACTTATATCATTTCATTTAAGTTGGCTCCCTAAGGTGTCTTTTCTCATAGAGGTCAAGTTTCCTTTGATAAAGTTCAAAATTCTAGTGACTTAAAGTTACAAAATTGATTCCACACAAATCTTTCACTCACACTCCATCTCCTAGTTCTAAGACCAGAATTTCATTATAGTTGTGATAGAGTCGCTCAATAATCTCTTAAGGTCTTACAGTTTCAAATCCCCTGAATTACCTCAACTATAGCATGGTATTTTCAAACTAGGAAGAGAAAAAATGAGGTTCAAGAAAAGGGTGAAAAATCAAAACATAATATTGCACAAAAGTCTATGTAAAGAAGTACATTTTTTTAAAAGGGCACTACAAAAACAATGTACAGATTCCTATTTTTTAGACTTTGTTTTGTTTTGTTGTTTTTTAGATTAAAGATAAAAATAAATAGAAAATTGTTATTTATAATATTAATAAATAGAAAAAAAATCTATATTTCTTTTTGAATTTTTTGTTTTTTTTTAAAAAAACTTTTTGAAAATAGTAAACATATTATTTTTATTTACTGATTTTAAAACATTAACTAAAAACTAATACTAAACTAAACAGGTTTAATCTACCCCCACACTTGTTTTTTCATTGTCCATTTAAGTTTTAGCATACATACATAAAAAATACAGTGATTAACCAGTGAAAATAGGATAAATACAACCTGATGTTTATTATCCACTAGGTTCTAGGTAATATCTCTCCTATGTGTGCCATGGATAGCCTTTATCTAGCCTCCTAGGTGATTTACACTTAGGTAAAAACTCTATAAAAATAGATATAACATTAGAATTTTTTATTTAAAAGTAAAATATAGAAAATGGAAAAGAAAAAGGAAAGAAGAGAGTCTTAGGTTATCCCTCTCAAGAGGGGATGTATTTAGACTGTCCACAACTGGACAACCTAGTGGTAATCTCTAATCCATAGGGGTATGGGGTTTATATGATTGGAACTACCACATTCGGTTCCTTCCAAATCTAGACACCTTTACTTCTTCCTAGAGGTCCCCTTGAACAGAGTGCTTCAGGTCCAACCCCTTAATAGTGTAAAATGATTTGATATGTTGGGATGTAAGACTAATATGTGGGGTTTCCTCAGGTTCTACCACAACTTTTATGGCCTCTTCATCTTCTAGTGGTAGCTCTATTAATTGTTCATAGACTACAAATTATGCTTCTATCTCCTCATGGGTAGTCATTGGGATCTTCTTCACTACCATGCCTCCCTCCAGTTGATGTTTAGGGTGATGTTTGGGGGGATCTTCCTCTTCAGTGAGGGTCTCCAGTAATGTAGCAGAATATTCAAGATTAATAAACAAAAATCCATAAGAAAGTTCATCTTGCATGTGATTTATATAGAAAAAATTAGAATCAAATTTATCTTCTTTATATGTATGCTCTAATAGTATTGAGCCTGCATCATCAAAACAAAGTAGTTTAGCTTCACATTGAAATTGAAAATAATTAAAAATAGAAGGGCCAATAGTATGAGTATCTCCCTCAAGTGGTTCATCCATAATTTTTATGGCTCCTGGAGTACCTCGGGTGTCATATCAGAACTATGTAGGAGAGTGGGATTATCACGACCCGTCCTCAGGGCCCGTGCCGTGACTACCCCAAGCCCGCCTTCCATAAGCCAGGGGCTGGCGACTAGCACCAAGGCGTAATTCCCGATAAAAAGGGAAGACATTGCCTTTGTAAAGTAAACAAACACCACAGAGCAAGCAAGCAGTAGAAGTAAACACTAAGTAAAAACTGATACAAAAGTAAGTGCGGAAAAGTAAGTGGGCCAGTATACAAACCCAAACTGAAAGTAAAGTACAACCGGAAAGGGAAAACAACAACTGAAAGTAAAGCTGCAGCCTCGGGCCGTCCACTGGAAGTCCCACCTGAAAGGTGAGTACAGATAGCCTCCACAGCTCCTCGGGTCCAGCCGTCCGCTCCGAGTACGTCCCGCCCAGTGGTCCACCTCCGGGTACCGACCTGCTCCGCAAGCCTCAACCGCGATCAGTGCTGTCCGTCGTCTGCAACCAACACAACGTAGTGTGGGCATAGCCCGTGCAGGGGTGAGTATAAGCTACTCAGTAGGGACCCCGAGACCCCCGAAGGTCTCCCTGAATCCACAAAGGATAATCCACAAAGGAAAGATACAATCACGAAGTAACATCCGACACTACTTGGGTATATGCCCATACATATACCTAAGTCATCAATTCTCGATCGGCTCCAACATCCGAGCTCAAGTACAACCCAGTCCACACAGGAAATCACAATCCAATCCACACAGGAAAGCATAACGTAATCCACACAGGATATCAAGTCAATCTTATCGAAGATAAGGATTGAAAGTCAAGATTCAACTCACACAGGTATACTTCTTCGTAAGACGATAGAGATGATCAGATATTTCCACTGATTCATCTAAGCCGTCGGACCCACACATGATCGATAGGTACTAACCCCCGCAATGACCCACAAAGGATCGATAGGTAACTAACCCTCGCAATGACCCACACAGGATCAGACCCACACAAGATCTGTAGGCGCTGGCCCACACATGACCGCTGAGCGCTGACCCACATAGGATCGGTAGCATTGATCCACGTAGGATCGCTGAGTGTTGCAGTCATCGCCGTCGAATCCAAAAAGGATTTCTGTACAGTCATCATCGTCGTCGCGGTCGCAGCCAGCTCTAGGGTTCCTGCACACATCAAGCTCGTTCGGGAGGGTCCGCTCCACGAGCTGAAAGGCTGATACACCAACTGACACATATTCTAGAGTTGATGTATCCAAAAGTTCCGTATCGTCAACATGAACTCAACGTCACAGACGGCGCGTCAATCAGACGCTCGATTTGAGAGTTATTGGCTTTTTCGTCCTAGGGGCCCGGTTGGTTTTTAAGTCAAAACCAACCCGACCATACTCCAACTGCGTCCAAACCTCTAGCGGAGTAATCTAAAAGGTCCGTCTCACTATGAGGAATCCAATAAAGTCGACGACACATCAATCAGACGTCCGGAGCTCAAGTTATAAGTGTTTCCGCTTCGAGGGCCCGGTTGGTTTCGTGTACAAATCAACTCGTCCGAACCCAAAGTACTCCGAAACCTTGAGTGTAATATACCAAAACGACCGTATTGATCCAAGGATCGCATCACAGCTTACGGTGAGTCGATCGGAGGTCTGCAGCCCAAGATATGGGCAGAAGACCGATGGAGGTTCGGTAATAGGGGGTTTGGGCTCGGTCCGACCCGGCCCGATACCCTCTGGGTCGGCCTGAACCGGGTCGACCCGTCCCGGGTCTGGGTTCGGCCCGCTTGGGCGCGGCCCGGCCTGGCCTGGTGGCCCGGTCTGGCGGACCGGCCAGGGCAGCCGGCCAGGCGCGCTGGCGCCAGCCAGGCGCTCGGCCGTTTCGGCCGAGCGAAGGGATGCGGGGGGGCGTTGGCCCTCATTTTTTGAAGTCACGGCCCGACGTGGGGGCCATTTTTCTGGCCAGCCAGGGGTTGTAACCCCCCGGCTCTTCCCCTGTCCGGCCGGCCCGCTCCGGTCGGCCGGCTGTTGCCGCCACGGGACTGGCAAGGGCCGGTCCCCCTGCTCCAACGTCGGCGGCCCGGAACCGGCCGCCGGTTCCCCTGCTCCGTGACATGTGCCTATCGTGGGGTGTGACAAAAACAAATAAAACCTAAGTTAAAATTTAGCAAAGTGGGTAACCTAAGTTGTCTCCATAGAGGAGTGCAACACAATTACGTTTGTCACTTAAATTAAAGAAAGAAGAAGAGGTTCTTTTGAAAGTTGTTTAAGTTGAAAAACAAAGCAATTGAAAAGAAAGGTTGAAAACTAATGGATGAAGAGAGTGATGAGGTCAGGGTAGGATCTGTTGTACATCTCGTTCCCCTCGTTGTTTGATTTTCATGATCACAATCACCTTCTTATTTATCTAATATTGTGTTTTAGGTGTTGTGGATGATAGGCAAGAGATTGCCAAAGGAATGGCCCAAGAAAGCATCTCAAGTGGACTGTATTTCAGTCCACCGGCCAACCGGTGTGATAGCACCGGCCAGCCGGTGGACCTGGCAGAGGCATTGCCCACTGCCAGGCTCCACCGGTCAGCCGGTGGCTGGACCACCGGCCAGCCGGTGGCATCCAGCCCCAACAGTGAGACCTACCGTCTCACCACCGGCCAGCCGGTGGCTCTGGCACCGGCCAGCCGGTGGCCCCTGGACAGGAATCCTATGCCTTTTTGCAAACACCGGCCAACCGGTGGGACTGTACCGGCCAGCCGGTGGAGCCAGTCAAACTAGCCGTTGGGGCTTTGACCAGGCTGCTCCACTTGCCTCCCAACGGCTCCGAAAGCCTTTACAACGGCTCCGAAGACCTCCAACGTCCATATGAGGGTTCCCCTTCTATAAATAGAGGACCTTGAAGCTCCGGAACAATTGCCGGACCATAATTAAGCATTGTGAAGCCAACGAACACAATTCTCCTCATTTGGCAAACCTCCGGCGGATTGCTCCAAGGGAACCACAACTGCTCCAATCCAATTCCACATCCAAGGAGCACCACCATAGAAGCTTGGGAGTGCACGTCTTCAACTCCATTCAACATTTGGCGCCCAAGGCTTCTCAACAATACGGGTTTTATTGTTTTATTTTTTATTGAGCTTTAAATTTGGGTTTGTGCCTACAAACCCCAAAATCTTTCTCATCCCTCTTTCTTTTGGGTTTCACACCACCATTAAGGTGTGAAGAGGTTTCTTCAAGCCTTTCCTTTTAAAAGGCTTGAGTTTTCGGTGAGCTAGCCTTCACCCGTTAAAAAGGCTAGTGGGTTCTTGCTATTCCATTGAAAGCAAGTGGGTTCTTGCTTAACCAATAAAAGCAAGCTGTAATAGGTCCTAGTGCTACCTCAAATCCTAGTGGGTTTCTTGCTAAAACCATTGAAAAGCAAGCGGTAGGAATCTCTCAACGGTTGAGTTGGGAGCGGAGACGTAGGCCAGGTTTTTGGCCGAACTCCGTTATCAATTTCGTGTGTCTTGCCTCTTTATTTCCGCTGCATTCAACTTTGATTTTTAAATTGTTAATCATTTTTTAAAAGGCAATTCACCCCCCTCTTTCCATCATTCCCCGTTTGTTCCGACCTAACATTTGGTATCAAAGGGAGTGTTTGAGTAATACCCTAAACCGGTTTCAAATTAAAGATCCTATTTTTTGTTTTTTTAATGGCTTCTACCGCTTCTTCTTCTCAAACCCTCGAAGGTCATTCTTTGGATCATGCTCCATTCTTTGATGGAGCCGATTATACTTTTTGGAAAACCCGCATGACCACTTTTTTAAAAAGCATTGGCTATCCAATTTTTAGAATTGTTATGCAAGGATTTTCCCTCTCCTCTCCCGATGAGTCTAAATGGACCCCCGCCGACATTACAAATTTCGAGCTTGATGGCAAAGCCATGAATGCTCTTCATTGCGGGTTAGATAGAAATGTATTTAATTGTATTTCTTCTTGCACATCTTCTCATGATATTTGGAAGCTTTTAGAACTAACCTATGAAGGTACTAGCGAGGCTCCAAAGCAAGAACCCGCTCAAGAGCAAAAAATCGACGAAAAATTCAAACCCGCTTGCCCACTTCACAAGAAAAGGGCCAAGAAGAAGAAGAAGAAGGCTTCAAAGGCAACATGGAGTGATAGCTCCACCTCTTCATTCTCCTCCTTCTCCTCGAACGATCAAGGTAAAAAATGCCTAATGGCAAATCATGAGGTATCATCTTCCGACTCTTCTTCCTTGTCTTCATGTTCTTCAAATTCAAATTCTTTAAATCATTTATCTTATGAAGAACTCTCACACGCTAGAGACCAACTTGAAAATGGTTTTCACGAACTCTCTTCAAAATTTGTTTCTTTGAAAAAGAATTTCAAAAAACTCTCTTCCGAAAAAGAACAACTTCTCAAAGAGAAGGAAGAGTTGACCCTTAAAATCCAAAATTTTCCAAATGTTGATTCCATGGAATCAACCATCAAAGACCTAAGGGAGACCCTAGCTAAGTTCACCCAAGGGGAACAAAATTTGAACAATATCCTAGGTTCCCAACGAATTTCTAGAACCACCCAAGGGCTTGGCTACACCAACCAAGCTTCCTCCTCCCATGCACCCACTGTTTTTGTAAGGGGGAGCTCCAGTTTTAAATTTTGTAATTATTGTAAGAAAACCGGGCACCTCATTTATGAGTGTGATTGTAAAAATGACTGGTACGGCCAACCCAAGTCTTTTTTCTTTTCCGATGAGTTCTATAGGAGAAGACCCGCCATGAGACAAGTTTGGATTGAAAAATCCCTTCTTGCGAGTCTCTCCGGGGCAAAATTTATTTCCTCTCCCCGGTGATTTATTGTTTTTATTTAGGGGGAGTTAGGTTCTTTTAAGCCTTTTTGTGATTTAAAAATTTTCATTCAAAATTCTCATTTCAAATTTTCAATTCAAAATTTTCGATTCAAACTTTCAATTTCAACTCTTGGTTTCAAAATTTTCAATTCAAAATTTTCTATTCAATTTTTGATTCAAAACTTTCAATTCAAACTGTTATTCATTTTTCATTTCAAAATTTTCAACAATTGGTATTATTTTCAATTGGTTTAAAATCTTGATTTTCAATTTATCCCTCAATCAAGTTTTATGCCCCACGCTATTTTGATAATCACAAAGGGGGAGAAATTTCTTGATTGATTGGGGGAGAATCCTTTTCATCATGCTTAGCATTTCCTTTCAATTTCAGTTTTTTACTTTAATTGTTTTGGTGATTGTGATCATCAAAATAGGGGGAGATTGTTGTACATCTCGTTCCCCTCGTTGTTTGATTTTCATGATCACAATCACCTTCTTATTTATCTAATATTGTGTTTTAAGTGTTGTGGATGATAGGCAAGAGATTGCCAAAGGAATGGCCCAAGAAAGCATCTCAAGTGGACTGTATTTCAGTCCACCGGCCAACCGGTGTGATAGCACCGGCCAGCCGGTGGACCTGGCAGAGGCATTGCCCACTGCCAGGCTCCACCGGTCAGCCGGTGGCTGGACCACCGGCCAGCCGGTGGCATCCAGCCCCAACAGTGAGACCTACTGTCTCACCACCGGCCAGCCGGTGGCTCTGGCACCGGCCAGCCGGTGGCCCCTGGACAGGAATCCTATGCCTTTTTGCAAACACCGGCCAACCGGTGGGACTGTACCGGCCAGCCGGTGGAGCCAGTCAAACTAGTCGTTGGGGCTTTGACCAGGCTGCTCCACTTGCCTCCCAACGGCTCTGAAAGCCTTTACAACGGCTCCGAAGACCTCCAACGTCCATATGAGGGTTCCCCCTCTATAAATAAAGGACCTTGAAGTCCCGGAACAATTGCCGGACCATAATTAAGCATTGTGAAGCCAACGAACACAATTCTCCTCATTTGGCAAACCTCCGGCGGATTGCTCCAAGGGAACCACAACTGCTCCAATCCAATTCCACATCCAAGGAGCACCACCATAGAAGCTTAGGAGTGCACGTCTTCAACTCCATTCAACCTTTGGCGCCCAAGGCTTCTCAACAATACGGGTTTTATTGTTTTATTTTTTATTGAGCTTTAAATTTGGGTTTGTGCCTACAAACCCCAAACTCTTTCTCATCCCTCTTTCTTTTGGGTTTCACACCACCATTAAGGTGTGAAGAGGTTTCTTCAAGCCTTTCCTTTTAAAAGGCTTGAGTTTTCGGTGAGCTAGCCTTCACCCGTTAAAAAGGCTAGTGGGTTCTTGCTATTCCGTTGAAAGCAAGTGGGTTCTTGCTTAACCAATAAAAGCAAGCTGTAATAGGTCCTAGTGCTACCTCAAAGCCTAGTGGGTTTCTTGCTAAAACCATTGAAAAGCAAGAGGTAGGAATCTCTCAACGGTTGAGTTGGGAGCGGAGACGTAGGCCGGGTTTTTGGCCGAACTCCGTTATCAATTTCGTGTGTCTTGCCTCTTTATTTCCGCTGCATTCAACTTTGATTTTTAAATTGTTAATCATTTTTTAAAAGGCAATTCACCCCCCCTCTTGCCATCATTCCCCGTTTGTTCCGACCTAACAGGATCACCTTTTGTAATTTCATCATAGTCACAAAGATCATCTTACCTCTCTTCCTTTTGAATGAAAAATGAAAGACTCCTCGACCGAGTCATCTATCACCCTTGGTTAAAGAAGAAAATAAAACTCACTCCTATGTGCATGGAAGTTCATAAACAATTCCTAAACAACTAAGGCAAGTCCCGATCAGGAATTTTTTCTCCCTAGAACTATAGAAAAAGTTTACTAGTTCCACACACGTTCCAACGATCATTAGACACTCACCACCTAACGCAATCTGCTCGATCGAGACAAATTGCACTAGGCAGAGAGAGATAAAAAGTATTTAACCAAAGCTATTAAAAATGAATACATCAAACTCAAAACACGACCGCATTAAGAGAATTGTGAAACACAGAGAATAGATTTCATTCAAAAGAAAGATAAGGTTTTACATTTAAGCACAAAACTCCGACATTACAAAAGATAAACTCCCCCTTCCCCGATCACTCAAAGGTTTTACCCCTCCATGTGAAGGGTATTAGAGTTGAAAGGGGAAGAAGAGAGTATAATCAAACTAAATAAAAAGAAAATAGAAAATAAAAATAACTTCAAGAACTCATTCCTCCAGCACATCCCTTCTTGAACCTTCTTCAACCCCTTTGAATGGAAGTGAATACTCTTATTTATAGGCTTGGGGAGTAGAAAATTTCCCTCCAAAATTACTCCCCCGAAAGTTTGAGTCCGGTTGGAATAGTAAATGACAGATTTTGAGAATTGTTCCTTCTTCAAAGTTGTTCCCCGCCATGTCGTCTATCGGCCCAAAAAAGTTTAGCCTTATTTGTCCACGTATGTAGAAGATATGGCCACTTTACTCCCGATATTTAATTCTGTTCAGGTGACTCTTTGTATTCCAAAACCCCAAGTTCCAAAGCATTAATGAACTTGAATATAAAAGAATCAGATGCTGACCGATTAATTAAAGTTGTTCCTCTGGACTTTCTCTATCTCCATGTAAAATTTTATCTCCAATGGTTCAACCATTAATGAGATATGGTCCCCAAAATAAAATTATGCAGTTCTGTACATAGTTTTTGAGGCCTGATTTGTGAGCTGACTTTGAGCTTCCAAATGATGGATTGAGCTTTGGGTCCAGAAGGATAAAATGAAGCTCATAGAAAATAGGAACCTATAAAATAAAAAATTTTCAATTTGGATAAGTTTAGAAAAAGTTATGGCCGAAATACAGAAGCTCTACAAAACTGCTAAATTTTCAGAATTAACCAATTTCCACAATTAAGCCCATAATTCACCAAAATACTAAAATGATGAAAATCAGATAAAATTGATTAATTGTAAGGGGTTAAATCATTGAAAAACATATAAAAAATTATGAAAATATTATTTCTATCAATTCCCCCACACTTAGCACTTGGACTCCCGGACAAGTCAAAATCAAAATCAAATCAAACCAAATTCGAAACACATGCCATTTAGATCCACCAATTCCACACCAAGAAATAAAAGTTATCATGACTCATCCATAACCATTATTCCAAATTATCGAATCAGATCATTCAATATTTTTACTCTTTATTTCTCCTCCCATGCACACAAGACACCTACCTCACATTAATTTTCTCTCATCTCACAAATATCACTTTTCAACAAAGTTTTTCTCATCCAAACCAATGCAAGGGTCACCATAGGTTTGAAAAACTCTTAATTCTACACCCGATGTGAGTCAAGGACATTTTTTTATCATGAGGACTTTTGCAAGGTTGTTCTGTGGCTTTTGGTTGGTAGGATTTTTATGTGAAAAATTCTGAGGCTGAATGAGGAAGGCTTGGCTCTTTTTGAAGAAAAATTGCACAATTCTAATTTTCACTCAAGTATGGTATCCTCCTCACTCCACTTCGTAGAAATTCAGCTCCATCATCATGAAATATCAAGAAATTTTCAAACAGCTCAGCATTTCTGCAGCAAAAATTTCAATCTTCTTAATCATGATTTTCTTGAAAGCTCTAGAAAAGGCACAACTTCTTTTATCATGAAAGCTGCAGAAAAGACACAACTTTCAACATAATGATTTTTCATCAGCACACAAATCTCTTCATCATTTTAGTTTCCACCCAAAGTTTCACCAAATGAGGTATCAAAACACAAGACAGCTTCCCCAACACTTAAGTTCAACTAGATCATGCAATTTCACTTCAAGAGTAGGTTGGAAAGGGAAAATTGGCTTGTAATGTGGCTAACCTAATAGGTTGTTCATGGATTCTATGGGCTAAAAGGATTAATTTACAAGGTAGGACAGAATGAAAGTGATTATCTTGAAAAGAGGTCTTTTAAATCAAAGAAACGCCTCAATCATTTAAAACACATGTACCCCAAACCCTCAAGTTTTGAAAGGAATGAATCAAATTCTGGTTAAAACAAGCATGGTCTGGTTCTCTCAAGAAGTGAGGTGAATGAAAAGAATACACAAAATAATGGTTCAGAAGCCTCACAGGAAAGTGATTTCAAAGATAATGACAGTGAGATGTGGCATGGGATTCAAAAACCTGAGTACTTTTCATGAAATTCCCAAAGAACAGAACTTGAAAAAAATCATTTTCAGCATTCATTTAATCTCAGTTTCATGGAATAAATTGGTTCACTCAATGACATAGGTTTCAAAAACAACAATGATAATAATTTTAGCCTAAAAAGTTTCAAAAACACACCAAAAACTGAAAAATAAAAACACAAAAATTTGAAAACACACAATTTTTTTTAAACAAACAACAAATGAAAATCCAAAACTACAAAGGTTCCCTCCCCCACACTTAAATGATATAGTGTACTCAATGCATTCAAGTGGATTTAACATGTAAGCAGATTTTAGAATAAATCACAACAGCAAGAAAGTGTAAAGGATAGGTACAACCTGACTTATTGGTAATGCAACATTGAGTTAATCTCCTAAGTGTTTCATACTAAAAACCTACAAGAAAAAGAACAAAAGAAAACATAATAAATTTATTAAAAAAATGAAAATAGAAATATGATGAAAAAAGAAGGATAGATCTTAGTTTAATCCCCCAAGTGGGCCCTGGGTTTTGACTGCCTCCAGATGGGCAGTTTCAGTTGGTTATCCCCAATCTGAAGGTGGGTTGAGTTTCTTTGTGATGAACCAACAAAACTTCTTCTTCACATCATGTGCTTCATCCTTTTTGTTGAGGACACCATGGGTATAGTACACGAAATCCACCCATAGTACAATAAGATACAATTTTATTGGTGGGGGTAGGAAAAAGAATGAGTCCCCATATTTCTTGGTTTCCAATTTCACAGCCACCTCTTCATTCTCCAGTGATTTCTGAAGGTATGTTGCATCATTGAAAAAATTAAAGGAAATGTTAGAGTTTAATTCTATTTGAAAAAAGTTAAAGCATGAAGAATAAATATCGAATTCTTCCCTTTCAAAGTAATCATCTTGCATCACTTTTTTCTTTTCCAAATACACTTGGATTCCCTCTTGAACTCCCTCCAATAAATTATCAACATGTTTGGGGAGCTCCAACTATTCCTCTTTAAGTGCATCTTCCTTTTCTTCCTTGTCTGCAAACACAATACATGAGTTGTCCGAATCTAAAAATTTCAAGCAAGGGGAGGTAATACTCAATTCATTTTCAATAAAATTAGAATATAATGAGTTCAATAAAAGATCATCTCCCTGAGGTTTCTCAGCTTCATTTTCTTCTTCAGTGGGAAGTTCCTCTTGAAGTAGAGTGGTAACAGATGGAGGAGGGTAGTCAGGCTCCTCAACATTATCTTCAAATTCAACCACGTTGGTGGTGTATTCCTTCAATGATGATGGATCTTATACATTATGAGGAACTGGGGGATCAAGTAGTTCCTCGCACTCCTTCCAAAACTCATCCAGATCTTGTTGATCTCCTGTACTTACTGGTTCTTCAACATCAAGGATGAGTGGGGAATACACTTCCACCAATGGATTAGGTTTAGGTTCCGGTTGAGGTTCTTGATCCAATGTAACCTTCTCTGAGGACTTCAACCTTTGATAATCAATGTTGACTTGATTCACCATGTCCATCAGTTCTTGAAGCGAGATACCTGTGACATGGCCATTCATCATTTGCATGGCCAAAATAGTGAGTTCATCAAGCTTTTGAAAGAGGGTGTACTCATCATTATGAACCATTTGTCCCTGAAACTGTGAGTAATCAATCCAAGAATAATAATTGCAGTTGGAATACATCATGAATTTTTTTTAGATTTTTTTTAAATAAAATAAATGAAAATATTTACAAAATGTTAGAATTAGATTGTTGGAACAGCCTCCCCGACAACGACGCCAAGTTTTGACACGTGCCTGTCGTGGGGTGTGACAAAAAAAAATAAAACCTAAGTTAAAATGTAGCAAAGTGGGTAACCTAAGTTGTATCCAGAGAGGAGTACACAACAATTACGTTTGTCACTTAAATTAAAGAAATAAGAAGAGGTTCTTTTGAAAGTTGTTTAAGTTGAAAAACAAAGAAATTGAAAAGAAAGGTTGAAAACTAATGGATGAAGAGAGTGATGGGGTCAGGGTAGGATCAACTTTTGTAATGTCATCATAGTCACGAAGATCATCTTACCTCTCTTCCTTTTGAATGACAAATGAAAGACTCCTCGATCGAGTCATCTATCAGCCTTGGTTAAAGAAGATAACAGAACTCACTCCTATGTGCATGGAAGTTTATAAACAATTCCTAAACAACTAAGGCAAGTCCCGATCAGGAATTGTTTCTCCCTAAAACTCTAGAAAATGATTACTAGTTCCAAACACGTGCCAATGATCATTAGACACTCACCACCTAACGCAATCTGCTCGATCGAGACAAATTGCACTAAGCAGAGGGAGATAAAAAGTATTTAACCAAAGATATAAAAAATGAATACACCAAACTCAAAACATGATCGCATTAAGAGAATTGTGAAACACTAAGAATATATGTAATTCAAAAGAAATTTAAGGTTTTACATTTAAGCACAAAACTCCGACATTACAAAAGATAAACTCCCCCTTCCCCGATCACTCAAAGGTTTTACCCCTCCATGTGAAGGGTATTAGAGTTGAAAGGGGAAGAAGAGAGCATAATCAAACTAAATAAAAAGAAAATATAAAATAAAAATAACTTCAAGAACTCAGTCCTCCAGAACACCCCTTCTTGCACCTTCTTCAACCCCTTTGAATGGAAGTGAATACTCTTATTTATAGGCTTGGGGAGTAGAAAATTTCCCTCCAAAATTACTCCCCCGAAAGTTTGAGTCTGGTTGGCATAGTAAATGATAGATTTTGAGAATTGTTCCTTCTTTAAAGTTGTTCCCCTACATGTCTTCTGACTACCCACAACGGTTGAGCCTTATTGGTCCACGTATGTAGGAGATATGGCCACTTTACTCCCGATATTTAATTCTGTCCAGGTGACTCTTCCTATTCCAAAACACTGAGTTCCAACGCATTAATGACCTTGAAAAATGAAAGAACCAGACGCGTAAAGATTAATTAAAGTTGTTCCTATGGACTTTATATAGATACATGTAAAATAGAAGCTCCAATGGTTCGACCATTAATGAGATATTGTCCCCCACAATACATTTATGCAGTTCTGTACACAATTTTCGAGGCCTGATTTGTGTGCTCACTTTGAGCTTCCAAATGATGGATTGAGCTTTGGGTACAGAAGGATAAAATGAATCTCATAGAACATAGAAAACTATAAAATAAGAATTTTTAAATTTGGATCAGTTTAAAAAAAGTTATGTCTGAAATACAGAAGCTCCACAAAACTGCTAAATTTCCAGAATTAACCAATTTCCACAATTAAGCCCATAATTCACCAAAATACTAAAATGATGCAAATCAGATAAAATTGATTAATTTGAAGGGGTTAAATCATTGAAAAACATATGAAAAATTATGAAAATATTATCTCTATCAATTCCCCCACACTTAGCACTTGGACTCCCGGACAAGTCAAAATCAAAATCAAATCAAACGAAATTCGAAACGCATGCCATTTAGATCCACCAATTCCACACCAAGAAATTAAAGTTTTCATGCCTCATCCATAACCATTATTCCAAATTATCAAATCAGATCATTCAATATTTTTCCTCTTTATTTCTCCTCCCATGCACACAAGACACCTACCTCACATTAATTTTCTCTCATCTCACAAATATCACTTTTCAACAAAGTTTTTCTCATCCAAACCAATGAAAGGGTCACCATAGGTTTGAAAAACTCCTAATTCTCCACCCGATGTGATTAAATGAAATTTTTTTTTATCATGAGGACTTTTCAAGGTTGTTCTGTGGCTTTTGGTTGGTAGGATTTTTATGTGAAAAATTCTGAGGCTAAATGAGGAAGGCTTGGCTCTTTTTGAAGCAAAATTGCACAATTCTAATTTTCACTCAAGTATGGTATCCTCATCACTCCAATTAGTAGAAATTCACCTCCATAATCATGAAATATCAAGAAATTTTCAAACAGCTCAGCATTTCTGCAGCAAAAATTTCAATCTTCTTAAGCATGATTTTCTTGAAAGCTCTAGAAAAGGCACAACTTCTTTTATCATGAAAGCTCCAGAAGAGGAACAGATTTCAACATAATGATTTTTCATCAGCACAAACATCTCTTCAGCATTTTAGTTTCCACCCAAAGTTTCACAAAATGAGGTATCACAACACAAGATAGCTTCCCCAACACTTAAGTTCAACTAGATCATGCAATTTCACTTCAAGAGCAGGTTGGAAAGGGAAAATTGGATTATAATGTGGTTAACCTAACAGTCTGTTCATGGATTCTATGGGATAAAAGGATTAATTTACAAGGTAGGCCAGAATGAAAGGGATTATCTTGAAAATAGGGCTTTTAAATCAAAGAAACGCCTCAATCATTTAAAACACATGTACCACAAACCCTCAAGTTTTGAAAGGAATGAATCAAATTCTAGTTAAAACAAGAATGGTCTGGTTCTCTCAAGAAGTTAGGTGAATGAAAAGAATACACAAAATAATGGTTCAGAAGCCTCACAGGAAAGTGATTTCAAAGATAATGATAGTGATATGTGGCATGGGATTCAAAAACCTGTGTACTTTTCATGAAATTCCCAAAGAATTGAACTTGAAAAAAAATCATTTTCAGCATTCATTTAATCTCAGTTTCATGGAATAAATTGGTTCACTCAATGACATGGGTTTCAAAAACAACAATGATAATCATTTTAGCTTAAAAAGTTTCAAAAACACACAAAAAACTGAAAAATAAAAACACAAAAATTTGAAAACACACATTTTTTTTAAACAAACAACAAATGAAAATCCAAAACTACAAAGGTTCCCTCCCCCACACTTAAATGATGTAGTGTCCTCAATACATTCAAGTGGATTTAACATGTAAGCAGATTTTAGAATGAATCACAACAGCAAGAAAGTGTAAAGGATAGGTACAACCTGACTTATTGGTAATGCAACATTGAGTTAAGCTCCTAAGTGTTTCACACTAAAAACCTACAAGAAAAAGAACAAAAGAAAACATAAGAAATTTATTAAAAAAATGAAAATAGAAATAGGATGAGAAAAGAAGGATAGATCTTGGTTTAATCCCCCAAGTGGGCCCTAGGTTTTTACTGCCTCCAGATGGGTAGTTTCAGTTGGTTATCCCCAATCTGAAGGTGGGTTGAGTTTCTTTGTGATGAACCAACAAAACTTCTTCTTCACATAATGTGCTTCATCCTTTTTGTTGAGGAAACCATGAGTATAGTATACCAAATCCACCCCTAGTACAATAAGATACAATTTTCTTGGTGGGGGTAGGATAAAGAATGAGTCCCCATATTTCTTGGTTTCCAATTTCACAGCCACCTCTTCATTCTCTAGTGATTTCTGAAGGTATGCTGCATCATTGAAAAAATCAAAGGAAATGTTAGAGTTTAATTCTATTTGAACAAAGTTAAAGCATGAAGAATCAATATCGAATTCTTCCCTTTCAAAGTAATCATCTTGCATCACTTTTTACTTTGCTAAATCCACTTAGATTCCCTCTTGAACACCCTCCAATAAATTATCAATATGTTTGGGGAGCTCCAACTGTTCCTCTTTAATCGCACCTTCCTTTTCTTCCTCGTCTGCAAACACATAACATGAGTTGTCCGAATATGAAAATTTCAAGCAAGGGGAGGTAATACTCAATTAATTTTCAATAAAATTAGAATATAATGAGTTCAAGAAAAGATCATCTCCCTGAGGTTTCTCGGCTTCATTTTCTTCTTCAGTGGGAAGTTCCTCTTGAAGTAGAGTGGTAACAGATGGAGGAGGGTAGTCAGGCTCCTCAACATTATCTTCAAATTCAACCACGTTGGTGGTGTATTCCTTCAATGATGATGGATCTTCTAAATTATGAGGAACTGGGGGATCAAGTAGTTCCTTACACTCCTTCCAGAACTCATCTAGATCTTGTTGATCTCCTGTACTTATTGGTTCTTCAACATCAAGGATGAGTGGGGAATACACTTCCACCAATGGATCAGGTTTAGTTTCCGGTTGAGGTTCTTGATCCAATGTAACCTTCTCTGAGGACTTAAATATTTGATAATCAATGTTGACTTGATTCACCGTGTCCATCAGTTCTTGAAGCGAGATACCCGTGACATGGACATTCATCATTTGCATGGCCAAAATAGTGAGTTCATCAAGCTTTTGAAAGAGGGTGTCCTCGTCATTATGAACCATTTGTCCCTGAAACTGTGAGTAATCAATCCAAGAATAATAATTGCAGTTGGCATACATCATGAATTTTTTTTAGATTTTTTTTAAATAAAATAAATGAAAATATTTACAAAATGTTAGAATTAGATTGTTGGCACAACCTCCCTGGCAACTGCGCCAAGTTTTGACACGTGCCTGTCGTGGGGTGTGACAAAAACAAATAAAACCTAAGTTAAAATGTAGAAAAGTGGGTAACCTAAGTTTTCTCCAAAGATGAGTGCAACACAATTACATTTTTCACTTAAATTAAAGAAAGAAGAAGAGGTTCTTTTGAAAGTTGTTTAAGTTGAAAAACAAAGCAATTGAAAAGAAAGGTTGAAAACTAATGGATGAAGAGAGTGATGGGGTCAGGGTAGGATCACCTTTTGTAATGTCATCATAGTCACAAAGATCATCTTACCTCTCTTCCTTTTGAATGACAAATGAAAGACTCCTCGATCGAGTCATCTATCACCCTTGGTTAAAGAAGAAAATAAAACTCACTCCTATGTGCATGGAAGTTAATAAACAATTCCTAAACAAATAAGGCAAGTCCAGATCAGGAATTTTTGCTCCCTATAACTCTTGAAAAAGTTTACTAGTTCCACACACGTGCCAACGTTCGTTAGACACTCACCACCTAATGCAATCTGCTCGATCAAGACAAATTGCACTAGGCAGAGGGAGATAAAAAGTCTTTAACCAAAGCTATTAAAAATGAATACACCAAACTCAAAACACAATAGCATTAAGAGAATTGTGAAACACTGAGAATATATGTCATTCAAAAGAAATATAAGGTTTTACATTTAATCACAAAACTCCAACATTACAAAATATAAACTCCCCCTTCCCCGATCACTCAAAGGTTTTACCCCTCCATGTTAAGGGTATTAGAGTTGAAAGGGGAAGAAGAGAGCATAATCAAACTAAATAAAAAGAAAATAGAAAATAAAAAGAACTTCAAGAACTCAGTCCTCCAGCACAGCCCTTCTTGAACCTTCTTCAACCCCTTTGAATGGAAGTGAATACTCTTATTTATAGGCTTGTGGAGTAGAAAATTTCCCTCCAAAATTACTCCCCCGAAAGTTTGAGTCCGGTTGGCATAGTAAATGACAGATTTTGAGAATTTTTCCTTCTGTAAAGTTGTTCCCCTCCATGGCTTCTGTCGACCCACAAAAATTTATCCATATTTGTCCACGTATGTAGGAGATATGGCCACGTTACTCCCGATATTTAATTCTGTCCAGGTGACTCTTCGTATTCCAAAACACCGAGTTCCAACGGATTAATGACCTTGAAAATGAAATAACCAGACGTGTCCAGATTAATTAAAGTTGTTCCTATGGACTTTATCTAGATCCATGTAAAATTTCATCTCTAATTGTTCGACCATTAATGAGATATGGTCCCCACAATAGAATTATGCAGTTCTGTACACAGTTTTCGAGGCCTGAATTGTGAGATGAATTTGAGCTTCCAAATGATGGATTGAGCTTTGGTTCCATAAGGATACAATGATTCTCATAGAACATAGGAACCTATAAAAGAATAATTTTGCAATTTTGATCAGTTTATAAAAAGGTATGTCTGAAATACAGAAGCTCCACAAAACTGCTAAATTTCCAGAATTAACCAATTTCCACAATTAAGCCCATAATTCACCAAAATACTAAAATGATTCAAATAAGATCAAATTGATTAATTGGAAGGGGTTAAATCATTGAAAAAAATATGAAAAAAATATGAAACTATTATCTCTATCACTCCGCCGCGGCCCGGAACTGGCTGCGGCCTTGGTCCGTCCGGCGTGGCGCCATCGCGCCGCGCCCATCCACCGTGGCCCCGCTCCGGCCATGGTGCTATTTTGGTTCTCCGGCACGGTGCAACGGTGCCGCGTCTTTGGTTCATCTTCAACGACATGGAACGACGGCGCCACGTCTTTGGTTCGTCTTCAATGGCGCGACGCGACGGCGCTGTGCTTCTTCCCCTTTCCTTAATAATTTCCGCGCGGTGCTTCAGCACCGCGTTGCTTTGTTCGTGCCGCATCAAAATCAAACAACCAAAAAGGGGAGGAGAGTCATCCGTGTTCATGCAATCCAACCTCCTCCCGTTATTGCGATAACAGGTGGCCCCAAATAGATGATAAACCAACGATGAAGTAATTAAGAACAAACGAATAATAATTAAACCCCTACCTCGTCGAATCATTAAGTGAGGGTTCGTCGCGGAAATAACCGTCGCGGAATAATGCATCGCAGAAGGAGAGAGTCGCGTCGTGGGGAAAAGATTCGTTAGCGTCGCGTCGTCGATCTCCGAGGATCCAGAATCCTTCGCGTTCTTCGCATTCTTCGTCGAAGAAGAAGAAGAAGAAGTTCTTCAAGCTCCTCAACTTTTCTCCAAAGACTCACACAACAAGAACAACCAAAATAAAATAAGTTCAACACTTATTTTATTAACATAACTCAAGCTTTTGAATTTCAAACATTCAAATTAAACTCACCTAATTAATTAACTTAAGTTATCAAATTAATGGTGAGTTGAAGGAGTTAGGGAATATGAAGGGGTGGGGTTCGTGTGGGCCCCACCACTCTCATAACCTCCCATGGGAAGTTGGGTGGTTACCCCAACTTCCACTCAAATCTTAAACCACTTAGAAATAAAAATTGTAGCTAAATTGTTATTTTAACTTCCACAATTTTTATCAACTTCTCTCGTGAAAAAGTAACTCTGGAAAAGGTGTTCCTAAGCAATTACTGGTGCTGTGAATCCATCGGTGCCCTCAGAATTCGATTCCGAGCACCAGTTCAAAAGTTAGAAAAACCCGCTCGTTCTTTCACTGAACGTACCCGAGATAAACTTCGGATAGAAATTCCGGGCACACCGGGCCTCAGAATCAATTGCAGTCAGAAACCGTGTTCTCGTAAAATCCCAAAGAAAATTAAGAAAAAATTTCCCTTGAATTTTACGGGTCTTTAAATTACTCCCACATCAGGGCTTTACATCCCCGTAAAGATACATCAAAAACTAGGGGAACAAATGTGGGTACTGGGCACGCATCTGAGCCTCCCGCTCCCAAGTGCTCTTCTGGAGGTTCCCATGCTACCATCTGATGCACACTAGAGGAATCGACCATCCACGTAGGACCTGGTCCTGTCGATCCTCGATCTCTACTGGGACCTCAACAAAAGTCGCCCCATCATAAATGTCCATCTCCCCATGGTCAATGATATTCATCGGGTCATGCACGTATCTCCTCAGCTGAGATACATGGAAGACGTCATTCACTCGGTGCAACTGAGGTGGTAGAGCCAGGTGATAAGCCACCTCGCCAATCCTGCTGAGAACCTGGAATGGTCCGATGAAGCGTGGAGAAAACTTTCCGCCTCGGCCAAATATTCGTATACCACGTCGAGGTGAGACCCACAAGAAGACGTGGTCTCCATCCTCGAACTCCAGTGGCCTCCGTCTCCTGTCAGAATAAGACTTATGTCGGCTCTGAGCTGTCCTCATCTGCTCCTGGATGACCTGGACCTTCTCTGTCGTGGCTTGAACCATCTCCGGTCCCACAAGTGCTGAATCCCCAGGGTATGTCCAGCACAGAGGTGACCTGCAAGGTCGGCCGTACAACGCCTCATATGGTGCCATCCCGATGGTGGAGTGGTATCTATTGTTGTACGTGAACTCCACCAAGGGTAGGTGGTCCTCCTAGCTACGACCAAAGTCGAGAACACATGCGCGGAGCATGTCCTCGAGAGTCTGAATGGTCCTCTCCGTCTGACCATCTGTCTTAGGGTGAAAGGCGGTACTCAGACATAGCTGCATCCCGAATACATCCTACAACCCCTTCCAAAGCTGGGAAGTAAAGTGATCATCTTGATCGGAGACTATAGATGATGGGACACCATGAAGCCATACAATCTCCTGAACGTAGAGACATCCCAAGCTCTCCACTGAGCCCTGATCTATGATGGGTAAGAAGTGAGCCGACTTGGTGAGTCGGTCGACAATCACCCAAATGGAGTCGTGACCTCTGGAAGTGCGTGGAAGTCCAGTCACGAAGTCCATAGATATCCCGTCCCACTTCCACTCCGGGACCTCCAAGGGCTGTACCAAGCCTGCTGGTACCTGGTGCACTGCCTTCACCTGCTGGCAGGTGAGGCATCGAGAAACGAACTCTTCCACAACCTTCTTCATGCCTGGCCACCAGTGCTGTCATCTGAGATCCTGGTACATCTTCACCACTCCAGGATGTACCTCTAAAGGGGAAGTGTGAAACTCTCTCAGCACCTCATCTCGTAAAGCAACTGGTACCAAGGTACGTCCCCTGAAAAGGACATCGTGCTCTCCTCCCATGGAGAATCCATCAGGTGCCTATCCCGAGGTATCTGTACACGCCACGTCTCACAGTCGGCGTCCCCACGCTATGCCTCTCTGACCCGCTGCAGTAGTGGGGGAGTGACTGAAGGAAGGATACTCCATCTCTATCCACGAAGGATATCTGCAAAGCGGCTAGCTTCTCTGTTACCTCCCCAAGTAGCTGGATGCCTGTACTCCTGCTGAGAGCATCGGCTACTACGTTCCCCTTCCCAGGAGTATAGACTATCTCAAAGTCATAGTCCTGGAGGAACTCAATCCATCGCCACTATCTCAAGTTCAGGTCCTTCTGTGAGAAGATGTACCTAAGACTCTGATGGTTAGAATAGACTGTAAAGAGCTCGCCCATCAGATAGTGTCGCCACATCTTCAGAGCGAAGACCACTGCTGCTAACTCCAGGTCATGGGTAGCGTAGTTCTGCTCATGCTACCTCAACTGACGTGATCCATAGGCGATCAAGGCCCGTTCCTGCATCAGGACACGTCCGAGTCCGGTTCCTGATGCATCGCAGTAAACTACGTACCCTACTCCCTCCTCCGTCAACCTCAAGATAGGCACGCTAGTCAATATCTGTCTCAGCTTCTGGAAGCTCTACTGACATTTGTCTGACCACACAAAGGGTTTCCCATTCTTCGTCAAAGCTGAGAGTGGTACCGCAACTCTATAGAAGTCTGGAAAAAATCTCCAGTAGTACCCAACTAGTCCCAAGAAACTCTTCACCTCCGTCACGCTCCTGGGTGGCTCCCAAGCTAGCACTGCCTCGATCTTCGCAGGATCCACTAAAAATCCCGCCTCAGAGATGACGTGTCCCAAGAAGTGGACCTCACGTATCCAGAACTGACACTTCGAGATCTTTCTATAAAGCTGGTGCTCTCGGAGTGTGTCTAGTACAACCCGTAAGTGGTAGGCGTGCTCCTCCTCAGTCGTCGAGTAAATCAAAATGTCGTTGATGAAGACCACAACAAATCGATCGAGGTATGGATGAAAGATCCTGTTTATGAAGTCCATGAACACTACTGGAGCATTGGTTACGCCGAATGGCATAACCAAGAACTCATAGTGGCCATACCGACATCTGAAGGCTGTCTTCTGCACGTCCTCATCCCGAACTCTGAGCTGATGATAACCTGATCTAAGGTCTATCTTCGAGAACCACCGTGCTCCCTTGAGCTGATCGAAGAGGTCGTCAATCCTCGGTAGCGGATACTTGTTCCTCACTGTCACCTGGTTCAAGTGACGATTGTAAACACAAAGTCTCAAGCTCCCGTCTGCCTTCTTAGCGAACAATATTGGGGAAGCCCAGGGTGAAACACTGGGTCAGATGAATCCCTAGCCCTGCAAGTCCTCCAACTGTACCCGTAGCTCTCGAAGCTCGGCGGGAGCCATTTGATATGCTAGGGTGGATATCGGGGCTATCCCCGAGTACAGATCAATATAAAAGTCTACCTCTCTGCGAGGAGGTAGTCCCAGAACGTCGTCGGGAAAAATGTCAGCATACTGATCCAATACTGCAGGAAAACCAGGACTCCACACGTCAACTGCTCCTAGGATGAGTCTAGCCAACTGATGAGTGATGGGATATCCTCTCCTCTGCGAGAGTCCATCCTATGCTGTGAAGGCTCCCTTCTCGCCGGTGAAGGTGAACCTGCTCCCGTTGGTGCGTACATACCGCACCTTGCGCCTAATACAATCGATCTGAGCATGGACTATAGATAACCAATCCATGCCCAAGATGACGTCGTAAGGCCTCGACGCCGCTACAAGAAGATCCCAGCTGAAGCTCTCGCCTCCTAGAGTAAGCTCACACTGCCGACACCAATACATAATTTTCGAGTCTGCTCCTGTAGAAGTCAATAGCCATAAGGATTGAGCCAACGGCTCTGTCGGAATCTCCGATCTCCAAACAAGGGCAACGGCATTGAAATAATGACTCGCTCCTGTGTCTATACGAACTTCAGCAAGGGTGGAATAGACACAGATAGTACCTCGAATCATCTCGGGCGCGCCGTGGTCGTAGGCCTCCGCTGCCTACAGCTGTGCCTGTCTCTGCCCGCCAGCTCCCTGTGGTCGGGGTGGACTTCCTGTTGGTGGTGGTGGTAGAGACTCAAAGCGTCGCCCACCACCTACTGCTCAGCAAGCTCCTCTTCCTCGTCCGCCTGCTCCCTACGGACCGCCACGGTCGACCCTCTGCCTTTTCCTGGGTGACCCCTCAACCGTCTGCTGCTCCTCCGCACAGCGGGTCGGGCAGTCACGAGCCATGTGGCCCTGCCCGCCGCATGCGTAGCACTGTCTACCTCTCGAAAGACTAGCTCCACGCTGTGTGCCCCGCACTGCTGAGCCAGTGTCATGAGGTCGTCTGCCTGAGGGTCTGGTCTGCCTGGACCCATGAGTCATCCATCGACTTCCTGCTGCAGAAGACTCTCATACGTGACGTCATGTGGGAGGTCTCGCTGCTGATGTAGGCTCAGCAAGGAAGCTCTCAATCAGAAGGGCTCGCTCCAGTACTCCATCCTATGTTGGAATGCTAAGGGAGATCAGCGATGCCCTGATCTCCTGCCTCAGACCCTGCTCAAAGGTCCGACCCCGGAAGAATGGGTCCCGTACCATGTCCGTCGAGTAGCGCGAGAGATCGGTAAATCTCGTAGAGTACTGGGCGACCGTCAAGATGCCATGCCGCAGCTGAAGAAGCTCCTGGATGCGCACCGCACGGAGGGTGGCTGGGAAGAACTCCGAGAGGAAGAGGCTCTCAAAGTCCATCCAGAGGAGAGATGCCTTGTCGTGCACCTGGAGCATCAAGCTCCACCATCTGCCTGCTGCCGCGTGCAGTAGGCTCGCTGCGAGGATCACCATGAGGTCTGCTGGTGTCCTCACTAACCTGAAAACCCGTACAACTGCCTGCAGCCAATCCTCGGCTACCTGAGGGTCCGTCTCCCTGCGGAACCTGAGCGATCTATGATGCTGAAACTCGTGCAGTGCACTAAGGCGACGTGCATCGTCAGCGGCTGGGGCTGGTAGCATCAGTGGCTCGATGGGTAGAGTTACCGCCGGTGCCTCTGCTGTCAAAGGGATCTGTACTGAGGCCTCATCGCTCGGTAGGCTGTCGTCGTGCACAACTCTCGGAACCCTAGCTGGCTGCCGTCGTGGGGCCATCCTAAAAAGAAACAGGTGCACCATGGTCAAACAGTATACCTGGTGAGCTGACATAAAGTAATCACAAAGAAAACTTGAAACACACATGCAATCAATGTTTTCGGGCATTAAGTCGGAAATCAGAAGTCAAGGTCCTTGTGTACGGATACGTCGGCCGCTGCACCAATACTGGACTCCCTGGACTGATAACCACATTTAATACTCTTAACACTATTGCTTCACATAAAAAAATAGATCAGAGTCCTGAGTTCTGCGGTAAAACCAACCTCCTCTGATACCAATTTGTCTCGACCCGTCCTTGGGGCCCATGCCGTGACTACCCCAAGCCCGCCTTCCATAGGCCAGGGGCTGACGACTAGCACCAAGGCATAATTCCCGATAAAAAGGAAAGACATTGCCTTTGTAAAGTAAACAAACACCATAGAGCAAGCAAGTAGTAGAAGTAAACACTAAGTAAAAACTGATATAAAAGTAAGTGCGGAAAAGTAAGTGGGCTAGTATAGAAACCCAAACTGAAAGTAAAGTACAACTGGAAATGGAAAACAACAACTGAAAGTAAAGCCACAGCCTCGGGCCGTCCACTGGAAGTCCCACATGAAGGGTGAGTACAGAGAGACTCCACAGCTCCTCGGGTCTAGCCGTCCGCTCCAAGTACATCCCGCCCAGTGGTCCACCTCCGGGTACCGACCTGCTCCGCAAGCCTCAACCGCGATCAGTGCTGTTCGTCGTCTGCAACCAACACAATGTAGTGCAGGCATAGCCCATGCAGGGGTGAGTATAAGCTACTCAGTAGGGACCCCGAGACCCCAAAAGGTCTCCCAGAATCCAAAAAGGATAATCCACAAAGGAAAGATACAATCACAAAGTAACATACGACACTACTTAGGTATATGCCCATACATATACCTAAGTCATCAATTCTCGTTCGGCTCCAACATCCGAGCTCAAGTACAACCCAGTCCACACAGGAAATCACAATCCAATCCACACAGGAAAACATAACGTAATCCACACAGGATATCAAGTCAATCTTATCGAAGATAAAGATTGAAAGTCAAGATTCAGCTCAGACAGGTATACTTCTTCGTAAGACAATAGAGATGATCAGATATTGCCACTGATTCATCTAAGCCATCGGACCCACACATGATCGATAGGTACTAACCCCCGCAATGACCCACAAAGGATCGATAGGTAACTAACCCCCGCAATGACCCACACAGGATCGGACCCACATAGGATCTGTAGGCGCTGGCCCACATAGGACCGCTGAGCGCTGACCCACACAGGATCTGACCCACACAGGATCGGTAGCACTGATCCACATAGGATCGCTGAGTGCTGTAGTCGTCACTGTCGAATCCACGAAGGATTTTTGTACAGTCGTCATCGTCGTCGCGGTCGCAGCCAGCTCTAGGGTTCCCACACACAGCAAGCTCGTTCGGGAGGGTCCACTCCACGAGCCGAAGGGCTGATACATCAACTAACACATAGTCTGGAGTTGATGTATTGAAAAGTTCCGTATCGTCAACAGGAACTCAACATCACAGACGGCGCGTCAATCGGACGCCCGGTCTGAGAGTTATTGACTTTTTTGTCCCAGGGGCCCGGTTGGTTTTTAAGTCAAAACCAACCTGACCGTACTCCAACTGTGTCCAAAACTTGATCAGAGTAAGCCAAAAGGTCCATCTCACTATGAGGAATCCAATAAAGTCGACGACACGTCAATCGGACGTCCGGAGCTCAAGTTATAAGCGTTTCCGCTCCGAGGGCCCGGTTGGTTTCGTGTACGAACCAACCCGGCCAAACCCAAAGTACTCATAAACCTTGAGTGTAATATACCGAAATGACCGTATTGATCCAAGGATCTTATCACAGCTTACGGTGCATCGATAAGAGGTCCAAATAGGGGGTTCGGGCCCGGTCTGACCCGGCCCGATACCCTCTGGGTCGGACTGAACCGGGTCGACCCGGCCCAGCTGGCGTGGCCCGGCCCGGCTGGCACGGCCCGACTCGGCCTGGGCGCGGCTCGGTCTGGCAGACTGGCCAGGGCAGCCGGCCCGGCGCGCTGGCGCCAGCCAGGGGCTCGGCCGTTTCGGCCGAGCGGAGGGACGTGGGGGGGCACTGCCCTCCATTTTTTGAAATCGCGGCCCCACGTGGGGGCCGTTTTTCTGGCCAGCCGGTGGTTGTAACCCCCGTCTCTTCCCCTGTCCAGCCGGCCCGCTCCGGCCGGCCGGCTGTTGTCGCCACGGGCCTGACAAGGGCCGATCCCCCCTGCTCCGACACCGGCGGCCCGGAACCGGCCGTCGGTTCCCCTGCTCCGCCGTGGCCCGGAACCGGCCGTGGACTTGGTCCGTCCGGCGCGGCGTGACAGCGCCGCGCCCATCCACCATGGCCCCACTTCAGCTGCGGTGCTCTTGTGGTTCTCCGGCACGACACGACAGCGCTGTGTCTTTGGTTCGTCTTCAACGGCGCGGCGCGTCGGCGCTGCGCTTCTTCCCGTTTCCTTAATAATTTCCGCACGGTGCTTCGGCACCGTGTTGCTTTGTTCGTGCCGCATCAAAATCAAACAACCAAAAAGGGGAGGAGAGTCAGTCGTGTTCGTGCAATCCAACCTCCTCCCGTTATTACGATAACAGGCGGCCCCAAATAGACGATGAACCAACGATGAAGTAATCAGGAACAAACTAATAATAATTAAACCCCTACCTCGTCGAATCATTGAGTGAGGTTTCATCGTGGAAATAACCATCGTGGAAGAAGGCGTCGCAGAAGGAGAGAGTCACGTCGTGGGGAAAAGATTCGTCGGCATCGCGCCGTCGATCTCCGAGGATCCAATGTCCTTCGCGTTCTTTGAGTTCTTCGTCGAAGAAGAAGAAGAAGTTCTTCAAGCTCCTTAACTTTTCTCCAAAGACTCACACAACAAGAACAACCAAAATAAAATAAGTTCAACACTTATTTTATTAACATAACTTAAGATTTTGAATTTCAAACATTCAAATTAAACTCACCTAATTAATTAACTTAAGTTATCAAATTAATGGTGAGTTGAAGGAGTTAGGGAATATGAAGGGGTGGGGTTTGTGTGGGCCCCACCACTCTCATAACCTCCCATGGGAAGTTGGGTGGTTACCCCAACTTCTACTCAAATCTTAAACCACTTAGAAATAAAAATTATAGCTAAATTTTTATTTTAACTTCCACAATTTTTATCAACTTCTCTCATGAAAAAGTAACTCCAGAAAAGGTGTTCCTAAGCAATTATCGACGCTGCGAATCCATCGGTGCCCTCAGAATTTGATTCCGAGCATCAGTTCAAAAGTTAGAAAAACCCGCTCGTTTGTTCACTGAACGTACCCGAGCTAAACTTCAGATAGAAATTCTGGGCACACCAGGCCTCGGAATCAAGTGCCGTCAGAAACCGCGTTCTTGTAAAATCCCAAAGAAAATTAAGAAAAGAATTCCCTTGAAGTTTACGGGTATTTACAGGGATCATTCATCAATTACACCTATAGGATGTATTGTCTAAGTGTTTTTAGTTTTAGGCCATGATCCTCAGATACTCTCCTCTCAGTAATAGTTATATAAAAATTCATCAATGTTTTTTTTATTGGTCCATTATTGCATCAAAGTGTTCAACAATAACACTCTTATTTGTTTGTTTGAGTAAAACAAGGATTTCTTCTATTTTTATAAAAACTAAGAGATGATCCATTTTTTTAATTTTTAATTTTAAAGCATAAAACTAATTATAGAGTGAAAAGGGGAGCAATGAAGACTCAACCTTACTCCCCCAAAATGGTTCCAAGTTGATCACACAGTTGTCACTGGCTGTAGTTAAATAGAATTTCTATTATACTCAGAACTTATCCTAGTGGATAACCAGGGTTGTCACTTAAGGAGAAAGGGTTGGTAGTCTGAATATCTTAGAACTTATGTATCTTTCTTTTGTTTTCTTAATTTTTGAAATAACCAGACATTTTTTGTTTGGTTTTTGATTGAATGGAATCAGGGAAGATAATGGAAATGAAAATGCATATATAATGAATGAAAAAAATGTAAATGGACCTAAGGACGAATTCTAGTGAGATCTATCATAATTTACTTTTATTGTAAATCATATAATTCAATAAGTAGGTTCAATATCATTCACCTATTCACCCTATACCATTTTATTTGGTATGAAACCACTAATCTGCTCAAGTGATCCTTAAGCAGGCCAGTCATTCCAAGTATTCTCTTGGGTGAATAGATAAGAACATTCACCAATAAAGTGAATGAACTCACTCACACACCTGGTAGAAATATTATACCCATTATTCAAATTTAACAACATGACTCCAATCATATGAAGTGTGGCCCAAAATGTAGGGAGACTTTGTTGTGAAATAGTTAGAAGAGTGCGATAGTGTCAAATGAATTATAGAGTGAAAATATCTTCCTCTATACTCTAATTCCATTCTCACACTAGAATCAGATAGGAGATAGATTGATAATTAAATGTATAAATTCAATATTTTCATTCTGATTCCTCTTTGGACCGCCCATAATGGGTTTTCTCTCCATGATCAAAGAGATCGAGATTTCTAGGACATCACATAGGGGAGAAAAACAAAGAAATTAAGGGGGAAAAGAAAAATAATAATACAATTGAATGAAGAAAAGAATAAAACATTAAATTAAAAATGTATAAAGAAAAGTCTAGAAACAAATTTTAAAACTAGGGCCAGCCGATACTGAATCCATTCTACTGGGATAGGATGAAAGATATTTATAGAGAGTAGGCGAGGCATCAAATTCTTCCTTGCATTCATTGTTGAGATGAGATTTGACTTCAGCTTGATGGGTTTCATTTGTCATAGTGGATCATCAAGATTAATTATGATGACACATCCTCTCCCTATGATCATGTACAAATAGTTTCAGGAATAATTAGAGCATAATTTATTCTTGTGCTTTATGATTGTAGTTGAAAGTTAGATGTTTCTCAACTTCCTTAAATGTAATAGTTATTTACAAATTATCTAGGCCGAGGTTGAAATGGAATACTTGGACTTGATTTGGAATCTGGGCATGGGCTTGTATGTTACTTGGAATATAAAAATATAGTTTTTAGTTTTATTTATTATATATATATATATTTATATATGTAAATGCTTATTATTATTATTATATATTATATATAGATAAATATATATTTATATATTCATTTTTATAATATATATAAGTATAATTATTATTATATTTATTATTATTATTATTATTTTTATATATATTTATAGTTTTTGTTTTTTTCTTTATTTTTTAGTTAAATCCGGGGAGGGGGGTTCAACAAGGGTCTTCTTCTCAACTATGCTTGATAGGGGTGGAGCTTGTATATTGGGTATTCTCTTCAATGGAGAGCATGGTTTGACTTTGGTAGTGCTTGGAGTCACAGACAGTGGCAGTGACTCGACGACACTTCCAGATCTGACGAGTGGTGGTGCGATGAATCCAGGATCGAACATGACTTGGGTGGAATTAGTTTCTTCATCCAGTGGTGTGTCGATGTGCTTCAGTAGGGAGCTTCGTGGTTGGATGGATAGATATAGCGATTCAGTGGAAATATTGCATCGACAGTGGTTTGGTAATCTATTTCAAGCAACCACATCGACTCAGCTTCAGTTCTTACAGTGGTGGTAAGTGAGTTTTCAGACTTGGTTTCCTTCAATAGAGGTAATGAATCAGTGATCATGGGTTGGTTGGTTCGTTATTTGTGGTGGATTCCTCATCCTCAATGGTGGTTCGATTTCAGTGTGGTGGTAAGCTTCTTCTTTTCTTATGGTAAGAGATCTGGGGTGTAGAGGACCGATTTGGTGTTTCAATTTTATGATAGTGATCTGGTTTAGCCTCCGTATATGGATACGGTGTTGGGTTGATGGTGAGCTCGAAGGTGACCATGAATGGGTAAAGGTTTGATAAGGTGGGTAATCATGTGGTTGCATATGGTTCTACTGGGATGTGGCTGAAGTGTGGTAGGCAGGAGGTGAGGATGATAGCCATGGTCACTATGGTGACTGTGGAGGAGGATTTTGGTGATTAGGGTGGTAAATGGATTCTCATTGTCACTATGGTGATTACAAGATGGAGATGAAGGGATAGGTGCTCACGATCATTATATTGACCATGAGTGGGGGTTGTGGTACTCTATTCAGAACCAGTGTACTGGTCGTGAAGATGAATTGGAGGTGGTATACAGAAGGTAGGGTGTTAAAAGAGTTTGTGGTAATTCAGTGCATGCAGTTAGCTACACATGATCAATGTAGTGATTGTGACACTGTCAGTGTACTAATCATGCAAGGTATTTGCATAAGTTTTTGGGAAAATGACAATCCAGGACCCAAACAGGAAGTTAATGCTAGTTTAGGTAAAAAAACATGTAAAAATCAAATGAAGGACCAAGAACCTTATGAATTTTAAATAAAAATTAGATTCTACCTTAATCCAAAATATTAGAGGTCCTTAATTAGAATTAAGGACCTATTTTGGTCCTTGGTTGACATTGCCCCTACTTTTTTCCAACCTGAAATATTAAAAAATAATTTCATTCAATGTAATATTTTACTCTAATAATTTTAAAATGAAAAATAAATTAAAATTATTATCTAAAAAATTAATTTTAAAAGTTTAAATCACATCAAATTCAAATCAATTCCAATCATTTTTTCATATAAAAATTCTAAAATTGTGGATTTAATTTTAATTAAATATTGATTGAAAAAATTGATATTAAAAATTTAATCTATTTAATAAATTAATTTCAGAATTGAATTCTAACTATTTTAGAGTTTAAAAAATAATTTCAATTTATGTATGGGTTAAAAAATTAATTCCATGAAATTACTATATTAATAAAAATTTGTAATTAATCTATTTAACATTTAAGTTCCAAATTATAGAAATTAAAAGAAATATTGTTTTACCCAGTATTTGAATTAAAAGTAGGAATATTTTCAATGAATAAAAGATAAAAATAGTGTAATTTACATCTCACATCAGTCCTGATAACTTAATTCCTTGAATCGTATGTTTACCACTAGAATCTCTAGAGAAACTGCATCAAGAAAATTACTATTCTATAGCAATTCAGGATAGATTTAGCTCAACACATGAATATTAGAGGATGAGGGAAGTACGCTGCCCTCCATTTTATCCCTATCCCATGGAAACAAAAAGACCATTAATATGGCCCATCCACTAATGGTGAAAATTATTTTTAGGACATATCCACAATTAATGTCATCACTATTGAATCTATCAAGGATCAAAGAAATCAGACCACCAAGATAGGGAATGATAGGGAGAACCCTCTCCAAGGGGAAACATAGTACTAAGAAGATCCCTCGATAGGCACCCGTACTCACAAACAGAGAATGTCACAGGGCCTTGAGAGTCCCTCTAAAGAGAAATTATTGCCTATCCTCTGATATATAGAAAAAATAAAGGGATCTGCTAAGCTTTCTGGTCCCTCTGAGACTGCTCTAGAGACTAAGTTAGATTCCAGGATGGCCGCTTTACTCCAGGATCTAGAGTGATATAGGGGGATTACTGGAAAGCTTATGTCCAAGCAGTGCCTGATCCATGAAAATATCAAAAGGGACCCCATATCTTCTCTATTTGGTCACCCATTCCTTCTTATCAAAGCACCTTTATTTGAACCAGGTGGTCCCATTTATCCGATAAGGGAAGAAGTTGGGGAAAAGGAAAATGATCAAGAATTGAGTCGCCTGCTCCATCTGGGAAGCATGCCTATCCGCCTAGAGATCAAGGACACAAAAACTCTCCAACTAATGATCCATTCATAGCACTGATAATAGAAAATAACCACTAGGATAATGTGATAGCTACTCTCACTGCTCTCCTTGATTCTCTAAAAATGAGACCGGTTTCAATTCTGTTTGAGGGAAAACCATATTTTACATGTGTATACCAGATGCATTTGCCACTAGAATTCATAAATCCAAGTTTCACCTCATTTAATGTTATGAGTGACGTGCTGCAATATCTAGACCATTTCTCCTCAAGGTGTGGCCCAATTTTGGTGACTTTGGAATAACAGGATATTGCTAAACTCGGATGTTTTTGTCTAGATACTAGAAGGATCCACATTCATATAGTATATCCATCTGGCCCTAGGGTCTATTATTGGCTAGTAGGATCTTTGAATAAAGTTCCTCTACAAGTTCAGATCCACCTCACACAATACCAGCATCTTCAACATATCTAAAAGAAAATAGAGGCCTTAAAAGTGAGTGGATGTCTTTATTTCCTAATGGAAAGTACTCACACACTCGCTCAACATTCCTATGTACCTGGAACATTTGATTACGATGTGTGTGTCAAATGATAGAGACAAGATGGTCCCTACCCTCATTTCTCTAAACTAACTCGGTGGATTTCAAGCATTCTCTAAAAAAGACAAACATTTGGAAGAATCCTTATAGTGGACCAAGAAGCGATCATGACAATTACTCCTTCCAGCTCCTGTGAGAAGGCCTATAAAAGTAGGGATAACTTCTACTATTCATGTAGAGGCTCTTGTGCAACTTCACTAGCTATTCCCTTTTCCAGAAAAACCTTATCAAGTGAAGCCCTTCTAGGAACAACCTCACCTGGTGCAGCCTCATCAGGCACATACATAGCCTCAAAGTGAGAACGTTTCCCCGACCCCTTTTTAGGGTTAGACACCTAGGGTTCCATTCATAGAAATAAGGAACATGAATTACTAATTCAAAGATTCAAAAGTCCCAAGTTATTTCATCTACACCCTAAAAAAGGTATTCTAATGATTCCAGAATGAAAGAGACCCCAAGAGGCTGAAATCACCCATCATGCCAATCACTTTCCATATCATAGGATCCTTGGACACAAAATCAAAGAATTATTTTCTTTAAAATATTGGATCCAAAATATTGGATCCTAGACCTAGTGGATTGTGGCTTAGTCAAATTGGGTGACGTCCTGACATAAGGGGCACATGTATCCAGTGACCTCGATAGTGACAACAAAGACTCTAGTGAGTAGTATCTAGCTCCCATCCAAGGAACAAAAAATTATAATGATTGGTTATATCTAAATACAATTGTTTTCACCCATTAAATTATCTGTTATCACTTGAAAAAACCAAAAAAAAATTCGATCAGCACAACTCCTCTGGCCACCACATCTATGTATGCACCATAGACTTATAAGTCTCAAAATAGTAGACTATGACAGTGGAAGAGAAATCAGAGTTCCCCATCAGTACTGAAACCAGCTCAAACCATTGGAAACTTCATGCCTTCTGAATCGGGAGATGCGCCCAGGGCACATCGAGCCCTAGACTATTCCACTAAAAAAGATAAAGAATGAACCTCCATGAATTCTTCCAAACTAGTGGATAAATATAAAATGATCAATGATAAGGAATTATATGTGAACCCCTCAAGAAATTTCAGTCAATGCTATCAAAGGAGTGGTAGAAGAAACACCAAAAAATAGAATGTTTATGCCAATGTTTCAGGTTATAAGAATGTGTAGGTTAGAACATAAAATTAGGATATTCATGCTACTAGAACTGGGTAACATGCCTCACATAGGGATCAGAAAGTACAACCCTACCAATCCACTCCATCAGGATCACCTCTGTAGCACACTGTATTAGTTGACCATGCAACTCAACCGTGACTGATCCATAATCATCCCCACCTAGATAGGGCCCGAACACAGCTATATAGTACCCATCCATCAAGAATTTAGAGTAAGATAAGTAATATACAATAGAGTACAACTAACTCTAGCTAGACCCTGGTGCCTCATCCAACAACACCCTCTATGCTCCCGACCAAATAATGAAATTATACAAGTAAAATCATTCCCCTCATCTATAAATATGATGTGTTAAAGAAACTCATTAGAATACCAGTGATGATATCAATATTCGAGTCTCTACACTTGTCAAAGGAAATTCAAAAATCCCTCATAAACTCTTTAAAGATCACCCTTCAGTTTGAGACCGAGGTAGCTTCCACCGAGGCCTATTATACAGAGGAAGCCGAGCAGGAGGAATAATGGGCCATTATTTTATTTTAAAAAGAAGATGAGGGTACCTCCATTGAGGTGCACATACGCCTAATGTATATCATTTTCTATTTCAACGACATGGAATCCCACCAATACCTAGTGGATACTGGCTCTAGGATCAATCTCAACCTAACCGAACACTCCATAATATGGGGCTAATGGAGGAGGAGCTAATCCTCTCTAACCTGAAAATTCAGAGATATTATAAGAGTAAGAAGAATCCATGTGAAAATATTTGGATGAAGACTCAATTCATTAACTTGGTGTAAAGCACTAAATTTTTGGTAGTCTCACAGAACATAGCCTACAATTCCCAGTTGAGAAGGCCCTGGCTCTATCCTCATGTAGTGGTCCCCTCTTCATACCACTAGTGCCTCAAATACTCCCTTGATGGTTGAGTAGGGGTACTGATGCTTCTCCCTTAAACTCTTGTGATTCACTTTATCAGGATGTTAGGTATTAAAAAAGGGAAGGAAAATATCCCCAGATTGATGAGGTTGAGCGTATCAATTTCCCCAATGATTTGACACCCACTATAATAGATCCTTGGTCAGACTTGAAATGAAAATTCATCCTTAAAATTCGTCATTTGGAAACTAAGAAATAGAATATGAGATGTTATTTTATAGTGTCCAAGAAGGAGTGCCTACAGATTATCCCATAATCCTACACATTATAGGAACAACCAATACCATAAGAACCTACGTTTGTAAAGTACTGATAAGTTCTCCCCATGGAAACTGATCCACATTAGTCCCATATATTCCACAAGGTAGGGCTACCTAGATGGAAGTCAAACTATCATCATTTATTCAATATCTAGAGTAGACCTTGGGGTTGGAAACCATATGGGATTGGATCATCAAAATTTTTCACCACAGTCTCCACATATCAAGAGTCCATAATTGAAGGATCTTCCACCAACATATCAGGTTCTGATTCTATCCCTAGGCCCACAATGTTGGGAGAAAATTTTCCTCCCTTTGACTCCTATATCTTAGACAATGAAGGGGATCTGAAAGACATCCCGTCTATATTTGAAGAGGGTGCCTCCACCACTATTGACAAGATGACTTAGGTGAACCTTGGTACTAAGGAAGATATGAGGTTGAAATTGATCAGTGAAACTATGTCATCAGAGTAACAACAATAAAATGTGGATTTCTTGAAATAACCCCATGATGTATTTTACTAAAGCTATAAATAGATTCCAGCAATTTACCCTTAGGTTGGTGTTCATCACATTGGCCTATCATTGGGTCAATATGGGTTCAAGAAACCTATTAAAAAAAATGAACCCTTCCCATGGTGTCATGGTTGAGGCTGAAGTTAAAAAACTTATTACAATCAACTTTTTTAGAGAGGTCCAGTACCCTAGATAGTTGGCCAAAATTGTCCCATTCAGGAAGAAGAATATAAAAATTAGAGATTGCATCAACTTTTAGGACCTCAACCACCATTGTCCAAAGGATGAATTCCCTCTTCCAATGACAGATTTATCTATTGATTCTACAAATGGGTTCCATGACCTCTGTTTCATAGATGGATATTCTAAGTAAAATCAGATCCAAATGGTGCCCAAAGATAAAGATTATATTTCCTTCAAGGGAACCTAGGGAACTTTTTACTACCAGGTGATTCCTTTTAGCTTAAATAATTATATAATCACATAATAGAAGGTGATGCACCATTACTTCAAACTACTCCTCAAGGTGTTGGTGGAGTGCTATGTGGATGAATTGGTGATGCACCATATCTACATACTAGAAGGTGATCCAAATACTAGAAGGTGATGCACCATATCAGTATCTCCAGGATCATCTAAAAGATCTTCAGAAAGTGTTCAGATTATTTCATTCCCACTACTTGAAAATGAACCCTTTGAAGTGTTCATTTAGGGTCATGTCTATAAAATTTCTTGGATTTGTTGTCAGATATAGAAAAATCAAATATAACCCATATAAAATTAAGGCTATCAACCAAATTCATCCTCTAAAAAACCTTTGGGAGTTTCAATGCCACCAAGGACACTTATACTATATTTTTTGATTAATTAAAAATATATCCAGTATGTGTAATCCCCTTTAGAGGCTCATGAAAAAAGGAACTGTTTATGATTTGGATGAGGACTGCCAGACCACCTTCAAGGATATTAATAATTATTTTCTACCACCTCTAGTTCTGATGAATCCCATCTTAGGAAAGCCTCTGTTCCTCTATGTGACCACTTTGGAATGATCCCTTAGTACCCTTATATCCCATAAAAACAACGAGGGAAGAGAAAAAATTTATATTACATCAGCCACATTCTCCTAGACATAGAGGCCAGATAATCCACTAGTTAGAAGAGTTTTCTTATGCCGTTCTTCATAATGAAGAAGTTACAACATTATTTACAGCACCATGAGATACATCTAGTATCCCCTATTGACCTACTGAAGTATAATCTCAATTTCCCCGTGATGACAGAGCGATTTTCATGTTGTGCGATAGTCCACTAATAGTCCAAAATTAGTTTTTTCCCATATAAATCCTTCAAGGTCCAATCACTAGAAAATTATTATCCACACATCTGAACCTTGAGGAACTTCCCCTGGATTTCAATTTCCAAGTTGAATCAATTCTATTAGTGGATCATGCTACACCATGTTGGAAGATGAATTTCAATGGTGCCTCTCATATTTTGACCGGTAAGAGGCTTAACCACCATAAAACCAACAAGGTAGGCCTAGTTATTGTCTTCCTCAATTCAAAATATGCAGTCCTACCATACCCATTCTTATTATAATAAGATTTTTCTAACAAAAACTTGGAGTAATGGGACCTCATCACTGGCCTTTAATTTCCCATTGAGATTTATGTACCCTATATACATGTACAAGGAGACTCTGAGTTGGTCATCAAGATGATAAAGGGTGACTATATTATCAGAAAGAAAGAGCTTGTGCCCCTTCTATAATAGATTTGTCAGTTAATGGCCCGGTTCCCTTACCAACCAAAGGTAACACATGCTTCAAGGTCAAAAAAATAAAGAAAATGACACTCTATAAATATTATCCATGTATCTCATAGAACCTAACCAGGATAACTTGATCATTCATGTGGAAAATCATAGTGTCATCACCCTCACCACTTCATATGATGGAAACCAACAGGTATATGAACTGGATGCCAATTCTTATACGCCAGGGCCCTCAAATTAATTTATGATTGAGGATATGCCTGATTATATTACTCCCTTATCTAGGTATCTTCAATAGTGAAATTCTAACTCCAATTCAATATGATCATGAGATAATCTACCAATGTGCAACACAATTAACCTTCTAGAGTGGCCCAAACTTAAGCTGGATCTCTACATGTGCGGGTTAGATGGAATTATTCTCTATTGCATCCAAGGAGATGAGATACCTTAGGTTATTAAAGAGGTCCATGCTGAGTCCTTTGGAGCCCATCAAGAAGGTTTGAAGCTCTCCCACCAAATTCATAGGTTGGGTTACTTCTTGCCCACCACGGTCCATGACTGCACTAAGTTCTACATGACGTGTCATGCATGATAGATCCATTCTAATTTTTTACACCAACCACCAGAGCTTATTAAAACCACTAAATAATCTCATCCCTTCATAGTTTGGGGTCTCTATGTCAGGTTCCTTACCTGTCAATGAAGGATCAATAGTGAAGGTTCATTTTGGATTCAACATACTTCTTTTCAAAGTGGGTAGAAGTATTTTCCTTCAAATAATTTAAAACCCAATACGTGATTGAATTCGTAAACTCTCACATAATTTATCAGCTTGGGGTTATTCAAACCATTCTCATAGAAAATCAAACTAATTTCTATGATTCCAACTTGAATAAATTGTAATCCAAGTAAAAAATCTGATCTAACCACACTTTCTGCTATCATGCATATAAAAATAGATAGATCGATGCATTCAAAAAAACCCTCTCTAAAATTTTTTAGAAGATGGCGGGATAAAACAAAAAGAGTTAGAACAATAAAATCCATAATTAACTCTGGTCTTATTATAAAAAAAAGTCAAAATTCCACCCAAGTGACCCTATACTCCTTGGTGTATAGAACATAAGTAGTTTTACATATTGAGATTCTATTGCTATCACTCTGAATAACTATTCATGACTAGTAAACACCAGAAAAAATAGAGGAATTCCATATATCTGAGTTGTAAGATCTTTAAGAAAACAAGATTTTGGAATTTTACAACATAGATAGACACCAAAACAGGGTAGCACAAGAATTCAAAAAAAGGTCTACCTCCACTCCTTCCTTTAGGGTGACATTATACTAGCTCTCAGAGTGCTGATGATACCCGAAAAAAGCTACCTAAGATAGAAACAAAGTAGGAAGGACCTTACATTATTCATAAGGTCTATTATAATAGAGCATACTCTTTAAGCACAATGGTTATGGATCATATGAAACCTCCCACCAATGTAAATTTCATCAAGTAATACTTCACATGAACCTCTGGTCAAAACCATGCAACCTTAAACTGTAGTAACTCAGGTCCAAACATTACACCCTTAAAATATTTGACACCTGGTCCAAGATCTATGGCCTTAAACTAGTAGCTTCCCATTTGGTCAAAGCTATATAACCATAAACTAAAAAAAATCATGGTCTGATCTCTATGACCTTAAAATAACAGCTTCCCCTTTGGTTAAAGTTATGTGACCTTAAACTGCATCACATCATGGTCTAAGATATAAAACCTTAAAATAACAGTATCCCATTTTATCAAAGCTATGTGGCCTTAAAATGCAGTAATGAGGTCTATGAATTATAAACTTTAAATATTTACAGCTATAGTCCAAGATCTATGACCTTAGATTAGAAGCATCCCTAGTTTTAGCTATAAGACTTTAAACTACAAAGCCTAAGAACCTCAAAAAATGATGTTAAACTATATCCTTACCCTATGTGATGAACATAGGATGCCTCATATAATATGTATGATATAAAAAAAATAACATCCTCAACACACAATGTTAAACTTTATCCTTACCACATGTGATAAATATGGGATGCCTCACTTTTCAAATGTGATATGAAGAAAAACAAAAATCCTCAGTACACAATGTTAAACTGTAGCCTTAACCCATACAAACCTAGGATGCCTCATATGATAAATATGGAATGAAAAAAAATTATTCCCTCATCACATGATGTTAAACTATATCCTTACTCTATGTGATGAACATATGATGCCTCATATCGAAAATATGAGATGATTCGATGTCCTCTCTAGAGAGTAAATCACCCCTCAGATGTCAGTCTTCTACCATGCCATGTTCTAGAGCTACTTGTGGCTTTATTTCCATGCCTGGTGGGATAGATAATGACAATTGGATCCAAAATAATAATCCAAGCCTCAAAATCAACCTATTTTGGGGCCTCCCCTAGTCTAAGCCTAATGAACCTAAATTTCCTGCAACTAGTTTCAAGATTTCTTTGTGTGGTTTAAGGACTCCTTAGATCCTTCTTCACGTCAGGTTTTAATTATTTTTCACCACCTGGACATCCTTGAAGTACCTAATTCCCTTTAGGTCCAAGTATTTTTAATTTAAACTATGTGCATCCGACCCTTTGTGGATCCTCATTTATATATTTTTATTTATCCCTGGCATTTAAAAAAACCAATTCCCCCTTCTCTTTTTCACTGCATCCTCACTCAAAAGGACACCACCCTTCCAGTTTCAGTCTTCTTCCACACCTTATTCCATAACTATGTTTTTCTTGATTCACATTCCCATGGGATACACAATTACACCCAAATCTCATATCTTGGGTCTAGCCCCACTATCAACTCATCATGTGGTATTTCCTCCCTCAACATCATGACATCAACTTGTGTATAGTTCATCTTGTAAGTTTTTGTGACAAAGGGTCTCTTTTAATCCCTTTCTTCATGTTGGGTTATCACTCTTTCATACAACATAATCCTCTTTAGGACACCCACACCCTTTCATCCAAGCTCCAAGACATCAAACTAGAAAAAAATTTAGTTTAAACTATACAAATCTAAGATACATATTACAACATACTCAACACATGAGATTAAACTATAGCCTTAAACCCATGTTATAAATATGGAATGGATCACATGAAAAATGTGATATGAACAAAAAAACGTTCTCATCACCAGACGTTAAACTATAGCCTTAACCTATGAAATTAATATAGTATTCCTCATATAATAAGTATGAGAAGAATAAAAACCAACATCCTTAGAAAAAGGAATTAAAATGTATCCTTAAACTATGTGATTAACATAGGATACCTCATATGAAAAATTTGAGATGAAAAAAACCAACACCGTCAGAAAACGATGATAAATTATAGACTTACCCAGTATCACAAATACAGGATGCCTCATATGAAAAAAATGAGATGAAAAAAACAAACGTCCTCAGTACCTAATGTTAAACTATAACATTACCTTATATTAAAAATAAGGGATGTCTTATATGACAAACATAAGATAAAAAAACTAACATCCCGAGAACAAAATGTTAAATTGTCGCCTTACTATTGGAGTTGGTTCCCTAGAACCAACTTCTATGTACATTATGATAACTTGTATTCATAGTTTTGAATATTAATAAACTTCTTATCACATCATGATTGTTCTTATACATAACATAGTATTTGATAATTCCCTTAGAGTTGCTGTTGCACTCTAAGGTCATAATATTTCTCTACTATGATGAGAACCTAGGAGTGCCACAAAATTATTCTGAAATATATGTTCTATATTTGGATGATATCATTTCAGGGACACAAATTATTCAAGCTATCAAGGGTGTTAACACATAGGACTATGAGGCACATTCTCGTGGTGTATGCCCTTGGTAATATCCAGTGTAAGATATTACGAGAATGAGACTCGCTGGTAGTAAATCCAAATTTATATGTGTCATTGGATGTTCTTATCTGTGGATGTGTGTTTTTATCCTTAAACTTTAATAATACTATTAATGAGTATTATAAGTCATGTAATTTTATTTATTGACTAAAACAGTGATGATATATGTTTGCGGCGGGGTAGGATATGTTGGGCGTGACATGAGTAATATTTCATTAATGAATAATACGCGGACGGATTTTCCCTTCTATTCTTTAATGAAAGTTGATATCTCATCCCCTTGGATGGAAATTATATAGCCTAAATAAACCCATAGCCATGGTGTTCTATAGAAAAGTTCAATTTCTAAAAAGGCATAGAAAGAGACATCAAGAATATAGGTTGACGTCACTAGCATTCAACCCGATTGATTAGAGATATCACAATAAAGAGATTATATTACATAGTAAGCATTTGTGTGAGGTATATTTCATTATGACATTAAATTATTTCTCTATGGGTGCCTTAACAAGTTTCTAGATACTAACCTTGGACTTTAGGCAACTTCTTCTAATACCACTGAGAAAGAGGCCTCGAGGGTCACGCACTAATTGTATCTAGAATCTCAATTAAATAATATACTATTATTTATTATTTAATAAGTTTAATAAATATTATTACCATATGTGGTTTAATAACCATTTATGTTTTTTTATCTCATGTACTCTATCACCAGTTATTCGAGTGAATATTATGTGAGTGAAATATTTAATAAATATATTTTTGCTCATTTATAAAATATGTTATTTATTTATTTATTGGAGAATAATGCAGTGATATTTATTTATTAAATAAATAGTAATTATTCAAGGCCTAATAAATATTTTAGAGGAATAGAAAACTAGGTTTATTGGTTTGATGATAAATAATATATATATTGAATATTATTTGATTAAATAATATTTAATTTAATTCAAAATTTAAGCACATGTCAAGAAATAATGATATTATAATTATTATAGACATGGGATTCCATAGGAATTAAATAAATATTAAAGGTAACTTTCTCAATTATTTATTTCTAACCCGAGCATTATATAAACCCAATTATATTATTTTTCCAAGAGATCCAATTCATTTTTTTGTGGAAAATAAAATCCAGAGAATCCTCTCAAATCCCTAGAGAGATCCCTTCTCCAAGAACAATCTCAAGAATGGTGAGAGATCTTCCTCCAACTTCTACTCTTAAGTCAATAGAGATCAAAGATAATCCTTTGGAAGCAATTATCAAGGCTATCAAAGGCGAACAATTCAAGAGATAATATCTTCTATTCTAGCACCCAAAGATTCTTATGGAAATGTTTAGAGATTTTTTGGAACACGTGTGGATCAAAACCAAAGGGAATATAATCTTAATTCCTATAAAAAATGACGATATAATGTATATCCATTGTCAAATCCATCAATGAAGAAATAATTTATCATAAGGTAATTAATTAATTAATTAATTATAAATAATATGTGATGATCCTGCACTTTGGTTCTGGAATTTATCCATTATATATATTATTTGATTCAATTACATTGATCATGACATTCATTGTCATGTAAATATAAGATTAATTATTGATCATGACAAAAATAATAGTTGGGCACGACCCATCACACGCTTTCACTATGCCCAGAATTTTCAAGTTGTATCAGAGCGAGGCTGCATAATTATTTATAATTATTTAAAGATCATTGATTGATTTATGGATTTATTATTGGTTTTCAATTCGAGTTTAATCATTCTTTAATCCATATTGCAAGATCTACTTTATTCCTCTTTTTTTCTCGTAAATATAATCAAATTAATTAATTTTATAAAAAAAATAAATTTGAATATCTCACTTAGAGGTACCGAGGAGTTTTCCCAAATAATAAAAGAGTACATGCTGTGTATATTGGAGGTAATGCTGTGTACTAGTGTCTAATGTATGATGAATTTATTTGGAATTAATTCAAGTCATGTGAATTTATTATATGTGGTGAATTTAATTATACACTATGTGTTGACTAGGCCAACCTGGCGCATGGTTAGTTAGAGTACACACTATTTAACTTCTATACATGACATGTAGTCTTTTCTTCATAGATGGGTTGTGTATATTCTTACATGACCTACGTGAATGGTGGACATGTAAATCCAATACTACATGCCATATATCCCATGCACATGCCATGTAATTTTACTAAATTACACAAATTTAAAATTAATTTATTATATCGTACAAAACTTATCAACATGTTCTTGCATGTGTTCATTAAGTTTATAGAACATTATATGTGATAAGATATATATATATATATATATATATAAATACATAATTATTATTTTTCATAATTTTTGGATCTACATATCTTGTATAAGTCCTATAATAGGTTTTACTTTATGCGTATTGAAGTATAACATGATACAAAAATAGCACGTAAACTGTGTGATCATTAAGTTAATAGTACACATCATGAAATTATGTGATTAAGTAATGCATTCCACATGTCTCAAGAATAAACCTTATATGAGTATAATACACATTGGGTATTTTGAACGAGTACTCACCATGTTGCCTCCAAGGTACATTGTTTTACTAGACACAGTTAATTTTAAATATTTTTTTTTAAAATTATGATGGATGAGAATCACAAGGAAATTCATATGAGAATTAAGATAAGATAATTTATTAATAAGAGAATATAAATAATTGATTCGAGCGTGATTTATCTGAAATAAGAATGACTATAATTAAATGTTAATTTTATTAAATGTGTAATTCATTGCATGCATGTGTATGATCATGAGCCTAGACCAGACCATTGTAAGTGAATGATTTCATTTAATTTATTATTAAATTAAAATTTTGGCCCACGTTTCATCTCTCCTCTTATTATATAGGTCTTGTATGACCATGGTTTTTTTATGTAAACCCTTTAACCAATCATTTGGTTCCAATCACCCCCATTTGAGTAAAAGCATATGTAATGGATGGATCTCCCAAGATAGTGGAGGTGGTTCAAGTTTGGATTTTATTCAAAACCAATCCAAGAGATATACATAGGTGTACAGGTGGAAAGATGCAACACAAACCTTAATTATTTCAAGGTGTTCTCCCCTTAGGTATATAGTTATTTTATTATTCTCTAGATAAACTAAACATTAGTAAAAGCTCATGATATTACCACTTTATTATTTTTTTCCTATAAATTTTCATGGTTATTTTATTATGGATTTTTTTTCATGATCACATGAATTAATGAATTAAAAAGAATGCAATATATAACTAAAATAAACTGGCTTATGGGTAAATATTATCTAAGACATGGTTAATCACTTAAGTAAATATACTTAATATTAACAATAATGTAATAAAGATAATAATTATAATTTTATGCATAAAAGATAAAATACCTCAATTATATATATTAAGTTGGTAGAGACATCCACTACTTCAGTTAAAATCTAACCATCATTCAAAGTGATTGACAAGACAAAGTTGGGGTTCTTTAAATTATCAGGTAATTATAACTTGAATTTTTGTGTTGAATTAACTTAGTTCACATCCAGGGTTGAATTCCAAAGAAGACTTGGTGTAACTAAGACGCAAAAGTTGTGGAAATATAATTTAAGGATTTTTGGATTATGAAGTCCACTCAAAAAATCAAGGAACTATGAGTTAATGTAGTTAGCATTTAGAATGCCTACCTAAAACCATTAAAATTGATTGACTAACCAAAGTTGGGTTGATGAGAAGGGTAATATGTATCCTTTCCACTATAATTTCCAAGAAACATGATATTTTAATGCCAATGGTGAGGGATATTAGGCTTCAATAAAACAGTAAGAGATTAATAGATATAATATTTAATTTTCTAAATTTTATTAGATAAATTACTAAAACTATTCTCATCTTATTTGTAGAAACAAAAACAAATTACATCAAACATATAACTATTATCGGTACTTGATAAGTATAAACTTCTCATTAGTAAAAATTTCCAAGAGTGGAAAAGGTGATTGGGTGTTATCCTACACTATGAAAGGAAATTGTACATGCTGGTAGAACCTATTTCAGATGTGCCTGATAATGAGGCTAGTGAGGAAGATTTGTCTCTTTTTGTGAAACATTTGAAAGATGCTACAAAATTTTAGTGTTTCATGCTATCATCCATGACAAATGATCTTTTGAAGAAGAATGGGGACATGGATGTGTATAACATGATGTCTCTATGATCTCTATCAATATAAGGTGAGGTAAGAGATATATGAGATATCCAATTCCCTGTTTACAAATAATATTGGAGAGTTAGTTCCATATGTGCCTCATATAGTAAAGATTATATTCTATATCTAATTCTTAGAAATATTAGGGATTAAATTCTCAGATGATTTGTTCATATATCTCATACTTTCCTCACTACCAAAGTCCTTGTCTAGTTTTATTATTAATTATAATATGAGAAATAATGAGAAGAGTATTTTAGAACTTCTTACTCAAATTATACAACTAGATAAGTACATAGGGACTTACAAACCAATAGTCCTTATGGTGAATAAGAAAATAAATAACAAGGTGAAGGGGCCCAAACTTAGAATAATTATAAATCTCCTGAGTACTATCCTTCCAAGAAGTGGAAGATCCAAAGGTAGGGAAAAGAAAAATAGGCAATATGTTTTTCATGTGGAAAGAAAGGAAACTGAAATTATAACTTCACCCAAAAGCAAGGGGAAGATAAAGGTACATTTTTTATCAAGAGTAATATTTAAATATCTAAATATTGGGTATTAGATACATATTTTGGTTCTCACATATGTATCTAAATCTAGGAACCAAGTATATTCCAAAATATTTCTATAGGAGAGGAGGATTTTCAAGCTGTCAATGGTGATAGGTTAAATGCTCTATCCATTGGTGAATACCACATTTCATTTCCAAAAAGAATGATATTGGTTTTAAGGTATTATTATTATGTACCAACTATTACCAAAAAAATAATTTATGTGTCATTCTTAGATACATATGGTTTTATTTTCAAGTTTGTAAATAAAAGTTTTTTCATTTATAAATAAAACATATGTTATGGTATAGTGAATTTAAATAATGTTATTTATGTATTAGATTATGAAAACTAAGTATTGGAAATATATAAAGAATAATGTTCACACGACTCATATAATACCCATCTATGACATCACCTTCTTGGTCATGTAAAAGAGAAACATTTCAAAAATCTATATAAATTTGCTTATTTAAACTATTTTGAGCTAAAACCTCTTGAAATATGTCATGCTTGTTTACAAGGGAAAATGAATAAACTGAAATTTGGTGGATAGGGTGAAAGGGACACAAAGAATATAGGATTGGAACACACTCATGTGTGTGAACCATTTCTAGTAGAAGATGGAGGTGGATATTATTACTTCATAACTTTTACTGATTACTTGAGTAGATATGAATATGTATACTTAATGAGGTATAATTTCAATTCCTTTGATAAATTAAAATAATTAAAGAATAAATTAGAGGATAAAAAAATAAAGAAGGTAACAAATATTATATTGGACTGAGGTGGTGAATATCTCAACCAAGAGTTTATAGACTTTTTACGAGAGTTTGGGATTTTATCTCAACTCAATACACCATACACACCATAGTGGAATGGTGTTAGTGAAAGGAGGAACCGTAACTTGTTAGATATAGTAAGTTTGATGATGATTCATATAGATATTACATTATACTTTTAGTGATATGAATTAAAAAATGTTGTATACACACTAAACTGAGTACCAACTAAAGTATAAAGAAAAATTCCCTTCGAGTTATATAGTTTAAAGAAACCCGTTTTGTCATATACATGTGTATGGGGTTGAAAAGAATTTTTTAAGACCTTCTCAGGAAACAAACTAGTACCCCAGTGCAATAGGTGTATCTTTATAGGGTATCTCAAGGAAATAAAGGGATAATACCTATATAAACCCTCAAATAAGAATGTGATTGTCTCTAAAAAATCCATATTTCTTGAGAGGGTGTAAATAATCAAAAAATATAGTTGGAGAAATATTGACTTTGAGGAAGTTGATTCTAAAGATACACAAGAGTTGGTATGTGAATAGATTCTACATGTACCCATGGAAGAAGTAGTTCCTGAAACACAAGTACTGTGTAGGAGCACTAGAAAGGTAATAGAACCATAGAGATATGGTTTTCTAGTCACCAAAGATGTTGAATCATTATTGGTTCAAAATGATGAACCTATCTCCTAAAAAGAGGAAGTAAAGAGATTATAAGCTACATGATAGAAATGATACATGAATTCTGAAATGGATTCCATGTAACAGAACCAAGTTTGGGTTCTATTAGATGCATCAGTTGATTTAAATCCCATAGGGTGAAAATGGGTATTGAAGAGAAAAATAGACATGGAAGGTAAAGTAAATACTTATAAAGAAAATCTTGTGTCTAAAGTGTTTAAACATCGTTAAGGAATTGAATATGATGAATAATTTTCACCAGTTTCAATGTTTATCTCCATCATAATTTTACTTTCTATAACAGTTTACCGTGACTATGAAATTCAGCAGATGGATGTCAAAATTTCTTTCCTTAATGGGAACCTTTAAGAAGATTTTTTCATGACACAACTAGAAGAGTTTGTGACTATAGGAAACACCAAAAGAATTTTAAAGTTGTAGATATCTATTTATAGATTAAAGAAAGCATCTAGGTCATATAAAATTTGATTTAATGAAGCTATAAAAGAATTTGGTTTCATTAAGAATCTATGTGAACCATGTTTTACAATAGGTTTAGTGTGAATTCAGTTATTATTCTAGTAGTATATTTTGATGAAATATTAATTATTGGAAATGATATACCAATCTTATAGTCTGTTAAGGATTGGTTAAAAACATGTTTCTTTATAAAGGACTTAGGTGAAGAAACCTATATTCTAGGGATCAAGAACATTCATGACAGATCCAAGAGGCTGGTTGGACTAATTCAAAGTATATACATTGAACATATACTAAAGAGATTTAGTATGAAACAATCCCAGAGGGGATTGGTTTTAGTGTCACATGATATAAATATTTATAATAAAATGTTTCCTAAAACCCAACTAGAGAAACAAAGAATGAGTAAGATTCTATATGCATCAGTGATAAGATCCATCATGTATTCCATGTTATGTACTAGAATTGTTGTTGCCTATGCATTGAACATGTTAGGTAAATATCAAGTTGACCTAAGATAAAATCATTGGTCTTATATTAAGTCTATAATTAATTATCTAAAAAGAACTAAGGATATATTCCTGGTGTATGTAGGAGATGAGGATCTAGTCATCTAAGTTTATATTGATGCTAGTTTCCAAAAAGATCAGAATGATCTGAAGCTATAGTTATGATATGTATTCTATCTCAATAGAGGAGATGTTAGCTGGAAGAGTTTAAAGAAGCCAGTTATCATTGATTATATAGTAGAGTTTGATTATATTGTGAATTCTGATATAGACAAGGAATCCATTTAGATATGAAACCTTTTCTAGTATCTTGATGTGTTACCTATCAGTAAAGACCCCATAACATTTTATTGTTATAATACTACAATGGTGGATCTTGAAAAAGAGACAAGGTCACATCAACAGAAAAATCACATACTCTGGAAGTGTCTTGATGGATTTGTCTTAGAGGGGTGAAGTTGTAGTAAGTAGAGTTCCCATAAAAGAAAATGTGTTAGACCCCTTGACTAAAGGCCTATCTCATTAAAAGCATGAATATCATGTGAGAGATATAGTACTAAAGGTTGTTAGCAGTTGACTCTAGTGCAAGTGGGTGTATGTTAGAGTTGGTGATCTAGAACCAACTTCAGTTCACTTTATGATAACATGTATTCATAGTTTTTAATATTAATAAACTACTTATCACATCATGATTGTTATTCTGTGTATCATAGTATGTGACAATGTCCTAAGAGCAGCTGTCACACTTAAAGGTCACAATAATTCCCCACCATGATGAGAACCAAGAAGTTCCATGATAATATTATTAAATATATTTTCTATTTCCATATGATATCATTTGAGGGACATAAATGATATATACTTTTGGGGGTGGAGACCCATAGTACTTTGAGGCACCTTTTAATGATGCACACACTTGGTAATAACCGATGTAGGATATTATGAGAACAAGACCTTCCAGTACAAAATCCATATTTATATGTGTCATTGGATGTTCCTATCTGTAGACATGTGTTTTGATCTTTATAATTTAATATTATTATTAATAAGTATTACAGGTTGTGTACTTTTATGTATTGGTGAAAACTATGACAACATATGTTTGCGGTGAGGTAGGATATTTTGGATGTGTCAGGAGTAATATTTAATTAATGAATAACAAAATAAAGGTTTTTTATATTATTCTCTTTAATGGAAGTTGATATTTCAGGCCCTTTTATGGAAATGATATAGACTAAATAAATCCATGGACATAGTGTTCTATAGGCAAGCTAAATTTTTATCATATAAATAGACATCGAGCTCATAAGTTGATGGCACCAGCATGCAACCTGCTTGATTAGAGATATCACAAAAAGCGATTATATTGCATAGTAAGAATCTATATGTGGTATTATTTCATTTTGGCATTAAATTACATCTCTATGACTGCCTTAGTGTATTTCTAGATGCTAACCTTGAAATTTAGGATGCTTCATCTAATGTCACTAAGAAAGAGGCCTAGAGGGTCACACACTAAGTATATCTAGAATATTAGTTAAATAATATTTATTATTTATTATTTAACAAGTTGAATAAATATTATTCCTACTCATTGTTTAATAATTATTCATGTTTACTTGATCACATATATTATGTCACCTATTATTTGAGATAATATTATGTGATCAGAATATTTAATAAATATTTATTTTCTATTTATTGAATATAATATTTATTTATTTATTAGTGAATAATACATTGATGTTTATTTATTAAATAAATCATCATTATTCAAGTTTTGATAAATATTGTAGAGGAATGACATACTGGTTTTATTGGTTTAGTGATAAATAATATATATATTGAATATTATTTGATTAAATAATATTTAATTTAATTCACAAGTTAAGAACATGTCGATAAATAATAATAATAATAATAATAATAATAATATAAACATGGGGTTCTGTAGGGATTAAATAAATATAAAAGTTAACTCATGAAGTTATTTATTTCTAACCCTAGTGGTATACAAACCCAATTATGTTATTTTTTCAAGAGATTCAATTCATTTTGTTGTGCATAACAAAATATGGATAATCCTCTCGAATCTATAGAGAGCCCCCTTTTCCAAAAACTCTCTCAATAATAGAGGTATATCTTCTTCCACCTTTTACTATTGATACAAGAGAGATCAAATAGAATAATTTGGAAGTGATTATTAGGGTGATCAAAGGTAAACAACTCAAGTGATATGATCTGCCGTGGTAGCACCTGAAGATTCCTATGACGACATTCAAAGATTTTTGAAACACATGTGGATAACTGCTAAAGGTAATCTAATATTGACTCTTATAACACAATGACAGTACGATTTAGATCCATTTTCAGATCCATCAATGAAGAAAAAATTTCTCTCAAGGTAATTCTTTAATTTCATAAATTAATTATAAATAATATGTGATGATCTTGCACTTTGGTTCTAACACTTATCCATTTTCTATATTCTTTAATTAAATTACATTGATCACAACATTCATCACAATTTCAATCTTAGATTAATCATTAGTCATAAAAAAAGTAAATTTGGGAATGAACCATCACACAATTCTGCTACGCCCAGAACCTTCACTTACCCTATATGAAAAATATGGGATTCCTCATATGAAAAATATGAGATGTAAAATAACCAATGTCCTCAACACATGATGTTAAACTATAGACTTTCCCTATATGAGAAAATGATAAATATCATATAATAAATATGATATGAATAAAAAATCAACATCATTAGAACATGAAATTAAACTATAGTCTTACCCTGTATGAAAAATATGGGATGCCTCATATGAAAAATATGAGATAAAAAAACCAACATCCTCAACACATGATGTTAAACTATAGTCGTACCATGTATGAAAAAATATGAGATTCCTCATATGAAAAATATAAGATGAACATAAAATAATATCCTCAACACATGATGTTAAATTATATACTTACCCTATATGATAAATATAGGACGCCTCATTTGAAAAATATGGGATTATCAAAACAAACATCTTTAGCACATGATGTTAAACTATATCTTTACCCTATGCGATGAACATATGATGCCTCATAAGACTAATATGAGATGATTCAATGTCCTCTCCAGAGAGAATTGCAACTTTCCAACACTAGTCTTCTATGAATAAATGTTCCATAACTATGCATGGCTTGATTCATATTCTCAAGGGATACATATTGATTCCCAAATATCACATATTTGGTCTATCCCCCACTAATAACTCATTTTAGGGCCTTTCCCCTCTAGGTAAGTCTTGATACTTTCCTAACTATATGAGTATCTAATGCATTTGAGCATGTGGAGGGATAACTCCCAAGGAACTTAACACCCCCCATGACATTCCCAAATTCCATTTTCACACTTTGGGATTTCATTTATTTGGATCCCAATCATCTCTTAAATCTAAACATCCCTCTCTAACGATAATGGTTCTTGACCATAACGACTCGCCTACCATCTTGGGTGATTTCCTCGAAGGATACCTGGTTATAGATTCTGTTTCCTATGTTTCAAACTAGGGTAATGGTCGATCCCAGATTTGTTTTTTCCATCCTTGAATTGTGTGGGTATATAACATGTGTTTTGAACATGGTTAGTAGTTGTTCCCCACCCATCGATTATCCCCTTTTCACCATCCAAGGATTGGAAATCACAATTTACCTTCCCTTCCATTTTCATTTGCTTTTATGGGAATCCCCAAACCTTGTGCATAATTTTCCCATAAATATGCGCATTGTGAGTAAATAGGATGACACCTTTTGGGACTTCCCCATGTCAGTCACTTTTTCTCCTTATTGTGTTCTCCCCTATAAATAATGGGAACTCCATAAAACTTCTTATTTCTCATATCGAGAATGAATTAGGTGTTCTTTGGATTTGGGGGGGAATTTAACAAGTAAGGTTAAAAAACATAGGAACTCCTTAAGTAGAACATCACATATTTGGTCCAAACTTTATGACCTTAAACTAGGAGTCCAGGACTAAAAATTACAACCTTAAACTATATGGTATTTGTATTAGAGATATTCCATGTGTAATTGGGCCTCTTTGGCCCTCAATTTGAATCAGGTTACCTCTCTTCCATACCATACAAATTCCCTTGATATGCCCCTATGGTACAAGCATCACAAACTTAAACTATTTGTAACCCCATGGTATAAGCATTGTGACCTTAGACTATTTTTAACTCTACAGTCCAAGAAATATGAAATTAAAATATTTGAAACCCATTTTCCAAGAATTATGACCTTAAACAATTTGTGTCTTCTTGGTCTGATTGTTAGGCCCTTAAAATACCAAAGGAAATATGTACAAATGTCTATCAAGTTGAAAAACCACAGGGTTAACCTAATCAAAAGTTAGAATAGCATCCCCCAAGTCACTCTCAAAACTTGGGAAAAAATTTGATGGTGTAAATTAAAAGATAAAAATATAGAGGGAACTTCCATGAACCTTGGAAAAAACCAGGATACATCATAGGAACACATCAGTTTAGGAAACTTTTATAAGAAAATCTTATCTCCCTTTGCCTCATGAGATCCATTATGAGGTTTCACCAATTGTATCTCCTGACTGTGCATCCCACTACCCTAATCAGATATGATTTATTAATATTAGTTGACACATTCTAGTCAGAAGATAATAAAATATCCTATAAACATCTTAATCCCACAAAGTTAAATTGTATGACACATTTTCCTCTCTATATGACACTAAAATGAATATTCAATGTCCTTTCCATAAGATGTTAATCTAAGTACCCGCATACTCATTACACAATGTAATAATATAAATAATATCAATACCTTTCTTGAGAATCCCTTTACCCCATTTATTACTAGTAATCTACCACACCATTCATGTTCATCGAACATCATCCAACATCCAAGATGATTCTCACCTTAGAAGACAAGTCACGCCTTCATTCGGACCAATACACCAACATGATGTGCTTAGAAACATAGTGGAATAATTAAAAGAGTATTGAAATCCACTAGAAAATTCCCTCAGTTCATCCCCATGCTTCATGTCCTCCTAGATTTGGATACCCATCATCTTTTATGTCAAAATAGGCCCCCTAATGGAAATGATCCAGGCCACACTGGCTCACTAACTATTTTGGGCACACACTCTGAATTAATTTCAATATAATTTTTATAGGTCCCATATTTTTAACATGGTTAATGGTTTATCCTCATTTGTTTGAACCCATCCTCAAAAAAGTATATTGGATTATATGTTTTTCCCTATCTCGATCCACACTCTTCATCAATCCCATTTTGTTTGGGTAGAATTTAACACCCCTAGAATTAATCCATTTTACACTAAATCAAATTGAGAAATAAAATTGGTTGTGTTGAGAGTCTCATTATCAACCCAAAGTCTTCTTAGTCAAGATACTCTCAGTTGTCAATAAACAAGTTTAGACCCTGATTGTTTGAACCATGATTGGAACTCTCATATAAATGAGAAATATTTTGTTTGTCTCTTGTTTCCCACACCGAACATGACACACATGGGATTAGGGATTTATTATTGATTTTCTCACATAAATTATTGAGATAAAGAAAAAATAACACATTGAATCATATGGTAAATTTAAAAAAAATTGAAAAAGTTTGGGGAGGTCTATCCACATGTCAGAGCCTATATTTTATTTAAAATTGAGATAAATCCATTAAGGTTTAACCCTATGGATTGAGTTCTCTAGATCATTCAGAATCTTCTCAGTATCCTTCAAGGTCCACTATCACTCAGTCAACCCAACCACTTCCTCTTTAGTAGAAGGGAAGACCTCATCTACATGAATTCATACATGGTTCTTCCCAACTTGGTACATAGCCACTAGATATTCCACATCCACCACCCTTTTACTAACCACTACCAACTGATACCTCAATTGGTTGATGATCTCTAATTGAGTAGTAACGATGGATTAATGATCTCACACATTCTCTTATAGATTATAAATATTATATTTAGCCACTCAGAGTACCTAAGTGTTCTTATACTTCTTGTTTTTCTTGGAAACATTGAACTCCCACCACTTAAAATGTGACTGTTCGACAAGAAAGTTCTGAGATAGTATATAGAGGCAACTAGAATCCACTCAACTATTCCTCAGGATGATGAACCAATGGTGGAGGTATCCCACCCTGTTTGGAAGATCAACTAGGGGAGTGAGAGTGATGAAATTTCACACACTACTCCATGCCTTGTGACAGATGAATCAATTCTCCTCAGCAATGTCCGATAAAGAATCCTCTAAGTCCTCAGGTGGCACATGATCATATTAATTGAATAACACTAACACATTGGTGGAAATATCATCTATAGGAAAATACTCATGTGGAATAAGCCACAATACCAGTAGAAACACATCCTCATCATACCCTTCATTTGAAACAGGAGCTTCCCCAAACCCTTGAGGAACTTCCAAGGTAGGCTCAGCCATCACAGCCTCCTAGACCACCTCTTCTGGTGGAATGATCTCAAACATATTCATTGAGGCATCAAATCCGATAGTCACCACAAATTAAATTTTTGAGGTGAGCATGGTTATCATATCCTCATTACCCATATCTTTTGGTGGAATGATTTTCACCCCCCCATTGAGGCTTCAGTCCTAGAATCTACCCCATTGTGGTTGGTATAACAACCAAAACCTCATAAACTACATTCATCAAAAGGAAAACATAATCATCCATATCTATAAGGATTTTAGTGTCAGTTGTCACTACCTCAGCTATGGTCTCCATTGACTCAAGCATCGACACTAATGACTATTCCACAAACACAGTTTGAACTACCATTTAAAGTATGGGTTTAGCTAAGCCTAACTTATAGGAATAAAAAAATAAAAATTAGAAAAGGGGATAAGAATTTAAAAAATTAAATTGTCTAAATAGAAACTCAGAAAGGTTCGTGTCCAATCCTCCTAGCAATAGAATCCCCCAAGTAGTCAATACCCCAGCTGTCGGAAGTTCCCCATTGATGAATGTGCTAAATATATCTAGAATAAAACAAAAAAGTTAGCATAGTTTTAAGAATATATAATCAAATAAATACCAAGGAATAAGGGTTACTAGGAAGTTTTTTGGACTATTTATCCATCACCCCAGTCATAGGTTCCACTTCAACAGATGGTTGGACGCCTATGACCACAACATCGGGGAGAGGTCCCATGCTCTCCCCCTCAAGGGTTGGGGTTCCCTCATCCTACACTTGAGGTTCATCAATAACCTACCCTTCCTCAGTGGTATATGATTCTTATATAAGTGAAAAAAGAGTTAGGAACAAATATTATAGGTTTGGTAGTATTTGAGATATGCAAGATCATAATATTTACCTGATTTGGGATTGGATTTCCATCCCAGGGGGAGTCCTAATAGGAATCTATTCCCAAGGACTCCTCCTCAGATCCCTCACCCTTGGACACACTAGAATCTAGTCAGTCCATTGAATGATATAGGGGATAAGGAATTCTCAATAACATCTTCACTTGGTAGGTCAGGGGATGTGAGATGCTGTGAGAATGGACCAAGTATTCCAACTCCACTTTGTATTGCACTGCCTCATATGAAGGGACATGAAAATATTCCCTTGAATAACCCAAATAGGTAAGTTGTATCCCCTTGGAGTTAAGAATCTATCATATCCCATAAAGAGATATGATTTGTATATGGATACCCAAAATCTCCTAGGCATCATAGAAAATGGTATCACTGGGGAAATATGGGAGACATAACTATTTTCCCAAACGTTGTACTTATGCCCTCAAAACTACTCCATAGGGCCCAAATTCCTCCCAAATACTTTTTCTTAAGAGTTTTGAGCATATTTTTTTTACCCTCCTTGAAGCTTCTACCTGTGTAGGACAAGGAATCACAAAAGCTTCAATCATTACTCTACCCACTAGTCAAGATCTACTTCCATGATGTTCCTTACTGGGTGCTCACCCCTGAACCTATGTTCGTGGAGACCCTTCCTCATCCTATTGAGTCATCAGTCTCCTCAGTATGTACACATGATACACACCCTTCCAGCTTAGTGCATATTCATAGATGATCCCATAATTGGCAGTGTGCGGCCTCATCTCATTTCACCCCTCCCTTCCTCATGTGAAAAACATGATCCATATCTACTGAAGTACTAATGGGTGGTTCTCATTATGTACCCCTATATATACTTTTAGGGAGATCTTGTGTAGGCATGATAACTACCATGCAAAATAGTATGGGGTGTACGGATTGAAAAATCACCTTACATTCCACCCAGGCCAGCAATACCCCTCCTCAAAAGGCAAAGAGGTATGATAGATGATCAATGGTAATTTTTCCATCATCAGTCACCATTCCCATGATAAGGGGAAATATATGGAAAATTAAGTGGTTCTCCAACCCGATCCTCACCAACACATCAACTAAACCCAAGTCAAGATTCCAACTCCCAATGATATTAAGGACCAAAAATCATAAATTTATGCTAGAAGGGGATAATGGGTTTGGGTATTCATACCCCCATGTGTTTAGAAACCCAATAATAATGGAAATGGAAAGGACCACACACATGGAAGGTAGTCTTCCACTGACTGATGCAGTGCAGTACCTCATACAACTTAGCCAACATTGGGCCTGTTAAGTTGATGCATTGACCCATAACCAGCATTTCTACCATAATAATGGTGGTTTTCCACACCCTCATGTGAGAACTCTTAATTGGGATCATCCACCCACATATCAGTGTAATAATAAATCCTTCCAGTATGACTATGTGAGTATGAGGATTCAAACTATAACCCCATAGCTTCCACCAGATATTCCTTTAGGATCCTTTAGTATGAATAATCCTTGACTCACATGTATTCCTTTATACATTGGCATGGCCTCCCAGGAATCTTGATCATAGAATCATTCAGGAAATAGACAAAGCATTGTTTGAATGGAATATCCTTCACCCCTAGTTTGTTCTCACTCTCTCCCTATACCATGTATAGAACAACCCTCATGATCACCGACATATTCTCCTAGTTATCCCAAACATCCTCACATGAGATAAACTCATCATAAATATACCATTGGATGGATATTACCATGATGTGGTGGAGGTCCCATAAACCTATACCAACCTCTCCATGATGTGGGTGAAATTTATTGGTCCCTAGTGGCCACTGGCACAACATTTCTAGAATTATGCCTTAGTGATGGTAAACATGAAATAGTGAGAACCATTTTTCCTCATAAAACATGACCTAATTTAGCTTCATCTCAAATTCATGATAGGACTGGAATACCCAGTATTCCCAATCCCAATCATCTATAAAGTTTCCACCCTGGCACAGGTCCCATTCCTTGGTCCATTTAAAGACCTATAAATTTCAAGGAATTTATTTTCTTAATTTATTTGGAATTTTACGAGTCCGCAGTTTTTGACGGTACCTGATTCTGAGGCCTGGTGTGCCCGAAATCAATTTCCGAAGTTTATCTCGGGTACGTTCAGTGAACGAATGAGTGGGTTTTTCTAACTTTTAAACTGGTGCTCGAAATTGAAATCTGAGGGCACCAATGAAACCGCAATGTTAGTAATTTCTTAAGAATACCTTCACTGGAGTTGCGTTTGCTCGGGAAGAGTTGTTAAAAAATGGATTAAGTGTTAAGTGAAATAATGTTGTGTACGACTTTATTTCACTTCCAAGTGGTTTAACCCCATGTGTGGGAGTTGGGTGGAACCCACATGAACCTAAATCCTCTTGATATGATTTTGTGAGGTGGGGACCACACGAGCCCCATCCCTTCAAATTCCCTAACATCTCTAAAACCCCCACTTTAATTATGTGACACCCCCTCACATTAATGTTGCCAACTTTACTTCATTTAATTTTGACAAGCTCAAGATTAATTAAGTTAAGTTAATTCAACTTTTGAATTTTGGAAATGCATGGGTTGGGTAATAAAATAAGAAGAGTCTTATTTTATTTGGTGTTGGTTGGTTTTGTGGGAAATTGGAGGAGATAGAACTCGTCTTCTTCGTTGGAGAACGTGAAGAATGTCAAGACCTCGACAAAAAATGTCGTCACCACAAGGAGTGATCGACGTGCCGTTCTTCTCCTCTCCGCAGCCGGTGTGAGACACCATCCACCTTGGACATACATCGACGCCGTCAACTGTGACACCGACTTTTGACATCGTTGTTGAGGTAGCGGTTGATTTTACAATTCATGAATATTTGAAGATTCTTTGTTAAATAATTGTCCGCTTGTTATCGAATTAACGGGAGGAGGCCGAACCACACAAACACGGACGAATCTCCTCCCCATTGTTGTTGTATTTTGTTGTGGATTGGAACGGAGGCGACGCGGTGCCGTTGCACCGCATGGGAAAAAGGAAAACCATGGTGAAGGAGCGCAATGCCGTCGCGCCACACCGTTGAGGCCGAAAGAGGCCACGGCTAGAGTCGGGCCGTGGCGGAGGGGCGTGACACCGTCGCGCCATGCCAGTCGTACAAGGGCCACAACCTAAGGCCACGACGGTGTACAGGAGGGCGGCCGGATCCGCTGGCCACCAGCGCTTCGGAAGGCGGGACCCATGGGGGTCCCGCGATGGCTCACTGGCCGGCCAAAATGGCTGGCCTAGTTCGGGAAGGCCGGGGGTTTGTAACCCCCGACGGCCAGCTAGGGCGGACCCCACAGGGGTCCGCCGTTTCGGGAAAACAGGGGGGTGGAGGCCCCCCCCTTCCGCGTTCACTCATTGCGCGGGCGCCCACATAGGGCCAGACTGGCCGCACCGGGCCGGACCCAGACCCGGGTCGGGGCGACCCGGTTCGGGGCGACCCGGTTCGGGGCGACCCCGGGGTATCGGGATGGGTCGGACCGGGCCTGAACCCCCTGATTTCCAGATAGATCCGTTCAAACGCCCATAATTTGGGTTATGGACCTCCGATCGATGCACTTTCAGTTGCGTACCGATCCTTGATCGAGACTATCATTTTGGTATATTACACTCAGGGTTTCGGAGAACTTTGGGTATGACTGGGTTGGTTCGAACACGAAACCAACCGGGCCCTCGGAGCAGGAATGCTTCTAACTTGAGTTTCGGATGTCCGATTGACGTGCCATAGACTTTTTTGGTTTCCTCTTAGTGAGACAGTTCTTTTGGATTACTCCGCTCGAGGTTTGGATGTAGCTGGAGTACGGTCGGGTTGGTTTTAACTTAAAAACCAACCGGGCCCCTGGGATGAAAAAGCAAATAACTCTCAGACCGGGCGTCCGATTGACGCGCCGTCTGTCGCGTTGAGTTCCTAATGACGAGACAGAACTTTGGGATACATCAACTCCAGACTTCGTGTTAGTTGATGTATCGACCCCCCTTGTCTCGTGGAGAGGACCTCCCTTGGCTCGTGGAGCGGACCCTCCCAGAATCAAGCATGTTGTGTGCGAGAACCCTAGAGCTGCCTGCTATGAAGATGACTACCGTACTGGGATCCTCCGTGGGTTCGACGAGGACGACTACCGTACTCAGATCCTCCATGGGTTCGACGAGGACAACTACCATACTGGGATCCTCCGTGGGTTCGACGAGGACGACTATTGTACTTGGATCCTCCGTGGGTTCAACTACCGTGCTGGGATCCTCCGTGGGTTTGACGATGATGACTACTATACTTGGATCCTACATGGGTTCGACATAGGAGATGATTCACAGGATACATCTAATCATCTCCACCCCTCTTCGTAAATGGATACCTGTGTGAGCTGAGTCTTAACTTACAATCATTATCATCGATAAGATTGTTGTGCTTTCCTATGTAGATTGGGTTGTGCTTTCCTGTGTGGATTGGGTTGTGAATTACTATGTGGAATGGGTTATGTTATTCTGTGTGGACTGGGTTGTACTTGGGATCGTGTGCTGGAGCCGAGATGGAATTGATGACTTAGGTATATGTATGGGCATATACCTAAGTAGAGTTGGTTGTTACCTCGTGATTGTATGTTTCCTTTGTGTTTTATCCTTTGTTGATTCTGGGATACCTTCAGGGGTCTCAGGGTCCCTAATGAGTAGCGTATACTCCCCCCTGCATGGGCTATGCCCGCACTACGTTGTGTTGGATGCAGACGACAGACATCACTGATCGAGGTAGGAGTTCGTGGAGCTAGACGGTACCTGGAGGTGGATCACTGGAAGAGACGTACACAAAGTGGACGGTTGGACCTGAGGATCTATGGAGACTACTTGTACCCACCCTTCAGGTGGGATTTCCAGTGGATGGCTCGGTGTTGATGCTTTAATTTTCTACTGCTGTACTTCCTTTCAGTTGTACTTTAATTTCAGTTGGGTTTGTATTCTGGCCCATTACTTTCCAGCACGTACTTTGTACTCAGTTTACTTAGTGTTTACTTCAGCTTGCATACTCTGTGGTGTTTTTTTACTTTATAAAGGCAGTGCCTTCCCTTTTTATCGGGATTTATTCCTTAGGTGCTAGTCGCCAACCCATGGCCTATGGGAGGCAGGCTTGGGGTAGTCACGACACAGGCCCCGAGGACGGGTCGTGACAAATTGGTATCAGAGGAGTTCGGTTCTATCGCAGAACTCAGGACTCTGAACTTTCTTCTATGTGAAGCAATAGTGTTAAGGGTATTGAGTGTGGTTATCAGTCCAGAGAGTCCAGTGTTGGTGTGGCGGCCGACGTATCCATACACCAGGACCCTAACTTCTGATTTCTGACTTAGTGCACGAAAACATTGATTTCATGTGTGTTTCAAAGTTTTCTTTATGATTACTTGTGTCAGCTCACCAGGTATACTGTATTAACCGTGGCACACCTGTTTCTTTTCAAGATGGCCCCACGACGACAGCCATCTAGGGTTCCCAGTTACGTACGAGATGGCAGCCCACCGAGTGACGAGGCCTCGATGTAGGGCCCCTTTACAGCGAAGGCACCGGTGGTACCTTTACCCACCGATCCACCGATACTACTAGCCCCAGCAGCTGAGAGTGCACATCGCCTGAGTGCACTATGCGAGTTTCAGTGTTAGAGACCACCCAGGTTCCGCAGAGAGACGGACCCTCAGGCAGCTGAGAATTGGCTGGAGGCAGTCGTTCGAGTCTTCAGGTTAGTAGGGACACTAGCTGACCCCATGGTGATCCTTGCGGTGAGTCTCCTGCACGCGGCAACAGGTAGATGGTGGATCCTGATGCTCTAGGTGCACGACGAGGCATCACTTTTTTGGACGGACTTCAAGAGCCTCTTCCGCTCGGAGTTTGTTCCAGCCACCCTCTGTGCGGTGCGCATTCAGGAGCTACTACAGCTGCGACAGGGAAGCATGACGGTAGCCCAGTACTCAGCGAGGTTTACCGATCTCTCGTGCTACTCCATGGACATGGTACAGGACCCATTCTTCTGGGCCCGGACCTTCGAGTAGGGACTGAGGCATGAGATCTAGGCTTCGATGATCTCCCTCAACATCCCGACGTAGGAAGAGGTGCTAGAGAGAGCACTTCTAGTGGAGAGTTTTCTCACTGAGCAGACACCAGCAGTGAGACCCTCCACAGGATGAACCGTAGTGGAGTCTTCTGTAGCTGGCGGTAGACAGTTGACGCAGAGGTCCAAGTGGGCCCTGCCATCAGATGAGCAATCTCAGGATGTATATTCGATTGTACAGGGCGCACAAAGTAGAGCCAGCCACACGAGGAGAATGCAGTTCTATGCATGGGGCGGGCAGGGTCATATGACTCGAGACTAACCGACCCTCCTGGAAGATGAGTAGCATGCGGTAGAGGGACCTCCCAGGCAGAGGTTCGACTATGGAGGTTTATATGGAGTAGGCGGACGAGGCAGAGGAGCTGGCCGAACAATGGATGGTGGGTGACGCTTTGAGGCCCTACCACCACCACCACCAGGAAGACCACCCCGACCACAAGGAACAGGTGGACAGGGGAGAGATCAGCTTCAGGAAGCTGAGGCCTATGACCATGGAGCTCCGGGAACAGATAGACAGGAGCGGGACTGGCTCTATACATGGAGACTTTTGTTCATGATGTTTCTATCTTTGTTGATGTTTTTGATGCTTTGTGTCTTTGTACTTTGAGCTGCAGTAATAAAAGACACTTGTTCTTGTGACGTTTTCTTCCCTGTCCTTTCTATGTAGTTGATACTTAGAGGTTCCAGTTAAAACTATTGACTTGACCCTCACTTCCAAGATTCCTACTAGAGGAGACCTAGTGACCACACACTACTTCTGACAGTGTGACTCGACCATTGGAGGTGAGAGTAACAGTTTTATCTCTTGGTAGTAGCATCGAGGCCTTACGACATCATCCATGGCATGAAATAATACCATTCATGTCAGGATTGACTGTATTAGGCAAAGAACGTGGTTCATCCAGGGGATGAGACCAGATTTATCTTTTCAGCAGAGGAGGAATCTCAGCAGCTCTAGTAGATCGTAGATGAAGAACGATGAATATGAGTACTTAAAAATGGCTAGTCTCACCCGTTGTTCGTCGAGTGAACAATTTATGATTCTCATCAAATCATTAGTCTCAGGTGTATCCTCTCTTAGAAGGACATGAAACTGAGATAGTGGTAATGGCTCAAGTTCCTCTAGGACTATGATTCTGAGATAGTCTATAATCCTGGGAAGGGTAATGTAGTAGCTGATTCTCTCAGCAGGAGGTCGGGCATCCAACTACTTGGAGTGGCGACCGAGCAGCTAGCCGTTTTTCAGATATCCTTTGTGGATAGTGTTAAAGTTAGTACATGTAGAACCAAATATGGTTTAGGAAGCAATGGAGAAAGTGCAGATCATCCAGGAGCGGATGAAAACTATACAGAGCAGACTAAGTCCTATGCTTATAGGAGACAGAGACCACTAGAGTTTGAGGGTGGCGACCACGTATTCTTACGGGTCTCACCTCGACATGGATTACATAGATTTGGATGGGGCGGCAAGCTATCTCCACGCTTTATCAGACCATTCTAGGTTCTCAGTAGGGTATGTGAGGTGGCTTACCACCTGGCCCTTCCACCATAGTTGTACCGGGTGCATGACGTCTTCCACGTATCTCAACTGAGGAGATAGTGAACGACCCAACGCATATCAACGACCATGGGGAGCTGGACATTGATGATGAGGCGACTTTTGCAGAGGTTCCAGTGGAGATCGAGGATCGACAAAAGCGTGTCCTATGTGGACAGTCGATTCCTTAGGTGCGCTTTCACTGGTAACTCGAGAACCTCCAGGAGAGCACATGGGAGAAGATGACTCAGATGCGTGCTCAGTACATTTTTTTCCTTAGTGTGAATTGAAGCTTTACGGGGACGTAAAGTCCTGAGGTGTGAGTAATGTAAAGACCCAGAAATTTCAAGGAATTTTTTTTCTTAATTTCCTTGGAATTTTACGAGTCCGCAGTTTCTGACGGCCCCAGATTCTGAGGCCCGGTGTGCCCGGAATCAATTTCCGAAGTTTAGCTCACGTACGTTCAGTGAACGAACGAGTGGGGTTTTCTTACTTTTAAACCGGTGCTCGGAATTAAAATATGAGGGCACCGATGAAACCGCAGTGCTGATAATTACTTAAGAATACCTCGACTAGAGTTGCGTTTTCTCGGGAAGAGTTGTTAAAAAATGGATTAAGTGTTAAGTGAAATAATGTTCTGTACGACTTTATTTCACTTCCAAGTGGTTTAACCCCATGTGTGGGAGTTGGGTGGAACCCACTTGAACCTAAATCATCTTGATAGGATTTTGTGAGGTGGGACCCACACGAACCCCATACTTTTAAATTCCCTAACATCTTCAAAACCACCACTTTAATAATGTGACACTCCCTCAAATTAATGTTTCCAACTTTACTTCATTTAATTTTGACAGGCTCAAGATTAATTTAGTTAAGTTAATTCAACTTTTGAATTTTGGAAATGCATGGGTTGGGTAATAAAATAAGAAGAGTCTTATTTTATTTGGTGTTGGTTGGTTGTGTGGGAAATTGGAGGAGATAGAACTCGTCTTCTTCATTGGAGAACGTGAAGAACGTCAAGACCTCGACGAAGAACGTCGTCACCACACAGAGTGATCGACGTGCTGTTCTTCTCCTCTCCGCAGCCAGTGTGAGACGCCATCCACCTTGGATGTACGATGATGCCGTCAACCGCGACACCGACTTTTGACATCGTTGTTGAGGTAGGGGTTGATTTTACAATTCAATAATATTTGACGATTCTTCATTAAATAATTATCCGCTTGTTATCGAATTAACGGGAGGAGGCCGAACCGCAAAAACACGGCCGAATCTCCTCCCCATTGTTGTTGTATTTTGTTGTGGATTGGAACGGAGGAGAAGCAGTGCCGTTGCACCGTGCGAGAATGAGGATAACCGCGGCGAAGGAGCGCGGCGCCGTCGCGCCGCACCGTTGAGGCCGAAAGAGGCCGTGGTCGGAGTTGGGCCGTGGCACCGTCGTGCCGCGCCGGAGCACCATGGAGGGCCACGGCTGGGGCGGGCTGCGGCGGAGGGGCGCGACGCCGTCACGCCGTGCCGGTCGGACAAGGGCCATGGCCTAAGACCACGATGGTGCAGAGGAGGGAGGCCAGATCCACCGGCCGCCGACGCTTCGGAAGCTGGCACCGACGGGGGTCCTGCGGTGGCTCACCGGCTGGCCAAAATGGCCGACCGAGTTCGGGAAGGCTGGGGGTTTGTAACCCCCGGCGGCCAGCTAGGGCGGACCCCATAGGGGTCCGCCGTTTCGGGAAAACAGGGGGGTGGAACCCCCCTTCCATGTCCGCTCAGCGTGCGGGCGCCCGCACAGGGCCAGACCGGCCGCACCGAGGCGGACCGCCTGCGCCGGGCCGGGCCGCGCCCAATCGGGCTGGACCGCTCCCAACCGGGCCGGACCTAGACCTGAGTCGAGTCGACCCAGTTCGGGCCGATCCAGGGGTATCGGACCGGGTCGGACCGGGCCCGAACCCCCTGATTTCCGGACAGATCCGTTCAAACTCCCATAACTTGGGCTACAGACCTCCGATCGACGCACCGTCAGTTGTGTAGAGATCCTTGGATCGAGACAGTGGTTTAAGTATATTAAAATTAGGTTTTCAGAGAACTTTGCGTATGGCTGGGTTGGTTCGAACACGAAACCAACCGGGCCCTCGGAGCGGAAACAATTATAACTTGATTTCCGGACATCCGATTGATGTGCCGTTGACTTTGTTGGTTTCCTCTTAGTGAGGTGGTTCTTTTGGATTACTCTGCTCAAGGTTTGGACACAGCTGGAGTATGGTCGGGTTGGTTTTAACTTAAAAACCAACCGGGACCTTGGGACTAAAATGCCAATAACTCTCAGACCGGGCAACTGATTGACGAGCCGTCTGTCGCGTTGAGTTCCTAATGACGAGATGGAACTTTGGGATACATTAACTCCGGAATTCGTGTCAGTTGATGTATCGACCCCCCTTGGCTCATGGAGCGGACCCTCCTGGAATTGAGCATGCTGTGTGCCGGAACCCTAGAGCTGGCTGCGACGAAGATGACTACCGTACTGGGATCCTCTGTGGTTTCAATGAGGACGAGTACCGTACTAGGATCCTCCGTGGGTTCGACGAGGACGACTACCATACTGGGATCCTCCGTGGGTTCGATGAGGATGACTACCATACTGGGATCCTCTGTGGGTTCGACGAGGACGACTACCGTACTGGGATCCTCCGTGGGTTCGACGAGGATAACTATTACACTAGGATCCTTTGTGGGTTCGACTACCGTGCTGGGATCCTCCATGGGTTCGACGAAGATGACTACTATACATGGATCCTACGTGGGTTTGGTAGAGGATATGATTCATAGGCTACATATAATCATCTCCAACCCTCTTTGTAAATGGATACCTGTGTGAGCTGAGTCTTAACTTACAATCATTATCATTGATAAGATTATTGTGCTTTCCTGTGTGGATTAGGTTGTGATTTCCTGTGTGGATTGGGTTGTGAATTCTTATGTGGAATGGGTTATGTTCCCCTGTGTGGACTGGGTTGTACTTGGGCTTGTGTGCTGGATCCGAGCTGGAATTGATGACTTAGGTATATGTATGGGCATATACCTAAGTAGAGTTCGTTGTTACGTCGTGATGTTATCTTTCCTTTGTGGTTTATCCTTTGTGGATTCTGGGAGAGATTCGGGGGTCTCGGGGTCCCTACTGAGTAGCGTATACTCACCCCTGCATGGGATATGCCCTCACTACATTATGTTGGATGACGACGATGGACAGTGCTGATCGAGGTAGGAGTTCGTGGAGCTGGACGGTACCTGTAGGTGGATCACTAGACGAGACGTACACGGAGCGGACGGTTGGACCTGAGGAGCTGTGGAGACTATATGTACCCACCCTTCAGGTGGGGTTTCCAGTGGATGGCTCAGTTTTGCTGCTTTACTTTTCTGCTACTATACTTCCTTTCAGTTGTACTTTACTTTCAGTTGGGTTTGTATTCTGGACCATTACTTTCTAGCACGTACTTTGTACTCAGTTTACCTAGTGTTTACTTCATCTTGCGTACTCTGTGGTGTTTTTTTACTTTATAAAGGCAATGACTTCCCTTTTTATTGGGATTTACACCTTAGGTGTTAGTCGCCAACCCTTAGCCTATGGGAGGTGGGCTTGGGGTAGTCACGGCACATGCCCTGAGGATGGGTCGTGACAGTCCATCCCTGGAGATAGTCTATCAAACTCTCCTTAAGAATGCTCTAGTATTGAGGAGGGGGGGACTCTTCCTACAACACCTCCTCATTGACATTGTTTACATGGTTCCATAAGGTGTGAGAAATAAGTGATGTGTGGTCCTTCAAAATGTGACCCCTGAAAACTCTATGCCATTGGTATGACCCAATCATTCCCTTGAACCAATAAGTAGGGTTATCTTGATTAGCAATAGGGATATGCACATCTTCACTTATCCCCAAAAAATATAGCATTAAACCATTGAATAGAGGTTATTCTTGACACACCTTAGTTAGTAATTTAGAGAATGTTGTGATCTGACATCACTTTGAGCCTCTCCCCAATCATGAGGTTCCTAACTATATACCTTCATTGAGTAGAATTATCATTTGAAACTTTAGTGTACATCATTCAAGACTTTAAAAAGATCTTAGAATCCAATTTATAGAGGTCATTTCATGAAGGTCTAGTTCATGAAAGTTCACAAGCTCATGAAAGTCTATTCATGAAGTACTATTCATAGAAGATGACAGTTTTACAAGTGGTGAGGATCAAGATCCCAAAACATGCAAAAAATTATTGAGTTTCCTGAAAATAGAGAACTATAATAACTTTATCAAAAATATAATGCCCCCTTAGAGACCCCCTACCTATTTATAGGCATTGGATCAGACTGAGATTCATGAATAAAGCTTTCCAATCACCAATTTTTATCAATTTTACCTCAAAATATGAACCTCCTCTCCCTATTTGGATTTAATTAAGATGGGTGGGGGTAATGTTTGACATCAAAATACACATTTAATGGGAGATATTGTGGAATTAATAGTTGGTTTGAAGAAAATCCAGGCCAAAAAAGCTCTAAAATACACCTAAGGGGTTGTGTTATTGAAGTTTAAAACCTCCACGAATGACCATCTCATCATGAAGATAGACCGACCATGCAGAGGTTGAGGTGGTAATATATGTGAAAAATAACTTTGATTTGAAGAGTTCTCCAGTTTTCATGGGGGTTGAGGTGGTAACCTCCACACATCGCATGCCTATTTACGAAACACACATGATGTTGTTAAGGTCATAATCTTTTGTGAAGGTCCCTATATTTTGTGAAATTGATTCACCCACCTCTGATGGGCCTATAAATACACCCCCTTTTCTGAATTTTTAGGGGAATAGGCCTTTGGAATTATATAAAAAGCTCTGAATTTGTATAACTCTAACCTTTACAATCCAAAGTGGAGATGGATTTCCCAAGGTAGCTATCTTTCATGAAACCACCTCCCATGGGTTTTTGAGAGCCTCAAGACTTGGTGGAGATGCCATTTGTAATGATCCATAGACTTCATGTAAGAACAACTCCCATTGTGGGTATTGGGTTTTCTCAAGATAATTATAATTCATGAAACCAACCCCATGGGAACCAAGGATTCACTTTGAAGATGGGTCACCCTATTTCATGAAAACTTCACTCTCATAAGATCCATGTCCTTCAAAAATCCCTCAAATTTTGTGAAACCCCTAACTTAAAAAAACTAATCCACTAGGCCTCACTATGTTGTATCCTTTTATCCAACACCCTTTCACAAAAGTTGAGTGCCCAGGTCCTCTATACCCATCCATAACTAGTTCATCCGTACCCCATATTCTTATGTGACTGGTACCATCAACCCTTGTGTCTACTCCTTTTGATTCAATATTTTTCTGGACTATTAAATTGAATTTTTCTCCTATTAATGAGAAACCTAATTCATATTTCTCCTAAGAATAGGCACCCTAACATTGGTATCCCTATTTTTCACTCCTCTACAACAGTGTTTATGTTATTCCCCACCTAGAGGTGTGTAAGAAGTAGAAACATTAGCCCCAAAGGTGGAATAATCAAGGGAAACTGCTAATATTTCATGGTAGAGAAGACTTTTTCCATATCTTTCTATCCCACTTTGAAATGGTCTCCTTAGGTATAGGCCCTGCCAATGTACAAGCTTCAGGATGTAAAACTACCTAGCCCAATTTACTAGTTGTATGATGTTAAACTTCATGAAAACATCCTCAGTACATGATATAAAACTATAGACTTAACTTGTGTGGTGAACATAGGATGACTTGTGTATGAATGATATGGGATGAACCCACACCATATTACCCCACTATGGGATGAAGAACCTACTATGGGAAGCTTTAATGCATAAGACCTACATCATCCCTCATTGACACTCCTTCCACAACACAAGCATACTTACCACCTGAAATTAAACTACATGGACCAATCCTTTCACACAAACCTAAACCATGGAATCAAACTCCATGGATTTTGATCCCTATTTCCCAATAGGGTACATAGGACACATTTATGAGGTTCAATCTTGACACCCACAACATCACCATAAAATTATAAATAGTGGTCATCTCCCCCTAGGGACACACTTAACCAAATCCCAAGTGTGAAATATTTCACTCATGGGGGACACACTTAAAAAAATCTCAAGTGTGAAATATCCCCCCCTGGGAAAACACTCAACCAAATCTCAAGTGTGAAATCCCCCTAGGTACACACTCAATCAAATACCAAGTGTCAAATATTCCTACATGGGGACATACTTAACCAAATCCCAATCATTAAATTTCCCCCCAGGGGGACACTTAACCAAATCTAAAGTGTGAAATCGTCCCCCCAGGGACACACTAAACCAAATCCAAAAGTGTGAAATCTCCCCCTTAGGGACACACTTAACCACCTCCCTATCTCTAAAAAAATTCTAAACCTATGAGCTAACCCAAAATATTTTACCCATACCATAAACATGGGATGCCTAGGGTAAAAAGACTTAGATGCATTACACCCCTGTTGTCAATTACCCTATGGTTGAAACATGATGCCTTGGGTTTTATGCCCAAGGTTCCTCACATATGGAATTCCTAAAAATTATAAAGGGGAATACTTTATAAATTCCTAACAAGCCCAATGTCTAGATATTCCTAGAGATGATTAACATTACTATATACTAAAACTAAAGGTTTATACCCATTAAAGACATAAAAAAAATTAACCCGCATCTCCCTTGAGATGGTGATTGAAAAAAGTTTCACAAACATGACTTAAATATTTGAGAGAGACACATACTAAGCAATAAGATCCATAGAGGAATCAATGGAAAGAGGAACCGACATCCCTTCATCCCATTTCGATCAAGGATTTAACACCACCAACCATAGAGGCAGAGGCTTCCTACCTTTGGAAAGAAGGAATACGAGGAAAAACCATGCACAATGTATATACACAAAATAAATCATCAAAAAAAAAAATCCAAAACAAAGATAAATCTTATAAAAGTATTAATATCTATGTGGTTGATCAAATAGGTCATCAGTACGGGGTAGAGGATACTTGTTATTAATAGTGATCTTGTTAGTTTCTTGATAATCAGTACAGAGTCACATTGATCCATCTCTTTTCTTAACAAACAAAACAAGTTTAACCCAATGTGAAGCAATTTATTGAATGAATACCTTGTTAAGATTATCCTAGAGTTTCCTCTTCAATTCTTGAAACTCAATTAGGGCCATTATATACGGGGTCTTAGAAATTGGTTTAGAATGAGGTATGCGTTCTATTGAAAACTCAACTTCACGGTTCAGTGGAATACTATAAAAATCTACCATAAAGACATAAATAAACTCCAACACAATAGGAATATATTCAACTTTGAGTTTCTCCCCAACCATCTAAGATAAATTCCATGTTTTAATAGGAATCATGACACATATGATGGATGTAAATTCCATTAGAAGTTAATTTTTGTCATCACACTGATAGGAAATCATAGGTTGGTTCAGAATATCAAGAATAACTTCCATTACTTAGAAATTGATGTGGTATTTCTATAAAGAAAGACTATCCATGCCCAAAATAACATCAAATTCAACTAGAGGAAGAATGAAAATATTTTCAGGAAACACATTCCCATAAACTTCAATCGAAGAAGAATCTTAGACTTAGGATACAATCATAGTACCATTAGGGGTTTTTAATACTAACTCAACATATAATTTTTAAGGTGGTATTGTGGTACCCTTAGAAAATTATTTAGATATTAAAGAGTGGATAAATCCAGAATCAAATAAGAAATTAATAGTTCTAGAGTGGATGGTAAGTTTACCTTTCACTGTGTCATCATCATACCCCTCATAATAAATAGTGATCGCATGAGATTTATTTATTTTTTCTCTTGGTTATGAGGTTTTTGATGTGGATCATCACCATTAACCTTCAAATTTTGGAATTGGCTAGCATAATTTATATACACACTACATTTAAAACAATAGACTGTGGGTGGTATATTCTAGGAATATTTATCTCTATTCACATAATTATCTAACTTCTTCCCATTACTTCAGCATTTGATTTCCCAATTAACTTCCTTTCCACACTTGAAACATTTAATAATTACCTTAAGATAATTTTACCCGTGTTTCATTCCACACTTTGAGCATAAAGGAAGGCTCATCTTCTTCTCTATATGGTTTTTAGAATTGCATTTGAATTCCAATTTTCTTTTCTTATAAAAACCACGTGATTGATGGGTAAATCCAATATCCACCTTCACCTTGAGATCACATAAAACAATTTATTCATATATAATGAATACGGTTATGGATAACACCATTTGGAGACATGGTTTTAATACATTAAAGAATTAATTAAAATTACATTCAGGTTGTATGATAATACTAGAAGTGTACCTCATAAGTCTTAGGAAGTTTTCCTCATAAGTACCAACAGATTCATCATCCTTCTTCTTTAACTCAGGAAATTATTTCTCTATCTTTATATAAAGAATATGAGAAAATTACTTGTTGAAAAATAATCTTTTAAAATAATCCCACTCCATAGATTCAATTTCATATTGTTCTCTTGTGTTATAGGTAAGAGTCCACCACTGATATAATATTCCCTACAAATGGTAAAAATAAAGAGTAACTTTATCACGTTTGAACATTGAATAAAGAAAAATATCTTTCAATGGTACTAATACATTGATCTATAACTAGTGGTTCATTGGAACCACTAAAATAAGGTAGAAATTTCCTCATGAAGGACTTGACATAATTTTGTTCCCTCTATTTATCATTTGGAAGGTTAGCATGACTCATGTATTGAGAAATTTTTTGTGAGCATAACAATAATATTTTTCATTCCATCTCCCATAACATTTAGTTTCTCAGGAGGAAAATCATTGCATTGGCCATCATATTAATAATTAACATGATTCCTTATTGTTCTATCCATTTAATAAAGGAAAAAAATATAGCATGAGTAATAATAATCATGGTGGGAAACTACCTAATCCTAAAAAACCATTTTTAGGATGTCTAAATCATGACACCTTTTTCTATAACAACTTTGGTTTAACCTAGGCTATTGATTATCATTACCAAAACTTTAGGATTCTATCCTATACATAGAATTATTCCTAGGGGTTTTACTAAAGGTTTATCATCTTAGTTTGAAAAGGTTAACTAAAACTTTCTCTGATACCAAATGTAGTGACCCATACTTTTCATAAAAAGATATTAAATATTAATATATGAATATTCATTACATAACATAATGATCCAAATGTTTTTTAGGTATAGTATCTTTGAAAAATTGGAAACATAAACAAATGGTTCATAAAATATCTACATCATCTCCCACTTATTTACTCATAACTAGAACACTTCTTATACATATCATACTTAATACATTCCTTCATAACTTGAGGAAAGGAAAAATAAGAAAAGGGTGATCCCAGATGCTCAGTAAGGGTAAACAAGAGAGATATCAATGAACATATAATAATAACATGAGTATAAGGGTATAATAACATGATATTAACATTTGAAACCATACTTAGAATGTCAAATATTATAATATTTAGTCATGTTATAAATATTTGAAGTTCATAAGACACGAATCATAATAAAATCAAAGAACATTAACCATGAAAGCTTAACTAGGGCATAATACATTGATTTATGACATACACATAATCATATAAAATAATTTCCTTAGTAGATAGGGATCATTGATAATCTATCATAGTGGAATGGGTTCACTTAGCAGAGCATCATAGTATTCAAGTTTCACTCCCAAGACTATCACAATGGACATAGTCCCTTACTGAATTGGGTTTACTCCACATTCCATTCCTGTTTATCTCGTGAGATATAAAATTTTACCCAATGCATTGGAGGGAGATATAGGTCCCACCCATCACATAATGAAAATCATGAATATATTTTCTACAAGATAATAAATCATTTATCATATTGTAACCTATGAAAAGAAATGGGTTTCATAAACATTTCATCATAGCATAACCATTTAAAAAGAAATGGGTTTCAAAAACATTTCATCATAGAATAAACCATGGAAATGAAATGGGTTTCATAAACATATTTTAATCATAAAAATAAACCATATAGAGAAATAATAATGATGTAATACTCAGATCATATCCCCAATAAATCATAAGTGAAATCAAGTGTTGTTGTCTTTGATGAATAGAAATACCACTAATAGATCATTAAAAAATTATTGAGGACATTAACCTTTACATTTTTAAATAACTTCTTAAAAAACCATGAAATTATAAAGAAAAACATTTTATTTTAAAATAACCTTGTAATATTGTAAAATAATCTTCAAAGAAAATATTATCCATGATGGTGGGAAAAGCTGTTCATGCCATGTAAGTTAAAAAAATTATTCAATATTTTTGTTGGAAAAGTAAAAAAGTACCTCATTTGAAAAATGAAAAAATATTCCTTTAAAAACATTTTTAAAAAATTCAAACATGATTAAAAATTAATTTAAACAATCATAATATAATAGCATAAATCTTCTTTAATTTTTTTAGAAAACATGGATATGGAAGAAAATGTTTTTTCGATTGAAGGTATAAAGGAAGTTGATTTTATTTAAAAACAGATTTTTAGTATCTTGAGTACATAAGATGATGAAATTGAAATAAAAAAATTTATTTTAAATAAATATCAAGAGGATAAAAAAATTAATTATTTTTTATAGAAATATCATTAGATTTTATCATTTGAAAATTTAATTATAAACAATCTCGATAAACAACGAGATTGTAACATAAAGCCATTACCTCAAGTTTTACTTTATTAGAAATAATTATAACCTCATATATAATAAATATAAATTTATTATAATTCTTTAATATAATTATGTTCATTATTATAATATCATATATTATTTGAACACCTCTTTTATCAATAATTATTTTTTAAAATTGTCATTTATGGGTGTTAACTGTTTCTTTTTTCATGAGTATTTCAGGTTAGTAGTTCCAGTCATTATATATTCATATTGGTTCCATAATATATATAATATTAATAATGATATAAATATAATATATATTAATTATATATATATATTCATCCAAACAAGTTAGAGATAGAAAATTGAATTACTCAGTTCATGGAGACAGTAGGCCGTATGTACACATGAACACTATTTTCCTTTTTTAATGGATGGAATGAAAGAAAGTTAAATATTATATTAAATTTAAAAGATCATTATTATATCATATATATTAACCAAATTCATCATCATTACTATCTAATTAAAATATAAATGAAAAAAATAATCACATCAATTCATGGAGGTGGCAGTCCACACATATGCACGAGAAACATTATGGTTTCCCAAAGAATTGGATGGTAAGAAAGAAAACATGATATTATTATTATATAAGTATAATTTTTTCATAAATATAATATATAAAAATTAAACCCATTATAATACCCAAATATAAAATACGGTGATAAAAAATGAATTGTATCGCTACATGGAGACGGTAAGCCGTACGTACATATGAGAGATACTTTAAATTATCATTTGATGGGAAATGCGGTGTATAATAGTGTTTTCATAATAATAGTAAAATTTCAGAATATTTATTATACCTTAGTTATATTTTATGAAATATAACATATATTTAGTCGATGAAGAGTTGAAAAGAAACTGATTGGTTAAGGTGGTTGCCCCTTATTGAAATGACTCCTTTATATCTCCTCTAAAGGGCTCTAGAGTTAGTCTTTTGGGAAGAATAGAACATATATAATGTGTAAAATTATGTTTATAAGACAATTTTATATATTTTGGTCAGTATATAAGGCTCAAATTTGTGTAAAGAAGTGATTGAGGAGGCTCCCTTTTACAATTGGGGCAAGGGGCAGTTTCGGAATTTCTCAAAAGATTAAATTATAATAAATTAATTCTAAAACAAAATATCTCCAAATGGCTAAGGATTATAATATAAGGTAGGATATATTTTTACTACCATATCCAAATATACTTTAGACAAGTTTTGGAGTCATTTTAAACCTTACCACTTTGATTAACCCTTAGTTAACCAATTTTAATTTTAACCGCAGTAACAACTTTTTTAATATTAAAGTGTAGTATTTTTTAATTATAAGGTGATAATTGGAACATAAATAGAAAAGTTATGAAATTTTAGACTATATAATAACCACCTTGTCCTATTTTAATATTTTTATTATTTTTAAATAATTTTAGAAAATATCATTATTTTCAATTTTGTCACTTTTCATTAATTGACTTAAAAGATAAAAAATAAAAAGTTTGAATTAAAATATAATATTTTAACACAACAATAATATGTCATATAAATATTTAAAATTCATGAAAAACTATAAATCACTAAATTATATCACTTTTCATATTTTTAAAATCATTTATTTTATTTTTTCATTAATTGAATAAATACTGTTTTGGAATTGTGTAAGCATTTAAGGTAATTATATAATACATAAAAATTTGAAATAAATTACCATAATTAATATAATTTAATTATTCAAAAAATAAATATTAATACTCATTCATAAATATTTTATTTCTCTTTGTGAACACATAAAAGATATTTCAAACTAAGAGAGTGACATTTTGTAACTTTATTTGATTTAAATATTATATAAGTCATTTTAAAGGTTAAATATCCATTAAAATAATAAAATTAGAGCCTAAGGTGAAAATGGTATAATTAACTTCATCCAATAATAATTATGATGAAAAATTATGGCCTTATCTCATACTTTTAATCTATATTAACCTGATTTACCCTTTATCAAGGTGATAAGTTTTACCACAGTTACTATTCATATTGACAAAAAATAAAAAGATTCTATTTATCAAATTTGAACCTCTTGATAAAAAATATTTAATTAATTTTATATAATTAAATACCTATAAATGATAGAAATTAATTTTAAAGCAGACAAAATGCGACAAAAATTGCTTTTTAGAAAAAATACAATTTTAGATTAAAATTGAATTTATTCTTATCTTATGCCTAAAAAAATAACTGTTGAATATTTAAAACATTTGATCAATTATATAATATATAATTTTTTTTAAAATTAAAAAATATTTATTAATTTAATTTATTAATAAAAATAAATTTCACACATAAAAACATTTTTCAGAAAAAACAACACTTTTATTTTCAAATGTTTTTTTAATTATAATAATTTGATAAATAATGAATCCATTTTATAAATGTTTAGACCATATATTTTTTATAATTTTTTTATTACCATTAACACTCTCCAATCCAATGACTAGGAGATAATGGACACATAATAGTTTAATAATGTTATGTGGTTCTTTTAAACTTGGTGTTATGTGTAATGAAAGCTATCGAGGTAATCCAATTATTTAAAGAGAAACATTTCATAAAAATCTTGGAGTGTTACATCCTACCCCCCCTGAAAATTAATTTATACCTCAAATTTTTTTACTCTTATACAAACAAATGAGAATAATTTTACCTCATCATATCCTCAAGATCCCATATAGCTTCTTAAAATTGGCGGTTTCACCACAAAACTTTGACCAGGCGAGTGGTCTTGTTTATTATAACTTTCTCTCTATAATCCCAAATCTCTACTAATTATTATTTATAATAAAGAACTTTATATATTGGTATGACCCCTAAGTTCATGACATGTGATGGATCAGGTATGTACTTCCTTAGGAGAGATACATGGAACACATCATGAACTTGAGAGTAATTTGGTGGAAGTGCCAATTGATAAGCTACCATCCTGATATGATCAATAATCTCAAAAGGATTGATATACCTAGGGCTTAGATTTACCTTATTTCCAAATCTCTCCACCCTCTTCTAGGGAGATATTCATAGGAATACCTTATCACTAACTTCAAACTCTAGTTCTTTTCGATGATTGTCATCATACCTTCTTTGTCGAATCTGAGCTATGCTTATGAGCTATCAAATGGATCCAACCTTATCTCCCATTTCCTCAGATAAACTAGGTCCCAATATCATTATTTCTCTAACTTCATTCCAATATGTTGGATTTATACACTTCTTAACATATAGGTATTCATGAGGATCCATCTCAATGTTGGAGTGAAAGAAACTATTGTAATAAAATTCCACCAAAGGAAGGTTTTGATACTAACCACCTTTGAAATCCATATAGAAATATCTCAACATTACTTATAAAGATTTAATGGTCCTTTTAGACTATCCATCTATCTAATGATGATAAATAGTGCTGAAAATTAACTCTATATCTAGATCCTACTAATTAATTCTCCAAAACTTTTGGGAAAACCTTAATTGAATACAATTGTGGTACACCATGAAATCTTACCAAATCCTTAATATATAATTGAGTAATATGATCAATAAATAAATATTCTCTCATGACAATTAAGTGTTTTTATTTTTTAGGGCGATCAACTATAACCCATATAACATTACACCCTTTAGAATTTTAGGAGAGTATGATGAAAAAATCCATGGTGATGTTTTCCTATTTCCATTATGGTATAGGTAATGGTTTTAAAATACCCTTATACCTCTATCTCCTAGACTTAACTTATTGAAATACTAAGTAACAAGATACAAGATCTAAAATATCTCTCTTCATGTCATCCCACGAGAAATACTCTTTCAGATCTCTATACATCTTAATACTTCCAGGATGAATAAAGAATTAAGAACTATGAGCTTCACCCATAAACTCCTTCAAATCTAATACCAAAGAGACACATAAATGGTTCATGAACCCTATTATTCCATCACAATCAAGGTTGAACTCAAGAACATTTTGTACCTTATTTTGCAGCTATACATATTCCTTCTTCTCCTATTTAATCTTCACTTGGATAGATGGTTGAACACTCATTTTAGAAGTATAACATTTCTTCCCTTCCTTCAAGATTTCAAGATCCATCCTTTGTAAGTACATAAATATCAGAACTTTTTTGATCCTCATCGTATATTAGAAAGCATGATCCTTTCGACCCAAATCATCTACCAACTTGTTCACTTTCCTAGGGTGGTAATGTATTTAGAATTTATAATCGTTAATCACAACCAACGATATTTTTTCCCTCATGTTCAAATATTTTTGATCAAAAAATATACATTAATATTTTGTTGTCAGTATATATGTCACACATTTCTCCATAGATATAATTCCTCCATATCTTTATTCCAAAAATTATTACAGTTAACTCTAAGTCATGAGTTGGGTAATTTTACTCATGGGCCTTCAATTATCATGAGTCATAAGCTATAAAAATATCGTTATTCATAAGAATTAATCATGGTATATTATTTAATGCATCAATATATATTATAAACCCTTCTCCATTGTAGGGTAGTGCAAGAATAGGTGTGCTGACTAGATTTCTCTTCAGTTCCTTAAGAAATTCCTCACATCGATCAATCCAAAGGAACTTGGAACCCTTAAAAGTTAACTTGGTGAATGGATTCTATAATCATGAAAAATTATTCAAAAAGCACCTATAATATCCATAGAAACCAATAAAACTATGGATCTCAGTCATATTGGTTGGTATAACCCAATGTTTAATAACTTATTTATTTGAAGGGTCTACTGATATACCCTAACTTGAGAGTATATGACCCAAGAATGAAACTTTATAAAATTTTTATAAATATTATCCTTCCTTAGGGTCTTCAGTATAATCCTCTTGTTATATTCATTATCTTAATTTCTATTGGAATAAATAAGAATATTTTCTATAAATACTACAAAAAAGTTGATCAAGGTAATCTATAAAGGGTTTATTCCTCAAATCCATGAAAATAAAAAGATAATTAGTAAGAATAAATGGAATCACTATAAATTCATAGTGTATATACCTTTTATAGAATGATTCCTTAGGTATATCCTCTTTCTTGACCCTCAATTAATGATATATAGAATGAAGATAAATCTTGGAAATGTATTGACTTTTTTATAGTTGATCAAACAAGTCATCAATATGGGGTAGATGATACTTTTTCTTGATAGTGATCTTGTTATGTTCTAAATAATAAATTAATATTCACATTGAACCATATTTAATTTTAAAAAATAGAATAGGTTCACCCCAAGGTGATACACTTGTACAAATGAATCTATTTTAAATATTCTTCTGGAGTTTTTTCTTCAATTATTAAAACTCAATTGGGGATATTATATATGGAGTATTAGAAATATGTGTAGAACTAGGTTTTAATTTTATTGAAAAATAAACTTCACGATTCGATTAAAGACTGAGAAAGTATTCTATAAAGACATAAATAAACTCAAAAAAATAGTCATATATTAAATTTTGAGTTTATCCCTAACCATATGAGATAAAAACCCATTTTTATTAGGAATTTTCACTACTATGATGGATGTAAATTCCATCAGAATTTCATTTTTTTCACTACATTGATAGGTGATTATAGGTTGGCTTGAAATATAAAATGTAATTTCCATTCCTCAATAATTGATGTGGGATTTATGTAAATAAATCCAATCCATTTCCAAAATAATATCGAACTCAACTATAGGAAGAATGACAAGATTTTTAGGAAACACATTACCATAAACTTTAATCAGAGAAGAATCATAGACTTGGGATGTGATCATCATACAATTAGGGGTGTTTACTACAAAATCCACATTTAATTATTGAGGTGGTACTATGATACCGTTATAAAAGTCTTTAGATATAAATGAGTGGGTAGATATAGAATCAAATAAGACATTAAAAGATTTATAGTGGATGTTAAGTGTACCTTTCACCATGAAATTTTCGTACCCCTCATAAAAAATAGTGATCTCATGAGATTTATCTTTGTCTTTGAGAATAAGAGTTTGTTGATACCGATCATTATCATTAACCTTATGATTTTGTAACTGGTTAGCATAATTCCAATACTCTTTGCATTTAAAACACTAGAGTGTGGGTGGTTCATTATATAATTATTTTTATCTATTCACATCATTAGCTAATTTATTCCCATCACTTCTACATTTAATTTCTCTATGACCTTCCTCTACACACTTCCCTATTCCCTTAAGAAAAATTCCCTATGTTTCCTTCCACACCTCAATTATAAATAAAGTCCCATCTTAATATCTCTTTAGTTTTTATAATTTCCTTTGAATTCCAATTTTCTTTTATTATCAAAACCATGATACTGATGGGAAACTCAAATCTCCATATCCAACTTGAGATCACATCAAACAATTTCATCATAGTCAATGAAGTACCTTATGGATAACTCCATTCAGAGAATTTGTTTTAATCCATTGAAGAATATATTAACCTTACTTACAAGTTGGATGATAATTCTAGAAGCATACCTCATAAGTAAAAATAAATTCAACATCCTTCTTCTTTAACTCAAGGAATTATTTATCCCTTTTTTATAACGAATACAAGGAAAGTACTTTTTGAAAAAACAATCTTTTAAAATCATACCACTACATAGATTCAATTTATTCTTATTTTATTGTGTTTTGGATAAGATTTTACCATTTAACTTCATTTCCTTCCAAATGTTAAATAGCTAGAATAAATTTCTCATGTTCTAAACAATAAAGAACAAAAAATATCTTTTGAATCTTACTGATCCACTACTCAGTGCCTAGTGGATCGGTGGACCCACTAAAATAGGGTGGATGATGCCTCATGAAGGACTCAATAAAACGTTGTTACCTATTTTTCTCATTTATAAGATCAACATGATTAATATCTTGAGAAATTTGTGGGAGTATAGAAAAAATATTTTTTCATTCCATCTCCCATAACATTTGGTTTCGCAAGAATAAAATCATTGCACTTACCATCACATTCGACATTAACATGATTCCTTCAGGTTCTATCCCCTAACTAAAACCAAAAAGTATAGTGTTAGAAACAAAAATAAATATGGGAAATTGTATAATCTTGAAAAATCCTTTATAATATGTCTAAAATTGGGACAAATTCTTCTTTGAAACCATAGGTTTAACCTAGTTCATTCATGATCATTACCAAAATTTTAGGATTTTATCCTATACATAGACTTATACCTAGGATTTTTACTAAAGATCACTCATCTTAGTTTAAAAATGTTAACTAAACCATAATATGATACCAATTTTAGTGACCCATACTTTTAATTCATAGATATCACATATTAATAGTTTAATATTCATTATATAACATAACAATCCTAGCTATAATTTTTTAGGTATAATATCTTTGGACACTTGGAAACATAAAAAAATGGTTCATAAAATATATACATCATATACCACTTATTTCTTCATAAATATAACCCTTCTTAGACATATAATACTCAATACCTTTCTTTATAACCTAGAGAAAGGAGACATAAGAAAAAGGTGAGCTCAAATGCTCAGTAAGGGTAAACAAGGGAAATATCAAGGATCACATAAGCATAACATGAGCATAAGGGTAAAAGAACATGATATTAACATTTGAAAATCATACCCTATATATCAAAGATCATAATCTTAATTCATGGAATAAATCTTGATAGTTATAAGACATGAATTATAAAGGAATCGAAGAGCATAAACCATCAAAGCTTAAATTAGGCATAAAACATTGATTTTTGGAATACATATAAGTATAAAAAATCATTTCCATATTAGTCAAGGATCATTGATAAGGATATCATAGTGGAATGGGTTTACTCCCTAAACCATTGTAGTAGTTAAGGTTCACTCCCTACACTATCATTACAGACATATTCCCTTACTGATCTCAGTTCAATCCCTATTCCAGTCATGTTTATCTCATGAGATATCAATTTCTACCCAATACATTGGAGGTAGATATAGGTCTCACACAAAACATAACAAAAATAATACATATGTGTGACAAAAGATCATAAATAATTCATCATATTAGAAACCATGAAAAGAAATGGGTTTCATAAACATTTCTTCGTAGCATAACCTTTGTAAAATAAATGGGTTTCATAAACATTTCATCACATCATAACCGATTGCTGGCTCATCCTCTTGCTCAAGCCTCTGATTTGGCTTGGTTTTCACATGGTGGCATGGTGAAGGTCTAGTGGGCGAGTTTCATCTGCTGCAGTTTGAGGGTTTCAGTCCTTTTCTGTGTCGGATTTGGTTGCGGTGGGAGGTTGTAGTGGTCTTCGAGTGAGGGCTGGAAGGTGGCGACAAGATGTGGATTTGGCTTGCGATGATGCTATTTTCCTTTGAGTGGCTACCATTCGGTGATGCATTTCTGTTTTTTGATTTTTGATTCAGTCTGGTTTTGGATGCATTTGGTGGAAAGCATTTTTGTTGTGGTGATGCTGTTTCTGCAGTGTTATATGCGATTTACTACTTTTTGAGGATCCTCGGATGATTTGGATGATGTTGTAAGACAAATATTCTTCTATTTTGGTGGTTTTTCATCGGCAGTCAGGTGTGCTTCTCTGTAGGTCCTGCCTTTGAAGGTGTTCTAGTTTTGGTTTGGTGGCGTCACTGGTATTGCGGCAGTTGTCTTTTGGCTTAATAAACTACATTCTATGGCTGTGGATCTATGTCTATTGATGGTTTTTGTCATGGATGATTTGATTTTGGTATGTGGAGTGTTGACTGGCTCATGGTTGTGCTATGATGTCTATGAAGTAAGGTGCGGCGTCCGGAAGACATGGTATTTTTCATTCTTTTTTCTTCGTCACCCTTTGTGGATGTCCCTTGGGTCATCTCACTTCACTGGAGGGTTCGGAGAAATCTGACTAGAGTCTGCCGGTAGGTTTGTGGATTTGGGCTGGTGTCGACGATCACACCAATGGGCGTGTGAGGAGACCAGTTCTGTGGTTTGGATGTTCTTCAGATGTTCGTGTTTCCTAGTTCATGGTACCTCGACCTTCTCTTGACGATGTCGTCTCTAGCTATGAAGGCTTGTATTGATTTATGTGGGGAAGTGGAAAAGTGGTGAAATGGTTAAGTCATGTATGGTTTCTCACTTTTTCCTCAAAAGTGTTTTCATAATAATAATTTTTTTTTCAGTCATTAACATATCATTAAAACATTCTTTAGGAAAACAACCTTTCCATTTTGAAATAAATTTTTAAAAAAACTTCATAACTATAAAGTAAAAAATTTTATTTTAAAATAACCTTGTAAAATTTTAGGGGGAGCTTCAAATAAAATACTAGTCATGATGGTAGGAAAATCCATTCATGCTGTATAAGTTAAAAAAACATTCCTTCCATATTTTTTTTGAAAAGTCACAAAGTACCTCATTTGAAAAATGAAAAAAATAATCCTTTCAATTTTTTTGTAAAAATTAAAACATGGATAAAAATGACTTTAAAACATCATAATAGAATATTAAAAATCTTATTTATAACATTTTTATAAAACATTTATATGGAATAAAAAAATTTTTGATCGAAGAGAGAAATGAGGTCGATTTTCTTTAAGAACACATTTCAGGTCTCTTGAGTACATAATATGAGGAAAATGAGTAAAAAAAATGTATTTTAAATAAATAAATAGTGGATAAAAAAATTCATGAGTTTATTGAGAGTTAAATCATAATATTTCATCATTTAAAAACTTAATCATATACATTCTCGATAAAAAATGAGGTTGTAACATAAAACCCTTACCTCGAGTTTGACTTGCTTCGAAAGCAATATAACATCCTGTATAATGAAATAAATTTTATTATAATTATATTATAGATTAATTTTCATACTTATAATATTATATATTATTTCTATACCACTTTTATCAATAATTCTTTATTAAAATCATAATTTCTGAGTGTTAATTTTTTCGTTTATCATTAGTATTTCAGTTCTAGTAAATTTATTGTGGTTAAATAATTTATAGAATATTAGTTATGATATGTATATCATATATATTCATTATATACATATTTAGTGTCACCTATAAAATCTAGATATATAATAATTAATTACACTGTTAATGGAGATGGTATGCTGTACGCACACATGAATGTTGTATTCATTTTTCAATGGATGGAATGAAAGAATGGTAAATATTAGTTCACCTTTACAAGATAATAATTATATAATATATATCATAAATATTAATTAAATTTATCCTCATTACCATACAATTAATATATAAATGAAAAACGAATCACATCACTTCATAGAGGTTGTATTCCACATGTACACACAAGTGGCATTATTATTTCCCAAAGAATTGGATGGTAAAAGGATAGAAATGATATTATCATTATAGAATTAAAATTATGTCATAAATATAAAATATAAACATTAAACCCCTTATAATACCCATACATAAAATATGGATATGAAAAATTAATTGTATCGCTATGTGGAGACGGTAAGTCATACGTACATAGAAGCGATGCTTTAATTTCTCATTTGATGGGAAAGAGGGTACATAGTGGTGTCTTAATAATAATAATAAAATTTTAAAATATTTAGTATACCTGTGTTATTATTTTATGATACATACCATATATTTATAGAATTTAAATAATAGTAGAATAAAAAGTGATCAGCTAAAGCGATCACCTTTTCTTTGAAATGACTCTTCAGATCTCCTCTAAATGGCTCTAGGGTAGGTATTTTGGGAAGAAAAATATCTATATTGTGGATATGTAATTTTAAAAGATAAATTTATAAATTTTGGTCGATTTATAAGGCTCAAAGTGGTGTAAAGAAGTGAGGGAGGATATTCCCTTATATAATTTATGTGAGAGACACTTTTGGAATTTCTCAAAAGATTAAATTATAATAAATTCATTCTAAACAAATACCCCCAAATATCAAGGTATTAGAATATAAGATAGGATATAGTTTTAATACAATAAAACAATATAATTTATACAAGTTTAGATGTCATTTTAAACCTTATCACTTTGATTAACCCTCTATTAACCAATTTTAATTTTAACTACGGTAACAAAGTTTTCAATATTTAAGTGTTGTAATTTTTACTTATAAGGTGAAAATTGGACCAAAATGAACATGTTATAGAATTTAAGACCATATCATATCAAAATTGTCTTATTTATATATTTTTATTATTTTTAAACAATTTAATAAAATATTATTTTGATAAAAATCATTATTGTCAATTTTGACACTATTCTTTTAATTTGACTTAAAAGACAAAATAAAACGTTTTCATTCGAATATAATATTTTAACACAACAATAATATGCCATATAAAACAAAAAATTATTTTAACACTATAAATTACTTGAATTATATCGCTTTAAATATTTTCAATATCATTTATTTTATTTTTTCATTAATTGAATAAATATTGATTTGTCGTTGTGTAAGAGTTTAAGGTAATTATATAATATATAAAAATTATAAATAAATTACCATCATGAATATAATTTAATTATTCAAAAAATTAATATTAATATTCATTCGTAATTAGTTTGTGTCCCAATGTGACCACATAAATGATATTTAAAACTAAGAGAGTAAAATTTTGTAAGTTTCTTTGATTTAAATAATATATAAGTCATTTTCAAGAACATGTGTCCATTAAACTAATAAAATTTGAACATAAGGTGATAATGGTATAATTAAATTCATCCAATAATAATTAGGATTAAAAATTATATCTTTATAACTTATTTTTATTCCAGATTAACCCGATTTACCCTTTATCGTAGTGATAAATTTTACCACATTTACTATTCATATTGAAAAAAATAAAAGGAGCATATTTAACAAATTTGAACCTCATGATTATAAATGTGTAATTAATTTTATCAAATTACAAGACCATAAATAGAAAAAATGAATTTTTAGTTAAGTGTGCAAAATGCATCAAAAAGTGCTTTTTAGAAAAAATATATTTTAAGCATAAAATTATATTTTTCTTATCCCGTGCCTAGAAAAATATTTTTGAATGTTTAAAACATTTTATAAAGTAAATAATATATAAATTTCATTAAAATTATTCACCAGTAGTGATTAATTTAATTTATTAATCAAAATACATTACATACATAAAAACATTTTTTCATAAAATACATTACTTTTATTTTAAAATAAATTTTGTTTTTAATTATAATAATTTTATAACTAATGAATAAATTTTATAAATATGTACACAATATATGTTTCATAATTTATCCATTAATATTCATATATTCCAACCCAATGTCTATGTGATAATGTACACATAATTATCTAATAATGTTACGCAGTTCGTTTAAACTTGATGTTGCGTATAACACAAGATATCAAAAAAATAAAATAATTTAAAGAAAAAAATTTAATAAAAATATTAGGGGTGTAACAATGAAAATTTTTATAATTCATATACATAGATCCCATACTTAGGTATATATTCCCATTTTCCTTTTTTTCGAACTAGGTCTCCTCCACATCATCTTCAGCTGATCTCAATCAATTGTAAACAATTAAAATGCATTTTTAAATTTATTTTATATATAAAAAAATTAAAATAAATTATTAATAACTTGAGAAGAATATAAAAACTCACCCATATAAGTTCTTCAATATCATTCACTGCACATCAAATTTCAGTCGACCTAAAACTCTTTTTTAGCCTTTATCTAAGTGTGTTTCATAACTTATTTATAGTAGTATTCATTCATGGATACACATGGATGAATTCTATAATTATGCTAGATTCCTCTCCAAATATTTAAACTATTTTACAAATTTTATTCACATATGCCCATGCTATTCAGTATAGGTGTAGAAACCAACTTTCTCTTGTCTTTACAGACTATTACAAACAAAGATTGAATCATCCCTTAAAAACTTACCATAATTTATCCATGAATTTTAGCTAAAAAATTATCTTATGTATAGTTAATATAGGAATCTTTTTATCCATGTATTATAAGAAAACACTTCTTCAATTACCTTTCCCATGTATCTATTATGGGATCAACCGCCAAAACCTTTACCCAAATGCATGGGTGAAATCACCTATTATTTAGTGGGTGGATATACAATCCATAAACCATAACATCACCTTTTAATGATTAAATTGATACATGGATACTGAAAAAAATACAACCATAAATTCAAGAGAACTTTAAATGGGGATAATAAAACAATTGATGAGAACACACTGAATTAGAGGTATTTAATGGTATTGATAGTAAATCCAAAGGGGGAGATTGAATATCCCTATGAATTTTTATTATTGTATTTGTTTTCAATGAGTAAGATAACTATTAATATTAATTAGGTTATGATTAATATACCAATTAATGAATATATTAAACAACCATATGATTATTGAAGAGTGTTATAGTAAGGGGGATTTTTAATAGTTTACCAGATGATAAAGATATAACGAAAGTTACATTGGATAATATATTCATTTCCATTAGCCATTGGGTATTAAAGATAAATTTACATGTTGGAAAAGAATATTGAGACGATTCCATTGAATATGGTAAAGGTATTATATTTATAGTTCTCAAAGAAATGGATTCAGGAAAGTATCATTAATACATATAATTATTATGGTGCTCATCTTGTAATGAATCAATGATAAGGGATATTGAAGGACGTGAGAACTATCTAGAATAATTATTTATGTAATAGAGTGAATTTTAATAAGAGTTGAATTTATAAACCATACCTACATTACCAAGCATAAAATCTATTAAAATATATAGATAATATCACTTGGATGATGATTAGAGAAGGATGAGGCTGAAGTTGGAATTGATGAGGCAGTGGAGATCCATCGAAAAACTCAAAGTTGAGTATTCATATATTTAAAGTAATTAGAATTGAATTTAAAGATAATTAAAAATATTATGATAATTTTCAAAATTCATTTTAGTTGTTTTGAGATAATCTAGAGTAGTTAGAGAATCCCTGAGAATATTTGAATAAGTTCTGAGAAATTTTGAATAAGTTTTGGAAATTATAGAAGTTGATGATTTTAGAGGAATTGGAAAAGGGAAAAAACTTACACAAATATTCCATTACCTCATAGGTAAGGGTTATCAGAGAAAATATATAATATCCTAGGAACCATACTCTCATATTCTATAATGAAATCCATAAATTTATATTTATGGCTATGCTACATATAATTATGACTAAAATTTTTCATCTAAACCTTACAACATAAAAAGAATAACTTGGATCACTTACAACCTCTATGGACTTTTAGGTTTGAGTTTTATAAGATTAGGACTAACTAATATCAACTTTAACTCATAAACAACTAGTTTATAAAGATAAAAATCATCTCCCATTATACCTAGCTTCTCTTATTCCACATTAGGTCATAAACATCATCCTTGTGAAATAATTTATAGATATAAATCATCCAACCTCATTATTTATTACCTCAAAAAAAGGAAACATAAGAAGGGTGGTTTCAAATACTAATTAAGGGTAAAAAAGCATTAAAATTGAATGCCATCAATGTGAATAATAGTGAATAAGTATATGATGACATAATCAGAGTGCATGAAAGAATCATAAAATAACTCATACCCATAAATACTTGGATCATCAAATATGAAAACATGGAAAAGGAAAGAGTAATCAGAATCAATAATCACGATCCATGTGATACCAATATTGATAAAGAGAAAAATTATAAACCCATAAAAAAATTAAAACCCTTTTTGGTAACTTGGAACATAACTTTCATAAAACCCTTTCAAAACCCTTTTAATTGTAATAACTATAGGACTGAATTCCAACATTATCATTACCCAATGTATTAAAGAGATATATGAACACACCCATAATTTAAGATATTACAATATTACCCAGCTCTATATAGGTAACCCATGTTATGTTTTAATGGGATTACCTGGTTCTATTTGAGCCACCCCATTTTAAGATGTAATGGGCTTACTCGATGCTATTTGAGCCACCCCATGTTAAGCTGTAACGGGCTTACCCGATGTTATTTGGTCCACCCCATTTTAATATGTAAAGGGCTTACCCAGTGATATCTGAGCTACCATATTTTGATCTATAATGGGTTTACTTGACACTATCTAGGTCACCCCATATTAATCTGTAACCGTTTTACCCAGTGCTATCTGGGCCACCCCATGTTTAAGCTGTAATGTCCAAGAACCAATACATGAAAAAGGTACATAGAAATTTCACTTCATTATAAAACCCATAGAAATAGTAATTATTATTTAATAACCTTATTGACACTTAGAAAAGAAATGGGTTTTATATTAATCTCTTTAAAATATGATGAGACCGTGAAAAAGAAACAGGTTCTATAACATCTCTTTGAAACTTTATTAACCCATGGAAAAGAAATGAGTTGCATAAAAATATATTTGAAAAATGATTAACCCATGAAAAAGAAAATGGTTCCATAGAAATATCTTCAAAACATGATTAAGACATTACAAATAAATGCGTTCTATAATAATCTCTTCAAAACATGATTGGCCCATGGAAAAGAAATGATTTACATAATAATCTCTTTGAAACATGATTAACCCATGAAAAAGAAATTGGATCCATAAAAATATCTTTGAAACAGGATTAAAACATGAAAGTTTAACATTAAATGAAACTTAGAATATCATTAAAATAAGTATAGTAATGATATAACATGTCAAAGGGGAAGTATATACACCTCATAAAAAAATATAGGTGTATAACATAACAAACATCTCAAAGAAATAAAATTGTGACAAAAGTCCCTTACCGCTTTGGTAACTTTGAAACCGTAAACCAAAAAAACAGGGATACTAAAATGGATATATAAATCCCAAAAAAATTAACTATAATAATCATAAAATAAATTAATGGGAATTATATACATCACAAAAAAATAAGTGGTGAATATGGCATATATCTCACAAAAAATATAGTGAGACGAGAAAAACCCTTACTACTTGCGTAAATTTTGAATCAGGAGATTTATGAAGGAATAAAATAAATTAAAAAATTTAACATCTTTAAATATATGAAATTCATGATATAAAATTTCATAGGGTGTTATATACACTACACAAAATAAACATGTGGTGAATATGACACAAGTTTTGCATAAATAAAAGTGAGACTTGAAATCCCCCTACCTTAAGTCTTGAATATCATCATACTTGTTTAATCCTCCTATATAATAAATATAAGTTTATTATAAATCTATCAAAAAACCATATTAATATATCATATCATACCATATATTATTTTATTATGACTTTATAGTACATGTTTATTAACAATTCCATGTTAATGTTACATTTTGGGTAATAATGACTTTATTTTTTATATAAGTTTTGACATATTATTTTTGGTCCAATTATGTCGATCATGATTTAATAATTTCCATAATGTAAATCATGATATAAATATATTATATATTTAGTATATATATGTTGGACTCCTCATGTATTAATCATGTTTTAATGATCACAAATCTCATTAATTATCACAAGTCTCATTAATGATCCCAAATCTCTTTAATAATCACAAATCTCATTCAACCTAGTTAACTCCTATAAATTATATCCAATAATGTGTATTTATGTTTAAAGTTCACTCATGATTTATAATGGTTAAGGTCAATCCATTTCATGCATATTACTGTTTAAGTATGAATACAGTTATTTGCCTAAGTGCCAGACACCGTAAGCATGACACCGTGAAGCCAGACACCGTGAAGCCAGACACAGTTAGACAGACACCGTAAGCCTGACACCGTGAATCCAGACACAGTTAGCCAGACACCGTAAGCCTGACGCCGTGAAGCTAGACACAATTAGCCAGACACCATAAGCCTGGCACCGTGAAGCCAGACACAGTTAGCCAGACACCGTAAGCCAGACACCGTGAAGCCAGACACAGTTAGCCAAACACCATGAAGATCAGACACCGTGAACAAGACACTATGACACTCACACCGTAACACTCAGACACCATGAAGGAGACACCGTTTTCTCAACTTACCATGACACCATTTCTTAAACTATTTTTTCGCCTTTCAATATAATTCTTAATGGTCATATTTCATTCCTTTAATGCACTGACATAATTGATGTTTCTTTATAGACATAGTACGAGTTATGAGGCACAAAACACATGGAACCTATCGGCTAAAACACATGAATTTGAAGATAAAGAGTGGAGAGTTCCCAACAACCACAGTACGCGATACTGAATAGAAAAACAAGCCCGTGAGCACGACCACGAAGAATACTTTGCAATATTTTCAAAGAAAGCATTTTCACATGCATGAAATCCGACTCTGATAAAGAACATATGAAGTACACTGGAATCCAGAGAACATCTTCACATTGTCAAATCTCATGGAGAACACAAGATGAATTAAGATTATCTATTTTTTAAGGCAAAAACTAGAGAAGGACTCAGAAGCATTTCTGCTAAATCAAAGGAGTCTAGAGATGCACTTCAAATCAATAGAGCATTCTAAACTCATATCTACTCTCTCTCAGTGATTTTTTTACTTACTTTTGAGCAGTGTGTATACTCTGTATATTCCATACACACAAACTAAATTTTGTGCTAAACTGAATGATTTCTAAATCCTTTCACCAAACTCTTTATACTCTTGTTTACCCATGACAACTATGGAAGAGATCCTTGTGTGGCCTCGTTATTATTTTTTTTTACCCACGAAAATTGTGGAAGAGGTTCTTGTGTGACCTGGAAAGTCTGTGTACTGTTGTTAACCCCGATCCAGGGTGTGGATCAAAGTTTATTTATATAAACTGCTTGGTGGTAGGTGATCACAATGTGGAGTGGATTAGGTCTCAGCTTGATACAGAACCACTTGTTTCATTTCCGCTGTGCAATTTAAATTTAGTCTTCTCTGTTTTACTGCTTTATTGCATAATCCAGAAAACTCTAATTTCACTTTGATAGTTAGTCTTGAAGGGAAGTTATAACTTATTTGTCATAGTAGGACAACTTCAAAAGTAATATTAATAATACATATTAAGATTACTGAGAATTAATCAATATTCTAAGAAGTTGTTTAAACAGTCAAACTCTTATAACTGTATAACCTTGATTAACCGGGCTGTATCTATTTTTGGGAAAACTATTTCTTTTAAAATAATATTTTTTGTAAGATAAATTTTTATAGTTACTCAATTCACCCCTCCCCTCTTGAGTAAAATACTCCGACAAACATTTGGTATCAGAGGGAACTTTATTAAGACTCTGTGTAATCTTACTCAACTGTGATTGTATTTGTACTTTAAAGATCTATAAATTTCTGTAAATTCTAAATTTCTAGCTCTTTTAAAGTAATTTGTAAGTATGGATAATAGATTGGAAGGTGCTACAACCAATAGACCACCATTATTTAATGGAACCAACTATGCTCAATGGAAAATTAAAATGAAAATGCATCTAGAGAGTATGAGCTTTGAAATTTGGTCTTCAATTATAGATGAATTCAAACTTCCTGTGACTGATAGAATTACATGGGATGAACCTAAAAAACTTTCTTACAATAAAAATTGCAAATCCATGAATGCTCTATACTTTTCCTTAGGATATGAGGAATTTAATAGGATTTCTGCTTGTAAAACTGCCTATGAAATTTGGGATACCTTATCTATCTTATATGAAGGCACATTTAGTGTAAAGGAAATGAGACTTAATATTTATACTATAAAATATGATAATTTTAAGATGAAACCTGATGAACTTATTTCTGAAATGTATCTTTTGTTCAATGATATTGTCAACACAATGATTTCTCTTGGAAGAGAAGTCACTTCCAAAGAAAATATCATGACAATTCTTAGGTGTTTACCTGACAGATGGAGGGGAACCTCTGTCTCAATTAGAGAATCATGCGATATCATCATGCTACCGGTAAAAGAACTCATTGGGAAACTGATGATGTATGAGGAAGATCTGAAATTCAACAAAGAAGAGTAGGATGAACCAAAGAGAAAATTTGTAGCATTCAAGACCACCTTCTCGAAGCACAAAGACAAAGGGAAACTGGAATCTCCTGTAGAAAGTTCCACCACTGAACAATCATCAACTAACAGTGATGAGGAGATGGCTAAACTTTCCAGAAGATTCAAACGATTTTACAAAAAGAAGAACTTTTTTAGAAATCCTAACTTCAAGGGAAAGTATGATAAAAAAGGAGACTGGAAAAAGGACTGGACAAGAAGTGATAAAACTGATGAAATTGTATGATATGAAGGTAAATGTAGAGGACATATAAAGGCTGACTGTCCAAAGCTCAAATATAAGAATAAGTTTGAGGATCAAGACCAAAATTAAAAAAAATAAATGAAAGAAACTTGGAGTGCCTCTGAGGATAGTTCAAGTGACTCAGAGACATCACAAGATGAACAGGCTAACAAAGCCAATATGTGTTTTATGATAAACACATCTGAGGTAACACTGAAATCTTCTGTACATAATTCATACTATTATGAAGAGGAAAGTGACTCTGAAAATGTGACTAAGGAAGAAATGTTTGAATACAGTAACATGTTTGAAGAGACGTGCAATGAATTAAAAGATAAATATAAATCATTGAAGAAACAACATGCTCTCACTGCAAATGTTAAATCTAAACTTACTACTAAAAAGGAGAAAAATGATCAACTGCCCAAAGAAAACAATGAATTAAAAATGTCTAATAAGCAATTAAAAAGTGACTTATAAAAGTTTACTAATGGGAAAAATACCCTTACCCAAATTCTAGGAAAACAAATTGCCCCTAAATACAATACTTGCATTGGTTATCAACCTGGTGAAAGAAACCTTGGTAGAACAGATTTTATTTCCAAGTCTAGGACATATAGTTTTGTTCCCAGTTATGGACACAACTCATCTAGCTCGAGTCATGATACATACTCTACTGTTTCAAGTTTTTGTGGACCAAATATAGTTTATTTTTCAAAAACTTTACATAATGCTTATAGGAAACCTATGAGACAAATATGGGTTCCTAAAGCACTTATTACTAATGTTACTGCACCTAAACAAGTATGGGTACCAAAATCTGTCTTTACTTGATCATGTTATAGGAAAGCTTCTTAAAGAGATCCTACAATAATATATGGTTCTCGGACAGTGGATGTTCAAGGCACATGACAGGAGACTACTCATGATTCAAGAATCTAATAAAATTAGATGGAGGACATGTCACATTTGGTGACAATGCCAAAGGGAAGATCATTGGATTAGGCTATATTGGTAACTCTGATTCGATTTTAATTTCTAAAGTACTATTTGTTAATGGATTAAAATATAATCTTCTTAGTATCTCACAATTATGTGATGATGGATATCATGTTAAATTTGAAAATGATGCTTGTAATGTCTTTAAATCTAAAGATAAATTAGTATTTTCTACATCAAGGAATGAGAACGTTTATTCTATTAATTTAGATTCCTTATCCTCTCAAAATGCTTCATGCTTAAGTGTATTTCATAAAGAATCTTGGCTCTGGAATAGGATACTAGGACACTCTAATGTTCATTCCCTTAGAAAGATAATTAGAAAAGGACTATTTAAAGAATTACCCAAACTTGAGTTTCTAAATGAAAAAGTGTGTAATCCTTGTCAAAAGGTAAAACAACACAAAATCTCTTTAAAATCAAAGAAATAAGTTTCTACTTATCAACCTCTCAAATTGGTTCACATGGATTTGTTTGGACCATCCAGAGTTTATAGTTTAAATTGGAATCACTATGTTTATGTTCTAGTAGATGATTTTTCTAGATATACCTGGACCTTATTCATGGATCACAAAAGTGAAGCCTTCTCTTATTTTACTAAGTATTCCAAGTCTGTAGAAAACCTTAGTGGCCTTAAAATTAAATCTTTAAGAAGTGATCATGGCTGTGAGTTTGAAAATCAAGAGTTTGAATCTTTTGCTCAAAAAATGGTTATAGTCACAATTTATCTGCCCCTAGAACACCTCAGTAAAATGGTGTTGTAGAAAGAAGAAATAGAACCTTGCAAGAAATTTTTAGAACAATGCTTAGTGAATATGACTTACCTATTTACTTTTGGGATGAAGCTGTCAATACAACATGCTACATAATAAATAGAGTCTTGATTATACCAATTCTCAAAAATACCCCATATGAACTCTAGAACAATAGGAATCCTAAGGTTAATTATTTTAAAGTTTTTGGTTGCAAAGTCTTTATTCTCAACACTAAGGATAATCTTGAAAAATTTTCATCCAAAAGTGATGAAGGACTTTTCCTAGGTTACTCAATATTAATTAAAGCTTATAGAGTATTCAATAAAAAACTAAATGTGCGGAAGAATCTGTTCATATCAAGTTTGATGAGATAGATCCACATGAGCCTAAAACCATCGTAGAAAATCTGGAGGATGATGTATCAAATTTGAACATCAACTCAAAATCCTCAAATTCCTCTGTGAAAGAATCTGTGAAAACTTCCAATTCTGGAAATTCTCTTCAATCAAGTCATAATGAACCAGAATCTGTTGATGAACCTGAAATCACTAGTCCCTCTTTATCTAGAAAGGTCAGAAACCTTAAAAACCATCCCTTAGATTCTTTTGTAGGATACTTAGAGAAAGGAACACAACCTATAGCTTCTCTTATAAATCAAGTTGAACATCAAGCCTTCTTGTCATAACTTGAACCTAAAAACATTGATGATTCCATTAGTGATGAATTTTGGGTAATGGAAATGCAAGAAGAACTTAATTATTTTGAAAGAAATAAAGTTTGGAAACTTGTTGAAAAACCCAAGTACACTTTCATCATATCCACTAAATGGGTTTTAATAAATAAGGTAGATAAATCTGGAAATATAGTTAGGAACAAGGCTATATTATTTGCACAAGGCTATAGTCAAGAAGAAGGAATTGACTATGAGGAGACCTTTTCTCCAGTAGCCAGACTTGAAGCCATCAGAATCCTACTTGTCTATGCTGCACATCTGAATTTCAAACTATATCAAATGAATGTTAAGAGTGTATTCTTAAATGGGTATATTTACAAATCCTCATTTCAAAAATCATATTTTCAAACTATCAAAATCTTTATATGGTTTAAAACAAGCTCCAAGAGCTTGGTATGACAGATTAAGTACTTTTCTTATTTCCAAAGGTGTTACAAAAGGAATAGTTGATCTTACCCTCTTTATAAAACGAATTTCTATTGATGTGTTAGTTGTTAAAATCTATGTATATGATATTATTTTTGGATCTTCAAAAAATTCATTATGTATTTATTTTTCTAAAATGATGCAAAATGAATTTGAAATGAGCTTAATGGGTGAACTAAAATTCTTTATTGGATTTCAAATCTTTCAAAATAATGATGGAATTGTTTTAAATCAAAGTAAATACACTAGAGATCTTCTAAAACATTTTGGATTGGATAGCACTAAAAGTAGTGACACTCCCATGAGTACCACCTGTAAGTTGGATCTTGATGAAGATGGAAAATCTATTGATCAAACCAATTATAGAGGAAAGATTGGAAGTTTACTCTACTTAACTGCTAGCCGTCTGGACATTATGTTTAGTGTGTGTATGTGTGCTCGTTTTTAAGAAAATCCTAAAGAATATCATTTAAATGATATAAAGATAATTTTCAAATACCTCAAGTATACACCCAATCTAGGACTATTCTATCCTAAAGGACAATCATTTTAACTAGTTAGTTATTCTGATGCTAATTTCTGTGGCTTTAAGTTAGATAGAAAGAGCACCTATGGAACATGTCACCTTTTAGGAAAGTCACTAGTATCATGGTGTAGTAAGAAACAAAATTCTGTTGCATTATCTATTACAGAAGCTGAATACATAGAAACTGGCAGTTGTTGTGCACAAATTTTGTGGATAAAACACACATTACTAGATTATGGATATCAATTTAGACAGGTACCAATAAATCGTGACAACACAAGTGCTATTAACATCTCAAAAAATCATGTTTCACATTCTAGGACAAAACATATTGATGTAAGACATCACTTTTTGAGAGATCATTATCAAAAAGGTGATATTACCTTGGAATTCATTGGTACTGAATATCAACTTGCTGATATATTCACTAAACCATTAAATTCTGAGAGACTAGACTAAATCATACATGACCTTGGCATGATAAATCTCAAATAGATATCTTACTTGTCTTTTTGTTCAATATTTTACTATGTTTTACTTTACTATTTTATGATTACGGTTTCTAAGTTATTGTCTCTCATGTTTACGGTCTCACCATTAGCACTTTGTACTCACGGTCTAACATTTACTGTCTCACCATAACGTGCACTAAAAAGTTCACTCACTATCTCACCATGACGACCACATGCTATCTCACCGTGATGACCACTTGCTGTCTTACAGTAATGACCATTTACTATCGCACCGTGATGACCGATCATTGTCTCACCATAACAACCCTCCACTGTCTCACCATGAAAATTATTTATGATTTTATTTAAACCCATATCGTGGTAATTGTTATTTCACCTCTTTTACTTTCTTGCATTTTTATTTTTGTGACATTTGACATTCCCAAATGATAAAACAAAGAGTTTCACTCAGTTCTTCACATGGAATTTCTCTTACTCACTCGTTTCGAACCCTCTCAACCTTGAAACCCTCTCTCTCTCTCTCTCTCAAACTTCAGTGGATGCCAAGAATGAAGCAACTATCATCATCCACACCTGAGAAGTGCCGACCGAAGAAGAAGAAGATAACACCCAATCTGACACCCAAAGGACCATTGAATCCGAACCTGGTAAATCTAAGTGTTGTTCCTGAGAAATAAATTTGCCCCGAATGGCTCTAGTCTAGAAAATATCTAGTCCTGAAAGTGTTAAAAGAACAAGGCTAGTTAGAATGGTTCTCAAAAGAGAATAGACCCATTTATTCGAGGCTAGTTTCTTAGTTCTACCAGTACACATAGTTTTCTTTTGACTCTAGTGAAAGCTATGTTGTGAGGAGCTGGATTAATGGCCAAAGATGCTCATTCTCATCGAGCTTATGGGATGCATGCATTAGGATACCTCATGAAGGAATTTTTGATGATTATCAGAGAGAACACCCACCTACAACTAATTTCTTTGACCCTAAAGATGCTCTAAAAACCCTAACTGGGAGTGGAACCAAGAGAAGGGATATAGCTGCTGAAATTGATGGGGAAACAAGGCTGCTTTTTAAGTTTGTTCAAAATCTGGTTAGCCCAAGGAAAGGTGAATTTACTATATTAAAGTGTCAAGATGTGTTTCTGATTCATCTAATGAATAATGGATACAAAATCAACCTGTGTAAGTACATCATTCACCATATGTGTGAATTGATCAAGGTTACATCCAAATCCACCTCTCTGTTATACTCTCGACTGATTTCAGCCATGCTTGTTTCCAAAGGAGTAGTTAGACCCAATGAAGAAGTGCTTATGGACTGTGAGTATTGTCTCTCTAAATCCATTATCAGCAGAATGAATATAAACTATAACCATTGGAAAAAAGAGTGGGTGGAAGAAAATGATAAGATTTATGAGAAATTTAATCCTGTGGATTATCCATCAAGGGAGAAAGACATTTCTGATCCTGGTTTGGAACCAGATGAACTTGGTGAGTATTAAAAAGAATAAGAAGTGTATGAAGTACCTCATAGGGAAGAATTTGTTGCTGAGGAAGAAAGGAATATTGTTCCTCCTATTTTTTTTTGAATAAGAAGTTCCTACCCCTAGAAATGTTGTCAATCTGGAAATCCAACTCGAGGTTGGAAAAGAATCAGGTGTGACAGAACCTGAGCAGCAAGCCATGGAAGAGCCTGTTCTAGAAGAACTCTCTGGTGTACAAGAAGAAAATTTGGAAGAACTCCCTGGTGTACAAGAAGTAAATCTAGAAGAAATCACTGTTATGGAAGAAGAAAATCTGGAAGAACTCCCTAAAGAGCAACCCGTTTCTGAAATAATACCCTCTACTGAAGAGAGGATGGAGATAGCCTTTCATATTTCTAGACAAGAAATGTTTGAGGAACTTAGAGATGAACCTATGAATTTAGACCAAGCTCCTGAGCCTCTGAATCCTAAAAAGGAAGCACCTGTTGAGGGGGAGGAAACCCAAAATCTTGAGTCAGATGAAGCCTCACATCCAACAGAGTCCAGTCTTATAGACACTCAGTACAAACTTCCTAGTTTTTATGATGTGAGTGAGTCTCATCAGATCACTATAACCGAGCTTGATCTCTCTTCCCTGTTTTAGTTGAAGTCAGTTTCTATCTTTGCCACTAAAAAAGAACAAGAACCTGAACCTTCCCCTGTAACAATTCCTTCACCTGAACCTATACCTGAATAGCTGTCCTTTGTCAGTAAGAATGATTTGAAGGAATTTGGAGACACTATCTTAGCTGGAGTTGAGAAACATATGAACTCCCAACCTTGACCTATAACAAATCTGATTGAGAGAGATGCCTCACTGCTTTTGGAGAAAATTATCTGGCAGATCCAACCTAAAATGATCCATGAAATTCAAGAAGTTCGAGTTGAAAATAAGTTGTTGAGTAATGAAGTATCAACCCTGAGAAGCATGGTTGAAGATATGCAGAAAGAGCTGCATTCCAGATCAGAACCTGTTTCTGCCTCTCTTGAATCCACTATTTCTCAAATCTCTTGAGATGTTGTGTATCAGATTCACCCTTACCTATTATCCTTTAATGAAAAGATTGCAGAAAGGAACAAACAATTGTTGAAAGAAATGAGAGAGATTGTGGAGAACCTAAATAAACTCACTGATGAGTAAACCATCTATCTTTAAAAGTTATTGAATCAGCTTAAGTCTCTAACCACAGCCATCAAAACTTCTCATCCCTCTGGTGAATCCTCTATACCGGCCTTGAACAGTTCTTTTCTCAGATCTATAGTCCAAGAAGAGCTTCAGACTGCTTTAAGTGGATTCAATATGACTTCTTTATCTGAAGTTATCAAGAAAAGTGATAGAGTTATTGATCTTGTGCAAATTAATTCCAAGATTTCCAATGATTCCCAGCAGGAGATTTCTAAGAAAGTGGATTTCTATTTCAACCAGATTTTCTCCAAGACTGATATGACCAATAACTTCAAATACCTTGTAGAGAATCTGAGAATTCCTACTGTAACCCAAGACTTAAAAAATCAAGTCTAGAAGCTAACTGAGTTTACCATATTGTTGGACAAGTTCATGGAAAAAAAATATGAATTTGAAAAGGCCATGCAATATGGTGGAGAAATCATTGCAGACTTCATAAAACTTCTGAGACCGTATCTCCATGTCCAGAGTAAAACAATTGTTGCTCCAGTGGCTGCTCCTCTCAGACCTGTACTACCTACATTTACCTCTTCCTTATCCTCAACTACCATGTTTTTTTGGCCAAGCTCTCAGTTAGATCAGTCCTGTCATTCTTGACCAGCAACTGCCAAGATCTTCCATTGCTCCTACATTGGCTCCCTCAATCTTCGAAGGTCTCCCTTTACCCTCTCTCTCCACCACATCTCTACCTGCTTCCACCTCAGCCACTACCGCTATGGATTCCTCTTCTACTGCTGATAAAGGCAAAGAGAAGGCCAATCTTGGAATATGACTGGTGCTTACTACTTTTTTATGGGGATGTCATTATTTTTGTATCTCTCTTTCTTTTGTACTGAACTATTTACTCTTAATGCAATGTGCATTGTTTACCCTCTCTTATTTAGACTTTTTGATAATCCCAAAAGGGGGAGAAATACGCTATATGTTTTCTTTATGTTATTTTATCTATATTTAAATCTAATTTACACTTTAACTGTGCATGATTTGTGATCATCAGAAAGGGGGATATCGTTGGACTCCTCATGTATTAATCATGTTTTAATGATCACAAATCTCATTAATTATCACAAGTCTCATTAATGATCCCAAATATCTTTAATAATCGCAAATCTCATTCAACCTAGTTAACTCCTATAAATTATATCCAATCATGTGTATTTATGTTTCAAGTTAACTCATTCTTTATAATGGTTAAGCTCAATCCATTTCATGAATATTATTGTTTAAGTCTGAATACAGTTATTTTCCTAAGTGCCAGACACCATAAGCCAGACACCGTGAAGCCAGAAACAGTTAGCCAAACACCGTAATCCTGACACCGTGAAGCCAGACACAGTTAGCCAGACACCGTAAGCCAGACACCCTGAAGCCAGACATAGTTAGCCAGACACCGTAAGCCTGACACCGTGAAGCCAGACACAGTTAGCTAGACACCGTAAGCCTGACACCATGAAGCCAGTCACAGTTATCTGGACACCGTGAAGACCAGAAACTGTAAACAAGACACCGTGACACTCAGACCGTGACACTCAGACACCGTGAAGGAGACACCATTTTCTCAACTTACTGTGACACCGTTTCTTAAAATATTTTGTCCTCTTTCAATTTAATTCTTAACTATTATATTTTATGCCTTTAATGCACTGAAATAATTAATGTTTCTTTGTAGATATAGTACGAGGTACGAGGCACGAAACACATGGAACCTGTCGGCTAAAACACATGCATTCGAAGATAAAGAGTGGAGAGTGCCCAACAACCACATCACGCGATACTGAACAGAAAAAAAAGAATGTGAGCACGACCATGAAGAATACTTTTCAAGATTTTCAAAGAACGCATTTTCACATGCGTGCAATACGAATCTTCTGAAGAACATATGAATTAAACTGGAATCCGGAGAACATCTTCACATTGTCAAAGCTCATGGAGAACACAAGATGAATCGCGACCCTCTGTTTTTCAAGAAAAAAACCAGAGAAGGAATCAGAAGCATTTATGCTAAATCAAAGGAGTCCAGAGCTGCACTTAAAATCACTAGAGAATTCTAAAATCATATCTACTCTCTCTCAGTGATTATTTTACTTACTTTTGAGCAGTGTGTATACTCTGTATATTCCATACACACACTGAATCCTGTGCTAAACTGAAGGATTTATAAATCCTTTCACCAAAATATTTATACTCTTGTTTACCCACAAAAACTGTGTAAGAGGTCCCTGTGTTGCCGGGTTATTATTTTTGTTTACCCATGAAAATTGTGGAAGAGGTTCTTGTGTGACCTGGACAGTCTGTGTACTGTTGTTAACCCTGATCCAGGGTGTGGATCAAAGTTTATTTATATAAATTTCTTGGTGGAAGGTGATCACCAAGTAGAGTGGATTAGGTCTCGTCTTGAGACTAAACCACTTGTTTCATATCCGCTGTGCTATTTAAATTTAGTCTTCTCTGTTTTACTTCTTTATTGCATAATCCAAAAAACTCTAATTTCACTTTGATAGTTAGTCTTGGAAAGAAGTTATAACTTATTTGTCTTAGTAGGATAACTTCAAAAGTAATATTAATAATACATATTAAGATTACTGATAATTAATCAATCTTATAAGAATTTGTTTAAATAGTCAAACTCTTATAACATTATAGCCTTGATTAACTAGGTTGTATCTATTTTTAGGAAAACCATTTCTTTTAAAATAATATTTTTGTAACAGAAATTTTTATAGTTACTCAATTAACCCCTCCCCTCTTGAGTAAACTACTACAACCAACAATATATATATTTATAATAATCTTTAAAATATAGAAATATGAAATTAAATACACTGTTCATGGAGATGGTATGTTGTACGTACGCATGAACGTTGTTTCCTTTTTCTCGTCGTATTGTAAGAAAGAAAAGTAAATGATATATATATATATATATATATATATTTTATTATATTATAATTATTATTTATTATATATCACATATTTATATTAAACCCACCTTTAATACATTCCATGTAAAGTGTGAATGAATCACATCACTTCATGAGACGGTAGTCCACCGTACACACAAATGATGTTATCGTATTCTCACAAAAATGGAAAGAATGAATTTATGTGTTATATAATAATTTAATAAGAATAAATAAATCATCAATATAATATATATAACATATAAATATAATTTATAGGTGTGTACAATGGGGGAGAGTGAATCCCCTTTTATAATTATAGAGGAGTGGCATTCTTGTAAATACCAAAAAGAAAACACTATTGGGAGACCTCCCTTACATAATGTGCCTAAAATAATGACCCATTTTATATAAAAGAATTTATATAGTCTAATTATTTCAATAAAATTGGTTTTGGACAAGTTTCTAGGTCATTTTACCCTTAATAATAAAGTTTAACCACAAGTAAACTTATTTTCACCTTAATCGATATAATTATTTTTAATTACATTCACTAATATTTTTGGTAAAAAACTAAGTTGATATTAATATAAATTATAAATTATTCTAATTCCAAATATGGAATGAATTTATCTAAATTAAACTAAAATAAGTGGTATAATTTAATTTAATTTGTTTCCCATAGACATGATGACAAAGTGAGTTTTTAAAGTGATAAGTTCAAAAGTTTGATGTGTTTTTATATCAAAATTCAATATGAAATTGATTAAAATGAACTAAATTGGATTATTAGATTTATAATTAATATAATTTAACTTTCAAACAAATTTAAAACATAAATTGACATTATAATTTGTTTGGATGAAAAGTCAGTTTTCAATTAAATTCAGTATTTTTCACTATTCATCAAAAACTAAAACTTCTCCGAAAAATTAAAAAAATTCACCTAAAGTAAATTTTGATATTAATATTTATAAAATTAATTTTATTTATTAAGATAAAACACTTTTGTGGGCATAAAAATATTTTTTCAAAAAAACACATCCTTTATATTCAATTGGTTTTTATTTTCATTTTTAATTAATTGGTCACTAAATAATTCATTATATATATATACATTTTTAAAACATATTTTCATAATTAAACTTATCATATTCATTCCCACCATTCCAATTTCTAGGTGATAACTATCATATTAAATTTTAATAGTATATATTGTTCCATAAAACTTGATCTTGCATGAAAAACACACTATCGAAGAAACTAAATGTTTCATGCAACACAAGATAAAATTTGTGTTGAATATAATAAAAGCTAAACTGTTCATTTCATTTTATGAAATCTATCTAAGAATTTAAATTATTTGTAAATAATATATTTCTTAAAATATCGGGATGTTACATCCAACCCACCTTAATATAAATTTCACCTTCAAAATATGTCTTGGTTATCAAAGTATTAAAATTTTTAGGATTAATTTATAGAAATGCACATCATACAAATGAAATAAAAAACATACCTTAAGAAGGGAAATTGGGAAACATTAAAGTTACTTGAAGTTATGCATAAATAGGTTTCCACACAGGAGAACATGGGTGGTAATAGAGGAAAAACATAAATAATTGTGAAGAGTGATTTAGGTCATTGATCACAATAAAGTGAATGATCAATGGAAAGTTAAGGGCCTAAAAACCATAAATCTATGATGATAAAAAATACCATCAATTTCTTTAGAATTGAAGGTACTAGGATAATGATTTTGTTTCAATATCATTTTCCTAGAGTTGAGGAATTTTCTTACCATATAGACTAAGATAATATAAAAATATACTTAACAGATGAGTATAATTCCATCCTTTAATAATCTTCCAAAAAATTTTCATCTTTTTTCTCCAGAAAATGTGTATTTAGGATGAAATTTCATACATCTAAAGCAAAAAAAATAAAATTTTAAAGACCACATAACCATATAGGGGATAAAAATTTATTCCTCTTATCTTTAGACATTAACCAAAACCAAAATGGTTATCTCATGGTATGATATTTTCCATAATGAATAAACCTTCATATGATACACTAATCTTCAAAATTAATACCCATAGTTCAAACCAAACCTTCTATAAATAACAATCCTTAAAATTCTTCAAACATTTCCAGATTATGTTTGAAACCCAAATATTAGATGGATTTGATCATACATTCTTCCAAGATAAATAAACCATTATTCCTAAAATAAGATACCATATGTTTTTAAAATAACTTAATATTTACCAATAAAATTGTTATACTAACCAGGAAATCATGTAAGCTAGTGGTAAGCACAAAAACCTTATCATTCTTCGATCATATGTTCAAGCCCCACCGCCTTGTCGAATGCGATGGGTTGTTACCTAGGATATGGGTTGTCCATTTTTTTTATTTAAACATGAAAACTAATTTCTCCCTTAATAATGCTTTATGTTGATCATAGGGGTTATAAACAATTCATACTAGAAAAATCACCAAAAAAATATCATTAATCACTTTAAGATATCATCACTTAAAATCTCAATGAGGTGCCTAATATATTGTATTTATTATCATCCTTAATATTATAGACCTATGATTATATCCATAAATCTTACAACAAACATTCATGAAATCATAATAATCTCCAAATTTATCTAAACCGAACTTTGATGCCAACTATAACAGCCTAGGACCCACACTCCTAGATCCTATGATGAAATCCATAACTTTACATTTACAGTTATTATACTGATAATTTTGACCCAAATTTTGTATCTCAACATTACACCATCGAAAGGAAAATCTAGATCACTTACTATGTTGATGGCCTTTTAGTTTTAGAGTTTTAGAGAATTAGGACCAACTCATATCAACTTGGGCGCATAAAAAATTGGTTTATAAAGATGAACATCATCTACCATTATACACATATTCTCTTATTTTACATTAGGTCACCAATATCATCCTTATGAAATCATCTATAGATATAAATCATTCAACCTAATTATTTATAACTTGGGGAAAATGAAACATAATAAGGGTGATCTCAAATTCTTAGTAAGGGTCAACATAAGCATTAATAATTGAATGTCATTAATGAGAATAAGAGTGCTCAAGGGTATAATGACATAATCAGAGTGCATGAGAAAATCATAAAAGAACTCATACCCATCAATACCTAGATCATAAAATATGTAAACCTGAAAAAGGAAAGAGTCATCATAATCAATAATCACGAGCCATGTGATATCAATATCGATCATGAGAAACATTATAAACCCATAAAAATCAATTTAAACACTTTTTTCTAACTTGGAGAATTACTTTTATAAAATCCTTTCAAAATCATTTTAATTGGAATAACCATATGGCCATCTTCCAAAATTATCATTACCTAAGGCATTGGAGAGTTATCTAGGAACACCCTTCATTTAAGATATTACATTCTTACCTGGTTCTATCTGGGTCACCCAATGTTAATATGTAATGGGATTACCTAGAATTATCTAGGTCACCCCATGTTAAGCTGTAATGGGATTTCTCGATGCTATCTGGTCCACCCCATGTTAAGCTATAATGGGATTACTCGATGCTATCTGGGCCACCCCATGTTAAGCTGTAATGGGATTAAACAGTGATATCTGGGTCAATCCTTGTTAATATGTATTGGGATTACCTATAGCTATCCGAGACACCCCATGTTAAGGTGTAATGGACTTACCCAATGATATCTGGGCCACCCCATGTTTAAGTTGTAATGTACAAAAACCACAAAATGAATAAAGTACATAGATATTTAACTTCATCATAAAAATCATAGAAACAATAATTATTCTTTAATAACATTATTAACCCATTTAAAATAAATGAGTTTCATATCAATCTCTTTGAAACATGATTAACTCGTGAAAAATAAATGGGTTCTATAACAATCTCTTTGAAACATGATTAACCCATGGGAAAAATGGGTTCCTTAACAATATCTTCAAAAAATTATTAACCCATGGAAAATAAATGGGTTCCATAACAATATCATTAAAATATTATTAATACATGGTAAAGAAATGGGTTTCATAACAATCTATTTAAAACATGATTAACCCATGAAAAAGAAATGGGTTCCATAACAACCTCTTAGAAACATGATTAACCCATGAAAGAGTAACTTTAAATGAAACCTAGAGTATAATGAAAATAAATATATTTATTATATAATATGTTAAATTATAATTATATAAACCCCATAAAATAATATTTATGTATAAAATAATAAACGTATCAAATAATGAAAATCGTGACAAAAGTCCCCCACCGCTTCAGTAACTTTGAAACCGTAAAACCCATGAAAGATAGATCCTAAAATTGATATTTAAATCCCAAAAAATTTAAGTATAGTAATCATAAAATACATTTATGGGAAGTATATACACAACCCAACAAAAATAAGTGGTGAATATGTCATATATCTCACAAAAATAAAAGTGGGATGAGAAAAACCCTTACTACTTGAGTAAAATTTGAATCATGAGATACATGGAAGAATAACATCAATTGAAACTTTTAATATCATGAATGTAATGAAATTCATGATATAAAATGTCATAGGTAAGTATATACACCACACAAAATAAATAATCAGTGAATATGGAAAAAGTCTTGTAGAAATAAAAGCAAGACTTGAAATCCCCTTACCTTAAGTCTTGAATCTCATTATACTTTTTCAAACCTCCAATATAATAAATATAAGTTTATTATGAATCTATCAGAGAAACATAATCATACATATCATTCCATATATGATTTTATTATGAATTTATATTACCCATTTATTAATAATCCCATATTAAAGTTACATTTCAGGTAATAACCTCTTTGTTTTTCATATATGTTTTGACTTGTTATTTTTTGTCCTCTTAATTTGATCATGATTTCATAATTTGAATAATTTAAACCATTATATAAATATAATATATATTAATTATATATTTATTTATAATAATCTATAAAAAAAAGAAATAGGAAATGAAAAACACCATTCATAGAGACAGTAGACCGCATGTACTCATGAACGTTGTTTCCATCTTCTTATTATATTAAAAGAAAGAAAATTAAAAGATTTATATATTAATATATTATTATTATAGTATAATTATTATATCTTATATATAAAATTCATCTATTACACCCATCCTTAATACATTCCATGTAAAGTGTGAATGAATCACATCGCTTCATGAGGTAGTTGTCTACTGTACACACGAATGACATTATTGTATTACCAGAAAATGGAAAAAGGAAGTTATGTGATATATAATAATAAAATAAGAATAAATAAATAATAAATATCATATATATAATATATAAACAAAATCTATATCATTATGATTCACCTTGAGAGGTGGTAATGGAAGAATGAACGACATTGGTTTGTGAGGCGGTAGTCCACCGTACACACGAATGATGATTATGTATCTCATTTGATGAAAGTGTGTGAAGTTGTAGGTAATAACCTTAAAATTAAAAAATATAAATATATTTAAGATACTTAGGTTATTGTATAATCATTATTTAAAAAAAAATTAAGAGGTTTGAGAAATAAATAAAACAAAAACGTTTGTTGATGAACGTTACCTCTTATTCAGGAAACTATTTTTGGTTTGAACAAATCCATCACTTGGTTTTCTTTATTCCCAATGTGAGTATTAAAGGATTATATGAGGTATATTGGGAATTAATTTTTATAGAGTTTGGTAAATTCAAAATTCTTTATAGGTGAGTATAATGGGGGAGAGTGAATTCCATTTTATAATAGTGGGGGGATGATATTCTTATTAATTCAAAAAACAGACACTATTGGGATGTATAACTTACATAATGTGCATAAAATAATTATTTTTTATATAAAATCAGGTTTATGGTCCAAATATTTCCATAAAATGGGTTTTGGAAAAGTATCCAGGTTATTTGGATCCTTAATATTAAATTTTAACCATAAGTAAACTCATTTTTACCTTAATCGATGTAATTAATTTTAATTGCTTTCACTAATTTTTTTGGTAAAATGATAATTTGACCTTAATAGACATTATAAATTATTATTATTCCAAATATTGAATCTATTTTTCTAAATTAAACTCACATAAGTGACACAATTCAATTTAAAATTTACCCCACAGAACTCACGACAAGGCGAGTTTTTAAAGTGAAAATGTTCAAAATTTTGAAATGTTTTATATCCAAATTAAGTATAAATTTTATTAAAATGAAATAATTTGGATTAATTTATGTATAATAAATCTAATTTAACTTTAAAAAAAACTTAAAAAATAAATTACCATTATATATTATTTGGATGAAAATTTAGTTTTCAATTAAATTCAGTATTTTTCACTATTCATCAAAAAATGAAACTTATTAGAAAAATAAAAAAATTCAAACAAATTAAATTTTTGTATTATTATTTAAAATATTAAGTTTATTTTTCAAATAATGTTTATAAAAGTGTAAAAATTTAGTTTTAAAATAAATGCACTATTAAAAGGTGGTAAAACTGCCATTTAGAAAAATATATCTTTTTTATGCATAAAATTTGATTTGTTCTCATCATATTCCTATAAAATATATTGGATGAATTTAAAAAAATTTTATTGAATATATAACATATAAAATTCATTAATATCATTCAATAATAGTGATTAATTTAATTTATTAAGATAAAACGCCTTTGTGGGTATAAAAATATTTTTTTACAAAAACACATCCATTATATTCAATTGGGTTTTATTTTCAATTTTAATTAATTGGAAAAAAATAATTAATTATATATATAAATTTTTAAAATATATTTTCATAATTCTGTTAATACTATTCATTCCCACCATTCCAATGACTGGGTGATAACTATCATATTAAATATTAATAGTATATAGTTGTTCCGTAAAACTCGGTCTTACGTGTAACACATATTATTGAAGAAACTCGATGTTGTGTGTGATACAAGATAAAATTTGTGTTTATTATAGTGAAATATAAACTATTAAATGTGTTTAATACATGATATCAAATAATTTAAATTATTTTGAAAGAATTTATTTCTTAAAATTTAGAGATGTTACACAACATATAAGGTTTTCCTAGAAACACAAGAATTGGAAAAGGTATGGATTTGCTATGATATATAATATATTTTAGAGAACACATAATATATTTGATGTGGATTTTACTGATATGTGGAAGATTTAATATCTACTATGATATATAATATATGTTTATAGGGTATAAAATATATTTTCTAAGGCTCATACTATAAGGAACCATGTTTTTTCTGGACTAGAAATTTGAGCAGAAATTGGAATTTTTTCTTTTGGATGCTTGTAATAAGTAAAATGGTTTTTTACATTAGTATATGATCTTGTATATTTTTTTAGTCACTTCTCTTATCTCTAAATAGGGAACTTACCATAGGATAAGAGTTTGGTGGAATTATGAGCCTATCAAATTTTCATGGAATAATTAATAATTTATAAATAAATAATTAAATAATAATTTATTTGAATGTGTTCATTTGGAAATATATTTTGAATAGAGAAAAATATTGATATTTTTTTCTCCACTTTTGAGTCTATAATGGGGGGTTTTCTTAGGCGAGGCATAAACTCATGTCAGGCACTGGGGCCATGGTTAGGCCCCTTTTCCCCTTTCTTTCTTTTTGTCTTCCTTTTATTTTTCTGATATTATTTTCATCTATTCCTCCCATAGATTCTTGAATACGCCCATTATTGTTTCTATTGGCATAACCGATATAGTATAGGGAGAGGAAGATAGAGAAATAATAATAGAGTAAGAGAGGTGCTAACACAGAGCTCAGGAAGAGACATATTATCATGCAACAGATGCAGATCATGGAAATAAGTAAAGATTCAGAGTATTACAATCAAAGATAGGAAAATTTTATGTTTATGATGTAAATCCCCATATATTTACCGCTTTCTAGTTTTATATCCCTTTTATGACATCTAAGGACCACTAGTGAGTTTATATATAGCTTTTGTAGAGAAAATGAGGGTTTTGGATTGATTACAGGGGTTCCCATTCTGGAAATCCAAATCACATGGCTTGTAGTTCTGGAACACACACCATGTGTTCTTTCTATTTTTGGAAAATCACTTTTTGGAAGTATACACCATGTGCTAGTCATATGTTTGTGTTGTGGTACTCAACCATGTAGTTGAATACATGGCTAGATGAATCTTTTAGAACCACACACCGTGTACTAGGTATTCATTCCATGTATTAATACTTGGAAATGTAGATGAGTATATGGATAGATATCCATGTGTAAATACTCAGCTGTGTAGGGTACATGAACAAACTCTGAGTGGGTTACATGCCATGTAGAAGTACACGACCAGGAAAGGATACATGGTGAGGCCATGAGAGGTACATGGTCATGTAACTCATGTAGGATACACACCATGTACATGTTTTACATATCATTTACATGGGATTTACACACCATGTCAGGATATAGTACATTACCAGGTTGAGTTTTGATAGAACACACTATGTACTTGGGTATACACGTCACGTACTTCTCCCATGCTACCCTTTTTAGGGTTTTCATGATTTTACCCCTAGAAGTCAGAATTGGACACTTGAGTAGTCCATTTTGAGAATTGTTACACATATATCACAATGCTGTAATCCTTGTGATGATTTTAGGACTCCTAATAGGTGTTTTGGGGATATCGACTCATAACGGTGAGGTTTTTCCTCCATTACATAGTTTTAGTTATCTCCTGAGAGTCAGGCCACAATTTGAGATGGTTAATGAGTCACCTACCATGACTATTTCATATATAGATTTATAATTGAGGACTCATTTCTTGTAAGATGTGACCTTCTGGGTGAGGAGGCCATGCGATTATTGTTTCTGAGGATCCCGTGTATGATTACTCTACTTACTTACTCCTTTTAAGGATCCACTGTAGGATGAATCATATATATATGTTTTTACCTAGAGGATCTCATGTATGATGACTCTGCTTACTTTCTACTTCCAAGGATCCCATGTAGGATGCCACCAATCACTTAATGTTTTCAAAGATCCCAAGAAGGATACCCTTTCTTACGTATATAATTTGAGGACCCCTAAATTGATTCCTTTGAATATGTGTAGACCTTGAGGATTCAAAGTAGGATGCCTCTTTTGTATTTTATTTAGGGTACCTAGTGGGTGCCCCAGTGTTTAATTGACCTTGAGCTATTATGTGGGGTTTGGGTAGATATGTTAGTGGGTGTCTCCTTAACACCCATAATGAACTTGGGAACCTAAGAGACTATGGTAGTAGTGATTATTTTAGGCATTCGACCATCCTCACTCTTTATTTATAGTTTGACATGGTTATTGCTAATACAAATATGATTTCTAGAGGTTCTTCATAGTTTTTGGATGATAATTTTGACAGGATGTGATATATGATAGGGATTCCAAGAGGTACTTCCCAGGATCTAGATTTTAAGCCTTTTTTGTTTCACTGTCACATTATTATGACCCATAGAGGTACTTCCTTGGATTCAACAAATGAAACCTTGAGAGATACATGGATTCCTTATATGTAATTCCTTGGATGATATTATAGGGTGAATGGAATTATATTACTCTTTGAGAGATACTTGTACTCTTGATATGGAATGCCTTGGATAGGCTCATATGTTAGATGAAATTATATTACACCTTGAGGGACACTTGTATTCCTGATACAGGTTTCCTTGGATGGGATCACATGCTAGATGATATTATTGGACATGGTGTTATATGGTTACACTTGAGATATTCTTTGGGATAAATGATGATCTCCCTAAGCAATGAGTAAGATACCCCTTAGGACCAGGATGGATGCACCATCACTATATTGGATATTATTCCTTGAGTGATACTTGGATTCTCATGTAGGAATTCATTGGATAGATTCATAAGGAAGATTAATTATGTTACACCTTGAGTGATACTTGGACTCCCATGTTGGAATACCTTGGATATACTCATAAGAAAAATGGATTATATAAGTTCTGAGTGATACTTGTATTCCATTATAAAAATTCCTTAGATAAACTCATAGGGGAAATGAAATTACTTTCATGTATTATTATCATTATACATGGACTACTTGATTACATAACTTGGGTACCAGTTTTATTTATATTAAGTAAACATTCCATATCTATAGGATATCCAATATTTACCAAGAATCCTTTATTTTAGTGATTGTAGGTGAGTATGGGTGAACCTAGGGATAATAAATGTGTCCTCCTATTATGACATAGCTTGCTCAGCGGCATTTTTGGTGTTGAAAAAGGTAGGTATTGTCGATTAGGATTACGAACCCATGGATCAACTGTGGACTTATTTTATTTATGTATTTTTTATCCTTACTCATATATATATATATATATTTATGGGAATATATATAAACAAATATATATATATATATATAATGGCTCAGTGTTAAGATACATCCTGATTTAGGCTAAAGCAGGTACTGGCGATCAAGATCACGGACCCAAGGATCAAATGTGAATTTACTTTATTAATATTTTCTAATTATTTCTTATCTAGGATGATCATGTTTCATGAGAATTAACTTATTATAGTAGATTATAAGTTCACCATTGGGGGTGACCTATTGATATTTATTTATCACCCCCAGTACATGCACCTTGATCTGTGTGTAAACCTTATGTCAACTTTTAGGTTGAGAAGGGATATATGGTGGATGGGTATAAGGATAATGGTTTCATGATCAAGTGAATACACTCTTGTATATTCTTATGATTGGGATAAATGTCACATACATGAATTATTTTAAAGTAATTTTTCATTTAATTTCCATTCTTGATTTGTTTTGGGGGTTTCTCATGCATTTTGGTGGAAATGGTGGGTTTTCAAAATTTGGGCCAAATAGTGGGCCCATTTCTAGATTTAAAAACCAATTTTTTTTCTTTTATAACTCCTTCATTTTTCAAAATTTTAATCCATTTAAATTCCTACTTGGACTACCTTGAACTATTAACACCACCATGTAAATTTGGAGCCTTTATAAATCCACAATCATGGAATATTTGGGTTTTTATTTAATGTGTTGGGCCTGCCCATAAGCCCATTTTCTGCTTTAAATGTTTTTTAATTATTTAATATCTCTTTCATGTTTTTTCCAGTGATTCCACCTCCCTCTGGAATCCAATATCCCTAGGATCACTCCCATTATCAGTTTAGCATTTTTGAAGCTCATTTGAACCACGAATTTGGGAGAATCTTTTTAGGGTTTCTCAAACCATCCATATTTGAGAGGGTAACTTGCTTCCTTCATAAATAATTCATTTTTACTCTTTTTACCCCAATTTAGTCCCCATATGACCTCTTAATCCTCATTCGAGACTCACTATCAGGTTTTTTTGCTTGTAGATTCAACATTTGGTTGATTTGGGGTGATTTTGTCAACTTCTCTTAAAGTAAGTGTTTGTCTATTTTATTTCTTCCCTTTCGGTAGGGTTACTTCCACCTTTCAGAAAGTTCCCTCAGGTCTAGATGTTAGGGTTCAAACCTAAGTTTTTTACTTTGTGTATTTTTGGTAAAATATTGTGGATTTAGGTTGGGTTTATCTCCCTTTTGGTGCGGCAGTGGTGCGGTTAATGTTTCACACCAAGATTCAAGGGTTTTGACTCAAAAGGTAAGTGATTGCATGTGTAACAATTTCTTAATGAGTTATTTTGATTATTTTAATTATTTTTCAGGTTCCTCATATGTTATGTGTGGTGCGAAAACTGTTTTTTCTAGATTTGGTTAAGCATTTAATTCTATAGTTGCATTTTGATTTAAATTGGGTGAATTTCCTTGTGAAACTCTTGTGGTATTATTTGGGTTATTCTATAACATATTGAAGTGGTTTAGTAAATGTTTTTTGGGCTTCCAATTATGCTTTGGTAGAGTCTTGGTGTGATTTTGGGTTTTAAATAGGGTTTTTGAATGGGTTTTATGAGTGAAACCATGTAATGCCTCTTGAAAGCGTTTTATGAAAATGTGTATTTTTCATGTGAATCTTTTGTGGTATTATTTGATGTAATTTATAATAATCGAGAGTTTCTAGATAAATATCTCTAGGGATTTCAATTTTGTTTTGGACTGGTATTGGTATGATTTTGGCTTTGAAAGAGGATTTGGAAATGGGTTTTGTGGGAAAAACATAGTTATACCCCTTAGGTTGGCTTTATGAAAATTGTAAACGATTTAATGAGTTACACAAAGTGTGAGAAGGATGATTATGTAATGTTTTGGTGGTATTATGTTATTAAAATGAGTTTTTTAAAGACAAAGTGGTCAGTTTTTATATCAAACGTTTTAGTAATGTTTTGTAATTTGTTGACGTGATTTATGAAATTGTGATGTGGGTGTGAAACACGTTCTCGGGATATCTTGTGTGGGTGTGATGTGAAAAATGAAATTTGTTTATGAAAAGGGTATTATGTAACATGTGAGTGGGCTGTTATGTGATGTTTAGCATCTTGGGAAAGATTTTATAAAATTTTTAAAGGATTTTTTGAATTGTGAAAGATATGAAAAATGTGTTGTGGGGTATTTTGGTGTGAGTTGGATTTCAAAACCAATTTGAATAAAAAGGGGGTATGATGTGACTTGTGTGATATAAATGGGGTCTATTTGGTTAATGTGTGATGTGGAAGTGGTATTTTCATGTGAAAACTATTTTTCTTGTTTTGTTGAACTTGTTTGAACAAAAGAGGGAAACCCAGGTATCTAGGTAGGTGGATGTGTACTAGTATGCTAGTGAATCCTTTGGGTTTGGCCTCAGTTTCACTTATCAAGATTGACACTTAAAAATCTCACTAAACTATGATGATAATGATTGAGGAACACTAGGTTATGGGTATATTCCCTACTAGTGGTTCATGTAGGAGAATGGATATTTGTATTGGTTACTATCATCGAGATACGAGGTACCTGGGACCCACAACTAGCTAGTTCCTAGGGGTTATTTTCTATTGCTTGTGCTCATTATATCCTTTATACTTACCATCAGCGTATGTTATATTTGGATAAAAAATTTAGTATCTTTAGAATTTATTTTAAAATTGTGGATTATTTAAATTATACCACTTGAAAACTGCTTTTTTAAGTTACGTCTTTTAGAAATTGTAACTAGAGATTACATGTTTTTGAAAACTTGCATGCTTTTTGTCTTTGAATTTTTATCACATGGAATCTCTTAGTGGTGGTATCCTACTGGGATTTGTATCACACCCTACTTACACCTTTGTGTGTAAGTAGACTTGGTTATTTTTATCACAGGTTTGGGTACCATTTTTAGTGCCAGTAGTTCTGGATTCTAGTAGGTCCTTTGTGGTGTTGTCTTGTGGAGATGGATTGAGGGTGGTGCATCTTACTCTGTGGAGGTTCTTGGGATGTAATTTTTGGTTTTTTACCTTTGTAATGGCCTTTGAGAATTGTTTTAAATTGTGTAATTCAATTCTAATTTTTTTAAAATATGATTTTGTTTGAAAAATCCAGATTCGTTTTATTGGACTTGCTTGTCGTTGTATGTTTATAAACTCGGGTAAATCATTACCAATTTTTAGTTTATGATACCCATGCACTTGTTACATCCCATGAGTATTAGTAATTCCCTTTAAGCCTTGTCATGTTCTGGGTTTGGCACTAGTTCTAGTGGTGACCAGATGTGGTTCATAACAAAATGGTATTAGAGGAGGTTCTGGTTAACTCTTTGGGTCACATTATTTGGGGAACAGTCAGGATAGTCTGGAGTTAGGATTTTCAGGACTTGGTATTCTAGTTATGGATAGTGTCCCTGATTACCACACCTCATGATAGGATTTGATTCACCATGGGAATTCAGGATTTATCTGAGTCCTTTGGTTTTCTTGGTTTGATGATGACTAAGGGAAATGAAACGAGAGTTGGGTTAATGGTCTTAGCGAGCTCGTAGGGCCTGACAAGCCATGTGGAGCTGGGTATATTTTCCTAGAACACTCTCTATGATAGTGAAGTGATTGGCATATGGCCGCCAACCATATGTCCAAGTCACCCACCAGAACTAGTTTCCTCTCGCATTGTCTTGTGTCCTATAGTTTTGAAATATTGTAAGTTCAGTTATAAAGAAAAAATGAAATGGTTTTAAGAAGCATAAAGTTTTTGTGAAATTATTTTCTAATAAAGAGGTAATGGATATATTTTTGAAATGGAATAACTAATATTTTTTATTTTTTTTGAATTAGGAAAATGGTGTGTTTATGCCTCTTTTGAAACCAAGAAGTATGTTAAAGTTGGTTTTGAAAAAATGTTTCCAATAGAGTTTTCTAAACTATTGAAATTTGTTTTAATGGGATGAGATGTTTTGAAATTAATGTGTATGAATTGAAAGTGAGTTTTCATTTGAATGATTTTACTTTTCTGAAATGTTTTGTAAGAGGTAATTTGGGTTCGATTTCGTGGTTAGTGGTATTGAGAAAAAGGAAGTATTGGTTGATTATTTTGGTTTTGAAAAGTGGAAAGAATTTTTATTTTAACCTTTTTTATTTTCATGAGAGACCACATGCATGGGGTTATATGGGATGATGGATGGTTAATGGCATGAATAGATGAGTTTCGGGATGAATATGAGGAGGGTGCCCGGTGTGGCACGAAAACATGCATGTGTGGGGCCCATGGGGTACCATTGGTGGATATGCTAACCACTGAACCATTTATTTTAAAAGAAATGTTTTTAAAAGGAAAACTTGATGTCTTGATGAGTGTTTTGGGATGGTGTGTATTATGTGTTTTTGGAAATGTTGATGTTATGGAAGGTTTTGAGTCCCAGAACCCCTCTTGTTTGAATGGTGTTTTGGGTTTGTGTTTGGTCGATAAGCTAGGTTGAAGGGATGGTTAGTGGTATCTTTTAAGAAAAATTTGGGAAGCCTTTATTGTGGTTCCCCTCATCTATTTGGATCTGGTTTAAGTATTTCTTAACCAATGGACCAGGTTGGTTGGGTCCTTGGGTTCTCTCGTTGGATAAGGTACACCCCTATTAAGGGTTAGTGCACAATTGAGGTGCAACACAGATTGTTTCGCCGTTGAAAAATCCTTCAGTTGATCAAATTATGGAATCTATTATCGAGATTTGTAGAATGAGTCTACACCCTTTAATTTTTGGGTTTGAGGACACTCTTGTAGTGGAAGAGTGCTCGTGGAAGGTTGAAAGAGACCATAGTTTCTTAAGTTGTCTAATTCGTCAAAGGTGGAAGTGGACTGGGGTTGTTAGTGTGGATGAGTGTCTTGATGGTGTCTAAGAGGGCCTCTGGGTCCTTCATAGTCTCTTTGAAGTATAAGTTCACGTTAAACCATCAGTGTGGGAAATATGATCATGAGAGGCCATTATGGCTACCTTCTGGAATTGTGTGTTGTTTGGGGACTTGGAACAAGGTCCCTTTTCATGTATTGTTTCTATCAATCGCAATGGTCATGTTTGGTTATGCCTTGTGATGTCGTGTGCTCATTTGATTGTAAAGGTAAAGGTCTTGCAATCCTCTGAGGGTCTCTGTTATGTTGGGAGTTTGTCTCCATTGGGGAAAACATCAAATCCTCTATCTTAGAGGAAGGTGTTTATATGTGTCTTCCCCTTCTATTGTTTCTCACATGATGAAATAGTGTGTGATGTGTGTGCATATTCTGATTCCTTGTATCAGTGAAATGTCAGGTTTTAGTAAAGTGAGTTTTGGAGTGTGTTATATCTTGGTGAACCCATCAGGGTATGCGGTGTAGTTGTTTGTGGCACTGAAAGAAGAAGTTCCATACAAGGGTTTTCAAATCCTAACTGTGAGGCTGAAGATGCTTCAATCTTTCGATATTTAGCCATAGGTCCCAAAGAGAAGCTGGCACATAGTCAGGGGAAATCCCAAGGTCGTTTAAACCCATGTACAAATCCTACCCTCAGTATGAATGATAAGAAGAGTTTAAACCTATAGTGTTGTTATATTTATTTTATTATTCCTGTTCGATGGAAAGATATGGAGGTCCTCATGCCCATGTATGTCGCCTAATGTCTTTCCTTCCCCCTTTGGTTTCCATTGAGTTTTTAGAGAAAGGTTTAAAATTTGGCTAGAAAGGTTGAGAACAAGATTTTCACATGGTGAGTTGTAACCATTCCCCATAAAACCATACAGATATAAGGATCCACACAGTTAGCACACGGTTTCCCAAACTGTGCGTACTAACCGTGCAGTCATCCCAACTCTTTGAGTTTTGGGGTCTTTCTGTGTCAGCCCATGCTGGTCAGTTAAGATGGTTGGTTCTTATTGTGGGGAGACCCACCATGGGTCTCATGCATTTTATTTTTGAAATGTCTAATGGAAGTCTACCCCTTGTACCAGGGAGTCTGTTCGGGCCTCCCCCTGTTTGTGTCCCGATTTTTCCTTGAGAAAAATTTAAGTTGTCTCTTATGGTGGGGATCCCATTTGTGTCTCCTCGTACCAGTAACTCAGTTTTTCCCTTGGTATTGGCTTGGAAGTTGGTAGTATCGTTCAGAGCTATCTAACTACCTACATCTTCCTTGGGTAAATGTTGGGATTGGAGAGTTCCCAATAGTTTATTTATATTAAGGTAAGTGTAACCTTGTTCGATGTTGTTGTTTGTTTGGGTAAATTGCTTGAGCCTTGTTCGGATAGTATTTGAGGAGTTTTTTTGGGATAAATCTTGAATTTTAGTTATAATTTTAGTAAAGTGGTGTATGTTTTAGTTGTGAAATATTCCTTCCTTAATTGATCATTAGAGGTGTTTTGGCCTTTGGGGGCGAAGCTTGGCAAATGAGTCTATTTTGGCCTTTCAGTTGGGTTTGGTTTTTTGATTTGGGCCTTACTGTGGATTTCCGAGATCAGAAAGTTTTATGGTGGGGAGAATTGACACATAAATGACTTCTTTTAAAGAAATTTTTCATTTAATTTCCATTCCTGATTTTGTTGGGGGTTTCTCATGCATTTTGGTGGAAACGGTGAGTTTTCAAAATTTGGGCCAAACCGTGAGCCCATTTCCAGATTTAAAAACCAAGTTTGTTTCTTTTATAAATCCTTTATTTTTCAAAATTTTTCATCCATTTAAATTCCTACTTTTCCTTACCTGACCTATTAACACCACCATGTTAATTTTTATCCTTTAGAAATCCATAATCATGGTGTATTTGGGTTTTTATTTAAGGTATTGGGCCTCCCCATAATCCCATTTTCCACTTTAAATGTTTTTTTAATTCTTTAATATATCCTTAATTTTTTATTTTGTTTCAGTTATTATACCTAAATCTATAATTAAACATCCCTAGGATCACCCCCATTATCGGTTTCAAATTTTTAAATCTCATTTGAACCTCGAATTAGGGAGAATCTTTTTAGGGTTTCTCAAACTGTCCAGATTTGAGAGGGTAACTTGATTCCTTCATAAATAATTCATTTTTAACTCTTTTTACCCAATTTTAGTACCCTAATAACCTCCTCATCCTAATTATATCCTCACTATCAGGTATTATTTCTTGGAGATTCAACATTTGGTTGATTTGGGGTGATTTATTCAACATCTCTTCAAGTAAGCGTTTCTCTATTTGATTTTTTCCCTTTCATTAGGGTTTCTTCCACCTTTCATGAAGTTCCCTTATGTCCAGAAGTTAGGGTTTAAAACTAGGTTTTGAGATTTTGTATTTTTGGTGGAATATTGTGGATTTATGTTGGGTTTATCTCCCTTTTGGTGCGGCGGTGGTGTGGTTAATGTTTCACACCAAGATTCAAGGGTTTTGACTCAAATGGTAGGCAATTCCATGTGTAAACATTTATTGATGAGTTAGTTTTCTTATTTTACTAATTTTTTATGTTCCTCATATGTTATGGATGGTGCTAAAACTATTTTGTTCTGGATTTGATTAAGCATTTAATTCTATAGTTGCATTTTGATTTAAATTGGGTGTATTTCCATGTGAAACTCTTCTGGTATTATTTGGGTTATTATTTAACATATGAAATTGGTTTAGTAAATGTTGTTTGGGATGCCAATTATTCTTTTGTAGAGTCCTGGTATGCTTTTGGGTTTTAAAGAGGGTTTTTGAATGGGTTTTATGAGTGAAACCATGTAATGCCTCTTGAAAGCATTTTATGAAAATGTGTATTTTCCATGTGAATCTTTTGTGGTATTATTTGAGGTGATTTATAATACTTGAGAGTGGATAGATAAATATATCTTGGGTTTTAAATTATGTTGTGGATTTTTATTGGTGTGATTTTTTCATTGAAAGAGGATTTAGAAATAGGTTTTGTTGGAAAAACATAGTTATACCCCTTGGGTCGGCTTTATGAAAATTTTAAATGGTTTAATGAGTTACAAAAAGTGTGAAAAAGATTATTATGTATTGTTTTGGTGTTAGTATGTTCTTAAAATGAGTTTTTGAAAGACAAAGTGGTATGTTTTTATGTCAAACATTTTGGTAATGTTTTGTTTTTTTTGATGTGATTTATGAAATTGTGATGTGGGTGTGAAACATGTTTTTGGGCTATTTTGTGTGAGTGTTATGTGAAAAATAGAATTTGTTTATGAAAAGGGTATTATGTAACATGTTATTGGGATGTTATGTGATGTTTATCATATTGGAAAAGATTTTATAAAATTGTTAAAGAATTTGTTGAATTGTGAAAGATATGCAAAATGTGTTGTGGGGTATTTTGGTGTGAGTTGGATTTCAAAACCAATTTGAATAAAAAGGGGGATGATGTGACTTGTGTGATATAAATGGGTATTTTGGTTAATGTGTTATGTGGAAGTGGTATTTTCATGTTTAAACTATTTTTCTTGGTTTGTTGAACTTATTTGTGCACAAGAGGGAAACCCGAGTATCTAGGTGGGTGGATGTGTACTAGTACGCTAGTGAATATGTGGGGTTTGGCCTCAGTTTCACTTAGAAAGATTGACGCTTACAACTCTAACTAAACTATGATAATTATTATTGGGTAACACTAGGTTATGGGTATGTTCCCTACTAGTGGTTCATGCACGAGAACAAATATTTGTGATGGTTACTCTCACCGAGATACGAGGTACCTGGGACCCACAGCTAGCTAGTACCTAGGGGTTATTTCCTGTTGATTTTTCTCATTAGATTCTTTATAATTTCTATAGGAATATGGTATATTTGTCTGGAAAATTCAGAATCTTTTTCATTTATTTTAAAAGTGTTGATTCTTTAAATTATCCCACTTGAAAACTGAATTTTTTAAGTTGCATCTCTTAGAAATTGTAACTAGAAATTACATGTTTTTGAAAACTTACATGATTTTCATCTTTGAATGTTTATCGCATGGAATATTTTTGTGGTGGTATCCTACTGGGATTTGTCTCAAACCCTACTTACACCTTTGGGTGTAAGTATACTTGGTTATTTCTATCACAGGTTTGGGTACCATTTATAGTGCTAGTGGTTTGGGATTCTAGCAGGTCCTTCGTGGTGATATCTTGTGGAGATGGCTTGAGGGTGGTGCCTCTTTCCATGTGGAGGTTATTGGGCTGTCATTTTTGGTTTTTGAACTTTGTAATGGTCTTTGAGAATTGTTTTACATTGTGTAATTCAATTCTGAAATTTTGTAAAAGATGATTTTGTTTGAAAAATCCAAATTCATTTTATTGGACTTGTTTGTCGTTGTATATTTATAATATTGGGTAAATCATTCCCAATTTTCAGTTTACGGTACCCAAGAACTTGTTCCAGCCTATGGGGATCAGGAATGACCTTTGGTCCTTGTAACAGGCTGGGTTTGGTGCTAGTTTCAGTGGTGACCAGATTTGGTTCGTGATAATAGATCAACTCGATAGTGTCATGGAGGCTGGGTATGTGGTTTGACACATAATTGGTAGTAGAGACATGCACTTTTATTTCAGTTTATTTTATGTAATATTTTATATATGATCAGACAAGTATGTGATCAATTTTTTATGTATGGAATGTACATTCATTACTTTATTGCATTCCATTTATTATTGAAACATTCTCCTATTTCATTTTAATTATTGATTCTACAGTTTAATTATTACTATTATATATAATTTTTAGTTATTTCAGCCATTTTATTACATTAATATAATGTTATAGTATCCCCACTATACCACTTTTAGATCCTCACTACTAGTTGAAAACTTTTGTTGTATGGGGATGTATTCTTGAGGCCTTATGGAGAACTATCTTGGGGAACCTGTTTAGTTTAATCTGGGGTAAGACATTATAATGTGGTATTAGATTTGATTCTTTTTCAATTGTATTACTATTTAATATATGTTAGATAGGAGTAATAGGAATGTGTTGGAAGCTATGGTAGAAATGAGACTGGTGTTTCAAGAACACTTATTCTTGTAAGAAGTTTAGGTTTTCAGGGTAATTGTATTTCGGTTCTTCATATGTGATTTTACAGTTTTATACAATTTTCCCTTTGAGAGACACACATGTGGTGTGGAGTTTATGATTTATTATTGATTTATGGATCTTTTCCTATTGATGAGACACCATTGATGGATTTTTGACTCTTGGCCATCGAAAAGAGGTTAGTGAATAATTTTGTGTCTTGGATGACAAAGGAAAGAGGTGCCTCATGCATCATATTTGGCACATAAGGTCCTCATGTTATAGTATTGCCAGTGTGTGATTTTATTGATGATCAAGTCCAATTTTTAAAGTGTTAGCAACAACCTAAATAGAGTTTTACAATATAGTTTATTGATTAGATTCCACTCAATCATCCCGATGTGTATATATATTTCTTCCTGATGGTAGGCCATGTGGATTTATAGTGTATCATTTTATATTGAGGCTAATGACTCATTCCTTATGCATGGGAGGTGCAGTGACCTTAGTAGAGAAATATAGAATATTATTCCAATGTGTTGAACCCCATTTAAGGTATTCTTACTTAGGTTCAGTTATTTAAAGTGTCAGTAATAACCTATATAGTGTTTTCCTATATATATTGGAATGGAATTCTACTTAACCAATCTGTGACATTGATATATGATATAGAACATTGAGATGATACTATGCATGAGTTTTTGACCCTATATAGTTATCTAGTTGGATCCTCTAGTTCCATATCGATAAGTACCTACAAAGTTATAGTGAAGTGGAACCTCAAGGGGGTATTACCATATATGGATTATCAATGAGTATTAGTTCATCATTATTTTCTATTTTTATATCATGACCTTTTAGTGACCAGTCCTTATGAGGATGCTTGAAGAGAATCGGGGAACTTGTAGGATGATTATTGTCAGGTTTTTAACCTCATAGGTCAATGTTATATTTATCTCCCTTTGATAGGTTGGAAAGTCATGTTATATTCCTTGTGTTGTGATGGGTGAGTGGATGACTCTTGTGAGATGTGACATTCGTGATAGGTTTTACTTATGAGCTAGGTGGTTGGACCTAGTGACCCATCTTGAGACTTGATTGGTAGGGATAACTGGGATACCTATAGGTGCTTATTTTTTTACTTAGAATCATGTAGGTAGATGTTCATTTTGATTGAGGATAACCTATGATAGTTTTTTAGGTTTTTAGATTCATTTTTAATAAGAAATATTGGTAATATGATCATTTTGTGACTGAATCATGATAGGTTCTTGGGTTTTACAACATAAGCATGAATATGCCTTTGGTTTATGAGGAATAACCTAGGGTTCTTGATTATTGATACTGGCTTAGATGGGAAGGACTATTTTGGTTCCTTGACCTATTAACCAATATTTGTGCATTTTATGCTTTAATTTCAAAAAATGAAGTCGTGTGATAAGAGGTCATGGAATGAATCATGAAATGGGAAAGGTTCTCAATTATGTAGAGGAGTTCCAAGGGAGGTTCTAGATTAATGAGACTGTTATTCCATTTAGAATGGAAATTTTAACCTTATGATGGATGGATAATGTGAGTGTAAGTCGGGTGATAATGGTACACATCTTGTTTGCATCATCTATATACTGATATGGTTGACTTTTGGTTAGACCTAGACATACATTGTTGGGAGACATGGTGTTAGGATTTGGTTATAGGAAAGTACAGATTGTTTTGATGTGAGCATGGATCAAAGAGATCTATACACACCTATCAATGTAATATTAGTATAATCTTAATTTATAGATGATCATTACCAATATCTTGACATTGTCCTTAGTACACAGAAAGAGAATCATCTATATGCCGAGCTTCTTTTCTATTTAGATATTATTTATTGGGTTTGATGAAAGGAATACTTGGGAGTTATTCTTGGGGATTGGTATATGGTAATACATATGGTGGGGAGTGTACCATTTTATATTTGAGGGAAATGATCCTTGTTATGAGTTGAATTTCATATTTTTTTGTGGGAACCACTCTTTGGAAGAGGTAATGGGTGATGATATGATTTTTTAGGTTGATGCTTGGGAATGAGATGTTTTTGGACAATCTTTTCATTACATTTAGTGATGGATATAGGGCGAGAATTTGAGATTGATCTTGGTTTTGAGGTGAAAATAAGGGAACTCCTATGGTGGGGAGTAACAGATCGATCATGTTTGAATGTCTCTCATATATGGGAGAGATTTGAATGTTGTGAGACTAATCATTTTACAGTCAATATGGAAATGTTGTATGGATTTTTGGTATGAGAGGATGGTTACTATTTGACCACTAAGGATTCTCAAGTATGATAAGGGTTATGGTGGGGAGGTTGTAAGGACCCGTGTTTTTTTGGAATAAAAATTTTATAAAACATTTGAATTTTTTCATTCAGATTCTTATGATAGGTAAAATGGTATTTTCCCTAGGTAGATGATCTCAAATAATTTTTTTGGACCATTCTGCTGGTCTTGATATATGGTGTTTACCCTAGGATAGAAGTTTGGTGGAAATATGAGCCATTCAATTTTTCATGGAATAATAAATATTTAATATTTAAATATTTAAATATTAATTTATTGTAACATGTTTTTTTGGTGATATATTTTGAATAGAGTGTTGTATTGAGATTCCATATCAATAGTTTATTCTATAATGGGGGGTTTTCCCTAGGCGATACATAAATTCATGTTGGGTGCTGGGGCTAGGGCTGGCCCCTTTTCCTTTTTTTTCTTCATTTTATTTTTACTCTTTTCCTTTACTTCTTTTATCTACTTCATTATTGCATACTCATGATATGAGTTTAATTTTTTCCTAATGATATAGTATAGGGATAGGGATATTTATAAAGATGAATAGAGTAAGAGAGGTGACACCGCAGATCTTGGAAGGAGCTAGATCATCGTGTGGAAGATGCATATCATGGAAATGGGTGAAGGTTCCGATAATGCCACCCAAAGGTAGTTTGTTTTTAATTTTATGCCATAAATCCCTATATATTTACTTATTTCTAGTTTTATAGTCCTCTTATGACTTCTAAGGACCCCTAGTGGGTCAATATATAGATTTTTTTGGAGAAAATGGTGATTTCAGGCCAATCGTACAATTTCCCATTCAGGAAATCCTAATCACACAATATTTAGTTAAGGAACACACATCACATGTTCTTCTATTTAGGGAATATCACTCTCTTTAAGTACATTCCATGTACTAGGTATACATTCCATGTAGTGGTACTCGACCATGTAGCCGAGTACATGGACATATGAATATTTCGGAACTATACACTGTGTACTAGGTATATATGCCATGTAGTTGTACTCATCCATGTAGCCAAGTATATGACCAGATAACTGTGTGGGGGAACTCAATATGTAAAGTACACAAGAAGTACCTGAGTGGGTTACACACTATGTAGAAGTACATGTCCATGCAAGGATACATGGTCGGGCCATGAGAGGTTCACAGGAATGTACCCCATGGAGGGTACATGAATGTACATGTTTTACACACCATGTAAATGGGATTTACTCACCATGTTTGGATAGAGTACATGACCATGTTGGGTTTTGATAGTACACACCATGTACTTGGGTATACACACCATGTACTTCTCTCATCTAACCTTTTCTAGGATTTTAGTGATTTTAAACCCCAAAGTTAGAATTAAAAAATTGAGAAGTCCATTTTGAGTTTTTTTTCTATAAATATCACAATGGCGTAACCCTTGGAGTGATTTAGGGACTCCCAAGGTGAATTTTGTGGCCAACGAGCCATAATAGAGAGGTACTTACTCTATTAAATAGTTTTAGTTATCTTCTAAGAGTGAGACCTCGAATTGAGATGGGCTACAATTAATATCCCTTTATCATTTCTTATTTATCATTCTAATAAAGGATTTATACCTTGATATATGTACCATTATATCCTTGGAGATTGGGATATTATTATTTCTAAGGATCCAGTGTAGGATGCCTCCACTTACTTATTTTGAGGATCCCCTATAGGATTCCTCTATATATTGACCCAGAAGATCCCATGTAGGATGAATCTACTTACTTCCTCTTTCTAAGTATCCCATACAGGATGCCTTAGTTTACTTAATTTTTCCAAGTATCTTAAGAGGGATTTTGTTTCTTATGTATAGACATAGAGGATCTCTAGAGGGATGAATTTTCTTATGTGTGGACCTTGAGGATTTTTAGTACGATACCTCTTCTATATTTGATTTATGGGACCCAATGGGTGAACTAGTGTTTGAATGGCCCTAAACTAATATGTTTTGTTTGGGTAGAGATGGTAGCGGGTGTAACTTTAGAACCAGTACCAAATTTTTTAACCTAAGAGGCTATGGTAGTAGTGACGAGTTTAGGCATTCAACCACCCTTTCTCTTTATTTATAATTTCACATGGTTACTGCTAATGTAGATATGATTTCTAGAGGTTCATACTAGTTTTTGGAAGATGATCCTAACATGATGTGATGTATGAAAGGGATACCTAGAGGTAATTTTTGGGATCCAACTTTTGAGTCTTTTATTTGACTGTCACATTATCAATATTCCCATAGGTACTTCCTAAGATCCAACTTATGATGCTTTGAGCGATACTGGGATTCCTTATATAGAATTCCTTGGATGGGATAATAGGGTGAATGAAATTATATTATTCTATGAGAGATACTTGTATTTCTGAAACATAATTCCTTGAATGGGCTCAAAGTCTTGATGAAATGATATTACAACTTGAAAAACACTTGGATTTCTGATACATAATGTCTTGGATGGGTTCATAGGCTAGATGAAATTAGTGGACATGGTGTTTGATGTTTTTTTGAGATATTATCCAAAATATATAATTATCCCCCTAATATATTATTGAGATAATATTCAAGGTCAGGTTGGACACATCATTACTACATTGTCTATTACTCCTTGAGTAATACTTGGATTCTCATGTAGTAATGCCTTGGATGAACTCATAAAGAAAATGAATTATGTTACACCTTGAATGATACTTGGATTACCTTGTAGGAATTAATTTAATGGACATATAATGAAAATGGATTATATACACCTTGAGAGTTATACTTTAATTCCCATATAGGAATTCATTGGATGAACTCATAGGGAAAATGGAATTATTTTTATTCTTGATTGTAATTATAAATGGATTCCTTGGTTATATACCTTAGTTAATAGTTTTATTTACATTATGTAAATTTTCCATATATATAGGATGTCCAGTATTTACCTAGAATACTTAATTTAAGGTATTGGAGGTGAGTATGGGTGAACCCAGAGCTAGGAAAAATACCCCTTGTGCCGACATAGCTTTCTCAGAGGACTTTTTGGCATTGGCCAAAGTAGGTATTATCGATTGGGATTTTAGAACCAAGGATCTATTGTGGAGTTATTTTATTTATTAAAATTTTCACTTTACTCATATATATATATATATGGGAATATATATATATATATGAGGTCTCAATGTTTAGATACATCCCGGCTTAGGCTGAATAAGGTACCTTCAATCAGGATCATAGACCCAAGTACTGAATGTGAATTTATTTTATTTATCTTTTATAGTCGTGTCTTAACTTGGATGAGAATATTTCAGGATCATGCACTTATAACATCACAATATAGGTTCACCATTGGTTGTGTCCTATCATAATTTATTTCTCACCCCATATACATACACTTCAGTGTGCGTAGGTCGAGTATGCGGTTCAACTAAAATCTAAAAGTAGAGACATGAACTTTTATTTTAGTTTATTTTATATACTCTTGTATATGATATTATCCTAGTGGGATATAAGTTTTTTATGTATTATATGGATGTTTAGGACTTTACTGTATTCCATTTATTATTGTATTGTGCTACCGTTTTAGTTTATTTATTCTGCACTCTGATTATTACTGTAATGGGTGAGGTTTAGTTATTTACACTATTTTTTTTACTATTATATGATGGTATAATTGCCTTGATATACCACTTATAAACCCTATATTTTAGTCAAAAAAATATTTCATATAGGGGGGAAGGATTGAGGCCTTGTGGAAAACTAGTTTGGAGCACTAATTTAGTGGAATCTGGGTTGGTACATTGTACATAAAAAATTGTAACAAAGGAAAAAACATATTTTGATACATAAGAAACTTATAATTTATAAATAAAAATGTAAAGAATTGAGAAATTTATAAAGTGTTGAAGCTCCCTATGATATATAATATCTTTCAAGAAATACGTAAGATATATTATCAAGTTCATAAAAAAATTAGAAAGGAAAAATTCACACTGTGATACGTAATATCCTTTAAGGAATATATATTATTTTTTGATATGTAAAATTATTCCAAAGTGAAAAAATGGAAAAGTATCAAATAACCATTGTGATATATAATATATTTCTTATATAAGGTTTTTCTAGTTTATAAAAAAAACAAGTATTCTAGAGTTCCATGTATGATGATGATAAGATATTTTTTAAGTCATAAACATAATGATTTTCTTGTGAGAAAGATATAATTCAAGAAATTGGTTTGAGTGATAAATAATGGGGAAGATCAATTGGTTATCAGCTGTGAATAAGGTCATTCCACAAAATCAGTCTGAGGAAGAAAAAAGTGGAAGATCATTTGATAAAATGAGATAAAAGAGTGTGTAATTCAACAATATTATATTCCATGATGGAACCATGGAAAAAATAAAAATAAACTATTCCATGTGAAATTTATTCCTGAAAAAATATTTCCCCTGCATGTTATCAGGTGGATTTAGAAATTAATAACTCATAGATCTTGTAGAAACAAAATATTGTGATAATTCTGGATATCAAAAAGAGATTCAAAAATATTATTATGGAGATATTTTATTTTCATTATTTAATTTTTTTTATAACCATGATTTATGGAGAATTGAATTAAAAAGATTTAAGGGTTTTTTATTTATGGCGTGAATGAAATATATAAGAGAGATGATAAGAATATAAAGATAAAAATAGGAGTAAAAGTATATATGTGAGAGGGGAATGATGCTGTGATAATATTGAAGATATTATACATCAATAAATAAGAATAATATAATAAAAAGGGATTTGATATGGTGATACTTATTCATACCCATTATTTTGGATGATAAAAGATAAGAATGAAGAGGAAGAAGATTGAGTTTGATCTGAGTTTTATAGACCAATATGCATGAAACTATAGTAGATTATCTACTATACATTGAAGACTCTAATTGAGGAAGAATATTTGATCATTTTATGTAGTTAAATCTTAGAGAATATTGGAGATCTTGTTTAAGAGTGAGTTGGGAATACATCTTGTATACTATAAGGAGATGGTATAAACAAACCATATAGTATTAATCAATAGATTTTAAAATAGTTAGGATTATGTTAAATATTTTTGGGAGATAACCTATTTTTAATTCCCATGAATTATATAGTGAATATATGTGTCTTAGACTTGATTATAACATGGCAAGGAATGGATTCCCATATTTGGCTCAAACATTGTTAAAATATCATGTGCTACTCTCTTTATTTTTTAAATTATTTGAATGTGGTAATTTTTTCCTACTTAATTATAAGTAAATATATGTATATATTAACTGATAATAGAGGTTTTAATACCAAGAGGTTAAATTAAAAAGAAGAACATTTGGAAAAATTGTTTACATTGATTTACTCCCTCTTAGAGTGATTGAACGGTCCTATTGGGTTATTTATCAAAGCTAATCTTGGTTCCCTCTGATTAGATATATTTCTATTTCAACATTATTTCTAATTAATATAGATAAATTTTATATTTGAAAAAGGATCATAGTATCCTTAGATGGTAAGTATAGTTCCCATATTTGTTAGTACCAATGTGGAGGTATCAACCAAAACATTAAAAAATATACAGAAGAAAGTGGAAAAATGTTTTTTAAAACAAGAAAAAGGAGAAATAGGGAAGACCATTTATTAAATTTAATCAAAGTGGTAATTTATTTGTTATATTTCTTAAAAATTATTCTATAGAAGAATCAATTATAGGCTATGAATAATATGTGGAGATTGAATAACTTATTAATTTTTACTATGAAATAAAGGACTATTTGAAAATTTCTTTATTGAATTTATCACATAATTTCTTGTGTTTATAAAGGGTATATATGATGATAAATTTTAATTGGAGTTGGAAATTGATTCTATGGAAGGTGAATTGGAAGAAAAGGTGAGAAAATAAAAAAACTCTCATCAATGATGCGGAATCTGAGGAACAAATTTTATAGATCAAAAAGGAAAAACACATCTTAGATTAATTTTTTTTTCAAAAATAGATCAATGAGAAATATAAGGTAATTAAAATTATTATAGATAATATAAAATCTTTAGAATAAATTCATAAAGATATTATTCATTCCAAGAATTTCCAATTTGAAGTCAAATAAAAAAGAATAAAAGAACTTGAAAACATCTTGAAATAACATAGAAAATAACATGAGGATTATATTGATAAGTTTAAAAGAGAATGGGAAGTGAGTTTTAAATTAGTTGTGGATGATAAAAATATCCTAAACTTAAAGTTTCTTTAGTTTGAGGTAATGGTTAGAAATTTGGATGTGATATAAGTCCAGACTTCACAAAAATATGAAATAATATATATTGCCATAATTTTTTATAAAAGGACTATTCTTTCAAAAAACACTCATATTAGTGGAAATATGGTCCTTATATCATCTAAATATCCTTATAATATAATCTCAAAGAAATAGGTGACCATTGTTATAAAAAAATTTCTTCATAATAATGTCATTTTAATTTCTAGTGTTGGTTCTGAAAGGAATTCTATAAAATTATAGGAGATGAAAAATTATAAAAAACCCACCACTATATTAAGGGTGGATATAAGAATGTGAAAAAATAAATTCTCCCCAAAAAATATCAAAATAAGAGTCGTTTTTTCCAAAAAATAACAATGGAACTAATCTGGATAGTTTGAAACTAATAAAAAATGAATAATATTTATTTTTCAATTTTGGTGGTGTTAGATATTTGCACATAAGTATATATATTTTTTACATAATATTTCATTTTTTATAGATTGTGAAAGGCCTAATTCAAGGGGTATAAAGGATGATCCAAGTAAAAATTCATATAAGAAGGTGAATATATCCACAAATAATATATTTTAATGTCTTGAAAAATCCGATGTGTTTTGAAAAAAAATGTGGTCATTTTGATTATGATTTTTTGTTCACACAAACCAAGAATAATTAATACTCTTTTGAATGAATAATTCCACACGAGATCATGAAAAATAAAATAAGTAAATGCGAGTTATCCCTTGGGTGTGAGAAAGTGAAGAGTGTTAAAAAACTCACTCCCAAGAATAATTCTATGATGGATACAAAAAAAGAGAGGATATGAACCTATTATAAAACAAAGGAAAAAATCATAAATCTATATAATAAATCTATGTAGATCAATGAAAAATAAATCAATGTGGAACAAAAAATAGTATCTATCTAAGAGAATCGTGGAAGGTGAAAATAGATAGGAAAAATGCATAATAAATTCATGAAATGAATTATTATATATAAGGATTTATTGATAAAAAAGGGAAAGAACCAGTGACTTCATATTCCAAGAATTATTCAATGAAAAAGGATTCCTCAAACAAGAATAAAGCTTAGAATGGTCCTAAGGAATGCATGATCATATAGTCATTATAGTTGGAAATGGAAATGAAAATAGAGTAATCCAAAAAGAGTGAATGTGAATTTATATAAGATATTAAAATTACCCTTCCACATGATAATAAATTAGAAGATAAAAGAAAGTCCATTATACCCATGAATTATAAAGTATATAAAGTCAAATAAGGATCTTTTATGAAGAGTTCTCACATAACCGGAGTTATGAATAAATTAGTTTCTATGTTAAGAATAAAATTTCATACCCATTTCTCTTATTATTAATCAAAGGAGAAGCTAATTTATTACTATATATTTATTTTATGATTTACTTATGCTGGGAGTTAAAGGTAATACATTGAGGAGAACTGAATGAGTGTTGTAATTACTATATTGTAATAATAGTTTTCCATTGTGGAGTTCTTTAACTTGTATCTTGATGCCTCCTTTAAAAATTTCAAGTATTACAAAAAAAATATACTTGGAGTTTATTTTTTAAATAAAAAACCACTATGAATATTTTTCGAGCTTATCCCTTTAAGGTGAGTTAAGAAGATGAAAATCTACCAAAAATGTATCATTTCATGTAAAATCATAAAATTATTTAGAAATATTATGGTTAAGTTTTGATAACCAAACTTTATCATTCTTTTTTTGATTGAATCATTTTAGATTTTAAAGAGGAAAATGTTTTAAGACATAAAGGGATATAGAAATGATTACACCTGAATGTTTTTAATGTGTTCGATGAAGATGATTTCATGAGTTTATTTTTAAAATTTATTGAACAACTGCTAGGAATAAATATTTAAAATTTTTATCACATTTTGTATAGTCTTATGGAAAAATTTGTTTTCTAGATTAACCACTCTTGTGTTCTACACTGAGATAGCCCACATAGACTTAGAGTTGATTAATTTATGGCTCATTGTTAAGAGAAATGTGATTCCTCCCTTATATCAAGTAGATCAGGTTTTAAAAAGGGGGAAAAGGTGATATTTCATTTCACTATTAAATCATGATATGTGTAGTAATTTCCCTTACCCTTACACCTTTTCATTTTTTATCAATAAGGTATATAATAAAAGAGTTAATGAGAAGATATTAATATAAAGGCATTTAATGGAATTGACAAAAAATATAAAATGGGTATATTAAAGATCCCAATAGATTATGATGATTGTATTTATTTTCAATTAGTAAGATTATTATCAATATATATGTTGGGTGATGATTTATATCCCAATGAATAAACATATTAAATAACCCCAAGGTTAATGAAGAGTATCATGAAAGTGGGAGTTTTAATAGATCATTAAATGAGTGTGATGCAACTTAATTTCCAATAGATTATATTCATTCATGTTTTCCATTGTGTATTGGAGATCTATTCACATAATGGAAAATAATATTGAGATAATGGACTTGAAAATTGGTAGGGACATTCTTGGATAAACATATTTAAGAAATAATATCTAATACATCTGATTATTTTAGAGATGTTCTTGTAATGAATTAATGACAAGTGTTTTAGGAGGTTTAGAGAATAGCGTACAAAAATTACTTATATAATTGAGTAAATCTAGATAATGATTTAAGTGAGAAACCATCCCTATGTTATCAATATTTAAGGATTCTACAATATATTGATAATATAACTTGAATGATAATTAGAGAGGGGTTCATTTAAAATTGAAACTAATGAGATATGAGAGATCCATTGAGCACTAAATGTCGAGTAATCATATACTACAAGGATTTATAATTGATTTTTAAGTGATTTTATTTTTTTTTAATTTATAAAAGTAATTTTATTTTTTGACATGATCTAGAGTTTTTGGAGAAGCCCTAAGAAGATTTGAATAAGTTCTGAGAAGTTTTTATGAAATTATGAAAGTTTTATATTTTAGTGAAAAAATTGAAAAAAACTTATGTAATGGTTCCTATACCTGACACTTAATTGTTATCACATGAAATATGTAAGGTTTTCTTAGAGTTATCATAGTAAATATTCAAGGTTTTATTAGAATTATAAGAATTATAAAATTCATGGATGTGTTGTGATACGTAATTTCTATTAGATCATACATAATATATTTACCAAAGATTATACTAAAATGTGGAAAAGGGAATATATTATTATGAAATGTAAGATATATTATGAGAATACTTAATATATTTTCTAAAGATAATACAAAAATAGGGAAAGGGAAAAACCTTATATTGATACATAAGAAACTTCGAGTTCACTTATAAGAGTTTCTAGAATTGAGAAATTAATAAAGTGTTTAATATTTATATGATATGTAATATACATAAAAAATATATAAGTTATATTATGATGTTTATGAATAAATGGAAATTTAAAAATTAAAAATATTATATGCAATATAATTCTAGTAATTTATAATATTTTGGATGATATGCATGATTTTTCCAAAGTGATAAATTAGAAAGGTATCAAAGCTTTCCACTTTGATACATAATATATTTATTATGCAAGGTTTTTCTATTTGTGAAAATTTCATGTATTTTTATGTTCTAAATTTTATGCTAATAATTTGTTACTAAATTAATAGACATCATTATTATTTAATGAGTTATATATGAGTCAAGAAATAATTTTTAATTGTAGCGCTCCAACCTTAGTAGCCCAGAATGTATGTCTACTTTATTAAATTGTCATAAGATACAAGTTATCACTTCCCGAAGGACTGAATAGTTTAGTAGTATTGGTAAACTAGATACATAATTGAAATTAGAATTAAATTTTAAAACATAAAATATAGAAATAATTTTCTTTGATAAGTCTATTATTCCCCTTATCATATCCCTACATATCAATAAAAAAACACCCCCTCTTATCCTCGGGAAAACAAGACATAAGAAAGGGATGAGATCAGATGATCAGTAAGGGTAAGCATACAATAAAATATATGAATAAATAACAAAGAATCAATATGTTAAGGTAAATAACCAAAACACTTTCAATTTAATAAATAAATTGAGCATAATATGATAGGAATAAATGATGATAAAATATTTCCATATAAATAATCACATGATCTTGAAAACATAACCATATATATTCTGAAAAATTGAATAATCATAAGGAATTTCAATAACTGAATTAAGAATGATGGAATATATAAATTTTTACATATAAAAAATACCATCGAGGCCTTATTCCAAGACATCTAATACCATTGAGTCCTTGTGACAAGAAATCTATTTAAATGGTTAAGGCCTCAGCCAAAACCCAATCCAGTTTATCTCATGAGATGTACCAATAAATTGAGGGGCTATAGTGGCCCCCACCCATCACATACTTAGTCCAATACATTCCTCATATGAAAGAGGTAAAACATAATCAACACAAAAAAGTCATATTTAAAAACTAACATATGAAATTTTAATAATTACCCTAGTCAATAAACATAATCATAAACCATCCAGAGTAATACGGTGAATAATAATAAAATTGCACATCCTAAATCAAATTGATCATAAAACATCCATAGAAATAATAAGTATGATTTCAATACAACATATCCTCAGTGAATGTTAATTATAATAAAATTATCTACGTCATTGATTAATATAAATACTATAAAAATTTCATTAAAAACATTTTTGAGGGAAATAATCTTTTCACTTTGAAAATAACCTTTTAAAAAAATTCACAATTTTTTTTAGAATGAATTTCTTTGAAAATAAAATTTGAAAAACTATAAAATAATATTTAAAAAATTAATTGGCCATGATGCAGAAAATTACATTAATTCCATATAATTTAAAATAAAGATACCTTTCACATTTTTAGTAAAAGAAAAACGACAAATGTTTTGAAAATAACATGAAGATTACTTTCAATTTTTTTTTTAAAAAGTAAAAATGGTTAGAAATGACTTTAATAAATCATTTTTAAAATTTTAAAATAATTTTTGAAAACATTTTTAGAAAACATGGTTTTTGATGGAAAAGGATCTCTGACTGAAGAGAGAAATGAAGCCATCTTTTCTTAAACAAAATTCACAATCATTTTAAGTAAAAAAAAGTAAAAAAATGGCACTATTACTTGAAAAAGTTAATTAATAACCATATGTGAATAAAATATATTTATTTTGAGTTATAAATATAAAATAATTCTTCTAAGGGATATGTAAACATAAAAAATACTGAATACTGATGAAATTGTGAAATAAAGCCTTACCACTTTGAAAACTTTTGAATTATATGCCCCATGAAAGAAATAACTTTAAATAAAAATTTAAATTATATAAAGATAAATTAATTATAGATATAACATATTAAATAGGAATTATATTCATCACAAAAAATAAATAAGTGGTGAATATGGCGTATGTATCACGAAAGTAAAAGTGAGATGAGAAACTCTTACCTCGAGTTTGAATCATCACATATGTTTTTTTTCCAAAATAAAAAACTTATCTTGATTATTTAATTTATTAAAAATCTATTTTCAAGTTTATTATTGATTTTATTTCACTTATTACCAAGTTATATGAGATAACATAATCAATTAGATTTATGTTGTATGTTTCAATGATATTTTCCTTATCTGTTAAAAATGAATTTGGTAGATTGACTATGGTTAAAGAGGTAATTATTTAAACATATCCAAAATAATAATCCTGAAATAATTATAATATTTATACATCAATTATAATTTAAATACAAATCATGAAATATGGTTTTGATAAATGAAGTACATTACGATCATGGAGATAGTAGGTCGTATGCACACATGGGTAATATTTCCATTGTTCAACGATCATTATGGAAATGTGGTAAGTAATATTTTATCCTTATATAATGATAATAATATCTTAATTACCATATTATTCTTTTAAATATAATTATACATATCATCTATGCAGTTTGGTGATGAAAAGAGAGCATCACATTACTTCGTGAAGGCGGTTGTCCACACGTACACGAATGATGTTATCATCATTAAGTCAATGAAAAGGTCAGAAATAAAATGATATATTATAATTTTAGAATGATAAATATAAAATTAATATCAAATTAATATCATTTATATCACATGTAATCATTAAACCTATCCTTATTACCTTCTATATAAAGAGATGGTGAAAAAAGAATCACATCGCGTTGTGAGGCGGTAATTCACCATTCACATGAGAGATGCTATCGTATCCATTACGGAATGGAAAGTAAAAAATTTCTATATTATATAATAATTAAATAGGTATAAATATTTTATAAATATCATATATATACTTTATATTCATAATAATACCCAACCATGGTAGGTTTTGATGGAAAATGTGTCACATTGGTTCGTGAGGCAGTAGTATGCCGTACACATGAGCGACATTATCGTTTCCCATTTGAGGGAAGATTAGATTAATATATTTCATTAAATTAACATAATAACATATAATTATATGTTATACAATGGTTTTATTATAAAATATTAAATTAATAATATTTTAAGGTGGTGGAATATGAAATAAAACAAAATCACATAGTTAGTAATTTTATCTCTTGTCAGACCACCTATTAAGGATTATACCTAAAGTATTACTAGAATTGATTTATGTACAAGCCAATTATTATAGGATGAGGGTATAGATGTTTGTATTTGAATTTTTTTGGTATTATATAATCCAAAAGGGCTTCAAGGTGAAAATAAGAGAGGAGATGAGGTGGCCTTTTATAAGTGAGGTGAGTGACACACTTGTAATTTTTGAAAAGAAAAAGGTGTACTCATGTTTTTTCACATTAAAAAGGGATAAAAATATAGTTTTATCTACAATTATACATTATAAGGTCTTAATATTCCCATACAAGATGTTTTAGAAAAGTTTTAGGTCATTTTAACCCTTGTCTTATTAGTTTAAACACCCCGGTAAATCCATATCTACCTTAACTATGATAAATAATTTTTACTATTTTTACTATTAATTATGGTAAAAAATTAAGTTTAACTTAGTAGATAATATAAATTATTAAATTTAAAAACATTTAATCTATTTTTTCAAATTCTATTCATATAATTGGAAAATTTTAATTTAAAATTAATCCCATAGACACGATGATAAAGTGGGGTTTTAAAGAGAAAATGTTCAAAAGCATACACAGTTTTTATATCAAAATTCAATATGAAAATGATTCCAATAAACAATATTAGATTAATAGATATATATTTGAACTAATTTACTTCTAAACCAATTTAAATTATAATTTAAATTTATTTATAATTTAAATAAAAAGGCAATTTTCAATTAAAATTCAGCAATTTTCCATATTCATCATAAAATGAAACATTTCAGAAAAATCCTAAAAATTTACCCAAAGATAATTTTGATATTATAATTTCAAAATTAAATTAATTTTATCAAATAAATTTTATAAAATTGGTAAAAAATAATTTCAAATTATGTGTGAAAAGCGTGACTAAAAATTCTTTTAGAAAAAAATATAGTTTTTCAGAAAAAATTTATTTTTCATTTAAATGATTCTTATTTTATTTATAATCAATAGATAACTATATTTATCATAATTTACTTAGTACTATTCATAAATTCTAATTTAATTTCTAGGTTATAATGTTAATCTTTAAATAATAATATTTTAATAGAGTTTTATATTTCCTTCAAAACTGATGTTACATGCATTTCATGCTATGGAAAGGATTGAATTTATTTAAAAATAAATATATTATAACATCATTGGATGTTATATTACCTTATACACTTGGTGTTTCATTTCATACACTCTATCGAATATAAGGTTTGTATTTTAAAATCTTAGGGTGTTACATTCTACCCCATTAAATAAATTGCATCCTCAAAATTTAATCTTGATCTTAGTAATCAAGGATTTTGAATTTGGAAATACCATTGTTAAAAAAAACCCACATCGTAAAAGGGTTAATAAAAATTCCTATTAATAATGAATAAAGTAAGTAAAAAGTTAATATGGAATAACATATAACTAGGTTTCTAAGTAGGAGAACATTGGTGAGAAATGAAAACATCGACATGAAAGAGAATACTAATGCCCAAGGATTAATATAGAGTGATAAAGATCATTGATCAAAAAGAAAGTGGGTGATAGAGATAAGGTTAATGATCACAAAAAAATATGTTATAATTTAAGGGACTATTTGATTCATCAGATATGAATTTAATAGGATAACATTTTTGTTTCAAGATACTTTTCTTAAATTTGATAAATTATTTTATCATATAAGAATATAAGGAAATATAATTATTTGATTATATTTAACATGAGAAATTTCATCCTTTGGTTGTGCTTCAATCAATTTCTAATTCATTTTGTATTCCATGTAATGAATATAAAAAAATTAATTTTTTATGTTTGAAGATCTAAAATTCACTTTTAACTGATCGTAATATCCCTAATAGAATGATAAGTCATTCTTTAGATCTCTAGTTATTATTTAAAAAAATAGTTAGTATTGGATATCCAATATGCATAATTCTTAATATGGTGATGCAATATATTAATATCTAAAACCTTATCCAAGGTTAAACTTAAACCATTTTAAAAATGGTTAACCTTATGACCCTTCAAAAAGTTGAGTTGAAAAAATTTAGAAAGAAGGTCACTAAATTTCCAAAATGAGCTTATCATTAATCCCCCAAACAACATGAAGCAACTCTTAATCATTACATTACAAACATGTGAATACCTTCATCATTTATTCACTTTAAATAATTTAATAACCTAAATCACCATAAAACCTTATTGAAAACATGCAAGATTCTTTATTCCTTAAATAAAACATATATGATTGGATATATTATTTAAATAAAAAATGTTATTAACTCCATTAATGATAAAATAAATCAATTTATAAAAAAAATAATTAATCAGTTCCAAGGTAATCAATACTATTAAATTTACTTTATCCATAGTAATAATATATTTATCCCAACATCATTATCTCATCATCAAGAACATATTAAGGGTTATCTTTACCTCAATCTTGCACTATCTAAGGAGTTCAACTTTCCACTGAATCATTTTTATTGGTCATCAGTACTATTCAGCTTATGATTTTATATCCTTTTTAAAAAGGTACTATAGTAAAATCCTTATACGTTTCATAATTCTTATAATTTGGATATCATTGATAAAATACTCAAATGGCATAATTCTTGAATCCTAACATAAGAACATTAATAATTTCACTTCTTATACGGTAAAAGAATAAGATTAACCATGATTTATTAGTTATGTTTGAGGTATATTTCCTTGATGATTGGGGTATTTATTTGTGTAGTTATACATATTCTTACTGTTGAAACATTTCATATTGGTAGATTATTTATTTACAATGAATTCATGAGCATGGTGTACTTTTTATCCACACATGTAGCAAACTCCTATTCCCATTAAGCAAGTACCGGGGTGTTTATTTTCATAAATATCACATGTGGGAAGATACTTCTTTCCATTATTCCCTTTATCCATTTTTTCTTAGTCATTATCTTCTTCACTTACTTCCCTTTTAATTCATAATACTTAGATAATTATTTCTTTTTATTTTTATAAAATGATGCTATGTCCCCATGTGATTAGAATATTTGGGAGACTATTTCCCTTCAAAAGATTAGCATAATCCCATTAAAGAAAATATCATTCTTACTCTTTGTATTACATGCATTGATGTGGTTCCCATTAATTCTACTAGGAGCTGTTTATAAATAATGGCATACAATATATTAGATAATATAAATATGAAACATAATGTTTAATACTGAAACAAGTGAAATAATAAATATAAATTTAAATATTTATGCAAATATGATATCATAATCCTAAAAATGGTTTATTTGGGGATATATTTATTTTAAAATACATCATCATGGTTTGTAAATAAAATGTGAATTATCCTAAGAATATACCCCGAGAGTATCAAAATAGGTGTGTAATAAGGCATGTTGTTATACACCAGGTGAAGATTGGGTTAAGCCTAATGTTCCCATTTGGAGTTATTACCCCTTTTTACATCTATACTAGAACTAAATCTACTTATAGTATCGATACAAGGATGTATTTTCTTGAAAAAACAATATAATATCTTCCTTACCATAACTTTATGATGTTCTTCCATAATTATCTTCAAATTATATCATAGGGTTATGTTCCATAATCTATGTTTTTCTAAATATAGTTCCCAATGTTTCTGGTAAATTTCCTATGATACCAACTATAGAGCCCCGACCTAGTAGCCCGGAGCTGGTGTCTACTTTATTATATTGGTATAAGATACAAGTAATTGAATCCCGAAGGAATGAATTGATTAGTAGTCTTGGTAAAATAGATACATACTTTAAATTCACATTAAAGTTTTAATTATAAAATATAGAAAGAATTTTCTTTGAGGATGATACTATTATCCTTAGTGTATCCCTGTCTATAAATCACAAAACACTCCTGTATATCCCGGAGAAAATAAAACATAATAAAGGGGTGATGTAAGATGCCCAATAATGGTAATCATTCAACATAATCTATAAATAAATATGGCATAATCAATATAGAAATTTAAATAATTTAAATACATGATATTTAATCAATAACATGACCATAATATGGTAGGAATAAATTATGATCAAATAATTACATATAAATAATCACATGATCTTCCAAACATAAACATGGAAATTATAACTAATTGAATAAACACATGGAATATCAATAACTAAATTCATAATGATGGAATGAATAATGATGGGCATTTAAAACATACCATCGAGGCCTTTTACTAAGACATATAATATCATTAAGGCCTTGTACCAAAACATCTATTTAAATGGGTAAAGCATCAGCCAAAACCTAATCTAGTTTATCTCATGAGACCTACCGATGTATCAAGGGGCTATAGTGGACTTCACTCGTCACTTAATAAGTCCAATGCATTCCTCATATAAGAGGGGTGAAACATAATCACAATAAACATTAATATTAAAAAACTAACATAAAAAATGTTAATACTTACCTCAATCAATAAATATAATCATAAACCATCCAGAGTAATATGGTAAATGGTAATAAAATTATACATCCTCAATCAAACTGATCATAAACCATCCATATAAATAATAAGTATTATTTCAATAAAACATGTCCCTAGTGGATAATAAGTAAAATAAATGGGTCAATGTCATTGATGAATACAAATACCATAAAAATTTCATTAAAATTTTGTTTGATGAAAATAAACTTTTTACTTTGAAAATAAAATTTAAAAAAAATTTAAAAAGATTTTAAAAATAATTATCTTGGAAAATATACTTCAAATTTTTTTAAAATAATACTTAAAATATTAAAGGGTCAAGATGGAATAAAACTTTTTTCACACCGTCCACATTAAAACAAATATTCTTTTCACATTTTCAGTAAAAGTCACATGATCATTATTTTGAAAAAGACATGCAGATCTCTTTAACTTTTTTTTATAAAAAGTAAAAATGGGTAAAAATGTATTTAATAAATATTTTTTAAAAGGTTATTTATTTCAAAACACTTTTATAAAACATGGGTTTTTATGAAAATGATTTCTGACCAAAAAGAGAAATAAAGTCATATTTTCTTAAAAATAATTTATCAATCATTTTATGTACCAAAGATAGGAAAATGGTACTATAACTTGGAAAAGTTAATTAATAACTATAGGTGAATAAAATATATTTTTTAAGATATAAATATAAAATAATTTCTCCAAGGAATATGTAAACATAAAAATCTAGAATAATGATGTGATTGTGAAATAAACCCTTACCACTTTAGTAAATTTTGAATTATACACCCTATGAAAAAAATAAATTTAAAAAAAACTTTAAATACCATTAAGATAAATTAATTCATGATATAACATAAAAAAGGGGTAGTATATATACACCATACAAAATATGTAATTGGTGAATATGGTGTATGTATCATGAAAGTGATATGAGAAACCCTTACATTGAGTCTGACTCGTCACCTATGTTCTTTATCTTACTAGATAATAAACTTTTTATAATTATTTAATTTATTAATATTTTTTTCAAGTTTATTATTCCTTTTATTTCAATTATTACCATGTTAAATACAATTACTTAATCAATTAAGTTTACACTGGATGTTTTGATGATATTTGACTTATGTGTCAAAAATGACTTTGGTAAGTTGAGTATGGTCAAAGAGGCCATTATTTAAACATATACAAATTAATAATCATTAAATATTTATCATATTTATACATAAATTATAATTTTAATACCAATCATGAAATATGGTGTTGATAAATGAAGTATATTACAATCATGGAGTTGGTAGGTTGTACGTACACATGAGTAACTTATCCAATTTTCAATGATCATTATGAAAATGTGGTAAGTAATATTTTATATTTATAGAATTATAATAAAATCTTAAATAACATATAATTTATTTTAATATAATTATATATATCATTCATGTGGTGTGGTGATGAAAAGCGAGTCACATCGCTTTATGAAGGTCGTAGTCCACATGTACATGAATGATGTTATCGACTTTAAGTTAGTGAGAATCTAAGAAAGAAAATGATATATTATATTTTTATAATAAAAAATATTTAATTAATATAATAATTATGTCATTTATATGACATATAATCATTAAATTTATCCTTATTAACTTTTATATAAAGCATTAGTGAAAAACGAATCACATCACTTTGCGAAGAGGTAGTCCACTGTACACACGAGCGACATTATCGTATCCCCTACAAAATGTAAAGTAAAAAGGTACATATGATATAATGATTTCATAGGTATAATTATGTTATAAATATAAAATACATACTTTATATCCATAATCATACCCAATAGTGATAGGTGTTTATGGAAAACATGTCACATCGGTTCGCGAGGTGGTAGTCTGATGTACGCACGAGCATCATTGTCGTTTCGCATTTGAGGAAATATGAGATTGACATACGACATGAAATTAACATAATAAAATACAAATATATGGGAGATATTAGTGTTATTATATAATCATAAATTAATAATATTTGAATGGGGTGGAAGAAAAAATAAAATAAACTCACATAGCTAGGGAATTTACCACTTATCAGACCGCCTCTTTAGGATTATACTTGAAGTATTATTAAAAAGTATTTATAAAAAAAGGATTATAGGATAAGGGGAAAATATTTCGGAAGTTATTTATATAGGTACTGGCCAAACCAAAAGGTTTTTAAGTTATGAATAAGAGAGGAGAGGGGGTGGCATTTTATAAGTGAGGTGAGTGGTACACTTGTAATATTTTAAAAGAAAAAGGTGTACCTACATTTTTCATATTAAAAAAAGGGTTTAAAATAAATTATTATTTATCATTAGACAAGATAAGTTCTAAATATTTCCATACAATAGGTTTTAGAATTTTTTTTGGTCATTTAAACCCTTATCTTCTTAGTTTAACCCATGGTAAACCCATTTTTTCCACAACTGTAATAAATATTTTGTTACTATTTTTACAATTCATTATGGTAATTTTTTTACCTTATTAAATAATGTAATTTATTATGATTCCAAATATTGAATACATTTTTCCAAATTCCATTCACATAAGTGAAAAAAATTAATTTAAAAATTGTCTCGCGGTCTCGATGAGAAAGTAGTTTTTTAAAGAGAAAATGTTTAAAAGTTTACAATGTTTTTATATAAAAACTAATTATGAAAATGATTAAAATATCCTAAATTAGATTAATATATTTAATATTGAACTAATTTTACTTTAAAACCAATCTAAAATATAATTTAACTTTATAAATAATTTAAATGAAAAGCCATTTTCAATTAAAATATATTAATTTTCATTATTCATTGAAAAATGAAATATTTTAGAAAAATCTTAAAAATTCACTCTAAGATAATTTTGACATTATAATTTCAAAAATAAAATTAATTTTATCAATTTTTTATTATAGTGGTAAAAATTATTTCTATATTATGTGTACAAAGTGCGACTAAACATTCTTTTATAGAAAAATAGTTTTTTAGAAAGCATTTATTTTTATTTTAAGTAATTTTTATTATATTTATAATAAATAGATAACCATAATTTTCATAATTTAGTAATTAATATGAATTCCATCCAATTTAATGTCAAGGTTATAATGGTAATGTTTAAATAATAATATTTTAATAGAGTATTGCATTTCGTTCAAACCCAGTGTTGTGTGCATTTCAAGCTATTAAAGAGATTGAATTTATTTAAAAATAAATATATAGTAAAGTATCAGGGTGTTATATTACCTTCCAGAATTTCATTTAATACATTATATCTAATATAATTTTCATATTTTAAAATCTTAGGGTGTTACATCAGTGATGAAAAATAAAAAATATGGATTGGATATACACCATGATGAATAAAGTCACACGATAAAGAAGTAGATGGTGGTTATGTAAAATTAGATAAAAAAGTGTGTCATTCTATAATAGGATAAGTCATGATCTAACCATAAAACAATCAAAATTATCTATTCCATGATAAATTCATTTATGTTGTGGTAGTGTCTTTCCATGTTATCATATAGATGTAGAAATTAAGTGCATGTAGATTTTGTGGAAAGAGAAAGTTATAATAATTCTGGATATTGTGTGGAGAATAAAAAAAAGTTTTATGGAGATATTTTATGTGATCATTTTAAATCATTTTTGATGGTTGTGTTTTATAGGGAATTTTAATACCAAGATCGATGGGTTTTCACATTCATTGTGTGAAATAAATTTCTAGGAGAGATACCAAGAACACAAATAGAATAAGGATCTAAATATGTATATATATTTTAGAGACACTCGATGCTATAATAATATTAAATATCCAGTACATAGAGGAAGAATAATATAAGAAAAATGAAACCAGTGAGGTGAAACTACTATATACCCATTATTATCAAAGATAAAAGAGAAAAAAGAAGAAGAAGAAGGAAAAAAGAAGAATATTGAGTTTATGTTGATATGTAGAGGTTGACATGACTATAATTATGTTATATTACCTAATAGATATTGAGGATTCTAATTCAGGAATTATATTCAATCATTTTATATTGTGATAGATCGACGCATATTGGTGATCTTGTTCATGAGTGAGTTAAGAATACCACTTTTACACTGGAAAGAGCTAGTATAAATAAATATATTGGGAGATAGTAAGAAATCATAATATTTTAATTTTTTTGATATATTATTTAGGATTTTATGGAGATAAAATAATTTTTATTCACTTGAGTTATATAGTGGATATTGATCGCATAGAATTCACTATTCCTTTTCACCCTTAAAACCAATGTATTAAACTAGATTTTTATTGAAAATTCCAAATTTAATAAAAAATTTCAATTCATGATTGATTCAATTTTTTTTATCAATATTAAAATAAGAAATTTCAATTGTTTAAATGATTTCATTATTGGTGGAGGTGATTTTGAGATCCTATAATGGAATTCAAGAAAAGCGGGCCAAACTGTATATGATCCCAAGAAAACATGTGAAATTAAACTCAAACTTCAACTAATACATGCATTAAATTGGACCAAATATTTTTTGGGATGATCCAAAATGCAATGTGATACATATCTTATGACCATTCCTAATCTCAATTAATCCATTAAGGGGACCAACCAAACCAATATTTATAAGAAAAGGAATCTGATCAAAGTCAAAAGCGGGGTTTTATATTTCCAAAATATCTCAGGACTCCATTTTACAAATAATTCCACATTTTAAGTGGAGATATTAAAGAGGTTGGGTAATTTTTTTTATTTTTATAAAAAGTGAGATAATGATTTCTACCCACCCAAAACCATGGTCCAAGTGGTTTCTTTAAATCTAGGTTCTCAAAACCACCTTCCACTTTGCCTATAAATTGGATCCTAGGGATTCCCATTTGTAAGTTTAGATAGGGAATAATGGTATGAAATTTTGGTGACCTAAAAGATTCCTCTCCTTATCTAAGAGGTCTTTGAGGCCCCTATACTCATAGGGAGATCAAGGATAAAGTGAAGCTTCATGCGAGACTCCTCCTCCTCTCAAAGGTGAGATAAACAGTGATCAATCATTTAGATTGAGCTACACAAACTTGGGATGGAGTTTTGAAACTTTTTATTCTACTATTTTGTGTATTTTTTTGTTAATTATTTCACATATGTTTTATATTAACATTATTGTCCTCTGAATTCATTTATTTGGTTTAGTTAAGTGAAGCATTTTCCATTTCATTAACAATTGGTTTGAGATTTAAGTGGGAATCTTGGGTTTTTTTAATTGGAAAAGACAAGAATCCTCTTTATATCACAAATGAATAATATTTTAGTATTATTTGGTAACCATTTTTTATACTTGATATCCAAACCTTGACAACATGATTTTTGTGTCAAGGGGTGGTTCTTTATGCAATGCTTTAAGAGGTAATAGGGGAATCAAGATCTTAACAACCCTCAACCAAAGGATTCCATTAAACCATGTGTATTTTTTAGAATGATGAACTGAAAAATATGTTTAGTGAACTTGAAATTACCTCCTTATCCAATAATTCTAAAAACACCACCTTTATTTATAAACTATTAAACTCTTTAATTAAGTCATCTTATTTTTAAAACAGTTTTAAAAACCACACCATCTTTTATTAAATTTTATTAAAAATACAAACATTAAAGATAAAAATATCCTTGAGATATGACCTCAGGTCTTACTTATTCTATAAATATCCTTTAAAAACATAATAAATTTTATATTCCATGATAATGTTGTAAAAGTTTGGTACTATTTTCGATGATGGATCTTGTTTTCAGTGTACAATTTTTATAAAAACATTATATATTTTGTTATTATTTTTTCACTCCTTTTCATCCTTCATTTTTTAAAATTTGTTTCTAAAATATTCCTATTTTAGGACTTTTGAATAATGAAATATTAATCAGAGTAACTACTTCGTTTTGAACATGAATCTAAAAGGATCTTAAATCATCGACAACAAGAAGCACTGAACGATCCATTAAAGGAGGGCACATAAATCATCGACACACTTCTTAACACTTATTATTTTTTTGAGACCAACATCAAGAATAAATTGAATGTACATAATATGTCTTACAATAATTTTAAATTAAAATAACTAACCTCTCCTGTTGTAGATATTCATCCCACATACATTCAAATACAAGGCAAGGCATCAAATTTTGAACTTAAATATGGTTTAATTCAATTATTACCAAGATTCCATTAACTCATGGTAGAAGATCTATATAAGAACTTAAAATAATACCATACTGTGTGTTATACATTAAAACCTGATAATTTAGACGAAAAACAAGTAAATATTATGAAATTATCTTTTTTCATTAGAAGACACTACAAAATATTGGTTGTATTATATTAATTCCCCTATTAGAGGCTAGGAAGACTTGAAATGAATTTTTCTTAAAATGAATATCCTATCCTCTCAAACTAAAATAATATGGAAATAAATTTGTGGGATAATAAAATCACAAGGGGAAATAATTCATGAATACTGGGAAAGATTTAATAGGTTCTGTTCTAGCTTCCCATACAACCAAATAAGTGATCAACTTTGACACAATATTTTTATGAATGTTTAAATTATATTGATCAAAACATGATTTATTATACTATAGGTGGTGAAATAGTGTATAAGACCCTAATTGATAAAAGAATCCTAATAACAAATATGATGAAGAACACACAACAATTTGGTTCAAGGTACAATGCACCCATTCGAGGTGTCCATGAGGTGAAGAGTTCTGAGTTTTAGAAAAAGATAGACATAAAGTTTAAAGAGGTAAGTACCCTTATTTTACAACTTTCTCTTTCCCAAGAGAAATACCAATCTCCTCATCTCTCCATTGTGGTATATATTCTTCTGACACCCACTATTCTGAACAATTCCCTCAACTGAGAGAACCTTATAAAAGTTGTAAGGAAATATTTCACAGCCACCCCTATAACCAACCTATTAGGAAAGAACCATACTATACATCCAAACCTGGGTATAAAGACAACCAATACTATAGCCAAGGGGGTATTGAAACCAACCTCAAAAACCATGGAAGAAACTAGGGTAGAGTATTCATCCACCACCACCACCCAAAAATCCTCAACCACCACAAAGGTCTTTACAATAACCCCCTAAAAAACTAAGCCTAGCTCAGAATACATGATGAAACAAATGGATAAAAACAAACTAAAATTCCAAAAAACCACCCAATAATACATACAAGACCTAATAACCCAATTTGGCCAACTCTCCAACTTAGTGGGGGGGGGGAATCCAAAGTCATGGGTTGGGTAAAATACCCTATCAACCACTACTCAACCCTAGGGATAAGGTAAATTATAGTTCCATAACCCTTATAAGTGAAAAAAAAAACTGAAAATAAAAATGTCCTCTCCATTAGATTCATCAATCCTGAGAAAACCACCACCCTAACCACTGAAAATGGTCCAAATGAGGAAAAAATGATGTCTTGAGAGAATCCCCACCAAAGGAAAGATAGTTTTATTTGATAAAACACTAAGAAAAACAATTCCTCTTCCATTTAACCAAAGGGAAACCCAAACAAGGAAATAAAAAGAAACTAAAATTGATAATTAAATCTTGGAAACTTTTAAAAAAGTACAGGTTGACATCCCCGTGATTGATGTCGTGAAGCAAATTCCATGATACGCCAAGTTTCTAAAGAAGATGTGTACAAACCGAAGGAAACTTTGAGGTGATGAAAAGGTGACCCTAGAGAGGAATTTATTAGCATTAATAAAGCCATCACTTCCCACCAAATGAAATTATCCTAGATTATTATCGATTATATGCACCATTGGGGAGTATTTCTTTTTAGATGCTATGCTTAATTTGAGTGCCTCTACAAATGTGATACCTCACTCTATTTTCTCCTTATTAAAAGTTGGGGAATTGAATCCCACATGAATTTTATTTCTACTAGTGAACCAGAGTACCGTACACACCATTGGTGTGTTGGAGGATGTTCTTGTGAGTGTGAAAATTTTAATTTTTCTTATTTATTTTTATGTAATTAAAATATAATATGATAGGATGAATGGACATACCCTAACTATATTTGGGAGGCCTTTATTGAAAATGGTCAAAAGCATAATTAATATCCACTTTGGTACATTATATATGGAGTTTTGTGGTGACATTTTATACTTCAACATCATTAACTCCATGAAACACCCCTTAGAAGAACATTCCTCACTTTCAGTTAATTTAATTGATACATGCCCTTTCCCTGAAAAATTTCATTTCTTTCCCTTAATCCCCTTTCCGAGTTTTCAACATTGATATAAATTATAGGTAATGAATCATGCATTTAATGTTGTATTAGTTTAGAAAAATATCAAGTATTTTTGTTAATTGATGATTTCTTGAGCATTGAGGATCCCATGACCATCGATGATACTGCTAAGCTTCTGAAATCTTATTCCTCATTTAAGGATGTTACCAATAATCAATTATCTGAGATCAATAAAATCAAACTTTTACATTCAATATAATTAATCCAAAATATCCCTGAATTTGAACTTAAACCACTACCTAAGAATTTGAAATATTCATATATTGGGAATGGAAGAAAACTTCCTGTCATCATTACTTGTTCACTCCCTTTAGAGCATGAATTACAGTTTCTTGACCATTTTAGAGAGTATAAATAATCATTGGGATGGAAACTTTCTGACCTTACTGGTATTATCCCATAAATTTTTACACATCATATATTATTAAATTATGAGGCTAAACCAGTGAGTCATGCAAAACATTAACTAAACCCAAATCTCCAAGTTGTTATTAAGAAGGAGTGTTGACACTACTTGAGAAAGTAACCCAAAGGACTATGAAGAGAACTCTAGATCCTTCAAATCCCAAAGAAAGGTTTGAAGAGTTCAAAGGAAAAGTCAAAATTTTCCTAAAGAGCTGCGTGACTGACCTATGCAGTGGAGCTATGCGACTGACCTACGCGGCGGAGCTATGCGACTAACCTACACGGCGGAGCTGTGTGACTGACCTACGTGGCAGAGCTCCACACCAGAGGATGCTTTGTGCACCTATGCAAAATACCTGCATGGTGAATCTGCATGAAATACCTACGTGGGAAACATCTCTTCAACCAGTCCCATCCATGCCTATAAATATAGCCCTTGGGTTCCCCATTTCAAGACTGAAAAAAATAAAAAGACTATCTGAAGCTCCCATTGCGTAGCTCTTTCTCCTAGATCCATAAAATTGTCTCAGGTAGCTCTCTATACCACGAGAGAAGAGATAATTAAATTGGATAAGAATGTTTTGAAAGTCTTCACATTCTTCAGTCATCATTTATACTTGTGCAATATACCTGTGTGCCATACCTGTACGGTATACCAGCACAGTATACCTGCACGCCATACCTGCATGTCATACCTGCTCAATATACCTATGTGAGGGACCTACATGACCAACTCAAGTACCCTTTAAAAAAAAATCCATTCATGGTAGGGTATCTCCTTCCTTGGTTCCCTTATCTGAAAGGGACTAAGTTAAAGCCTCCACCAAAATCTCCTGACTTATCAAACCTTTGGGAAAGGCACATCAGCGTGTCTCCTTTTTGGGTTTGTATATCCGTAGTCAGAGGTTTTCCACATTCGTTTCACAATGGGGTTAAGATTCATGGGATGTTTATGGGTTTGTATATCCACAGTCACATGGGCCTTTCTCCAATATATAGTGTCAGGAAGTTCTTGGTTTGGAGGAGGGTTGGGTCCTGGCCTCTCCTTTCTCAAAGAGGTGACCTGGAACCTCAGGTCTCTGGTTGGGAAGGTACAGTTCACACTTACTTTTCCGCATAAAAAAGGAGAAGTCTCCCTTTCCTAACAGAACCAATTTTAGGGCATCCATCCTGGTATAATCCCCTCACCTTTACCCCTTATTTCTTCCATTTGGACCCTTGTCCAATGTGAAGAGAATAGAGGGAAAGCTCGTCGCCTCACCCTCTTCCACGGTCTATGCGCCCTCTTCCATCAACAGAGGAGGAAAAGTGTGAAGTGCCATTGTTGAATATTTCACATCTTCTTGTTTCTCACACCGAGCATGACTCATGTGGGCTTATAGATACGTGATGGTTCCAACATGTGCACAAACACTCACTATAAGGAACTACAAGAACTATGATTCCTGTTCAAACTAGGATACGTAGGAAGCTCTTTCAGGGCCAGAGCCCACTGGATATTCTCTTCAATAATACAACGCTAATTCCCCCAATTTGGGAATCCTCCTTAGGAAGTTAGCCCCAAATTCAATCCTCAAATCATCAAGGCATCCTTTTCAGTAAGTAATCCCAAACTCTCTCTCTCAGAGGACTATACTCTCCTATGAGATTTATCGAACTACGTGAGATTTGATTCCCATTAATATGAGATATGTAGGAAGCCTCCTTGAGGTTCAAACCCCAAAATTCAAATCAACCCTATTCTCCTTGGGCCATATTCCCAATAGGGTTTGATCCTACTTGGAAACCTATATCCTTTCCAAATCTCCTTGGTCTACTTTAGCGTAAGTCCCACACTAAGTTTTGACTAAGTACCTTTCGCTTAGATTTCCTTATCACATGACCTTAAAAGGTATGATGTGTCCTATTAAGCGACACTGAACTACGATGGTTCTGATTACTTTCACAAGGATACGTAGGTAGTCCATTTTATAGGCACGATCCCAAGATAAAAAACAAACCTTCATCTCCCTGGATGACAATAAATTACAAAGTTCCCCATTAAGTGGATTAAAAACTAGTATCATCACAAAGATGATTAAAAGAATCTCTAATCGGTATATTAGAGTATATCGTTGATGGAAAACCTCAAATACATACAAATGTTTCCATTGATGAAGAAAATTTAATGTATACTGATGATTCTAAATTTTACACATGTTAATAAGTGATTGTAAATTATAAGGTATACTTATGATATACTTAGTAAATTAATAAATATTCATGAAAATATCTTAAATTTTCAAAGAGAGTCGTATAGTAGACAATAATTCCCCCCAAAAAGGGTGTGATGAGTCCGACCTCCCATCCTCTCGACCAATGCACATTCTTAAGTATCGTAAAGTTCAAACTTAATGAACACCTGCATTTGGAAATCAGGTCCCATTTAGATAAAGAACTATTAGGAGTTTCTGGTTCCATAAATAAATCCAATGGAAACTACCTGGAAATAGTGATTCTTAAAATTATAACACATGTTTCAAGGAACTACGAAACAAAAGTGGTGAACCCGACGTGAATCCTTAACCATGTTAATAATGTTACCCACATGTTAGGACCCTATCAATTGATAAAGGAAGGCCAGAAAAAGGAATCAATCATGCATGTATCCATCTAAAAAGATGTTTCTTTAATGGAGTTTGTTTTGTCTCAGTTTTTCTTCACAGAACTCCATTCAATCCAAATAATGGATTTCTCCAAGACAAAATCTGTGAACTTCCAGACTACTGATCAAGATGGATCTTCATCCATGGGAAGGATGTCATCACCAACCCAGTTTCTTCAACACTGGGTCTCTAATGTGCTGGTGAAGGAATGTCGTCAACACGATACAATCCTGACTTTGGAGGCTGCTCGATAAGCCCTCCAGGTGAACAACAACCCTCGATCATCTGTTCAATGATGACCAATGATCAAGAATCAAACAGTTCCAACCAACATCTCCAACCGTTTCGGGTCTTTATCCCCAGAATGCAACAATACCTCCCTCCCATACTATAAGAAGGTGGATCAAGAGGTCACTCGAGGCCTCGATTCAAGATTGCATGAGTATTTCTTGAGGACTCCCATCACTAATCGCCACCAGCAGAATCATGCAGTAGTGAACCCCCAACATGATGGGGGTGCTTCTTATGGACGTTTGGGCTAGGTCTCTCAAACCCGGGCATGCAAGATGAACCGCCAGGGACAACGTCCAGTCAATAGGGAGCATGTTCTCACCTATGCCTCTTCCAGATAAATCCATCGACCTAACTTGATGGAAAACAACGAGTGGGACCATACACCCGTCCGTCCTAATTTTGTTTCTCAGCAGTCTCGTCTGATAGAAGCCCACCAATCCAACCAGATAAACCTGGTGGAGTACTGTGAACATGCACATACACCTGCTCACAAGTTATCGGCCAGTCAACAAGCTCATCTGACTGCATTTAAAGAGTCCCACCAATCTAATATGGTGGAAACTGGTAAACAGTAACATACACCTGTTTACAATCACCAATTCTATCAGCAGTCTCATCTACCAGTATTGAAGGAAGTCCATCAACCATACTTGAAGGAAAATATCCAGCAGACACATACACCTTCCAATGTTCATCAAGCCTGCCAACAATCTTGTTTGGTAGCACCCGAAGAAGTCAGTCAGAAAGCTCTGACGACAAATTTGGGGTAGACCCAATTCTCTTCCCCCATGTGTGAGTATTGTAAATATCCATTGAAAGGAAAAGGTGGAAAAGAGAAAGAAAATACACCTAATACAGATACAGAACATATGTATACTCCCATTCTAGTCGATGAAGTCACCAAACACATCTTATCAATTGTGAAAGGGCAGACGCATATCCTAGCCCATATTCTGGAAGCATGCCAGGATATTTTAACAAATAATTCAAAAGTATCAGGGGAAAAGACATATAAATTAGTCCCCATAAATGGGTTGACACATTGGCATTCCATCCCAGAGCAGATACACACCTCTATTCCAGTCTAGGAGGGTCATAGGGAATATTCCCCCATATCATACGGACAATAGGATCAGGAACATACACCCTTTCCAATTGGAGTTAATCGGTCCATTCTAGTAACTACTCCAAGGAAGGTACATACACCTGCCCATTATAACCACTTCTCCCAAAAAGTGTCCCTAACTAAGTATAAGATAACATCCAAGAATAATTCTCGCCAAGAATCATTGGAAAATCAAGAATCAAGCTGTTATTTGGTTCCTCTTAATGCTGGAGTTCTTGAAGCCCTCATACATTTATCTATTTCTGCTCAAGATCCTACCATATCGTTACTAAATTTTGGGAGTGGTAGTTTTAATTATGAAGTTCCTCATAAAACACTTCATCATGAATGCTTGATTCATGAAAATTCAGTCAATCCAGAGTGTCTATCTTCATATGAGAGCCACAGAAACCCTCCGTGTGGCCAGAAGACCAAGGAGTAAGAAGATTTATCCCTTTCTATAATCCACCATGGTGATACTCCCCATGATTGAATTCGCTGTGAAAGTCCTATCTGCAGTAGTATTTTGCATTGTCAAAATGATTGCATAATTGAAAATGTACCAATGAGAAAGACCTCCTATCTCGAGGCATTTTAAAACACAATGCTAGTCATGTCTGATGCCCTGTCATTTACAGGTGAAACAATTTCTCAACCAGAAGACATCTTAAGGGAACATTCATTCTCCGAACCTCCTTTAGGTCATTTATCTACTAACACAGAGCATCCACTCTGGTCAAATAAAGTGTGGAAACCTCTTGTGAAAAGTGATGAAGATGTGTTAAACATGAAGAAACAATTAGCTAAAGGAGAAATCCCAGTCATGTTCTAGCCTTTGTCAAATTCTCAGTTTGATATTCCAGAATTGATTTTAGAAGATTTCATTCATGAAATTAATCTCAACTTATGGAAAACTCTTCGTCATTTGGAAACTAAAGTCTTACCATTTGATAAATATCAAAATCATGTAAAGATAATAGAAGGGTTGTAGCACCAAATTGACTTCGTGACTCTCTCAGTTTCCCAACATCCAATGGTTGAAAAACAACAGAGAAACCTTCAACTCACATGTCTAAATACTCTAAAGAGACTATGAAAACTAATTTTTGATTCCCCATCTAGTGTTCGCATCAGAGGATGGGGTGTATACGGAGAATTGCATTTCACTACACTCCAAAATCAGAAAGGTTCGCCAAAAGTGGTCTCATGAAATGTTATTTTCCATGGTCGGACACAATCAATAGGTTTTGTATATAATAAAATGTATGCTCAAGAATAGGCCTCAATTAGTTTTCATCAGAATCAGGCCCAAAGAAAAGAGGTTGTTGATTTAAGTTTACATCAAGACTATGAGAATCTTGAAAAATCATCCTGTTTAGAGGATGTCAGGCGTAAGAGGATGAAAATTTCTAAAATATAACAATTATATGCTAAAATAGGTGATTTAAGTGATTGTCGGATAATGCACCCAGCTAATGTCTGAACCAAAATACACAAAATCAGAAAAGCAGTTGCACAAATTTTAGCCATAGTAGTTCAAGAATCACCCCAGCTTTCTAGGATGGGGGCTCATTTAATTCAACCTTCAAATTCATTAAACAATGTTCAAAGATTTGAATAAGAAGAATAGGATCAACCCCCACCTGCAAGGTTGGGGGATTTTTCACATCTACAATCCCCTCCTCAATGGAAGTCAGTTTTCTCCCGATTAGGGAAGAAGCCACCATAAAAATGAACTATCCAATGATTCCCTTCATGTTACTATCCACCGAATAGTTCCAGGTAATTCTTCATATAGGATAATGGAGTCTCGTGAAAAACACAAAGAGAGATGATCTAGCAGAAACACTGTTGTAATGAAATTAGTATGCATCAGTGAATCTTATTAACACCATAGAAGAAGATCCTCCAGAAAATAAGTCTAGTTCAGGGGAATCAGAAGATGAAGTTCTTGTCCATAATACGGCACACACCGTGGAAAATGAAGAAGGTGTGTATAACTGAAGTCAGAGGCTTACCTAGAATCTAGGTATGCCTTCAAATAACCAACACCCCCTCTCTAAAAGGCATCTAACAAAGGGAAAGGAAAAATTAAGATTGCATCTCACTTTTCCACTAGAGAAGGTCAATCTATTTTACTTGAAGAGATATTTTCACAAAAAGAAGAGGAAATGAACAAGTTAAAAAGACTCAATACAAATTTACTTCAAAACAAAATTTCTTCTAGACGTACTTCCCAGGAATGTCCTCAACTTGAAAATCCTATAGGAGCTTCTCAACAAAGAGGATTTGTAGTAACTATAGATGCAGATAATGAATTCCTTCCATTGGGTATACAACCAAGACAGGTATCAGCACTACCAGCAGTGGTTTTACTAGTCATTGCACCAGCTCAAGCTCCAATTTCTATACCTGCACATAATCTAGCTCATCTGGATATTCCCCAAATGCTTATGAACACAATTGAGGCATTAACGACTCGATTGGAAGTTATGGAGGAACAACGTGCACCATTTCAGCTGAAAAAGAGAGCTTACCCTGAATGGGTGGATGAAGTTCCTCCCCCACCAAATTTTGTGAATACCACATTCCCAATCTTTAATGGTTCAGGAGATCTAGAACAACACTTAACACATTTTGTTTCTCGTTGTGATCCTATTATGGGAACTTCTCAACAAAAATAAGCAGTTAAGATTAGGTGTTTTGTGCAGTCATTACAAGGACCAAAATTTTTTTGGTATACATGTTTGCAATCTAGATCAATTAATAGGTGGGAAGATCTCCGTCAGAAATTTCTTCTTCAATTTAGCTCAACACTACCAAAGATGAAATTTTTTGATCTTAACAATTGAAAAAAATGGAAAATAAATGTGTTTCAGATTTCATTGCTTGATGGAAGGGATTAATATATTCCTTAAGTTTAAAACTCCCTCAAGAAGATTTTCTACCAATCTGTGTGGAAAATATGTGTGATGAATTATGAACACCATTGATCCCTGTGAAATACATATGAGGGTTTCGAGACCTTACTTTAATAGCTCAACAGATAGAAGACTCTATTATAGAAAATAAGACTAAAACTCATGTAATTCCATCATTTCCAGGAAAGATAATAGGAAAGGAAGAAGATTCTACAGTCACACTCAAATAGGAACCTATACTCGCTTCTACTTCAAGACCTTCATCATACCGAAGGGCTCAACCTCCTGAGTATCAACAGTAATGGCTGCCTCGTCACGATGATCAAAGAGATTAAAGGCAGAAATAGTTTGAGGAATTAAAGAATAAATTTTATTCTTTCAGGAATGATCAAGTTCCTAGATATTTCATCTCAGCCTTAGAAAATAATTTGGTTCAGTTGTTAAGGATGAAGAAGCCAAATAAAGATGGAGATGAAGATCGTCCGAATTATTGTCCCTTTCATCAGATGTTGGGACACCCCATTCATGAGTGCTTTGTTTTCAAAGAACCTCTGCAAAATACGGTAGACTCTAGAAAAGTGAAATTGAAAATTCATCAAATCAAGTAGAATGTGTTACTACTACCAATCTAGAGGAAGAGGGAGAATAGAAAGAGGTTAAAAGTAAAATTGTACCAATATATGATGATTGGATTATCAAGAAAAAGATCAACCGGACTCATGTTATTTTATGAACACAGTTGAAACAACCAATTGTGTCTTTTACCACTCCCACCACAGCAAAAACATCTTCATCAAAAGGCCATTACTCAAATAATAAAAGTGATGATAAAGACAAAGATTAGTCAGAAGAAGACGAGCTCATGTCAAGGCCAAAGTTGTTCTTGACCCTGGAAGATTTTATGCCATCTGTTTCAAAAGCATGGGCACTGCCCCGCCAAACATGAGCTAGAATTCCTTGTGTTTAATTGGAGAATGAGAGGAAGGGTCTAAGGTCAAGGATATAGGGGAATATGTGGGAATTCTAGAAACCTCCATTTTAATTCTAAACCTACTCGAACCATATATGCGGTAGAAACTCATGGAAGAGCCCTTTAATAGGATCAACAGAAACAAGGAGTTTCTTATATGAAAGACAGTCTCAATTCTAACACAATTATTTTGGAAGACCGATTACAAGTAACACCATCTTCATATCAGCAAGTTAATAGAGCTAGTCAATCTAATCTTCTAAAGTCAGGAATATCTCCCGCTTCTGCTTCAATACAGAATACGACTACAACAGAAGCATCAACTTCCAAAGCACCTGAAAAACCACATCTCCATGCTGGGAAACACAGACCTTTGAATCAAAAGTATGATGTTTTGAAACAATTGTCCCATTTATCGGCCAAGTTTTTAATTCTGGATGCTTTGAATCTATCAAAAGATCTTCGAGAGGCACTCATTGAGGCTTTATCAAGTCCTCAAGAGTTTGAAACCGAAGTTTCTACTACGGAGGTTTATCGTATAGAGAATGATCCTGTAGAATTTCATGCAGTCATATATTTTTTAGATGAAGATGAATACCATGTGGTACATGGGAATATTAGACCTTTGTATCTATTTGGAAAGTTCAATGACATAGATATCTGACGAGCCTTCATTGATAATGGCTTCGAGGTCAACCTCATTCCTGTTCGCACACTTCAATGATTGGGATTGACTAAATCTAAATTATCCCCTTTAAATTTAATTTTGAAAGGATATCACAAGAATGAACAATAACCTCTGGGCGAAATTACACTCAGAACACAGTTTGGAGATCTTGTGCTTAATTCAAATTTCATGGTTGTTTGTCAGGACACAACCTTCAATATTCTTCTTGGAAGGCCTCAGTTTCATCAACATACCGCCATACCTTCGTCATACCATCAATGTATGAAATACCATCTCAATGGTAAAATTTGGAAATTGTATGGTGACAAGGCTCTATTCAAAAAATGTGAGTCTCAATACATTGAGGCAGAGTCTTATCACACAAAAGGAACAAAGTCCATGATGAAGGAAATAACCAGAGTAAATGATCCAAATAAACTATAAAAGATTCCAGAAAATCCATCCATGAATTTGAGTACAGATTATGTGCTACCCATAAATCAAATTGAAAGGTTAAAACCAAATCCATGCACTTATCCAGTAATTTCCATAATGTCAATTGCGGTAATTTAGCCTAACAACATGGGACAAATTATTGATACACCAAGAAATGATGGAATCCTAAATGGAGATGTTTTCATTTCATCTGCTAAACTACAAAAAGCCTCTACTTCATCAATTAGATTAGAAGAAATTGTATCAATTCTTGGGGGAGACAAATATTTTGATTTTCAATCCATCCATCCTTCTTTATTACCATAAGAAGACCCTCCATCATTAGTAGGGTTAGATATGGTGGCCTCTTCTTCAAAATGATCAAATACTGACTCCTCCCCTAACTATGGGAGTTTTTCCTTGTCATCTACCATGAAAATGGAAAAAAGGAGGTAACACATAATGAAGAAGAAGAGGAAGATCTTGGGGATGCTCCTCCAGGATTTGAAGAAGGTGTCTCTACCACCGTGGATGAACTCAAAAAAATAAATCTGGGTACATAAGAAGATCCACGCCCCACTTTAATTAGTGTGGCCATGACCTATTAAGAGAAAGATGTGTATAATTCCTTTCTAAAACAACATCGAGATATATTTTCTTGGAATTATACATAAATGTAAAGTCTTAATCCTGATGTAGCCACCCATCAGTTGGGTTTTCCAGAAGAACATTGTGGATTTAAGCAAGCAACAAGGAGGACACACCCAACTCATGCCTCTAAAATTGAAGCTGAAGTTGATAAACTTATAAAGGATAACTTTGTTAGGGAAGTTTAGTATCCCAAATGTCTGCCCAATATTTTCCCAGTGAAAACGAAGAATGAGAAAATTAGAGTCTTCTATGATTTTAGAGATCTTAACCGGTATTGTCCTAAAGATGATTTTCCATTCCCAATTACAAAACTTCTAATTGATGCAATAGCTGGTTATGAATCTCTTTCCTTCATGGATAGATACTTTGGGTATAATCGAATTTGAATGGCCCCATAGGATGAATAATATATAGCCTTTAGATCCCCTCAAGGTGTGTTTTTCTATCGGGTTATACCCTTTGGATTAAAGAATGCAGACACAACATACCAACGTGCCATGCACCATATCTTCAAACCCTTCTTAGGTAAATTTGTTGAATGTTATATGGATGATTTTTTAGTCAAATCCAGATAATGTTCCAATAATTTGGATGATTTGGAAATCATATTCAATAAACTTCGGCAACACAGTTTGAAGATAAACCCCTTGAAATGTAATTTTGGGGTAACCTCAGGAAAATTCCTTGGATTCATTATACGCCATCATGGTATCGAAGTTGATCCCAAGAAAACAAAATCAATCCTTGGTATGTCACCTCCTCAAAATTTAAAATAATTAAGAGAACTCCAAGGACACTTGGATTATATTCGTCGCTTTATCATCAATTTGGCAGGAAAGTGTTTACCCTTCACCAGATTAATGAAGAAGGGAGTCACCTACCAATGGACCGAAGATTTATAAGAATCATTTAATACCCTCAAGAAATATATCTTGAGTCCACTAGTATTGATGTCGCCTGTTTAAGGAAGACCACTTATTCTCTATGTGATAGCTTTAGAGTGATCACTATGTGCCTTCCTCACCTAAAAGAATGATGCTGGGAATGAAAACAACCTTTACTATCTCAGTCAAACTATGCTTGATGCAGAAACTAGATATTCAAGTATTGAGAAGTGATGCCTAGAATTAATCTTTGCAGTTATGAAATTAAGGCGCTACCTGCAACATCATGAGGTCCAATTGGGGTCTCATAATAACCCGCTCAAATTTATCCCACAGCTGGAAAACTAACCTATACCAACGGTTTGGAACCGTTGGTATAGGCCTCCAAACTGTTGGTATATCCTATACCAACAGTTTGGAGAACCATTGCCAAGTAAGCCATTGGGATAGGTATATACCAATGGTTCTGGGAAAACCATTGGTATAGACCTATACCAATGGTTTTGGAAACCGTTGGTATAAGTAATATGAAAATATATACCAACGGTTATGGAACTGTTGGTATATGTATTTCAAAAAAAAATATTTGATGGGATTTGATCCCTGGACCCCTATTTTATCATTGAATGACTTAACCACTAACCTAACATGACTTTTGTGAACATAATTACATAAATATATATATATATGTATTCTCATAATTATTTTAAATTTTGATTTATATAATGTTCTCGGTAAGTAGAACTGATAAAAAATAAAAGGATCTATACCAATGGTTGTCAAAACCGTTGGTATAGACCTATACCAACGGTTTTCACAACCGTTGGTATAGACCTATTCCAACGGTTACAACCGTTGGTATATATTTTGATTCTGTATTTTGATTATGGTTGCAAGGTTGATATCTTGGGGACCTTTCCCAATGGTTTGGCCAAACGGTTGGGATAGGTATACCCTTTCACAACGGTTTGGCCAAACCATTGGGAAAGGTGGCCACAAAGTGGACTTTTCCCAATGGTTTGGCCAAACTGTTGAGAAAGGTGACCTCAAAGTGGGATTTCCCAATGGTTTTGCCAAACCGTTGGGAAAGGGAACCTATACCAATAGTTTTTACAAACCCTTGGTATAGAAGTGTTGGGAAAGGTCAGATTTCTAGTAGTGTCCTCAGTCGTCCTATGCTTACAGGGCATCTAGCACGGTGGGAGGTTATTTTGTAACAATTTGATATCCAGTTTGTGCCTCAAAAGACAATAAAAGGCCAAGCTCTGGCTGATTTCCTTGCTGAGCATCTATCTGCGTAAGATACATCATTTAATACTGAACTTCCTGATGAAGAGGTCTTCTCTATTCAAGATAATTCCTAAACATGGGAAATGTATTTTGATGGTGCTTCCAGAAGTCCAATAGGGAAAATACTGGAAAACCCTAAAATCAACAAGGTTGGATTAAGAATTGTCCTTATTTCCCTAGAAAAGGTAGTATTACCCTATTATTTTCTATTATCAGAAGGTGTTACCAATAATTAAGTAGAGTATCAAGCTCTCATAGCAGCTTTGGAATTGACCCTTCATGTGAAAATGGATCATTTAAGGGTAAAAGGTGATTCAGAATTTGTAATCAAACAAATCAATGGGGAATACTCTATCAGAATAGAAGAGTTAATCCATTTGTGAGATTACGTTAGAGAGTTAATGGATGAATTTACCTCAGATCCTATACTGTCCAATGTCCTGGGATCAAAAAATTCCCAAGCAGATACACTGGCTAATGCAGCTACAGCCTTGGCAGATCCAAATCAGGATGATATAGTTATCAGCATAACCCATCACCGCGTGGTTTCACATTTTTTTCAAACCAGAAGGGAGAAAATTAATGAAATTAGACCTATTTCTGAACTGTATGGTCATACCATGGGATGGAGAACATCCATCATGGAATATAATCAAAATGGGATACTTCCACCAAATAGGGCTGAGAAGGAGCAGATCCGACGATGAGCAGCCAATTTTATTCTTTATGATAGTTCATACCACCAAAAGATTCGTTACAAGTGAGCCTTTGATGGAATTCTCTTCAGATGTATTAATGGAGAAGAGACCATAGCTATCATAAAATTACATTCAAGAGCTTGTGGTGCCCCTCAATCTGGGCACAGACTCTCCGATCAGATCTGAAGTCTTGGATACTTTTGGCCTTTAATAACACAAGATTGCACATATTTCACTGAAAATTATCATCCATGTCAAGTGCATGCCAACTTAATTAATCACCCCCAGAGTTACCACATACATCTAAATACTCCTGGCTATTTTCCACATGGGGAATGGATGTAGTAGGGCCTTATCCTCCATCCACAGCTAAGCAATTCAAGTATATTCTCACTACTACTGAATTCTTCTCTAAATGGGATGAGGCAATACCTCTCAAGGAATTATGAGCCAAAAGCATTGTTAGTTTTTTCAAAACTAATATCATTACCATATTTGGCATCCCTCACACTATTTTGATGGACAATGGCACCGATTTTTGTTCTGCTAAAGTAAAAAAGTTGTATCAGGAACATAATATCAAGTCCAACCACTCATCTCTCTATCATGCAGTGACCAATGGAAAGATAGAGGAATTCAATAAGACTCTATCAAATATACTTCAGAAGATGGTGGATAAATATAATAAGTCATGGCCTGATAAACTTTTGAATGCTTTATGGGATTATCGAACAACTACCCGTACTGCTACCCAAGAAACTCCTTATTCATTGGTATATGAAACCGAAGCAGTTTTACCAATTGAAATACAATTGCCTTCACTTAGGGTTACAATCTATGATAAGTTGTCTATAGATGAAAGATCTTAGAAATGGTTTGATGAGTTGGAATGATTAGACGAGAGAATATTGCATACTTTGCATCATTTAGAAGTATATTAGAGAATAATATCACGATATTTTAATACGAGAGTTCAACATCGTTCATTCCTTCAAGTAGAATTGGTATTGGTTCTTAGGACTCCAATGATACCAGGGAAGAAACCTCCAAAACTTGAACCAAAGTGGGAAGGACCTTATTTCATAAATAAGGTCTATTCAAATAGAGCTTATGATTTAATCTCAATGGATGGAGAGATCATTACAACTCCAACCAATGCGAGATTCTTGAAGAAATACTTTGTGTAATTATACACATTAGTCCTCACTACAAGACTTTAAACTGCATAGTACCATGTCCTTATTGCAATAATTAAAACTACACAGCCCCCATGTCCTACTTGCAAGACATTAAAATGCATAAAAACCATAAGCATCCATGTTGCATTATGTTAAAGTGAATAGAATCTTCATCCTTATCGCATGACGTTAAATTGCATGACATAATTTGTACAACTAATGTTTTCTCTATAAGACGTTAGAAGTTTCTATAAGAAAATTTCATTGATGTCATCACTACTCCTTAGTAGTACATGAGTCCCTCTATTTCCTATGTTGGAGTCAGATCTGCATAGAGACCATGTTTCAAGAACTATGTATGGCTTGATTCTTATTTTCAATGAGATACATAGAGACGCCTAAAATCTCTAATTTTTGGACCAGCCAGAATCACAAAATCTTCTTATTTTATTTTCTCCTCCTGTATATGAATCATATTTATACAGAGTGTTTCCTTAAGATATATGATTTGGTTTGTATACCATTTTATGTCTTAAGATTTTTTGTTCTCTCAGAACGTATCAAAATCTACCATTCTTCATGTCAAACTTAGCATGAGGAATGATTGTTTAAAGAACTACGTACGACTTAATTCTCATTTATTTTGACATACGTAGAGATGCCTAGATATCCAATCTTGGGCCCAGTCACGATAAAACCCCACTTTATTTCTTGTATAAGAATCAAATTTTCATAGAAAATGTTTTAAGAATTATGTATGACTTGATCCTTTCCCCAAAAAGACATATAGTAACACTTGGGTGTTATCCCTTAACCTAGTTACAATATGTATTTTCCTTTCACATCAGTTCATCTTCGTTCTTACCACACGAAGTTAAACTGCATGGAAATCTAATACCCCTATTCTTCATTTGCATCGCCTTTGCATTATAAAAGAAACCGTTACTCCTCCTTATTTCTGACACCGATCATAGCTCACGTGAGCTTAGGAATTGGGTAAATGGATTCTTTATATAAGGTGTTTTAATTTATTAAGTGGTTTATAATGTCCTCACTTGACTTAAAATTGCATATTATATTGTCTTCAATGCATGAATTAAAACTGCATAGTATAATGTCCTCATTGCATGACTTAAAACTGCACATCACCATATTCATTCAATGGAAACAAAGAAAGTATCCATTTTTTACATATGAGTCAGATCTATGTAAAGGACATCAAAATCATGGTCAATATTGATTCAAATATTTCTCATAAACATTGAACATAAACCATCATCCATATTTCACACTCTTAATCTTGAATATTTCTAGATCCTCATAATCTTTCTTACGGTTTCTGGTGATAGGATTTCTAATACCCGGGAGGTCTTTTTCCTAACTATGAAACATGTTCCCTTAGGCGGCCATTCATTTGTTGCCTACATAATAGTCCTGTCAGCTAAAAGATGCCATTATTTATCTATATAGCATATTCCCCAGTTGGCCCTGCATAATACAACCCCCATAATAGGTTTGTCAAGTAATGGTAACTTTGTTCTTAGTTATAGTATCTTTGTCCCCTTTAATCTTTGATGAAAATATACAAGAATCTGTATTTTAAAACAGTCATTCATGTATATTTGTCCCATTATCTTTCTCACAATCTGAAAATCTTCAAGACCATGGTTTACACATTTCATTCACCATGTGTTCGATGCACTAGGGAATAACCTTGAAATCACTTGGCCACATGTTATATATTGTTTCTATTTCTGGTCTCAGTTGGATTACCTAAAAATACAGACACCATATATTTTACGTTTGGGCCAGACCTTCATAAAAGTCTTATTCCTTCGATTCATTGGATATCTTGATTGAAAATACCCTTTCCATATTCAGGTACCTTTCTCCATAAACCAAAATCTATGCTTTGGAAAATCTGAATCTCCATAAACTTTCTTCGACTTTTATCAATAGAATGTCAAATTTCTGAGAGATCTTTTTCCTGACTATGCAGCATGTTCCCTTAGGCGGCCTTGCATAAGTTGCCTACATAACAGGCCTGTTAGTCAAAAGATTCTACTATTTGGCTATGCAACATATTCCCTAGTTGTCCTTGCATAATACAGCCCCCATAACAGGTTTTTCAAGTAATGGTAAATTCGTTCTTAGAAAAGACCTCCTCTAATGCTTTTAGCCCTTTTCCCATATCATTCCCCAGTTCCAGAAATTCCTAAATCATAGTCTATAGTTTTCCCTTCCATACTTGAATATGATAGTATGTTTTCAAACAAATTATCAAGAAATTGGGAGAGTTTTATAATACCTTTGGTCAGAGTTAAAGAACTTAAATTAAATCCACCCAATGTCCTCACTGCATGAATTAAAACTACATAGTACAATGTCCTCACTGCATGACCTAAAACTGCACAGTACTAATGTCCTCATTGCATGACTTAAAACTGCATAGTATGATATCAGAAATCTCCCCTTTTCTGATAAATTTTTAGCCATTACTCATACACCAAATTTGTATAGAAATGTTTTTCCTATTCATGACATATGTCGGTATAAAATAAACCCTTTTCATTATTTAAATTCCTTTTGTGGTAAGGATTCACCCGAATCTTATCTTATTTCCCCTATCTATCAATAGAAAAACGTTAAATTTCTAAGAGATATTTTTCCTGACTATGAAGCACATGCCATTAGGCGGCCTTGCATAATTTTCCTACATAACAGGCCTGTCAGTCAAAAGATGCCACTATTTGGCTATGCAACATATTCCCTAGTTGGATCTGCATAATACAGCCCCCATAAAGGGTTTTTTTAAGTAGTGGTAACTTCGTTCTTGGAAAAGACACCCCTTATGTTGATACAAGTTTGAAATTTGGTAACCATAAAAATCTTGGCTCATGATTCCCCTTGGAAATATTTAAAGAATATTTAAGAAATTCATAGCCACAAAGTTTTGTTTAGGATTTAATTCAAAATTTATGGTCAAAGATATTTGAACCTAAATATCATCCCTTTATAGTCCAAAATGCATGACTCTAAACTGCCAAACAAAAAAAGACTTGGTACTTAGATTGATAACTCGTGAAGGGCACTCTGAAAAAAAGTCGAGTCCTATCTCACTAAACATGCATTTTTTTGTATGATTTAGGTAATATTGAGCAATAAAAAAAGAGGTCAAAAGATACAAAATTTGTGGGGTTATCCATATAACACTAGAAAAAATCAAATTATGCTCATTAGGTCCCTCGGCTTAATAATAAAATTTTGAGCACTACCTTATTGTTATTATAATAATGATTGTTTAACATAAAGGAATCATTATCATCATTTACCTTTCATATTGCAATCATGAAAAGTAGTAATGAAGATTTATATGATTGAAAACAAAATTTATTTCATTCATATGAAAATACAGGGCCATCCACAAAATGGAGCCTCTCTATCATGTTTTAGAATAAAATATCAACATCAATTTTCATTTTTTGGACCACTTCATAAGCTCTATCAACTGCCTGTTGAAGTTGAGATAGTTAAGAAAATCCAGTCTCCTTAGCCTAATGAAGTGATTACTTAGCAGTTATTCCCTCTAATTGGGTTTCTCCTAATGTCAGATTCAACTACTCAAGCATGTTATGAACAACATCCAATTGTTGTTGAAGATATAACAACTCCTTCGTGGTCTCATTGATTTTTTGGCTAATTTCGAGTGATTTCTTGTTATGATTTTCCTCCGCCTTAGTTACTGCAACTTGAAATCCATCAATATTGATGAGTTGTTTAGCCTCTTCAAAATCTTGTCACAGCTTATGCTCCTACTCCCATCAGCAAATAGTCTCTTTCATGGCATCATAGACAGGCTGATAATTAAATCCACCAAATTCCAATATGCAGAATAATGCTGGGAGTTTTGAAAAATGGGACAACAGTTCATCTAAAGGCTTTTCGACGATTATGCTCCAGATATGCCGCCATTTCTTCATAAATTCCATAACAAGAGAATACTGCATCTCTAAGTCTGAATTTGAGTCACTACCATCCGGTAAAATGTACTCTGGAAACTTGTCACTTAAATAATTACCCTATTCTACTTCTCTTGGGAAAGTAGAAGCTTCACCTTCTGATATAGAAACTGATAACCCTAAATGATAAATCAAGTTCATTATTAGTTTCAAATGGAGCAAACAAATATGATTCAAATAGCTGATTATATTTACCCAATAATAAGTCAGCTACTTTATTGGATTCATTCCTCATATTCTCAGCCTCAGTGTTTTGAGCATATGTTTCATGAGAAGGAGAATTTCCTTGAATTTGATTAGTTATGGAATTTGAAGGCTCTAGAACATCTCTTGATGAAGGATCCTCTGTAGGTATTTCTCTAGCCCCAGTAGAAGGATAAAGTGGAACACCCTATTCCTGAAGATCATTTGCAACATTTTCTATAGATAAAGCTACATAAGGTAATCTTTGATGTAAAGAATCAAGTTCAAGAAGAAATTATGTATGTAAAATGCAAGAATAAAGACTTACACCCCTGAAATTCCACATGAAAATCCCCAAACTCCTTGATGGAACCTGGAATATCAATATTTGGATTAAGGGTGTCCATCATTTCAGTGTATACAACCTAAAATGTTACAACATCCTCACCATTTAAGGTATCCAAAAAACATTGGTTGATTCCCAAATTGGATTTGCTGACATTTTATTCCGTTGACTCTTCAATTGGTACGATAGAATCAGGTCTTTCCAAGTTTGGGTCAATATCAGTATTTCTCTTAGATTTCCCTCGATCTTCATTCCTATCCTCTGAAGTAATAGGAATATCAATGTTGACTATTTCATGAGCCTTTGACAAAAGAAACTGAGGAATGTATTTAATCTTTCCATGGATTTACACTCTCTCAGTAGATCCAGGAGCAGGCATAGCTGAATCCTTTGACAATTTATCTACTAAAATTGCATATTCGTCAGCATGAACCTGGGTTTCCCCTGGGGATTATTTTTCTAGTCTTGAAGAATCAGCTCTTAATCCCTTGAGATAGGAGAGAGACATAGATCCTACAAGAGGATAAAATGTGGTTACCAGAATATATTGAGCAAGTTATATGCCCTAAGGATCATATAAATACTTACTTCTTCAGCGAACACTTTGAATCAATCTCATTGGTCTGTTGAGTTTTTGTTCAAAATCTTGGGGAGAGATTGAAACACTCCTATTAGAAGGATAAACATGAGTTAATGGTTGAGGATTATCTATTTCCATTACCCCAGTCATGATTCTTGCTCCTAGAGAAAGTTCTAGAGACCTGGGAGGATCATTTGTTGCGTCAATAGGAGAGCCTGCAGGACCATACATAGGTGATTCGATAATTGGTCTGAAGCTTCCTTATCTACATTCAAGATGCACAAATACCTTTTCATCAAGATTAATGATGATAAATGGTAAAGCAGAGTTGAAACAAAAAGAAAAAGGGAAATACATTCTCAGTATTAACATAAATATCCTAATCCTCCTCAGAGTAGATAATTACCCCTTCATGGACTCCTAAGTCCAGCATATGAGATACTTGTTTAGAGGTTGGGATTTGTTTATTAGTTTCATATATAAAAACCTTCAGCTCTGCAATATACTTCTGTACTTCAGCCAAGTTATTTTCCAGATTGCAATCAGAAGGTTCCTTGATGTCACAAATATCTGGTATTCGAATTTCTTGTAGGAGAAATGACCATGCGTCCCTAATATCATGGGTTAAACTCTCCTAATGATGAATAACTGAAGGTCGAACATAATTCAGTCATGGTATGGTTGACTGTGTAGGATATTTAACACCTTCTTGATTGGGGAAGGTATTCAAGCCTCCTTTATTTAGAAAGTTAAACAGATGGAATAGAAATCTCTATTTGATGGTGGTGATTGGATCACCTTGGCGTTGGATGTTTTGCTTATCTAGCCCTGGTCTTCCTGGTATACCTTCTGTGAAGACATTTTGAGGGCTCTAAAACCTTTGAAACTTCTGTATCATCTCTATCCTTAGCCTTCTTACCATGATTTCCATGTGAAATAGCTGTTGTATCCACCACTCGATATATTCCTTTTGTCAAAGCCCCTTGAGAATATGAAGAATCCCAAGGTTTGGCATACCCAGATTCCAACCTGATCGATGCATCTGATGGAGGTAATGTAACCGAAAATTTGGATACGTATAAAGATGTTAGAATCCATAATTTTTATTCTACCATTGGGTGTTTTTCATGTCTGACATACGTGGGTGGAAAAGTATTTGATTGTTGAAGACACCTGAACTGACGAGCAAATCTATAGGGGACGTAGGCCTCACAGATAATTTCACCATCAATCCAGGTTGATAATACACCATCCCTGAATGCCATCATATAAGATCTCAACTTGTAATTATTTTCTTTACCATCATCAATAAATGTTCCAACTGGTGGTTTCTTAATACCAGAAACTTTCTGTAAAAATGGGGTGAATCGACCATTGGGAACTCTAACTGAATTCAACACTGAGTATGAAGAAAAATGTGATGTAATCCTGCCCCAAAACACTTTTAATGGCCCTGAAATCCTAAATGAAGCCTTATAATTGTATAAATGTAGTAGAATATGGTATATTATTGCTAATATAGGGGTTTCTATCCCAATATACTTCCCTTCTACCAATTTAGCTGCAATGATGAAATTCCCTAATATTACTCCACATCCGGATTCACAGACTGGAAGCAAATAAACACTTAGACACATAGCAAGGAAGGTATCTAAGTGTACTTTTGCATCTATATAGGGTTGGACTTTATAGCCTCAGTTCTTATAATCATCCCTTTCCAGTATAGGCCAATATGTGCCTGAACTGCCTCGGTTATCTGCAGAAGGGAAAACAGTAGGATGTCTATAGGTTGGACCTTCCTCTTTTGTGGGTTCTAAGAAGGCTTCCATCAACAATCTAGCATAAATATCTTTCTTGTCCTTAGGTAAATTCTCCACTATCTTAAATAATTCCGGATCCAGCGGTGGTATTCTAGAAGCATCACCCCATGTTGTAGTAGGTGGAATGAATTCATCATACATTTCACCAAGAATGGGAATTCCAACTATTTGGTAAATATCCCAGAGACTAATACCAAATTCACCATGTTTCAAATGAAAGGAATTATTTTGTGGACTCCATCAGCTCAGTAATTCAGGAATGAATTCATTTTTATAAACATAAGTTTTCCCCATCCAGACAGCTTCGTAGATATGAACGTCTGAAAACGCTTTTTTGAATTCTGCACAAGTTCGATGTACCCAGAATTCCCACATCCACTTGGGTTTTACACCCCCTCCAGAACAAAGGTCCCAATCTACTTTCCAACCATTAGATTGATCTATTTGAGAAGCCCGAAAAGTGGAATAATAACAATGTGGTCTTGGCTCTACAACATGATCCTTCATATCAGGAGTGAAACCACTGTGATGAAGGATGCAACTAATAGGGACAGTTCCTTCTTGTACTGGAACCCTCTTGCACTAATATTCATACATTTATAGTTGTAATACTAAAGAAACCAATTATTTGGAAATTACTTTTTAACTAATGGAAAATGGTTATCTTGAAAAATCCCATGCCCATAGAAGGGTAAATAAGGACTTTGTGCATAGTCACGTTGGTATAGAATTAGACCCTTCCATAGCCGAGGAAGAGTACTCTCAACAATTTCATAATAGTCTGGTCCAATGACCTTCATCATTTCATTTTGGTGAGCCTTAGCTTCTTCAGTATGAGTCATCAAATAAGTAATTATTTCCTGCAAAAGAATTACCAAACTTCTGGGTCATAATTTTAAAGGAAAAATCAAAAATTTGTCAAAGGACATTGTTCGCATAGGTTCTTCGACGAGGCTTATCATGTAGGTACTTTAATGAGGCCTATCGTGTAGGCTCTTCAAGGAGGTCCTTCACGTAGGTCCTTCACCAAGGTTCCTAGTGAAAATCCTTTGATGAAGTGGTTTGGCGTAGCTCCATATCTTAAAATAATTTTTCCTTGAAGAAATTTCATGGAAATTACGTGAGAGAACAACGCAATAGGAGTTGGGCGAATGAGCTATGAAAAAAGAGCTACAAAATTTCAGAGAAAGCACAGATGAAAAAAAAAAATCATGAAGGGTGAGACCTATTTATAGGCAGCTGAAGACTACGCGTATGGACTGCATGAAACCTCTTCTCACCGTACCTCTGCGAAGCATATTTGTGGTAAACCTGTGATGTTCGAAAACTTTCACCTCAGGACTCAACCCTCTTTGTACGCTTCAGATCCAATCCTGAGGGGGGGATTTTGTTGACACTACTTGAGAAAGTAACCCAAAGGACTTTGAAGAGAACTATAGATCTTTTAGATCCCAAAGCAAGGTTCTAATAGTACAAAGGAAAAATCAAAATTTTCCGAAAGAGCTTTGTGACTGACCTACGCAATGGAGCTGCACGACTGACCTACGCGGCAGAGTTATGTGACTGACCTATGTGGAGGAGCTCCGCACCAATGGATGATTTGTGAACCTAAATGGAATACCTACGCGGAGAAAATGCATGAAATACCTGTTCAGGAAATATCTCTTCGACCAGGCCCATTCATGCCTATATATATAGCCCTTGGGTTCCCCATTTTAGGACTGAAAAAAATAAAAAGACTCTCTGAAGATCCCATTGCATAGTTCTTTCACCTAAATCCATCAAATTGTATTATTTAACTCTCTAAACCATGAGAAAAGAGATAATTAAATGGGATAAGCATGTTTTGAAAGTCGTCACATTCTTCATTCATCATTTATACCTGCGTGGTATACCCGCACGCCATACCTGCATGGTATACCTGCACAGTATACCTGCGCGCCATACCTGCGCGCGATACCTGCACGCGATACCTGCATGCCATACCTGCGTGCTATACCTATGTTCCATACCTTTGCAAGGGACTTACGCGACCAACTCAAGTACCCTTTTTTTTAAAAAAATCCATTCATGGTAGGGTATCTTCTTTATTGGTTCCCTTATCTGAAAGGTACTAACTTAAAGCCTCCACCAAAACCTCCTAACTTATCAAACCTTTGGGAAAGACACATCAACATGTATTCTTTTTTGGGTTTGTATATCCGTAGTCAGAGGTTTCCCACATTTATTTCACAATGGGGTTAAGACTCATGGGATGTTTGTGGGTTTGTATATCTACAGTCACATGGACCTTTCTCCTAGAAACAGTGTTGGGAAGTTCCTGGTTTGGAGGAGGTTTGGGTCTTAGCCTCTATTTTCTCAAAGAGGTGATCTGGAACCTCAGGTCACTGGTAGGGAAGGTACGGTTCATACTTACTTTTCTACACAAGAAAAGAAGGAGTCTCCCTTTCCTACCAGAACCAATTTTAGGGCATCCATCCTGGTATAATCCCCTCACCTTCACCCCTTCTTCCTTCCATTTGGAGTCTTGTCCAATGTGAAGAGAACAGATGGAAAGCTCATCACCTCTCCCTCTTCCACGGTCAATGCTCCCTCTTCCATCAGTAGAGGAGGAAAAGTGTGAAGTGTCATTGTTGAATCTTTCAAATCCTCTTGTTTCTCACACTGAGCATGACTCACGTGGGCTTAGAGATACGTGATGGTTACAATAAGTGCACAAACACTCACTGTAAAGAACTACAAGAACTCTAATTTCTATTCAAACCAGGACACTTAGGAAGCTCTTTTAGGGACCAAGCTCACTGGATATTCTCCTCAGGAATCCAATCATAATTCCCCCAATTTGGGAATCCTCTTTAGGAATTAAGCCCCAAATTTAATCCTCAAATCATCAAGGAATCCTTTTCAGGAAGTAGGCCCAAAATCATCTCTCTTAGAGGACTATACTCTCCTATGATATTTATCGAACTACGTGGACTTTGATTCCTATTAATATGGTATACGTAGGAAGCCTCCTTGAGATTCAAACCCAACACTTCAAATCAACCATGTTCTCCTTGGGACATTTTCCCAATGGGGTCTGATCCTACTTGGAAACCTATATCCTTTCCAAAGTTCCTTGGGCTGCTTCAGCATAAGCTCCACACTAAGTTTTGACTAAGCACCTTTCCCTTAGAGGTTCTTTTCACATGACATTAAAAGGTATGATGTGTCCTATTAAGTGACACCGAACTATGAGGGTTCTGATTCCTTTCACAAGGATACGTAGGTAGCCCATTTTACAGGTACGATCCCAAGATCAAAACAAACCTTCATCTCCCTATATGACAACAAATTCCAGAGTGCCCTACTAAGTGGCTTAAAAACCAGTATCATCACAACAATGATTAAAAGAATATCTAATCAGTATATTAGAGGACATCATTGATGGAAAACCTCGAATACATACATATGTTTCCATTAATTAAGAACATTTAATTCATACAGATGATTCTAAATTTTACACATCTTAATAAGTGAATGTAAATTCTAAGGGATACTTATGATATACTTGGTAAATTAATAAGGATTCATGAAAATGACTTAAATTTTCAAAGAGAGTCCCAGAGTAGATAATAATTCCCCCCAAAAAGGGTGTGATGAGTCTGACCTCCCATCCTCTCGAACAATGCACGTTCTTAAGTATCATAAATTTTAAACTTAATGAATTCATGCCTTTGGAAAGCAGGTCCCCTTTGGATAAATAACTATTGAGAGTTTCCGGTTCTATAAATAAATCTACTGGAAACCGCCTGGAAATAGTGATTCTTAAAACTAGAACACATGTTTCAAGGAACTACGAAACAAGGAGGTAGAAAAATTATTATCTGATAGAATCACTTACTCTATCTATGAAAGCTAATGGGTCATTCTAGTGCAGGTAGTTCCCAATAAAACTGGTATTACTGTAATTAAAAATGAAAACAATGAATTGGTTCCAACCCTTGTGTAGAATAGTTGGTGTGTCTTTATAGACTATCTCCAACTAAACCAACACACTAGGAAGGACTATTTCTTATTGCCTTTTATTGAATATATTCTAGAGGATAGTGGGGAATTCACATACTATTTCTTTGATGGGTATTATTGATACTTTTCGATCCATATTACTCCCAAGTATTAAGAAATGACAACCTTTACTTGACCCTTTGACACATTTTCCTGTAGAAGGTTTCCATTTGGCCTATGAAATGGTCCATGTATTTTCCAAAGATGCATGGTTAGTATTTTTTGGATTACCTAGAGAATTTCATGGAAGTATTCATGGATTATTTCACTATTTATGGATCCTATTTTGATCAGTGTTTGAGTAGTCTTGGTTCTGTCATACGTTTCTATATTGAAAATAATATTGTATTAAATTATGAGAAATGGCATTTCATGATGTGAAAATTTATAGTACTTGGTCATGTCATTTTTGGGGATGGTATCCATATAGATAAATCAAAATTGGATTTCATTTCTTCTCTACCTTTCCCTAGGAATGTGTGTGATGTGTAATATTTTCTAGTTTATGTTGGATTTTATCATCATTTAATTTGTGACTTATTAATATTTTACTACCCCTCTTCCTATTACTCTAAGAAGAATTTTTTTTGATAAATAATGTGAATATGATTTTAATAAATTGAAATGGAGTCTCAAATCATCCCTGGTAATCCAACCACCTTAGTGGGATTTACCATTTGAGCTCACGTGTAACACTGTTAATGATATAGTTGGGGAAGTATTATCAAAAAGGTTTAATCAATATTCACATGACATAGGCTATGCATCACACAAACTAGACCCTTACTAAGAAAAATACACTACAAATGAAGAATAAATCCTTTACATTGTGTTTACCTTAGATATATTCAAGTCATACCTTTTAGGGTTCAAAGTCATTATGTTCTCGGACCATGCAACCCTCCGATATCTCATTAAGAAACCGAAATCCAAACCATGTCCCATTCAATGAATTCTACTACTTCAAGAATTTAATATATAAATAAGGGATAAAAAGGATCCAAAAATGTGGTGGATGAAAATATCATTAGGATCCTACCATACTCAAACATTCAGTCATACCCCTACATTAATATAAATAATATGTTTCCTGATGAGAAATTGTACCGAGTGTAAGATGTTATTCCTTGGTATGCTGAAATTGTAAATTATTTGGAATCATATTTCATTCCTACTTATTTCATCAAAAACCAAGATGATCATCGAAAACATGAGTCTCATTGGTACATTTAGTATGACCCCTACCTTTGGCACACATTTAGTGATCAATTACTTATAAATTTTGTTCCTGATATCAAGTTTCAGTTCTTCCTTAGGTTCTACCACACTCTTTCTTGTGGGGGACACTCTGGTTTCCAATAAAATACTCACAAGTTCCTCAATTCTGGTCTCTTTTGGCCAACACTATTTAGGGATACCCATAATTTCTGTAAATCTTGTCCTCTCTATCAAAAAATAGGGAATGTCTCTAAAATAAATGAAATTACCCAACAACCCTTGCTCTTACATGACATTTTTGATGTTTGGAGCATTGAATTTATGGATACATTTTCCAATTCATTTTTAAACTTTTACATTCTTCTGGAAGTTGATTACGTGTCAAAATGTGTAGTAGAACGAGCTATATGGACATATGATTCCAAGAAAGTTGTGGAATTTTTGAGTACCCAAATTTTTTGTAGGTTTAGATTACCTAGGTTCATCATGAATTACCAGGGTTCTCATTTCTATAAAAAAATGCAATAAATTATGATCGAGGATCTATTATATATCACCCACAAACTAATGGTCAAGATGAGGTGTCAAATAGAGAGGTAAAAAAATTCTTGAAAAAATGGTTCAACCAAACAAAAAATATTGGAGTATTAGACTCAATGATTTATTATAGGCATACCATATTGCCTTTAAAAATCTCATTAACATGTCACAATATCTAGTTTTTAGAAAGAGTTGTCACCTCCTGTAATGACCTGCTAATTCTCATTGGATTGAGAGTACAACGAGTCATTACTTAGACTTAAGAGACATCCACAAGATGAAAAATGATGGAAATAAATTCCAAAGGGTTTCAAATACAAGTGGGGGGGCGATTTACCCTTTAAGAAATAAACCACTAACTAAACAAACCATAACCAAACAACTCACTATATGATTCATGAATAAAATCAAGATAACTTAACTACATTATTCATATCAAAACACTCCAAAGTGTGAAATAGTGGAAGAAAAAACAAGTATCAAAGTAAATAGTGAATAAACAAATAAAGACTCCAAGAAGACCATAAGACTCCATGTTCCCCTAGCTCCATGCTCCCGGATCACCAAACAACCCACGTATCATGAAGTGGTGATAAAAATGTGTGATATGTTACCTTTTCCCCTATCTTGGAAGATATAATCAGTAAAAGTACCAAACTTACAAAGAAGGGGTGTGTATAAAACTCAGTTGGTGACTTCCCTACTCATGTCACAAGGATAGAAGAGTTAGAAACATTTATATAAATTTTTTTATATAAAACAATTTTTCAAAATAGTTTATAACTAAATATAAACAAGTTTCCAAAAACCATTTGCAACAAAAAGAATAAAAGTGTAGTTGAAACCAATTTTTCAACAAGTTATTTTTCTTGAAAAATAACTAAACAAATATTTAAAACCATTTTTCAATATTACTTTGGCATAGGAAAACCATTCTACACATCCACACAACCAACTATGCATTCTTTATTATGACAGTTCCATAGTCATGAGTGGTTTCTCGTCGATCTACCAAGTCATCACTAGGTAATTATATCCCGTGTTCCATTTGAACTTTGGAACTAAGAACAAGGTCATATTTTAAACAATCCCTAGAAATTTAATATGAACTCACACACACTAATATTTCCAAGGATCATGCCAAAACATCTTTTCAATAAAACCACATTTTTATTGAAAATTGTATTTCCATCAAAATCATTTCTAAGTCATACAATTTCAATAAATGACCTTTTTATTGAAACCAAATTTACCAAAAACCCATTTATATACTCCATAAAATCCAAAATTTAAAATCACCATTTTAAATTCAAGAAACTAAAACAAATTTCAAAATAATTCACCAAAATTACACAATATGACCAAAATAATAAATCCTCACTAAAGAAGATTTATTCCAGGAATTGAACTAATATTTCACAATAAATTTAATTAAATTTAATATATTTGAAACTAATCTAATAAATTATAGTAATATAATACGGGAGTTAAGCCACCTACCTCAAAGGTTTTGATGAAAACTGAACATGGATGAAGAATGATCAAGAAAACCAAGTTTATTCTTCAAAAAACTACCTTAGATCTCTTCTCCTAGAAATATCAAGACCAAATATAAACTTATTTGGAATCCTCACTCATAGATCTACCCATAAAAGGCATATATCTAAGAAACCAAGAAGAGAGGAGAAGTGGATCTAAGTAGATCTAAGATAACCCGATAAGAACAATGAAGATCATCACTTACTGCAAGAATTGGACTAGAAAATGCAAAGGGAGGGATTCATATTGGTTACAAAATTATTGGGAGAGGTTCTAATACCTTTAATAGAGTGGAATATAAAATTAGGGGCACATAAAAGCAAAAAATAAGGATTTATGTCAAAATTAAGTGAGATCTTATTTTTAAGGATCTAAATTTGACTATGTGCATGGTTAAACCATACAGTTAGACAAACTTTGCACTAACCGTGCGTTAGATAATGCCTTAAGGAAACCCTTGCATGAACTCCTGACATAGTCTCCCTAATCTTGCATACACTGTGCCGAAGATTCTGTCCAAAAATTTCTAGTGCGCACAGTTTCTTCTGGGATTTATGCAAGGTTTAGAAAAACCATGCACAGACCATACACCTCTCCTTTAGCCCCAAAAACTTATTCAAAGATCTCCCAAATCTCCTAACCTTCACCCTTAAACCTTATAACCATAAGAAGAAAAAGTTAAGGGTTACATAATAGAAAACGATGGTACTAAATTCTCCCCACCATTGGTATTTCCATCCCTAGAAAGTAGAAAACAATCCTATCCCTAAAAGAGTTATGGACATTTCTCTTTAATTTCCTTCTCCCATTCCCAAGTCTCTTCCTAAATCTGACCGTGTTGCAATAAAACTGACACTAGACCTATGTAATTTCTAAGAAATACTTTCTATTGCCCATCCAAAATCTGCACCAGGATATGTGCCAATGAAGCATCTAACTCTAGGTCAACATGATATCATCTGATCACATGGTCAGGATTAGGCTGATACTTTTTCAACTGAGATATGTTGTACAAATTATGCACCGCACTAAACCATGGTGGTAATTTCAACTGATATTCCACCTCTCCAACCCATATCAGTATCTCTAAAGGGCCAATTTACCAAGGATATAACTTTCCCCACTTCCCAAAACAACGATGTCTAATACTTAGAGAGATCCTCAAGAATAAATTATTACTCAAGAAAAATGAAAACGACTGTCGAAGATGATACACATAAGATTTTTGATGACTCTGAGCCATCTAAATCCTCCTTCTAATCAACTGAATCTTCTTTATTGTTTCTTGGACAAGAATAGGAAAAACTAGTGAAGTATCACCTATTTCAACCCAACATAGTAAAGAACGACAAGGAATCCCAAAAAATTCTTCAAAAAAAACCATATTTATCGAGGCTTGATAGATGTTATTATATGAGAACTCAACTAATGGAATATTCTCCTCCCATGAGCCACAAAAATTCATGACACAAGCCCCAACATGTCTTCCAATGTCTGTATCATCTGTTTGGATTGTCTGTCCGTCTGAGGATGATACGCCATACTCATAGTCAACTGAGTTCCCAAGGATTTATCAAAGGATTTCCAAATAAAATATGTGAACCTCAGATCTCTATCTGAAATGATCAAAACTAGTATTCCATGTCTCTTTACCACTTCTCATATATATATTTTGGACAGATCCACCACCGTATGAGTTTCAAAAATTGGAATTAAATGAAACAACTTGGTAAGATGATCCAGTATCACCTATATGACATCATGTTTCCCAACCATTCTTGGGAGACTTGTAAAAAAATCCATAGTTATCTGCTCTCATTTACACACTGGAATCGGTAAAGGCAGCAATGTACCTGCTGGTCTCTGGTGCTCTGCTTTAACCTAGTAATAAGTTAAGCACCAAGAGACGAACTCGTCCATTTTATTTTTCATACCACTCCACCAAAACTGTGCCTTCAATTCCCTATACATATTCTGTGTTCCTGGATGTACAACCCACATCGAATGGTGGTAAGCATGAAGAAGTTGTTCCTGACAAGCCCTAGGTAAAATCATCTGATATTTGAACCACATGACCAAACTACCATCCAGTTTCTATCCCTCAATAGTCTCCCAATCATTTATTTTTGAACTAATAATCAAGCATTATGTATTAGATGTTTGTGAATCCGTAACTATCTTTACCAGATCAGGAACCTCAGACTGAAAAAAAACTGCAACATCAACTCGGTCTTTAAATTCCACATTCATATCATCTTGGATAAACATCAAATACCATTCATATGATGCTTATTTTTAAAACTAAGCATATTAATTTTTTATCAATTCATCCTCCATCGAATTCCCTTTTCCCGATGTGTACATCAATTCAAATTAAACAATCTAGAGATACTTTATCCATCTAATTTTCCACAGATTTAAATCTCATTGTGAGAAAATGTGTTTCAACATTTTATGATCTGTAAACATTGTGAATTTCTCACCAAATATATAATGTATCCAAGTCTTCAAAGCATGAATGACTGCTTCTAAATCCATGTCATGTGTGGGTTAGTTCTTCTCATGAACTCTTAACTTCCTTTAACCATAAACAACCACTTGGGATCCTTGCATGAGAACACAACCCAACCCAGATCCCAAAGCATCACAATACACCACATATACCTATCCTAATTTTGGAAAAATAATGATAGGTGTTAATTTAAGATGAACTTTAATATCTAGGAATGACTTATGGCATTCCTCAGTCCATTGGAATGGAGTATTATTCTCTATCAAGGTTTTAATTGGCAAATATAGCCATGAAAGGTCATGCCCAAAGCTTCAATAATAAACACATAGACCAAGAAAACTTAATATCTCAAAGAAATTCTTTGAATGTTTCCACGAGATCACAACTTCTATCTTTTCACGGTCCACTGAGACAACTTTTTCCGAAATCACATGGCCGAGAAAGCGTACCTCTTGTATCCAAACGTCACACTTAGACAATTTGGCATACAAACGATGATCTCTCCAGATTCCAAACACTTTCACCAAGTGTTTCTCGTGCTCAAACCTTTTCCTTGAATACAACAAGATGTCATCCATAAACACCATAAAAAAATAATCCAGATATATTTAAAATAACCAATTCATTAAATCCTCGACGAACGTTTGTTTATTTGTAAGACTGAAAGGTATTACCACATATTCATAGTGGCTATATCTACTTCTGAAAGTTGTCTTCAGAATATCATACTTTCGAACCTGTAATTGGTGATATCCTAATCACAAGTCAATTTTATAGAACCATTGATCTCCCCTCAATTGATCAAAAAGATAATCAATGCGTGGTAGTGGATATATATTCTTTATTGTAACTTGGTTAAGCTTATGATAATCAATGCACAACTGAAGAGTTCTATATTCTTTATTCATGAACAAGACCGATGTTTCCCATATAGATGTGCTCATTCAAATGAAACACTTACTTTCTATCTCCTCCAACTGAACTTTCAATTCCCTTAACTCTATTGGTACCATCCTATAAGATGGAAGGGAAATAGGACTAATCCCTTGGAGGATATCAATCGTAAAATCCACTTACCTTATAGAAGGTAACCTTGAGTAGTTCTTGGGAAAGATATCTAGAAATTGATCCAAAACTACTGGAAAACTTGTATCCTCGATCTGTTCTATCAATGCCAATGTTAACAACAAAAACTGGTAAGAGATTGTTCCCACCGTTGGTTACAACAAGTCTTTTGTACCTGCCTTCAAAAGCCTTTGTCATATGAAGAGATGTTGGATTCCATCATTAGTTGTGAAACTAACTGTTCTACGATAATAGTCGATGTAAGCCTTGAACATTATTAACCAATCCATACCCAGGATTAAATCATAGACATCCTTATCCAACATCTAGAAGTCCCATTTTAGCTCAACTCCATCAACATTTATAGTACATGTTCTACACACAAAGGCTTGAAAATCTCTTTTACTAAGAGGAGTGTGCAGTTTTAACATAGAAGGAACCATTTCCAATTTTAAACATAGTAGGTCAACAACATGAGAAGAAATGAAGGAGTGAAATGAAAAGGTGTCAAACAAAACTTTCATAGAGGTAGAATTAAAATGAATCATACCTCTCAATGTAGATGGTCCATCCTGATCATCAATGATCATCTACTCAGCTCTATAAAACTAATTTTTCACTGCACTCTGCTCATTGTTGACATGCTGAGATTGTGCTCGTTCTGTCAAAGAATATAGTGTTTGTGATTCCTAAGAAGTGTCTCAAGAACCTGAACTTAGAGAAATGAGACAAAAGAACTTAAGATTTCACATCTTTTTGCAATTATGGAATTCTCTTGGTGGTGCTGCACACTCCTGCTTGATGTGACTTAGTGAACCACACTGAAAATATCCAAGCATGCTCTTGGGTCATGGAGGAAGGTTATTTTCTCCTGTGGTCTGATTCTAATGTGTTCTACCTCCTCAAGAATAAGTGTCTCAATTACTATTCATCTTAGTGCTAGAGTTCTAAAATCCTCTAGAGAAGACAACCATACATACTCCACTTGGATTTTGAGCAGTGACAGATATAGTAAAAAGATTATCTGGTTTCATTCCCAACTCAATGTTTTGAAAATCTTGAGTGATGCTTTGGACCAACTATTGGTTAACTTGTGGCTTAGGTGCAACCACATTCTCACTGGCCTCTTCCAACTGGTTTCTATGATACATACCTGGTTCCATTTATAAACAAACAACAAACTCAGTAAGTCTCACTCCCTAGAAACTTATTGAATTATCATTTCAAATTATATCACATCAACCATCACAACCTTGTTTTCCAAAAACAACATTTTCCACATTCAACCATTTTTTAAAAAATCCCCTTTATTCACTTTTGAAAATCAAAACATTTTCAGAATTAATCTTTGATACTCTTTTCAAAATAATTCATTTGAAAACAAATTCTTCATTTTTCAAATACTTACACCTTGCACAAAATAAAAAATCATTTATCCAAATGAAGTATACAATCCTAGAGGGATGTAATTCCTCTATAATGCATGTCATGCTCGTCTATTTGGCTAAACCCATGAAAATGAGATTCCAAAATCATATAAGTGTCTCCAAAACACTTATGTACCCAACTCCTTGGTAACTTTAAGTTCAACATAAAAATTTTATCTTTGTATTTTTATGCTCTACGTTTCATGTCTCGATAATCCTAATCCTTTATAATATCATAACCCAAGGAATAGACAAGAACAACTTTACACTCCAAGACCAAGAAACTAAATACTACTTGTTATGTCACATACATAACTTATATTAAAGGTAAATTTCATTTAATTTCTATTAATTCTTTGTTTTAGGGGTTTCCCATTCATTTCTGGAGGAAATGGTGAGTTTTCATGATTTGGGCCAAATCGAGAGCCCATTTCCAGATTTAAAAACCAATTTTGATTATTTTATAACTATTTCATTTTTAAATATTTTTCACCCATTACACTTCTAAAATAACCTCCACTGACCTTTTAACACCAAAAATGAATTTTGGACCCCTTAGGAATCCATAAAAATGGGGTATTTGGGTTTTTATTTAAGAATTGGCCCAACCCAAAAGCCCATTTTCCAGTTTTAAACTATTTCATTAAGTTTTTAATATATTATTCATTATAATGAATTTTTTGGTGATTCCACATCCCTCCAGACCCTATGAAGCCTAGGAGAGCTCCCATTTCCTTACCCTCTTCCTTGTATCTCTTTGAAATCTAGAATTAGGGAAGAACTTCATAGGGTGTCTCAAATCGGCCAGAATTGAAGAGGTAACTTCATCACTTCTTAAATCTCTCAATTCTTACTCTTTTCCATACATTACAATTCCTAAATGAACTCATAATTTTTTTTTTCTAACAACCCTTGAATTTTGGCCGTTTTAAATTTTAGATACTGTTGTTTGAGAGTGATTACTTCCGGATACTTCAAGTAAGTGAGTCCATTTCTTTCTTCTTTCAAATTGCTTAGGGTTTAATTTGTTTTTACTAGGGTTTATTCCCTCTTACTTGAAGTACCAAATGACCAGGGGGTATTATTTTGAAAATAAGGTTTAACCTTGGGTTTTAGTTTCCAATTATTGTGGTTTTAGGTTTGATCTAGGTCCCTCTGGGTGCGGTGGTGGTGCGATTTGATTTTCGCACAAAGGATTCAAAGTTTTAACTAATTTGTTAGGTGATTCCATATGTATGTAATCTATGTGAATTTAATTTCTATTTTTATGAAATTTTCATGTTCATTTAATTTTATGGTTGCTGAAAAAAAATAGTTTTAGTGGTTTTTGTAACGCAAATGAATTTTTAATGACAATTTTAGGTGAAATTGGGGGGTTTTCATGGAAGTCTCTTGTTGGTTCTTTTGGGTTTGCCCTATCAATACTTATTTTATTTTATTGGGATGTAATAGGGATGAAAATACTGTTTTGAATGTTTATCCCTTTTTTTGTTGCAAAAGTTGGTTTTAATGGTGTTGTGGAACTTGTGAACTTTAAGTGTCATGTTTGTTTAAAAATGGAAGTTTTACAAAGATTACATTTCTTGGTTCACATGGGGCTTCCCTAAAAATTGTTTTTTTGGTTTCATTGAAATGTATAGGGATGCCTTTTATGTTTTTGTAACTTATAGGTGAGCATATAGTGTGTAAATTGGGGTTTTCAGGAAGTGTTGGGTGCAAACCAATGCGGGTTTTTGAGAAATTGTTTTTTGAAAAATCAAAGTGTTTTATTGTGTATTTTAAATGGTATAAAGTGTGTATAGCTACTATATTGTTTTTAAGTGACCAATATTGGTCATTTTATATGAAAATTGATGCATGTGGCATGATGAATTTGTTTGTGCACAAATGGGGAAGCCCAGGTACCTAGGTGGGGCGGATGTGTACTAGTACGACTAGTTGACCAGATGAGTTTTGTCCCTATTTCACCTAGAATTTGGATAATGACAACTCTAACTAAACTATGTGTATTATTATTGGAGACCACTAGGTTATTGGTATGTTCCCTACTAGTGGCTCATTCACAAGAATGGATTTTTCTATGGTTACTTTACACCGAGGTACGAGGTTCATAGGGCCCGAGACAACCTAGTGCCTATGGGTGTTCCCGATTTTGTTGCTCATTGGATTTGTGGTATTTACCAATATAATAGGATGTGTTTGGAAGTACATTAATGTAGATAAAATTTTTATTTTAATGTGTTAACATTCTGAAATTATTGGATTGAAAACTGTTTTCAATTGAAAGTTGCATTTCTTGGAATTTTAACACTCTTTCACCTTGTGTATTAAAATTGCTTATTTTGTTCACATTGTATTGCATGCTCTTTGGAATAATCTGGTGGTATCCTATTGGGCTTAGGATCACACCCTACTTACACCCCTTTTGTGTAAGTATACCATATTATGCTTGACTCAGGTAAAGGGAAGGCTAAGGGTGATGGCGGTTCAGGGTGTTAGTCCCCATCGCTGGGGCGAAGTTGTGGCGATGACTTGCGGGTGATGACCCCATTGTTGTGTGGAGTCCTTGGGGATGTCTTTCTGTTGTCATTATTTTTATTTGTACCACTTGTAGTGTCTTTAAACAAATTTATTCAGATCTGGTTTTGTTAAGAATTGTTTAGCTTGGAAATTTCAGATTCTTATTATTGTTTTTTTTATGTTTTATGCTTTCATACTCAGGTAAATCGTTCCCAAACTATATTTTTTGATACCCGAGAACTTGTGCAACCCATGGGGATAGGGAATTCCCTTAGGTCCTTGGCACGGGATGGGTTTGGTTCTTGTAATAGTGGAAACCAAATTCAGTTAGTGACAAAATGGTATCAGAGGAGGTTAAAGTTTTTGGGTTATATTTCTATTTTGGGATGAGTCGGGATAGACAGGAGATATGAATGTTGGGGATTGGGGTTTTGGTTGTGAGTAGGGTTCCTGGCCCGCACCTCTCATGACAGACCTTGAGTCACCAGAGGATGTTGTAATTTACGGATTGACTTCACTTCCAGGTGAGACATGTGGGCTGCAGACCACACGTGGACATCAGGAGGAGGTGGAGTAGTTGTTTCTTTTATTACTTTAATGTGTTTAGAATATTTATATTTGACGTATTTGATTAAAATTTTCAGAATTGTGGTATTGACTATTGTTTTGTGACTGTTTCATTTTGTAGCAACATGCCTACCCGCACTACAGGAAATAGCACCTATACCTACGGTTTTAAACCGTGGGTATAGCCCTTGAAACCGTGGGTATAGGATATACCCACAGTTTCAAGAACCTCTGACTGTAGTGCCGTCGTAATAGGGCTATACCCACAGTTTTCATAGAATAGTGGGTTTAGATGAAGAAAAATTCACATTACCCACGTTTTGACAAACTGTAGGTATAGACATCTATACCCACGGTTTGAAAACCGTGGGTATAGTGATTTAAATCTCGCCATATGTACCCATGGTTTGAAAACCGTGGGTATAGTGATTTAAATCTGGCCATATGTACCCACAGTTTGAAAACCGTGGGTATACTAAATTAAACTCCCAGAATGTACCCACAGTTTGGAAAACTGTGGGTATAGACTTGTTCCCCAGGCAGCTGCAACTCCACCTCCCTACCGTTCTGCACCTACAGACATATCAATCCTACCATTCAAATATATCAGAAATCAAAAATAATATGAAAATACCTACTCTAGTATATCAATCCCAACATGAAAATACAATGAAAATTAGAGGACCTCGTCAAAGCATCTTGACTAAAAAACAGAGGAAGAATCACATTCTTACCAAACACCGTACTACTGCATGTGCACCTGTGCAAGCTTGCTGGTGGAGTATCCCACTAAACTGGTGAACTTCCTTTCACCAGAAATAACATTCATATCTGCAGAGTCGACAAATCCAACATTATGTATCTATTGAAAGGAAGAGAAAAAATTATCTCAAACCCATAATTGTGGTGAAAAGAAAGCAGTAATGAAATGAAACGCGGTCAAAAATCAGCTAATAAATCATGTAGATGTAACGAGTAAACGAGCAAAGCACTGAGACTGGACATGCTCATAAAGTTTTGAACTTTAAATTTAAGAAGTAATATGTAAAAGACAATGAATTGTTCAGACAAAAGAACTTACAACAGAATTCATGTTAACAATTAGACTTGGAGAATCTCTAATAAGAGATGGAAAGAGAAAAACTGTAAGTAATGCTGGAGCCAAATGATTCACTTGCATATGTTGCTCGTATCCATCCTCTGAAAAATTCTGTTGTTCTAATTATAATAAAATGTTATCTCATGTTGAGTTATTTTTGTAAGATTCCTCAACCCTATCACAACCTGAACCACTTTATGTCTAACCCAAACCTGTTTAACTCATGTCATGTCCAGATATCATGTCAAGTTAAAAATTATCACCTCCAATTGAGGCAAACAGAAAATAATTTTAAAAAATCTAATACATAAATATGATGCCCCCATCAAACAGTATTAGCCTCCTACAATGAACATTAAAAACCTATGATCAAAACACATGAAGGAATAATAAGTCATTTACAATTGGAATTCCCAAAGCCTTAAGATCCCCATCACCCATGTGTAACAGGGCTGCCATGTCAACCTAGAAAACATGAAAACATGAAAACATTAAAACAGAAAAGAAAGAATGTGTAGACATGAGTTGAATTCAAAAGCTAAAATAAATAACCCTCACCTATGGTTAACAATTAATAATTAAAATATTAACAACGTATTAATGCGCTTATGTTAGTTTATTTCTCCGACCAAGAGAACTAGATTAACCTAGGCAGAATCAATGGACTTGACCATAGAGAAGTTCATGATTTTAGAACGATCTTGCAGCCAATTTATTAGACTCATTCATGAATGAAAGAGGTGGACATATCTTGTTAAACATACATTGAAATTGATATCTCACTTCTATGTTTATTAATTGTCTTTAAATATCATTTAAATTCTTGTTTTAAAATTTTGTTTGAACTGATTTTTTCTTAAAAATCACCAGGTTAACAATTAAGTAATGTCAGGCTCTTGCAGATCACTCGTGTTCCTTGTGGGATCGACCTTGGACTCACGTTGTTCTACACCTTATTAGTATAGTGAAGGATCAAGTATATTCATAAATTCTAAACTTGATAGTCAATTGAAAGTAAAGACATCGGTCGACGAGTCAAGTAACTTCACCCGTTTCAATTATAGAAATACCATTTTATCCTTAAATCAATACTTGTACATCTCTTCTAGTTTCAAAATCATAGGTCTCATATGGGTACACAAACATGTACATGAAAATTAAGGCATTGTTCTAGAAGTTCCATAGAATCATCATGTGCTTTATTTAGTGTTTTAACAAATTCATTCTAGAGTGACTTGGATGAGACCCTTTTCTTCTATCACCAGGCCTAGTGAACCAGTATCTTCCAAGAGGAACCTGACCCATTTCAAATATAGTTATCTAATTTTAATTTTTTGATGGTTAAATACATGATCACCCCCCTCCCCCCTGCCCAGCCCCTCCCCATCCCTCCCCACTGCCCAGCCCTCACCCTCCCCCTGCCCATCCCTCACCCTACCCAGCCCTCCCCATCCCTCCCCACTGCCCAGCCCCTCCCCATCCCTCCCCACTGCCCAGCCCTCACCCTCCCCCCCTGCCCAACCCTCACCATCCCTCCCCACTGCCCAGCCCCTCCCCATCCCTCCCCATACCTCCCCACTACCCAACCCTCACCCTCCCCCCTTCCCAACCCTCACCCTGCCCAGCCCTCCCCCTCCCCCTTGCCCAGCCCTCCACCTGCGTAGCCCTCCCCCTCCTCCCTGCCCAGCCCCTCCCCCTCCCTCCCCCCTACCCAGCCCTCCCCCTGCCCAGCCCTCCCCCTCCCCCTGCCCAGCCCTCCACCTGCCCAGCCCTCCCCCTCCCCCTGCCCAGCCCCTCCCCTCCCTCCCCACTGCCCATCCCTCCCCCCTGCATAGCCCTCCCCCTGCCCTGCCCCCTCCCCCTCCCCCTCCCCCTCCCCCTGCCCAGCTGTTTCTTTGCCCATCCCCCCTCTCCATCCCCCCTGCCCAGCCCCTCCCCCTCCCTCCCCACTGCCCATCCCTCCCCCTGAATCACCCTGCATGAAATATGTAGATGCATGACATGTTTTATTTGGATGCAAACCCAACCAGGTAAGGTACTGAAACTGTTAGAAAACATCCTAAAATTTTGATAAGGTACTACAACTCACTGTATTACAGAACATATTATAACAGAAAACAAATCTAAAATCGGATGTCCAACTAAATATGTTCCCTTAAGGTATGTTTATTTAAGGTAATACAACTCATTGTAATACAAAACAGATTATAACACAAGAAATACCAGACAAACTCATGAAGAATGTGATTATCACTGTATCATTTACTGCTTGAGTTGTAAAAAATATAAACTTCCATACATCCTATCCTGTTGAAGAGTTAGTTGGGAAAAAATACCTTTATCAATCCTCGCTGAGACATAAATGATACACATCTCTTATGTTTCTTGTCCATGCTTGTAAATCGAAGGCATTCATTCCATCAGCCCATGCACAATCACCAATATTTCGGTTCATCGCTATGCTGGGATGATAACAATCAATGTATGTCTAGAAACTCTTAGACATGACCCAGAAAAATCAATATATAGTGGATTCAATAGTGAAAACATATCACCTGCATTCATATGTTGGATGAAAGGGAGGTTAACTCCATGATTTTACGACCAATAACCTACATTCATATAGTGTGTAAATGCAAATGAAAAATGATGCATAGTAGGGAGGTTAATTCCACAATTTTAGGAAAACATACCTGTTGTAGAGATCTAGCACTTATTAGTGCAAGATTCCCTTGATCTCTTTATGTGCAGAGTGAGTCACCTGCAATATATAAATAAAAATAAACAGTATTCATCTTAAAAGATGATGTGCGTAATAACGTATGAAAAAGTATTATGCGAAGGGAAATACTAAAAATTGTCTAGGAGATTATTTCAACGATATTACGAGAACATACCTATTGCGGGGTGAGCAACACATCAGTCAAGATTTGATTGAAGTGGTTGCTCTGGGCGGTTTTGTTAACATCCACCTCACCCGTGCACTTGCTTTGTGTTTCCAGAGCACCCTTCAAGAACACTTTCAGCTTCCAGAATATTGATCCACTCTGCATCCCACATACCAATTATGGACTTTATTAGTAGAAAATCCAAGGTGCTTAATTAACTTCCATGCCATGTAATGATTGGAGGGAATATCTGCACCATCAGGAAGAAAGTCCTTCAAAAATGTAAGAATATAATCAATGGTGGTATTAGAAATCCCATACATGGTTTTTCCATGATATAACCACATTAAAAATTCCAACTTGGTCATTTTAGTACATTCTTGATATACTGGAGTTCTGACATCATCCAATAAATTTTTCACTCTCTCAACATCATTGTCTTCAACATTTTCCTCATGTGTACTAATATCATTGTCTTCTTTCACCGAAATGTTATCTCTCTCGCAATGATGCACATATGGAAACCGGTCAAATATCCAATTCTCCATGTCACTTTGTTCATTTCTTTTATGAACAGTCGAAGATTGACTCGTCTCTCCATGGTGAAACCAAACATTATAGTTAGCTTGAAATACAAATTTTGTTAAATGGTAACTAACTTCTTCTCATCTTAACCATGGTCTTCCAACACAATTATAGCAGGGACACTGTATACATCCTCCATTTGACACATTGTTAAATGAAAAATCTAAAAAATTATCCAAATTACTTTGAAACTCGGTTGAAATCCGATCGGTACGATACATCCAGCTTTTATCAATTCTATAACAAGAAAAAAAATTATCATTCAATCAACAATGTAAATAATATTTATAAAATTCATTACAATCAATTTTATTATTAAATTAATCAATGCATATTAGTAGCTAGCAAAACATATTTAATGACAAGAGGAGTCCATGATTGAATAAGTAGCAATAATAAGAATGATCAGGATAAACCATCTTTCCATATTTATTTTCCATGTAAATCTAGAAAGGATCACATTGGATATCATTTTAAATCCTAAACCTGGATAAGAAATCCGAGATCTATTTCCTTTACAAGGATAATAAATAATATCTAGCAATAATAAGAATAACAAAAAACAAATGATAAATTATATTTAAATCTCAAGGACTGATTAAATTCTATGTAAATGGTTTGGTTTCTTGGCTTAAAAAATCATGCTCTAAACCATTACATGTTGTTCAATCACCTTTAAATATAACATTGAAATGTTACGTTAATACATAGTAAAAAACTTTAATTTTAAAAAAAATATTTAACTAATTGTTTTTCATAATTTATGGAACATACATTAATTTTTATATTATGGAACATACACTTAGTTTGTTCATCCACATCACCTACCCCTAAACGAACAATTTCCACATCATTCCCCTATATTTTTAAATCTTGGTTGACATCAATTTTTATATTAATTATGATGATGTTCACTAAGGTGTATCAAGTAGTGGGATTTAACCCATCACTCTCCACACAAAAGGGAAATTATCCACTGTTTACTCCTCCTTTGAGGGTTGCATTAGGGTCATTTATCTGACCCCTGGTCATATTAGTCCATTTTGTCTTATGAAACTTATGGTTTTTAACTTCTTTTATCGTAAATTCCCCCTACCCTGGTCTATGAATAGTGACCATAAGGGAATTTCCAATCATACTTGTCGAGAAGACCCAAAATGAAATAGGTGTATCTCATAGTGGGAGGAATGATTGGGATATTGACCATTGATAATTATCTTCAAAACTAGAGAAGATTAATTCCTTTAGGGGTGATAATAATGATAAAAATTACCCTGGACCTATGGAATGGGAATGATTTGGGGCTGTTGTTGGCACTTTTTGATCCCATTTTTGAGGATATAAGGAATCCAATCAAGGATTTTATGGATCCTAAGATGGAAATTGAGATATAAATTCCCCCATACCTAGATGTTGGTGTTGATATAAAGCCACCACTGATTTCTCTAGGACATAAGGAATCCAATCAAGGATTTTATAACATAAGATTAGTGAATTGTTGTGTCATTTCACACATATTACTACATCATGTATGGATCATAAAATTTCTGATCTATCATTATCTGTAACCCCATTTTTAGAACTTCCATCGCCCATGAAATTCAATCTTATAAGAGAATATTTTCTTATTCCACACCTACCTATTGATTGAGAACCATTTACAACTTCACATTCCACATATAGAGTACCACACCAGTATCTCCATCCTATAAATAACATACATTTTCATATATTTTAATTTTTATCATTAATTATAATATATTTATTTGTCTTGTTATTAATTTATGAAGATATGTATTCGGAGATGAGGACTATTAGCATACATAATATATATAAGTTGATATTTATGATAACCCCAACAATATCATAAATAATTCCCAATTTTAATAATCTATAGATATCTATGTGACACTTAAATCAACCAATATCTACAACTTCAAATCCTAGAGGTTAATCATTACACTTGGTAACCCCTATAATCAACCAAGAATCATCGATATCCTCCCATAACATTAATGGAGAATCACAAGTAAAATTACCTTGTTTAAGAGATGTCGAGGTGGAGGCGAAGGCCAGGAGGTCCAGGTCGGGATCTGGGATGCGGATCCGGGATGCGGAGCCAGGAGGCGGAGCCGGGATGCGGAGCCGGGATGCGGAGCCGGGAGGCAGAGCCAAGAGGCGGCGCCGGGACGCGGAGCCGGGACGCGGAACTGGGATGCGGAGCCAGGGAGGGGAGTCAGAGAGGGGAGGAGAGGGCCGGGAGGCGGTGGTCGGGGAGGGTAGGACAGGGCCGAGAGTAAGGGTCGAGGAGGTAAGGTTGAATGGGGGGAGCGCCGAGTGAGGAGGAGCCCGATACTTCGGGCAGGATGATGTTTTAATACCCACTGTTTGAATAAAACTGTGGGTAAAGATAAATAAAAACAACCTATTCCCACGGTTTATAAAACCGTAGGAATATATGTGTGGGGATAAACCCCATTCCCAGTAGTGCCGAAAAGCTCCCACGCGCCCACAGGAGGAAGGTGAAGAGAGTTCTCCCACACCGATTGATCAGAGCCTCATGAAGGCTGTGGTTTGGGCTATCCAAGCTTTGGGACAGAGACCAGATCCTACTCCTATTCCTGTTAGGGCAGAAGAGACAGGTCCTAGAAAAGATAAAGCACAAGAGTTTCTGAAAAAAATTCTCCTTCCTTCCGAGGTAGCTCAGAACCCCAGGAAGCATAAGAATGGCTCGAGAAGATCGAGCGTATGTTTGAGTTCTTGGAAACACCTGAGGAGCTTAGGGTGAAGTGTGCCTCCTTTCTATTGGAGGGTCCCAGCCGTAAGAGGTGGGAGTCCGTGCTTCAGGCTGGGAAGAATGAGCAGATGCGCTGGGGAGATTTCAAGGCTGTCTTCAATGAACAGTACTACCTGAGGTGTGGCTTATGCTAGGTCTATAGAGTTCATGGAACTTGTTCAGGGTAATCTATCTGTGATGGAGTATTCCAACCATTTCACTAATTTGGTTTAGTATGCTCCAGAAATTGTCTCTAATGAGTAGGTGAAGGCCCATAGGTTTGAGAAAGGCTTGCGACTAGAGATATATTCCCAGGTGTTCTTGTTTAAGTTGAGGACCTATGATGAGGTCATTGATTGGGCGTACATGGTGGAGATTGATAGGAAAGGAAGGTTTGGTTTCTATGGTTCAGTATCAGCAGTGGGTAGTGACAGCTCCTCAGAGAAGAAAATGAAGCAGGAGGATCATTTGAAGAAAGGAGGGGGCAGTTCAGGCCACTCTTCCAGGCAGTTTTCTTCTGCGGCTTCTAATGCGAGATCGGTCATGTGCCACTAATGTGGGAAGCCCGAGAATATTTTAACATCATGTACACTTCCTCCAAATCCTTGTTACCATTGTGGAGGTATGGGTCATTTTTAGTTCTTCTGTAGTGTGGCGCGTCCACTCCCAAGTGGGGAAGGGTCAGTGGCTTCAAGAGGAGTGCTAGCACAGTCCGAGCCGTCGAGGACTGGGGGATCTCGATTTGGCGGTCGTGGTGGTAGGGCTGGATCATCTTCTGGGCAGATCCAGTTCAGGGCACAACCATAGACTAGAGTTCTTCCTCAGGCAGATATTGGACATCTCCATGCAGTGGATCAGGCACCAACAGGAACAGAGGCGGGACCATCGAAAATTTGAGGTACCATTCTGATTGCATCTTCTATAGCTACTTCTCTTTTTGATACTGGTGACTCTGTTTCATTTATTTCTACCCATTTTGTGGACATGATTAATTTTCCAACTGATTTGATGTGTTTCGTGATGGAGTTGGTGACACCGCTGGGAAAAGAGCAGGGCCTCAGGTGCCCCTCGTGTGCGCTTTCCATGTCAGGGGTTGAGATGGAGTGGGACCTCCTGGTTCTAGATATGGAACTGTTTGAAATAATACTTCACATGGATTTTCTAGTACACTTCTAGGCACACATCGATTGCTATAGACGGCATGTGAGTTTCACTGCATCTGATGGGAGTCATCAGGTTTTTTGTGGTGAATGGGATCCTCGGTCAGGTCGCGCAGGTCCTCCACTCCCAGATTTGGGAAGTGTTATCTTCTAGTTATCTTCACTCATGCTAGATTATGGTATTTTCCATGAAGGTGCACTACCTCATGTAGTGAATGAGTTTCTGGAGGTATTCTTGGATGATTTTTCAGGTTTTACCCAGAGCAGGATGTGGAGTTTTCGATTGATCTAGCACCGGGAACACAACCGATATCTCTTCCCTCATATCGTATGGCCCCCACTAAGCTGGGGGAATTAAAGATACAGTTGGAAGACTTAGAATCCAAAGGATTCATTTGCCCGAGCATCTCTCCTTGGGCCGCTTCTGTGTTGTTCGTGAAAAAGGATGATGGATCCCTCCGGTTGTGCATTGACTACCGGAAGATGAATAAGGTAACAATTAAAAAAATACCCTTTTCCCAGAATAGATGGTTTTTTTGATCAGTTGAATGGGGAAAAGTGTGTTGAGTGAAAAGTTATCTTTTGACTTCTATATTTTATTTTGGAAATCACAAATGTCTTTTTAATTGTATCGTACTGACTCTGTCAATCGTATCGTACTGACTCTGTCAATCGTATCGTACTGAATCTGTCAATCGTATCTTACTGAATCTGTCAATCGTATTGTACTGACTCTGTCAATCGTATCGTACTGACTCTATCAATCGTATCATACTGACTCTGTCAAATGTATTGTACTGACTCTGCTATTCATACTTTCATTACTTGTTTTGGTACTTGGTCAAAAACACTAGTTTCATATGAATCATACCATTGCTTATCATCGACATATATCTTGTTTTAACCAATACGATGTCATTTAGTTAGTTACAAAATAATCAAAACGATGTCGTGCTTTCTGTTTCAATATGACCGTTATGATGCCATGTGTCCATGTCCCTCCGAGTTTTATGGAGAAATATGACCGTTGGAGGCAACATGACCATTGGAACCCGAGGCCTATAAATAGGAGGTCATTTAAAGCTGAGAAAGAACAACGAATGAGACTTTGTGGAACAACTGTGATACTATACTTCTATCAAGTTCTTGAGAGAGAAACTATGACTTCTCTCATCTTCTTTGTGCGTCTGATCATCGTATCGAGGGCTTTCAAGTGATTGAAAGACAGAGGTTCTGATTACCTACAAAATCGAGGGCTTCTAGGGATAGGAAGACAGACAGACCGATCATCGTATCGAGGGCTGCTGGGGATAGGTAGACGGACGTTCTGATCATCGTATCGAGGGCTGCCAGGGATAGGCAGACAGACAGTCCGATCATCGTATCGAGGGCTCACCAAGGTGTTGGTGAGACAGACCTTTTATCCTAGGTGAAAGGATAACCCTTCTCTTTGGGTTAAAAGAATTGTAATTCTTTTACTTTTCCGCTGCTAATTGTATTAGAAAGGAAATTGTTTTTGTTTCCTTTTCCATCTCTTATACATTTTTAATTGTTTCAATTACATCCATTCTATTACATATTGTATTGATTGATTCTATATGATTTAAGGTAGAATCATTCATATTTATATTACTATGATTATTTTGTTCATCTTGAATACAATTGTTTTACATTTCATTAGTATTACATTACATCATACCTTTTATATTCAATACAATTGTGGGTGTTTGTATTTGTATTAGTTTAAGATCATTTAAACTAATCTCTTCAGTGCTAAAACTCAAAAGGTTTTTAAACCTACAATTCACCCCCCTCTTTTATTGTTCCATCTAATAGAAATACATATCTATATATTCGATCCAACAATTTGTATCAGAGCAGGTTTTCCACTGATTTGTATTACTTGTTTTATTTATTTCATATTTTTCTAAACTACTTACTACACTAACATGTGGAGTGGAAAGGATATTGTTTTTAGATGGCAGGAATGAATATTGGGTCAATAGACAATCTGAATCCTTCTAGACCACCTATCTTTGATGGAAATGATTATGAGTACTGGAGAGATCGTATGAAGACTTTTGTGATCAATACTGGCGTAGACAATTTTATTATGCTTACTGGTGGTTACAAAATTCCTAACAAAGAAGTCAATACTTTCACTAACCAAGAGAAGTAAGAATATCAACTGAATTAAAAGGTACACAATACTTTATTATTATCTATGACCAGTAATATATACAGTCAAATATCTTCATGTGAAGCAGAAAAATGTATTTGGAAGAAATTAGAAGTCACTCGCTTTGGGACATCCAAGGTTATAGAAACAAGAAGAGCAATGCTTCGAGCAGAGTATCATGGATTTGTTTTCCCTTATGAAGAGCCAGTATGTAAAGTGAAACAAAGGTTTATGACAATTGTCAAAAACTTACAATCTATGGGAGAAAAATGTCTTGCTGATGAAGCTCTAGTTGATAAAATTATAGATATAATTCCAAATGAATGGGAGTCAAAAAGGACAGCTATTAATGAAAATAGAAAAGTTTCCCAGATTTCTCTAGATGAACTCTTTGGAACTCTTCTACATCACGAGACAAGAATGAAGAGAGATGCTGATTTAAACAAGAAGAAGAATGAGAATGGAAGTGTAACCTTTGCATCTAAAGCTAAAACACCTGAAATTCTTACAAGATCCAAATCCAAGAAAGTTATATCTGATTCAAGTGATTGTGATCTTTCGGATAATGAGTTATCCAATCTTTCTCAAAGGATGAACAAGATTGTGGTAAAGAAAGACTTCCAATATAGATTCAAAAAGAAAGATAGGAAGGATAAGAAAGATTCAGAGGTAACTTGTTATGAATGTAAGAAAGCAGGACATATAAGGCCTGATTGTCCTTTACTGAAAAGGAAAGACAAAAAGGAGAAACACTCTCAAAGAAACAAGAAAAGGTTTTATAAGAAAAAGAAAGTATTGAAGGCAAATGATACCTAGAGTGCAAGTGGTAGTGATTCTTCAAATGATTCTTCAGAATATGAGTCCTCAGGACAGAGGAATATTGTACTTTTAGCCAGATTACCATTTGAAGATCATTGTCTCATGGATAAGGTACATAATGATGAAGCTATTACAAATGTCTATTTGAATGCAAATTATACTGATAATAGATATTATGAATCTTCAAATGATGAATCTTTATCATCATAAGATGATACATTACCTACTTTTGAAGAAGTATCTAGATTTTCTAAATTACTTGAAAATGAAAATTCTAAACTCAAGAAGAGGCTTGAGAAAGAAAATTCTAGAATTTCAATCTTGACTAAAGTAGTATCAGATCTTTCTAAAGATCTTGATGTGAAAACTTCTGATTTTGAAATTATTTTAAAAACCCTTGAGAAAGTTAAATCTGATAAGGATAAACTTTCTAAGGATCTTGAAACTGTAATTTCAAAGAAAAATATTTTAGAGCCTAACTCTAGTTCAAATTCAAATGTTTTTGAAAATAAGAATTTGGTTTTAAAACTAAAGTCAGAAATTTTTTCCTTGAAAAACTGTTTGTCAAACTTTACTCATGGAAAGGAAAACTTTGACAAGATGTATTCTCAAATTAGACCTTTGAGAAATCGTTCTGGTCTTGGTTATACTTATTCCAAACCTGTTTTTAGTAATAACTATTTTGTTCCACAAAAAACCTCTTTATTTTCTAAGTGTCAATGTGGTGGACACTGGAGAAGAGATTGTTCTCTTAACAGAACTCAATCTTTAGGATTTAATAAAGCTCATTTTTCAAAACAAATGTGGATTCCTAAAATTCTTTTATCTAACCCTTTTGGATCCAAACAAGTTTGGATTCTGAAAAACTAATTGTTTCTTTTTCAGGAAAATGAGAAGTGTACCAATAAGAATATTTGGTACATGGATAGTGGTTGTTCTCGACACATGACTAGAAACAAATATCTCTTTGAAAAGGTCATAAAAAAAGGTGGAAAAGTTACCTTCGGAGATAATGCTCAAGGAAAGATTGTTGGTATAGGTAATATCGTTTTTCTTGGAAAAGTTCTTGTCTCAAATGTTTTGTTTTTTAAAGGTATTAGGCATAATCTCATCAGCATAAGTCAATTATGTTATGAAGGTTACCTTGTGAATTTTAGAAATGATAAGTGTGTAGTTCACAATTCCAAGTATGAATTCATTCTATCTACCCATAGGAAAGAGAATGTTTACACTATTAACTTATAAGTCCTTAGGATCCAAAACCTACCCTGCTTAAGTGAAATAGAAGACCAATCATGGCTATGGCATAGAAGACTAGGACACTGTAATCTGAGAAACCTTAGTAAACTCTCAAAGAAAAGACTTGTGAAGGGGCTACCGGACCTTAGATATGATTCTTCAAAAGTATGTGATCCTTGCCAATTTGGAAAGCAGCATAAAACTAGCTTTAAATCAATTAATGAAGTTTCAACTTTTAATGCATTACAGCTAGTGCATATGGATCTTTTTAGTCCTTCACAATCTGGAAGCATTGGAGGCAAATACTATGTATTTGTTTTAGTTGATGACTTTACTAGATTTACATGGGTATACTTTCTCACAAAGAAATATGAAGCCTTTTCCTATTTCAAAACTTTTATATATCAAGTTAAAAATGAGAAAAACCTACAATTGATAACTATTCATAGTGATCATGGTGGTGAATTTCAAAATTCAGATTTTGAAACTTTTTGTAGTAAGAAAGGTAATACTCACAATTTCTCAGCTCCAAGAACTCCTCAGCAAAATGGTGTTGTTGAAAGAAGAAATCGTATTCTTTAGGAAATGACTCTAACCATGTTGAGTGAATACTCAATTGCTAAGCACTTTTGGGATGAAGCTATTAGTACTGCCTGTTATACTATAAATCATGTTTTAACTAGACCATTTCTTTATAAAACCCCTTATGAGTTATAGACTGTCCGAAAACCTAAAGTTTCATACTTCAAAGTTTTTGGATGAAAAGTATTCATTCTGAATACAAAAGATAATCTACAAAAATTTGCACCAAAATCCGATGAAGGAATCTTTCTAGGCTATTCTACAACCTCTAAGTCTTATAGAGTTTTCAATAAAAACACTTGTACTATTGAGGAAATAGTACATGTAAAATTCAATGAAACTAATCCTTTTGTTTTCAACCAATCCAATCCTACATCTTCAGATGTGTTTTCAAAAACTGATTATCGACCTTTGATAGAAGATCCTTCGGATAAGGAAAATATTCAAGAAGATACTTCTGAAACATTTACCTCGGAATATTTTCTACCATATGTTGATGAACAGGATTTACAAAACCCAAATCAATTGTTTCTTAGGAATCATCCCAATGATAACATCATTGGTGATGTAAATCAACCTATAAGGACCATAAATTCATTAAGAAATGAAATATAACATCTTGATTTTCTATCCCAATTTGAACCTAAAAGCCCAAGTGAAGCCTTAGGTGATGATGATTGGATCAAAGCAATGCAAGATGAACTAAATGAATTTGAGAGGAATCAAGTCTGTACTTTAGTTAATAGACCTAAAGAAACAACTGTGATTGGTGTAAAATGGGTTTTCAGAAACAAGTGTGATGAAAATGTAATCATTGTAAGAAATAAAGAAAGACTTGGTGCTAAAGGATATAATCAACAAGAGGGAATAGACTATGAAGAAACATATTCTCCTGTAGCTAGACTTGAATCAATTCGTATTCTATTAGCCTTTGCAGCATACTTTAATTTCAAACTATTTCAAATGGATGTAAAATGTGCTTTTCTAAATGGTTTTGTTCAAGAAGAATTTTTTGTCGAACAACCTCCTGGTTTTCAAGACCTAAAACATCCTGATCATGTTTTCAAACTTACCAAGGCTCTATATGGTCTTAAACAAGCCCCTAGAGCATGGTATGATAGACTTACATGATTTCTTTTACAAAACAATTATACAAAAGGTACAGAAGATCCAACCCTTTTTATAAAAATGGAAAACAAAAATGTTTTGATTGTTCAAATCTATGTTGATGACATAATATTTGGATCAACTCAGAAATATTTAACTGATTATTTTGCAAATTTAATGAAATCTGAGTTTGAAATGAGTATGATGGGTGAGTTAACATTCTTTTTAGGTTTTCAAATTTCTCAAAATCCAGAAGGAATATATATATCTCAACATAAGTATATAAAAGATTTACTCAAAAAGTATAGATATGACAAAACTAAAAGTATTAGAACTCCAATTAGTACCTCAAATACACTTGATCTTGATGAAACTGGGAAACCAGTAGATCAAACAATCTTTAGAGGTGTGATAGGAAGTTTTCTATACTTGACAGCTAGTCGACCCAACTTAATGTTTTCTGTATGCTTATGTGCAAGATACCAATCTAATCCAAAAGAGTCTCATTTAAAAGATGTAAAGAGAATCTTTCGGTATTTAAAAGGCACTATGGATTTAGGTCTTTTTTACTCTTCTGGGTATGATTTTGTTTTAAATAGTTTTTCAGATGCTGACTTTGGTGGTTGTAGAATGGATAGAAAAAGTACATCTGGAACATGTCATTTCTTAGGAGATTCCTTGGTTTCTTGGTCTTGCAAGAAACAACACTCAGTAGCACTATCCACTATTGAAGCTGAATATGTAGCAGCTGGAAGTTGCTGTGCTCAAGTATTGTGGATGCAATATACACTCACTGACTATGGATTGAGTTTCTCCAAAACTCAAATTCTTTGTGATAATACTATTGCCATAGATCTTAGTAAGAACCCAGCACACCACTCTTGTGCAAAACACATAGATGTTTGGAATCACTTTCTTAGGGATCACACACAAAAAGGAGATATTATTCTACAATTTATCGGAACACAAGAACAACTTGCTGACATTTTTACAAAGCCATTACCATCCGATAGATTTGAGTTTACAAAACAAAAGCTAGGAATGATTACATTAAAATAATCATTCATATCTACTTCATGTTTTACAATTCTCCTAACATTAAATAACTCCCTTTGAAAGGGGGAGGACATATTTTTTTACTATGTTTCTTTTTATCTTATGATCTTTATTTGTTTACTCTCTTAGTATGTGTTTTTACCTTTCTGTTTATCGTATTGACAGTTTTATCGTATCATTTACCTTTCTGTTTATCGTATTGAAAATTTTATCGTATAATTTACTTTTCTGTTTATTGTATTGATAGTCTTATTGTATTATTTACTTCATCGTATTGACCGATGATGGTAATGATTTTCTTTTTTCCATCGTATCGACCGATGATGGTAATGATTTTCTTTTCCATCGTATCGACCGATGATGGTAATGATTTTCTTTTCCATCGTATCGACCGATGATGGTAATGATTTTTTTTCCATCGTATCGACCGGTGATGGTAATGAATTTATTTTCCATCGTACTGACTGATGATGGTAATGAATTTCTTTTCCATCGTATCGACCAATGATGGTAATGATTTTCTTTTCCATCGTACTGACCGATGATGGTAATGATTTTCTTTTCCATCGTACTGACCGATTATGGTAATGATTTTCTTTTTCATCGTACTGACCGATGATGGTAACAAGATTGTTTTCCATCGGCTTGTCAGTTCATGGTAACGAGATTGTTTTCCATCGGCTTGTCAGTTCATGGTAACGAGATTGTTTTCCATCGGCTTGTTAGTTCATGGTAATGAGATTGTTTTCAATCGGCTTGTCAGTTCATGGTAACGAGATTGTTTTCCATCGGCTTGTCAGTTCATGGTAACGAGATTGTTTTCCATCGGCTTGTCAGTTCATGGTAACGAGATTGTTTTCCATCGGCTTTTCAGTTCATGGTAACAAGATTGTTTTCCATCGGCTTGTCAGTTCATGGTAACAATATTGTTTTCCATCGGCTTGTCAATTCATGGTAACGAGATTGTTTTCCATCGTCTTTTCAGTTCATGGTAACGAGATTGTTTTCCATCGGCTTGTCAGTTCATGGTAACAAGATTGTTTTCCATCGGCTTGTCAGTTCATGGTAACGAGTTTGTTTTCCATCGTCTTGTCAGTTAATGGTAACGAATTTGATTTCCATCGGTATGATGATTGATAAGTTTTATTTTATTTCGTAAGTTTGTGTTTTCTTTTGAATTCTACTAAAACCAACAATTACCTTTCATTCTCTGGCAGGTACTTTCTTTCTTTTTTTTAATTTTTTTTTCTTTTTTAATCCTAACCATTGGTCTGTTTTCCTCTATTCTTGACCATAGAAGATCAACGACCACCCCTTTATCGCCTATAAATATCCCCCCCTCCCCAATCCCACATTGGTTTTTTAGGTTTTGAGGCGAAGCTCTCCTCCACTGGTTTTAAATCATCATACAATCTTTCATCGGCATCACCTTTATGTCTCAATCCTCTTCTAACACTCCCACCGAAATGTCTTCAAAGACTTTTACAGAGAAAGACTTTTTCAGAGAAAGGTTAGTTACTCGGGACTTTTTTGATTCATATGATTCCACAATCAAAAGAATCATTCTGTTTAAAGGATAGGAACATTTGTGTGTTGAAAGACCTGTTTCTCAAGATCCGGTTCTCCTTGATGAAGTCAGTCAGTTCTATAAAACCATATCTTTTGACAAAGACGTGACTATCAATTTTGCTGTGTACGATAGAAAGTTGTCTATGTCTGTGAAACAAGCGGATCATTTTCTGAATGTCCCAATAGAAGGGGATTCTTTCTGTCTATCTCATAAACTACCATAGGAAGTTGGTACGTTTAATAGAGAAAGTGCTGAAAAGTCTTTGTTTGTTATTAATAAAGAAAAGAGAAAAGTGGCTCATCTTTCTCCAGACAATCGGTTTGTGACTTTATGGATGCAAGGTTTTCTTATCCCAAGGAAAGGGGATAGAGAAACTCTAAAAGTTTCTGATATTTTTATGCTTGACTATCTTTTAAATATGAGAAAAGTAAATCTCATGGGGTATGTTTTTGAAACCATTAAGAATGTCAAGACAGGATGGATTAATTCCCAAATGATTATGTATCCAGCCATCCTTACAAAGTTTATTATTGAGAGCATGAAGTTTTGAAACATTCCTTTAAAAGGAAACCCGATAGATCTGAATCCATCTTGGATTAGTAAGAGTACGATGAAAAAGCTGAATGTTTTCTTTGATCCAAATTCAAAACTTTTTATAAGATATGTAGAAGCTAAACCGGCTCAAAATCAATCGGCACCTATGCTAGCCAAAAACATTCCTTCTCTTGTTGTTCCTCAGAAGTCTGATCCTCAAACCAGCTCAAAGCCGAAGAAGAATCCTAAGTACAGTAAGGAAGTTGTATCCAAGTGGAGAAAGGATAAGGAACAAATAAAGGAAGGTGATCCAAAGTTTGGACTTGTCCAGCCGAAGCCTTTTCTGAGAGATTAAGGGTTGAGGATACCCTTCAGGCTGAAAAGAAGAAGAAGGTTCTTTTGAAAATAAAATCACAGGAATTTGATGTCTCTAAAGTCTTGAAAGCAGTTGAGGAAGCAAGTGCTCAACTTACAACAGAAGTGAATAAAGAGCCTATCATACAGAGCCTTCCTAAGAAAGAAAAGGGAAAACAAATGATGGAAGAGATAGAAGAAGTGGAAGAAGAAGAAAGAGATTTTCTTTTAGAATTTCTTCAAAGTTCGAAGAAGAGTAGGGAGGAATCGGTTCAAAAGCTGAGTGAAGGTGTTCAACAAACCCCTCATGCCGATCAAGCACTTTGTGAAACTTCTGAAACTCCGGATAAAACACCACATCAAGTAAAGCAAGGTGATCAATCTTCTCATACTGAAAAATTTATTCTCATCAGTGATAAAGTTTAAGAAGAAAAAAAGCAGAAAGAAAAAGCAAAAGGAAAACAACCAGTTGTTGACTCAAGCCGATCGAATGAATTGCCTTCGTACGATGAGGATACTGATTCAGAACATACAATCTCTCTCAAGAAGAGTGATTATATTGTCCATGTTTTGTGAAGGGTTGAGAAGACTATTCCTTACTTTCCCGAGTTGTAAGGGAAAATTTATTTCATTACAGAAAATCAAAAGAAGAAGTTTGGCTCTGTAAAAGAATTGAGAAAGAAAGTTTTGTCAGTTGAAGTTGATTTGAAAGTTCTTTCAGAAAGATCGGATGCTCATAAGGAAGCTTGAAACAGGATGACCAAGTGGTCGTACAAAATAGAGAGCTCAGTCAATGATCATGAGTTAGCAATTGAAGATATAAGAAAGTTGTCAAATGAGCTTTCAATTGCTTTCAATAAGCTTGAAATAGAAACGGTTGAAAGGTTGAATCTTTTGTCTTCCCAACGAGCCGATATTCCTTAATTGAAAGAAATTCAAGAGAGAATGAATGATTTTCAATCTGAATTCTCGAAGGTTTCATCTTTCAAGGATGAAATGGTTTTGTTGAAGAAACAAAATTCTGTGTTATCCAGAGATAATAAGAATCTGCAAGACAAAATTGATACCCTTGAAGAAGTAATCAGAGTCCAGGTGGAGACTATCAAGAATCAAGATCAGATTTTTTAGGACCAAAAAGAGCTTCTCAGAACTCAGGGCGAATCAATTTCTGAAGACAAGAAATAAATCAAGAAGATGAAAGTTGTTCTTCATGAGATCATAAAGAAGGAGAAGGAAAGAGAAAACAAATGACTGTTGTATTTTTTTTTCCTTTGGAACCTGTCTTTGTTTTGTAATAACTTTTATGATTCTTTTCTTTTGTCCTACAATTCTTCTCTCTAACCCTTTCAGGAAACCCAAAGTAACCACGTTCTTTTTGTAAACCACAAAGGGGGAGAATGTTTTATAAAGGGGAGAATGTTTTACAAAGGAGATTGGTTTAATCAAATATTTCGAAACCATGGAAAATCTATGAATACAATCCTTAGGAAAGTGTACACATAAGGGGGAGTTAGTTGTATTCAAATTCATATTCAGAAGAGTTTCCAATAACTCAGGGGGAGATAAGTATTTCTTGTTATATTTACTTGGTGTGTTGTGATTTCCAAAAAGGGGGAGATTGTTGAGTCAAAAGTTATCTTTTGACTTCTATATTTTATTTTGGAAATCACAAATGTCTTTTTAATAATATAGTACTGACTCTTTCAATCGTATCGTACTGACTCTACCAATCGTATCATACTGACTCAGTCAATCATATCGTACTGACTCTGTCAATCGTATCGTACTGACTCTGTCAAATGTATCGTACTGACTCTTCTATTCATACTTTCATTACTTATTTTGGTACTTGGTCAAAAAAACTTGTTTCATATGAATCGTACCATTTCTTATCATCGACATATATCTTTTTTTAACCAATATGATGTAGTTGAGTTAGTTACAAACTAATCAAAACGATGTCGTGCTTTCTGTTTCAATATGACCGTTATGATGCCAGGTGTCCAAGTCCCTCTGAGTTTTTTGGAGAAATATGACCGTCGGAGGCAAAATGACCGTTGGAACCCGAGGCCTATAAATAGGTGGCCATTTGAAGCTGATAAAGAACAACGAATGAGACTTTGTGGAACAACTGTGATACTCTACTTCTATCAAGTTATAGAGAGAGAAACCATGAATTCTCTCATCTGCTTTGTGCGTCCGATCATCGTATCGAGGGATTTCAAGTGATTGAAAGACAGAGGTTCCAATTACCTACAAAATCGAGGGCTACCAGGGATAGGCAGATGGACGGACCGATCATCGTATCGAGGTCTGCTGGGGATAGGCAGACAGATGTTCCGATCATCGTATCGAGGGCTGCCAGGGATAGGCAGATAGACAATCCGATCATCGTATCAAGGGCTCACCAAGGTGTTGGTGAGACATACCTTTTATCCTAGGTGAAAGGATAACCCTTCTCTTTGGGTTAAAAGAATTGTAATTCTTTTTCTTTTCCGCTGCTAATTGTATTAGAAAGGAAATTGTTTTTGTTTCATTTTTCATCTCTTATACATTTGTAATTGTTTCAATTACATCCATTCTATTACATATTGTATTGATTGATTCTGTATGCTTTAAGGTAGAATCATTCATCTTTATATTACTCTGATTATTGTGTTCATCTTGAATACAATAGTTTTACATTTCATTAGTATTACATTACATCATAACTTTTATATTCAATACAATTGTGAGTGTTTGTATTAGTATTAGTTTAAGATCATTTAAACTAATCTCTTCAGTGCTAATACTCAAAAGGTTTTTAAACCTACAATTCACCCCCCTCTTGTATTGTTCCATATAATAGACATACATATCTATATATTCAATCCAACAAAGTGGTTCTCAAAGATAGACCTATGTTCAGGGTATCATCAACTCAGGGTGAAGGAGTCAGATATCCCAAAGACAGCCTTCCGAAGCAGGTACGACCACTTTGAGTATTTGGTCATTCCCTTCAGATTGACCAATTCTCCAGCGGTATTTATGGAACTTATGAATAGGGTGTTCTATCAGTATCTTGATTCCTTTATTGTGGTGTTCTTGGATGACATTCTTGTATAATCTAGCTATGAGGAGGAACACGAACATCACTTGAGGATCATTTTGGGCACTAATTGGGATCACTGGCTCTATGAAAATTTGTCAAAGTGCACATTTTGGATCAGGGAGGTGAAATTTCAAGGTCATGTGATCTCTGAGAAGGGGGTTTCAGTGGACCCTAATAAGATTAGTGCGGTTATTTCATGGGAGCAGCCAGAGAATGTGTTCGAGATCAGGAGTTTCCTTGGTCCGACTGGTTATTACAGGCGATTCGTTTGGGATTTCTCTCGGCTTTCTTCTCCGATGATAGCGCTCATCTAGAAAGGGGTGAAGTTTGTATGGGTTCCAGAATGCTAGGCATCATTCGAGGATCTGAAGGGGCGGTTGACTACCGCCCCCGTACTAATTTTTCCAGAGGCTGTAAAGGGATATGTGGTCTATTGTGATACTTCAGGTATGGGTCTTGGGTGCGTTCTTATGTAGGATGATCACGTGGTGGCATATGGCTATCACTAACTCTGACCACATGAAAAGAAATACCCAACCCATGACTTGGAGTTGGTAGCTGTGATGCATGCTTTGAATACTTGGAATCACTACCTCTTTGGAGAGAAGTTTGTGGTCTACTCTGATCACAAAAGCTTGGAATATATCTTCTCACAGAAGGACCTCAAGTTGAGGCAACGTCGTTGGATAGAGTACTTGCAGGGGTTTGACTTTGACATTGTCTATACCCCAGGAAAGGGTAATTTGGTGGCCGACGCTTTGAGAAGAAGAGTTCCAGTGCAGGCTTTGAGGAAGTCCAGTGATGAGTGAACTTTGATGGGGCTCTTTTCTCAGATGCATGTGGAGACCAGGGAACACAGTGGAGGGGAATTATTGGTGAGTGTCCAGTTGACTCCTTCTCTATTGGAGTTGATTCAGCAGGAACAGTCTAGTGATGAGCTTTGTCAGTAGTCGAAGTAGTTTCTTCATGGTGGGGAGACATCCTCTTATTGGTCGTCGTCTCCCGAGGTTATCTTGTGCTTCAAGGGCCATTTAGTAGTGTCGTTGTCTCTGTGGAAGGTGGTGATGTAGTATAGCCACCAGTCTCAGTGGGCTGTCCATCCGGGTGCCACTAAGATGTATTATGATGTCCATCGGCAGTTTTGGTGGCCTGGTATGAGACGAGACATAGCGGACTTTGTGTCGAGATGCTACACATGCTAGCAGGTGAAAGCAGAGCACCAAAGGCCCTCCTATTTTCTCCAACCACTACCCATTCCTACCTGGAAGTGGGAAGAGGTCACCATGGACTTCATTGTTGGCTTACCTCATACACCTCGGGGTAAGAATTCCATTTGGGTGGTGATTTATCGTCTGACCAAATCAGCCCACTTCATTCCGATAAAAGATACAACTAAAGTGGATGAGTTGGGCCATTTGTATCTTCAAGAAGTGGTGAGACTCCATGGAGTACCATCAAAAGTTGTCTCAGATAGAGACCCCCACTTCACTTCTCGATTTTGGGAAGGCCTTCAGAAGGCCTTGGGGACTCAGATTAAGATGAGAACAACATACCATCCTCATATAGATGGTCAGACAGAGCGTGCGAATTAGATTTTGGAGGAAATGCTTCGTGCATGTGTCCTAGAAATTGGAGGTTCTTGGGATAGCCATTTGGGATTGGTTGAGTTTTCTTATAATAGCTGTTACCAATCCTCGATTCGAATGGACCCTTTTGAGGCGCTCTATGGTCGGCCATGTCGGTCCCCCCTATGTTGGGCCGAGGTAGGAGAGACTTTACTGTTGGGGCCGAGCCTTGTGCATGAGACTTTTGAGAAAGTCAAGTTGATTAGACAACGTTTATTGACAGCTCAGAGTCATCATAAATCATATGCTGAGCAGAGGCGTCGAGACCTAGAGTTTTCTGTGGGTGATAGGGTATTCTTGAAAGTGGTCCCTTGTTTGGGCCATCGTCGATTGGGGAAGAAAGAGAAGCTGACACCGCAGTATGTTGGGCCCTTTGAGATCACCAAGCGTATTGGTAAAGTGGAATACATGTTGGCCTTACCTTCTCAGTTAACGTCCATCCATGACGTCTTCCATGTCACCTAGTTGAATAAATTCAACCCGGATCAGTCCCATGTACTGAGTTGGGAGGAACTGGAGATTGAGCTTGACTTGTTAGTTTTTGAGAGAACAGTGAAAATAGTGGACTCCCAAGAGAAGTTTATCCAAGGGAAGTTTATTCCTATGGTTCGGGTTTGTTGGTAGCATGGTAGTGATACTCATGAGACATAGGAGCGGAAGTCATGGGTCGAGGAAGAGTACCCATTTCTGTTTTCAAATCAAGCTTCATGTTGACTTTCCGGGGTGGAAAGTCTTTCATGGTGGGGATAATTGTCACATAAATAAATTATATTAAAGTTAAATTTCATTTAATTTCCATTAATTCTTTGTTTTAGGGGTTTCCCATTCATTTCTGGAGGAAAGGGTGAGTTTTCATGATTTGGGCCAAATCGAGAGCCCATTTCCAGATTTAAAAACCAATTTTGATTACTTTATAAATATTTTATTTTTAAATATTTTTCACCCATTATACTTCTAAAATATCCTCCACTGACCTGTTAACACCAAAAATGATTTTTTGACCCCTTAGAAATCCATAACAATGGGGTATTTGGGTTTTTATTTAAGAATTGGCCCAACCCGAAAGCCCATTTTCCTGTTTTAAATTGTTTCATTAAGTTTTTAATATATTTTTCATTATAATGAATTTTTTGGTGATTCCACCTCCCTCCTGACCCTAAGAAGCCCAGGTGCGCTCCCATTGTCTTTACCTCCTCCTTGTAGCTCTTTGAAATCACGAATTAGGGAAGAACTTCATAGGGTGTCTCAAATCGGCCAGCATTGAAGAGGTAACTTCATACCTTTTTAACTCTCTCAATTATTACTATTTTCCCTCCATTATAGTTCCTAAATGACCTCCTATATATTGTTAGAACAAACCTTTAATGTTTTCCATTTTCAATATTCATATAATATTTTTTTGGAGTGATTACGTCAGGATACTTCTAGTAAGTGATTCCATTTATTTTCTCTTTCAAATTGCTTAGGGTTTCATTTGTTTTTACTAGGGTTTATTCCCTCTTCCTTGAAGTCCCAAATGACCAGAGGGTAGTGTTTCGAACCTAAGGTTTAACCTTGGGTTTCTTTTTGAAATTATCGTGGTTTTAGGTTTGATCTATGTCTCTCTTGGTGCGGCGGTGGTGCGATTTGATTTTCGCACAAAGGATTCATGGTTTTAACTAATTTGGTAGGTGATTCCATATGTATGAAATCTATGTGAATTTACTTGATGTTTTTTTTTGAAATTTTCATGTTCATTTAATTTTATGGTTTCTTCAAAAAAATAGTTTTAGTGGTTTTTGTAATGAAAATGAATTTTTAATGCCAATTTTAGGTGAAATTGGGGGTTTTTCATGGAAGTCTCTTGTTGGTTTTTTTGGGGCTTCCCTATCACTACATATTTTATTTTATTGGGATGTAATAGGGTTTAAAATACTGTTTTGAATGTTTATACCTTTTTTTTCTGAGAAAGTTGGTTTTAATGGTGTTGTGGAACTTGTGAACTTTAAGTGTCATGTTTGTTTAAAAATGGAAGTTTTACAAAGATTACATTTCATGGTTCAAATGGGGATACCCTAAAAATTTATTTTTTAGTTTCATTGAAATTTATAGGGATGAATTTTCTATTTTGGTAACTTATAGGTGAGCATATAGTGTGTAAATTGGGGTTTTCAGGGAGTGTTGGGTGTAAAACAATGCGGGTTTTTGAGAAATTGTTTTATGGAAAATCAAAGCGTTTTGTTGTGTGTTTTAAATGGAATAAAGTGTGTATAGATACTGTATTGTTTTTAAGTGACCAATATTGGTGTTTTTATATGAAAATGGATGCATGTGGCATGCTGAATTTGTTTGATCATAAAGGGGGAGGCCCGTGTACCTAGGTGGGGCAGATGTGTACCAGTACGACTAGTGGACCAGATGAGTTTTGTCCTTATTTCACTTAGAATTTGGATAACGACAACTCTAAATAAAATATGTGGATGATTATTGGGGACCAATAGGTTATGGGTATGTTCCCTACTAGTGTATCATGCATGAGAATGGATTTTTCTATGGTTACTTTACACCGAGGTACGGGGTACATAGGACCCGAGACAACCTAGTACCTAGGGGTGTTCCTGATTTTGTTGCTCATTGGATTTGTGGTATTTACCCATATAATAGGATGTTTTTGGAAGTAAATTAAAGTAGATAAAATTTTTATTTTAATGTGTTAACATTCTGAAATTCTCAGATTGAAAACTGTTTTCATTTGAAAGTTGCATTTCTTGGAATTTTAACACTCTTTCACCTTGTGTATTAAAATTGCTTATTTTGTTCACATTATATTGCATGCTCTTTGGAATCATACGGTGGTATCCTATTAGACATAGGCTCACAACCTAATTACACCCCTTGGGTGTAAGTATACCTTATTATGCTTGACTCAGGTAAAGGGAAGGCTAAGGGTGATGGCAGTTCAGGGTGTTAGTCCACATCGCTGGGACAGAGTTGTAAAGACGGCTTGCGAGTGATGACCCCCTTGTCGTGTGGAGTCCTTGGGGGTGTCTTGATGTTGTAATTATTTTTATTTGGACCACTAGTAGTGTCTTTAAACAAATTTATTCATATCTGGTTTTGTTAAGAATTGTTTAGCTTGAAAATTTCAGATTCTTATTATTGTTTGTTTTTAGGTTTTATGCTTTCATACTCGAATAAATCATTCCCAAACCAGATTTTTTGATACTCGGGAACTTGTTCTAGCCCATGGGGATAGGGAACACCTTTAAGGACTTGGCATGGTCCGGGTTTGGTGCCGGTAATATTGGAGACCAGATTCGGTTCGTGACATGTTAGGAAAGGACTAAACAAGCTGATACCATTTTTAATGTCCCGCTAATTATCATTGGCTTGAGAGTACAACAAGTCATTACATGGACTTAAGTGACATCCCCAAGATGCCAAAGGATACTAATAAATTCCAAAGGGTTTAAAATACAAGTGGGGGATTATTCACCCTTTGATAAATAAACCACTAACCAAAAAAACCATAACCAAACAACTTACTATATGATGCATGAATAAAAGAAAGATAACTCAACTACATTATTCATATCAAACCACTCCAAAGTGTGCAACAACTGAAGACCAAAAAAGTATCAAAGTAAATAAAGGAGAATAAAATAAAGAATCCAAGAAGACCATAAGACTCCATGATCCCCTATCTCTATGCTCCAAGATCACAAAACAACCCACGTATCAAGAAGTGGTGCTAAAAACATGTGATATGATACCTTTTCTCCTATATTGGAAGATAGAATCTGAAAAAGAACCAAAGTTCCAAAGCATGGGTGAGTATAAAACTCATTATATTTTCCACAATGATGTCCAAAATCATTCCACTAGGATAGAATAGTTAGAAACATTTATATAAAACATTTTATATAAAACAATTTCTCAAAACAATTTATAACTAAATATAAACAAATTTACAAAACCATTTACAACCAAAATAATACAAGTGCAGTTGAAACAAATTTTATAGAAAGTTATTTTTCTATAAAAATAACTAAAAAAATATTTAAAACCATTTCTCAATATTATTCTGGAATACCAAAACCATTCCAGACATTCACACAACCAACCATGCATTCTTCCCTATGACACATCCATACTCATGAGTGGTTTCTCGTCGATATACCAAGTCATTACAAGGTAATTATATCATGTGTTCCATTTTACCTTTGTCACTGAGCACAAGTTCATATTTAAAACAAGTCCCAAAAATGAAATATGGACTCACACACACCAATATTTCCAAGGATTGTGCCAACACACCTTTTCAATAAAACCACCTTTTTATTGAAAACCACTTTTCCATCAAAACCATTTCTAAGACAAACCATTTAAATAAATGAAATTTTTATTGGAAACCCCATTACTAACAAACCATTTAGATACTCCAGAAAATACACAGTTCAATTCCACAATTTTAAATTCAATAAACTAAAAAAAATCAAAACAATTCACAAAAATTACACAATATCACCAAAATAATAAATCATCACTAAAGAAGATTAATTCCATGAATTTAAAAAATAATTCACAATCAATTTAATTCAACTTAATATATTTATAACTAATACAATCAATTATATAAATATTATATGAGAGTGAATCCACCTACCTTAAAGGTTTTGATAAAAATCGAACACAGACGAAGAACGCTCAATAAAACCGAGTCGATTCTTCACAGAACTACCTTAGATCTCTTATCCTAGAAAGAAAAAGAAAAAATATCAACTTATTTGGAATATGAACTCATATATCTACCCATAAAATGTGAATATCTGAGAAAAAAAGAAGAGAGGATAATTAGATCTAAGTAGATCTAAGATAATGTGACAAGAACGATGAATATTATCACTTACTATAAGAATCAAGCTTGAAAACACCAAGGGAGGGCTCCAGATTGGTTCCAAAATTCATGGTAGAGGTTATAATACCTTCAATGGATAGGAATATCTAATTAGGGTCACATAGGATAAAAAATCAAGGATTTATGTCAAAAATGAGTGAGATCATATTTTTAAGGATCTAGATTTGACTCTATGCACGGTTAGACCGCACAATTAGACAAACTGTGCGCTAATCGTGCGTTAGATACTACCTTAAGGAAAAAATTTCATGGCCTCCTCACATGGTCTCTCTAAACATACATACACCATGCCAAATATGTTTTCCAAAAAACTGCTAGTGCACACGGTTTCTCTTGGGATTTCTGCACGGTTTGCACAAACCATGCATAAAACTTGCACCTCTCATTTATCTCCCAAAACTTATTCAAAGTTCTCCCAACTCTTAAAACCTTCACCCTTACAACTTATAACCATAAAATCACAAGTATAGGGTTACATACTAGAGACTGGGGGTACTACACCTCCCTATTGAGATAGAGCATCAGTTTTACTAGGCCATTAAAAAATGTTGTTCTAATATTTCTGGTGTAGGTGCTCAAAGGAAGATATAGATTAATGAGTTGTAGGAAATTTATATAGATTCATATCCAAAATACAAGATTTATATGGAGAGATCCAAGACTTCCCACATTCTCCTCATCCTTTATCTTCAATTCCACATTGGGAAGAAGGTTCTCCTTTTCAATACAAGTTTGAATTTTCATACAAGTAATCTTCATTCCCATCGGTTTGTACCATACATTATTACTAATGTTTATCCATTTGGCGTTTTTTATGTTAAAAATGATTAAATGAAACAAACTTTCACTGTTAATGGGTGGTGGATTAAGCACTTTCATGAAGCCATTATGAAGTCCCCTATAGAGGAATTCCTTGTTCAGGAAGAAACCTTTGAATGAAACCCACCCGGGATTATCCTTCCTTCCCACATTCTCATTTATTACAGTGAGGACACTGCATACTCTAGGTGTGTGTGTGGGGGGTGGGGGGGGAGGTGCATTCCTAGGTTATTTAGGGAATTTCATCATATTTTTTTCTCTTTTTCACTTGATGAATAGTATTTATAGCTCCACCATCATTTCCCCCCTCACTTTTGAGTTGGAATATTCATTTTTGATGTCCAATTAAACATGGAAATTATTTAAAATGAATGATTAATTTTCCTATTGATTTTTTTTTCAACATTAAAAAAATCACAAATAGAATGCGTGTCTTAGTATAAATTTAATATTGAGGTGTGAATTTTTATTGAAAATAGTTGTTTATCAATGATATAAGTGGTTGTATCATTTTCAAGCCTTTTAGAAGAATGTTACCCTTTATGTGAGTAGTTTATGGAAAAATTTTGTTTCTTAATATCTCTACAAATATTTACACCCAACCATGAAGTGTGAATTTTTCTTACTCAATATAAGGTAAATATATGTTAGGTTAATGTTTATCAGCTTTCCAGAATGATTTTTTCATACATTCATTCCTAATTCGATAATTTTCATTACTATACTGAATTGACCTATCAATGTGTACCCATTATACAACTGTTGTATGCCCTAAATAAATAAATAAATAAAACAAAAAAATATGGGTTGTGTCTTAGGTAGGTCAAAAACTACTCTTTCTTGACCGTTTGATCTTGTTTTAACTATTACAATTAGTGTTTTGAGGAGGTAAAACAAGGGTTAAGTGATGAGTATGAGACTTGTTCCAATTTCAACTTAAAATAAAAAAAATTAATAATAAATGAGGGAATGATGAAATGTACAACATATGAGTATAATTAGGCTAGGATCTTAATGTTTTAATTCTAGGAGTGCTTAAGTGAGTGGGTATTGAAATTTGAATGCAAAGTATATAGGACATGTTCAGTGGATAGAATAATTTAAGCATAAATTTTTCAAAATAACCTATATTTACTAGATAGTAAGTGGAAAGAATATCATGAAATGGTTGTCATAAACACACATGGAGAGTTAGTGACATTGTTTAATTTTGAATTATTTTCTCAAATTGGTATCATTCATCTCCTTTAATTTCATTCTGATATAGTTTATGAGAAATATTTTTTTGTGATATCTGAGAATAAATCCTTGGTGTGATTTTTTCTTTGATTACATTTCTATAAATAATTTAATTTTCATTGAATTTTAAATATTCACGAAGTTGGGAATATCTCTATGCATAATTTTTTAAAATGTTACTTTTTACAGGAGTAAAAATGTTTTGGTGTGGGGTGTGATCACATAGATATTCATAATTATTTCTTACCCTTAAAACCACTATTTTAAACTGATTTTTTATTGAAAATTCCAAATTTAATAAAAAAATTCACTTCATGATTGATTAAATTATTTTGTGTTTATAACTGTTAAAATAGGAAATTTCATGTTTTCTAATGATTTCATTATAGGTGTAGGTGATTTGGAGAGACCATGATTGAATTAAAGTAAATAGTGCAAAACTACATAGGATCCAAAGAACACATGTTGGCTCAAACACACACTGAAACTAATATGTGAATTCAATTTTGATAAAATATTTTAAAATGATCAAAAAAATCATTGTGATACAGCTATTATAAAGACACCAAATCAAAATTCGTCCATTTAGGGGCCCAACCTAACCAATATATCCAAGAAAAGGAATCTTCCTGAAGTCAAAAGTGGAGTTTTTTATTTCATCCATATCTTTGGTAGTAGTTTTCCAAATAATTACAAATTTTTAGTGGATATATTCAAGAGTTGGGGTAACAACTTTTTATGTTTCTACAAAGATAGATAAGGCTTTTTTCCCACCCACAACCATTTTCAAAATGGTTTCTCAAAATCTGGGTTTCCAATACTGCCTTCCATTTTGCCTATAAATTGGAACCTTAGGCACCCCATTTGTTAGTTCGAACCGGGAGAAAAGATTTTCCATTTTGGTGACCCAAAAGAGTACTATAATTATCCAATAAGTCTTGGAGGCCCCTATCCTCATAGGGGGATCTAGGATTTAGGATAAGTTCTCCCCAAACCTCATACTCCCCTTAATGGTGAGAAAAACGGTGAATAGTCATTTATAGGGACCTACACATAATTGGGAGGAAATTTTGGCGCTTGTTATTCTACTAGTTTTGTGTAATTTATGTGTTAATTATTTCAATTATGTTTTATCTTAATAGTCTTATCCTATGAATTTATTTATTTGGTTTAATTAAGTTAAATTTTTTTCATTTCAATACCAATTGGTTTGAGATTTAATTGGGAATATTGGGTTGTTACGATAGGACAAATCAAGAATTATCTTTATCTTACACATACATAAGATTTATGTATTATTTGGTACCATTTTTCTATGTTTGAGATCCAAACCTTGAAAACCCTATTATTGCGTCAAGGGGTGGTTCTTTATGAATTTATTTTAGTGGCAATAGGGGAATCGAGATCTTGACAACACTAAACTAAAGAATTATATTAAACCATTTGTATTTTTTAAAATGATGAAATGATGAAGATGTGTTGTGAACTTGGAATAAACTCCCTCTCTAATAATTCTAAAAACACCACATTGATTTATTAACTATTAAAATCATTAATTAAGTTATTATATTTTTAAAAATATTTTCAAAACCACCCCCTCTTTTGGTAATTTTAATTAAAAACACACACACTTTAAATATCCAACACTCCTTGAGAGATGACCTAGGGTCTACCTTGTGCTATAAATATCATTTAAAAACATAATCAATTTGATGTGTCATGAAAACACATCTAGATATTATCTTATACATGACTCAAACAATGCATGGATTAAATTATCACATTGGCATTAAACCTTGTAAAAATACAATGTTCTGATCTGTTTCGTTATTTACTTCTTTGTATGTGGTAATTCTATGCAAGCTAATCATAAGAAGATCTATATATATTATAACTAATAATAGTGTATTTAATATTTATAGCAGAAATAAAATAAAAATATTTGATAAAATTGGTCACATTGATTCAGCCCCCCACTTAGAGTGACTGCATAGTCCTACTGGGGTATTTTAGGACCGAGTCCCCTTTGATTATATTCAAATGTATTGAGACCCTAGTCTAAAAACACTAATACAAGTGACTATATTGGAAGGACTTATATTACCATTTATTTAAGTAGTTTTCCCCTAAGATCCTAAGGATAGAGAGAACATAAGAGTTTATATATCATACTTAGAGTGAAATGCTAATGTTGTATTACACAATACACTATATAAGTTACTTTAATTTTCCTATGGCTTTGTTTGGTGATGAGGTTTCTAGAGTGAGGAATTTCAAGTTATTCTTGAGATAACCTATTTATGTAACATCCTAGGTAAATAAATAAATATGAAATTATCATATTTATTAATATTTTTTAATTAAATATTAATTTTACTTTAAAGGGGATGCTATGTTTGATGGCTTTCCCAATATTCAACAATGAGTTTCTTTGAAATATTACATTGCATAATAATAATATAATATTATTATTTTAAATGGTAGTTAATGCCTAGAAATTGTATTAGTTGGAATAAATAGAACTAACTACAATGTGAGTATACATGTTTGTTAAATGTTTTTACATTTATCCAATAAAAGTTAGAGGCTTAAAATTTGAATGAATCTAATTTTATGCATAATTTACTTTAAAAGGCTGATTTACTGCCTTTTGATGGAGAACCCTCTTTAAATATAGTTTTTGTCACTTTTATATATTTTATTTTAAAAAATAACATTCTTCTTTATAATTGGGACATCTAAATTTACTTTGGATGAAATTTTGGTATTTTCCTGATAAAGTTCATTTTTTAATGAATAGTGAAAATACTGTATTTTAATTCAAAACTGCCTTTTAATATAATTTATTTATATGGATAGATTATATTTTTAATTGATTTTAAAGTTTAATTATATTATGTTTTTACCATTTAATTCAATTTTGGTTATTTGAAGTAATTTCACTTTGAAATTTGACATAAACAAGTGTCAATCTTTTGATATTTATTATTTCTTAAAAACATGCTTTTTTGTTTTGACAACGAAAATTAATTTTAAATTAATTTCTACCACTTCTATGTTTTGAATTTGGAAAAATTGATTTTATATTTGTAATCAGGAGGTCAAAGTTTTGTAAATAGTTAACTTTAATTTTTAGACATTATGAATATTTACTTTAGTAAATATTTTATTTACCGTGGTTAAAAGGTAATTCTCATAATTAACGCTAAAAAAATAATATTATAATAATATTAAATTACCCTAAAATTTGTCCTAATCCTATGGGTTGATATATATTCGACCATGGGAATCCTTGGGTCAACTTTGGGACCCCATGGGGCCACTTGGGAGTGATAATGACACTTTATTTTAATTAACTTAAAGTAAAGAAAAAAATGACATAAACAAATATCTTTTAGTAAATTAATTTTTACATACGGTTATATAAGTTATATTTTAGACTATAAATATTATTTTTAAATATAAAAATATTTCATAGATCATGGTATTTGTTTTATAATTTTTATACATCATATATATAAAATTATTTATGACACAATAATGATGCAGTGTTTACCTCATTAATAAATGATTTAAATAAATAAGATTATAAAGATTAAAATAATATCCAAAACCTATAAAATTATTATTTTATTATTTTATTTCGACCATTAGTAATCTTATCTTCTACTTTAATAAGTTTTGGACATTTAGAAACATAAAATCATTAAATAATAAAATAATATTTTCACACTTTCTTAAAGAGCCCCTCCTCCCCTTTATAAAAAGCTCTCACCTCTAACCCATTCCTCATACCTCTCAAGCCCCTTGACTAATCCAAAACCTGCCCAAATAATCTATAAAGATCCCTATATTACACCTAGAATCATTACCTTAGGAAAAAGGCACTTCAAGAGACCCTTTTGGTTCAAACCAAAGGGAGTTACCCGATTTAAAGGTAACATCTTCTCTTACGTTCTTTTGTTTTATTTTTCTTCTAAAACCCCATAAACTCTTTTTATTCCATTATTTTATAAACAAACCAGTATCATAAATATACTAGGTTGTTTTTATGATAATTATTCTAACTACACTTACACACACCTCCGTCTAATGGGTAAAGAACATACTGTTTCTGTGGACGGTGAACTAACGCCTCACGAAACGATGATTGTTCAATTATCTCATACCACCTATTATGGTGGCCATTAAAATGGAACTGCATTTATATATGATACATATTATGTTTATGTTTTCTTTATGATTCTGTATTTTTTATTTATAGCATACCTTTATGGTTTCCATTATGGGTAAACACGATAATTTCATTTTAGGAAGTGCGGACTACCACCCCCTCAAAGTGATATGACTCGTTAATGACATATATGGTATGTATAAATGATGGATTTAATGATATTATATATGATATTATACTGAAATTATAATATAACATTGTATAATTATGTTTTAATTCCATTAAAATATGACATAGAAATGAAAGCAACGTTCATTCGTACATATGGCTTACCGTCTCCATGAACAGTGCATTTCATTTCTTACCTCCAAATGTTATGTACTATTATAAATACATGTATATACTGGATATATAAGATATATATTATATCTAAATCATTAATATCATTCTGGATATAATGAACTTTTGACCACCAGAACAACTTGTAATTATAATAAGTTCATTTTTGACGCAAGTACCAAATATCGACAAAATGACCATTATTAACTTAAATGATTAAATAATGTTTATAACATGATAATAAGTAACATAAAAGGAATAATAAACTTGAAAAAAGGTTCTTAAGAAAGTATAAATTAACTATAGTTTATTATTCAGGACATTAAAGAATGAACGGGTCTAGTCGGATACGAGGTAAGGGAATTCATCTCAATCTCCTTTCATTGAGGAATATTTTGTTTTATACATGACTTTATTTTATACGGTGTAAAAAAACATTTGATTTCTCATTTATTTCAAAAGTTATATTTTTTCTATGAATTGTTTTACTAAATGAAAAAGGAATGTTTCTTTTTAATGCAAGCGGTGACAACGACCTTTTCCGCCTTCGTGAGTATTATTTGATCTATGGATTCCTTAACAAGCTGTAATGTTTTTAAAAGGAAAATAAATACCATATATGATGTTACATATTTTGGTATTGTAAATGGTTTTGATAATAGATTTGTTATGTCAATATATTTAAATGATATATTTTGATTGAAATGTGGAAATGTTATCTTTCCTTTATATTTGTTTTATGTGTTATGAATATGTTATGGTTCTTGGGAATTGTTACGTATATGGGTGGTTCCGTGATAAACCTAGGGAGAGTGAGCCCGACATAGCTCTCCAATGCATTGGGTAACGTGATAGAGGTAAATGTGAATGTTTCTCCTAAGAGATTTAGGGAATATACTATGGTGGGTATTCTAAATGTAACTCCCTATGGAGCTGTGATAGCTATAGTGTAAGTATAATATGGATGCCACAAGTTACCTTTATGATTTTTATTTACTATGTAAGTCTTATAATTTCATTAGTTATGTTAAAGAGCTTATGTTATGTATGTATTGATGAACTAATATTTTCTTTCTATGTTTTATAACCCTTACTGAGCTTTTTGTGCTCATCCCAAGTTTTGAAATGTTTTTTCACAGGACTTAAAAATGAATAGGGTCAAGGATGGGATCAAGGAAAAGTCATGCTGTCTAAAACATGGGACTAGACATGACTGTTTTTCAACAGTTTTTATTTTATGAAAAAATAGAAACTGAGTATAAGTGTCTACCTTTTATTTTGTGAGATGTATTATAATAGTTATGGCCTAATTCTCTAAAAATATAAACCTAAAAATATCCTCAATGTGAATTATTCATTTAATTCCAGATTATGTAATGTTTAAGGCTAGGTCCTTAAAGTTGGTATCAGAGGTCGGTTTAGATAACTTTAGGAGTTAGAGTATTGTTAAATTAATATCCATAAATTAATTTATGTGAATATTGAAATGAAAATATTTACAGATTACCATGTTACTTAACCAAATATATTTATGTGTTCAGAATAGTTTTCTACAGAGGAAAAAAGGCAACTATGATGGGATAACATCAGGAGGAAGACAACCTTCCAAATCAGCAACATGAGATGGTCGGAATCAAAACTGAACAGTTCGTTAAAGTGATGGAACAGTTGACTCAGGCTATAAATGGTGGTGGTATCCATGCATGAGATCATCTAGATCAACTATAGACGAACATGTCAGCAGTGGAGAATTTCATGAGGCAACATCCCCCATCATTTAGAGGATCATCTAACCCTATGGTAGTAGAAGGTTGGATTAAAGGACTGAAGAAGATTTTTGATGTCACATGGTGTTCATAACATCAAAAGGTTAGTTTTTCTATTTACCGTTTTAAAGTTGAAGCTGATCAGTGGTGGTCGATGGTGAAAAATATCAGGGATAATGAGGATATTGATGCTCTTTATTGGGATGAATTCAAAGGTATGTTTCTTGAGAAATATTTTCCTAAGGTGGTTCATCTTAATATGGAAAAAAAATTCTTGGAATTGAGGTAGGAGGATGACTCAGTGGCTACTTATGAAGCAAAATTCACCTGACTGGAAAGGTATGCTCCAAATTTCATACGAGATCTTGATAGTAAAATCAACTGTTTTTACTTGGGATTAAAGCCAAAGTATCGAAGGTATTTTGCTTCTCGTGAGTTCAAATGTTAGGAAAAACTTGTTCGATTTGAGGAGAAGGTGTAAATGGAGTTTGCCGATGATCAGGTCTTCTTTGAAAAACAACAGAATAAGAGGTCGAGGTGGCAGGTGAAAGGGAATAACTCTTTAAAAAAGTCTGATGGTAAGAAACTTAAGTTTACAGTTTGTGAAAATTGTGGTAAAAAGCATGTTGGGGAATGTATTTTGAATTCTGTTAAGTGCTACTAATGTGGTATAACGGGACAAAAGCTCTTAATTGTACTGAAAAAGATTAGGGTAATGGTAAGACAAAATCTTATTTACAGTTAGTAATTTTTTTCAGTGCAATGAAATGGGTCATTATGCAAATGAGTGTCCAATGAAGAACTCAACTGAGTGAAAGAATCCAGACTACAAACACAAAGGGGTGGTGAAATACTTTTCAACTACTTCAATAGATGTTGGGACATCAAATGAAGTAGTATCAGCTCCATAGAGATCAATATTTTTATAATATTCACTTGAGTCCAGGGTACCATCAGTTGAAAGTAAAGGAAGAAGACACTCCAAAGACTACTTTTTATACTAGATATGACCATTATGAATCTGTAGTTATGCATTTTGTTGTAACCAATGCACCTTCTGTATTCATGGATCATATGAATATAATTTTCCATGAGTTTTTAGATAAGTTTTTGGTTGTGTTCATTGATGATATTTTGGTTTATTCTAAAAAGTAAATAGGAACATGAAATTCATTTAAGTGTTGTCTTGCAAACCATAAAATAAGAGAAACTATTTTTGAATTTCAGAAAAGTGTGAGTTTTTGTAAAACAAATTTATTTTCTTGGTCACATTGTTTCAAAAAATGGAAAAACTGTTGATCCTGCTAAAACAAAAGTTGTTGAAGAATGTCCAAGACCCAAAAATATAACCAAGATCTGTATTTTTAATGGTTTGGAAGGTTATTACCATAGTTTGTTGAATATTTTTCATGGTTATCTAGTCCAATGACTAATTTAACTCAAAAAGGTGTTAAGTTCATCTGGACAAAAGAATGTGATGATTGTTTTCAGGAATTGAAAAGAAGATTGGTAAATGATCTAGTTTTTTCACTACCTTATAGAAATGGTGAGTTTGTTATCTACAATGATGCTTCTTTGAAAGGACTTGGATGTGTCCTTATGAAGAATGATCAGATAATTTCTTATGCTTCATGTCAGTTGAAACCTCCTGAGTTAAATTACCCCACACTTGATTTGGAATTAGTAGCTGTTGTTTTTTCTTTAAAAATTTGGAGGCATCATTTGTATGAAGTAAAATGTGAAATATATATTGACCACAAAATTTTGAAGTATATATTCAGTAAAAAATAATTGAACATGAGATAGAGAATATGGTTGGAATTAATCAAGGATTATGATTGCATAATCCTTTACCATACCGGAAAAACAAATAAAGTGGTTGATGCCTTGAGTCGAAAAATTAATGCTTCATTAAACATGATACGTTTGGAACAAGATACTTTGGTTTTTGATTTGATGAACTTTTGCATAGAAGTTATTGGTGCAGGAAATTCCTATGTTTTGTTTCAGGTGTCAGTGAGATCATCTATATCAGACAGAATTAAGCAAGCATAAAAGGAAGAAAGTGAGTTGAGAAAAAGGTAGAGTTGGTTCAGAAGGGTAATTTCCCTGAATTTAACATTGATAATGATTGTGTTTTGAGGTTTGGGAAAAGATTATGTGTGCCTTGAGATTCAGAGTTGAAGAATGAGTTGTTATGTGAAGCTCATAGTTCTGCGTTTTCAGTTTATCCTGGCAGTACTAAGATGTACAGAGATCTTTGGGAGTATTACTGGTGGGATGTAATCAAAAAAGATAATGCTAATTTTACTGTGAAGTGTTTGACTTGTCAGTAGGTTAAAGAAGAGTGTCAGTTACTGAAAGAGATGCTTCAGTATTTACCGGTGCCAGAGTGGAAATGAAAAAATATATCCATGGACTTCATTGTGGGATTACTGAAGACATCTCAAGGTAATAATGCAATCTGGGTTATTATTGACCGATTGACTAAATTTGCTAATTTCCTTTTTATTCAAGATACTTTGTCTCTAGATCAAATTTACTCATTATATGTTAAATATATAGTCATGTTGCATGGTGTTACCATCTCCATTGTATCTGATCATGATATTAGGTTTACTTATAACTTTTGGAAAGGCCTTCAGAAGTCATTGGGTACTGAATTAAAGTTTAGTAGACCTTTTCATCCTTAATCAGATGGGCAGTCAAAATGAACAATTCATACCTTGGAGGATATGTTACGTGCTTGTTCACTGGATTACCAGGGAAGTTGGGACCAACATATTTCTTTGGTCGAATTTTCATATAATAACATTTTTCATTCTAGTATACAGATGGATCCATTTGAGGAATTATATGGAAAGCATTGTCGAACTCCAGCTTTTTGGGGTGAAGTAGGTGAAAGGAAGCTGATGGGACCAGAATTGGTAGAAGAGATGGTAGAAAAGGTTCAATTGATTCATAAGTACACGAGAACAGATCAGAGTAGGCAGAAAAGTTATGCGGATAATCAGAGGAAGGATCTTTCTTTTGAGGTAGGTGATCATGTATTTCTCAAAGTTTCTCCATGGAAATGTGTGATGCGTTTTGGTAAGAAGGGAAAGTTGAATCCGAGGTTCATTGGAGATTATGAAATCCTATAGAAAATTGGATCAGTTGCATACAGAGTGGGTTTAACTCTAAGTTTGTCCTAGGTACATAATGTTTTTCATGTTTCAATGTTGAGAAAGTATATGCCAGATCCATCTCATGTTTTAAGTCCAGAGGTAGTTTAGTTAGAAGAGAATCTTTCTTATGAGGAACAACCAATCCAAATTCTTGATAGAAAAGGGAAAGTGTTATGAAATAAGGTAATTCATCAGGTAAAGGTTTTTTAGAAAAACCATATGGTTGAATATGCAATGTGGGAATCTGAAAATGTAATGAGGGATAAATACCCCCATTTATTTGATAAGTGAATAAAATTGCGAGGACGCAATTTTCAAAAGGGAGGAAGGATGTAACATCCCAGGTAAATAAAGAAATATGACATTTTCATATATATTAATATTTTTGAATTAAATATTAATTTTACTTTAAAGTGGATTCTATGTTTTATGGCTTACCCAATGTGCAACAATGAGTTTCTTTGAAATCTTACGCTGCACAATAATAATATAATATTATTATTTTAAATGGTAGTTAACTCCTAGCCATTTTATTGGAAGGAATGAACAAAACTAACTACAATATGATTATACATGTTTTCTAAATGTTTTTACATTTATCCAATAAAAGTTAGAGGCTTAAAATGTGAATAAATCTAATTTTAAGCATAATTTACTTTAAAAGGTTGATTTACAACCTTTTGATGGAGAACCCTCTTTAAATCTAGTTTTTTTCACTTTTATATATTTTATTTGACAAAAATTATATTCTTCTTTATAATCAGGACATCCAAATTTACTTTGGACAAAATTTTGGCATTTTTCTGATAAAGTTCATTTTTTAATGAATAGTGAAAATACTGTATTTTAATTCCAAACTGCCATTTAATATAATTTATTTATATGGTTAGATTATATTTTTAAATGGTTTTAAAGTGTAATTATATTATTTTTTACCATTTAATACACTTTTGGTTATTGGAAGTAATTTCAATTTGAAATTGGACATAAAAAAGTGTCAATATTTTGATAGTTATTATTTCATAAAAACACGCTTTTTGTTTTGACATCGGGAATTAATTTTAAATTAATTTCTCCCACTTATGTGTATTGAATTTGAAAAAATGGATTTCATATTTGGAATCAGGAGGTAAAAATTTTGTAAATAGGTAACTTTTATTTTTAAACATTATGAATATTTACTTCAGTAAATATTTTATTTACCATGGTTAAAATGTAAATATGGAAATCAAGGGTAAAAAAATAATATTATAATAATATTAAATTACCCTAACATGTGTTCTAATCCTATTGGTTGATATATATTTGTCCATGGGATTCCTTGGGTCGATTTTGGGACTCCATGGGGCCACTTGGGATTGATAATGACACTTTATTTTAATTAACTTAAAGGCAAAAATGACATAAAAAAATATCTTTTAGTAAATTAATTTTTACATAAGGTTATATAAGTTATATTTAATAATATAAATATTTTTTGGAAGTATAAAAATATTTCCTACATCATGGTATTTTTTTTATAATTTTTAGACATCATATAAATAAAATTATTTATGACACAATAATGATGTAGTGTTTACCTCATTAATAAATAATTTAAATAAATAAGATTATAAAGAATAAAAAAATATCCAAAACCGGTCCAATTCTTATTGGTTGATTTTATTTTGACCATTTTTCATCTTATCTTCTACTTTAATAAGTTTTGGACATTTAGAAACCGAAAATCATTATATAATAAAATAATATTTTCACACTTTCCAAAAGAGAACCTCCTCACCCTTATAAAAATCCCTAAACTATAACCCATTCCTCACACTTCTCAGGCCACTTGGATCATCCAAACCCTACCCAAATAATCTCTCAATATCCCTATCTTACACCTACAAGCCTTACCTTAGGTAGAAGGCACTTCAAGAAACCCTTTTGGTTCAAACCAAAGGGAGTTACCCAATTTAAAGGTAACATATTCTTTTAAGTTATTTTGTTTTATTTTCCTTTTACAAACCCCTAAACTATTTTTATTAATTTATTTTATAACAACACCAGTATCCTAAATTTACTAGGTTGTTGTTATGAGAATTATTTGAACTACACTTACACACACCTCTGTCTAATGGGTATAGAACATACTATTTCTGTGGACGGTGAACTAACACCTCACGAAACGATGATTGTTCAATTATATCCTACCACCTCTTATGGTGGCCATTAAGATGAAACTATATTTATATATGATACATATTATGTTTATGTTTTCTTTATAATTCTGTATTTTTCATTTATAGCATACCTTTATGGTTTCCATTATCGGTAAACACGATAATTTCATTTTAGGAAGTGCGGACTACCGCCTCCTCAAAGTGATATGACTCATTAATGCCATATGTAGGATGTATAAAGGATGGAGTTAATGATATTATATATGATATTATACTGAAATTGTATTCTACCTACGTATCATTATGTTTTAATTCCATTAAAATACGAAATAGAAATGAAAGTAGCATTCATGCGTACGTACGACTTACCGTCTCCATGAACGATGCATTTCATTTCTTAGCTCCCAATGTTATGTACTATTATAAATACATGTATATACTATATATATAAGATATATATGATATCTAAATCATTAATATAATTCTATATATAATGAACTTTTGACCACATGAACAACTTGTAATTATAAGAATTTCATTTTTGACTCAAGTACCAAATATCAAAAAAATGACCATTATTAACTTAAATGATTACATAATGTTTATAACATGGTAATAAGTAATATAAAATGAATAATAAACTTGAAAAATGTTCTTAAACAAGTATAAATTAACTTTAGTTTATTATTCAAGAGATTAAAGAACGAAGAGGTCAATTTGGATACGAGGTAAGGGATTTCATCTTAATATCCTTTCATTGAGGAATATTTTGTTTTATACATGACTTTATTTTATACGGTGTATAAATAAATTTTAATTCTCATTTCATTCAAAATGAATCTTTTTCTACGATGCATTTTACTAAATGACAAAAAAGGAATGTTTCTTTTTAACGTAAGCGGCGACAACCACCTTTTTCGCCGCTATGAGTATTATTTGATCTATGGATTCCTTAACAAGCCATAATGTTTTTAAATAGAAAATAAATACCATATACGCTATTACATATTTTGGTATTGGAAATGGTTTTGATAATGGATTTTTATGTTAATATATTTAAATGATATATTGTGATTGAAATGTGGAAATTTTATATTTCCTTTATATTTGTTTTATGTGTTATGAATATGTTATGGTTCTTGGGAATTGTTACGTATATGGGTATTTCCATGATAAACCTAGGGTGGGTGAGCCTGAGATAGCTCTTCAATGCATTGGGTAACGTGATAGAGGTAAATGTGAATATTTCTCCTAAGATATTTAGGGAATATACTATGATGGGTATTCAAAATGTAACTCCCTACGTAGCTGTGATAGCTACAATGTATGTATGATATGGATGCCAAAAGTTAAATTTGTGATTTTTGTTTACTATGTAAAACTTATGATTTATTGAGGTATGTTAAAGAGACTTTTTTATATATGTATTGATGAACTAATGTTTTCTTTCTTTGTTTTATAACCCTTACTGAGCTTTTTATGATCATCCCATGTTTTGAAATATTTTTCACAGGACTAAAAGATGAATAGGGTCATGGATGGGATTAAAGAAATATCATGATGTCTAGAACATGGGACTAGACATGAATCTTTCTCAACAGTTTTTATTTTATGAAAAAAATGGAAACTGAGTAAAAGTATCTACCTTGTAATTTGTGAGATGTAATTTAATAGTTATGGCCTAATTCTCTAAAACTACAAACTTGAAAAGATCCTCAATGTGAATTATTCATTTAATTCAAGATTATATAATGTTTAAGGCCAGGTTTTTATAATATAAGTTCAGATGAATATATTCCTCTTGGCTTATAGAACGGATCCCTTATCATTGAGAGGAACCTAGTAAAAGGTGGTGTACCTAGAAATCCAACTTCTTTGATTGAGTTTGAGAGGGAATATTCTAGTAACATGAATAAAATATTTCATGGTTTTCTCCAGGGTAGGGATAGGTTGGGCACACAAATACAATATTCATATCTTCCCCCCCTAAGGGAGAATAATATTTCTATTTTCTAGTGAGGTTCACCAAGGAACAATTGAATTGATTATGAAAAACTACAAAGGGAGTATATTTCCTATGTAAATGTGGGATACATATCATGGTTTTGTGGTAGTACAGCTAACCTTCTTGGAGGGATAGGTTCTAGGAAGATTCAAGGATCTAGATATGGGTTGGTACATTACCTAAATTTTTAGTTTATGTTCTTTTAGATGATCAGAATGTGGAAATGGTTATGGATCCTTGGAATATGAGAAGTAATAGCATAAGGGTTGTATGTCATAGGGTATCTAGATATTAAGAGTCAATGACCATGGCACAAGTTAAATCTATATTTTTATGATCAATAAAACCCCACTATATAGTAGATAGGGAACACTAATAGTCCAAGGTATAATCATAGTGGCATCTACCTTGGTATCATTTCTATTTAACTATGGTGTAATGAGCTATTTTCATTATATTCAGTTGGTAAGAAATATGTGTTTGATATTGTATTTTACTATGGGGATGATGGCTATCAATAAAACCTTGGTAAAGAAGTCCGAGGTCATTCTAATATGTTCAGGGTGTGTCATAGAAATTAATGGATTTAAGCATCCATGATATTTTCTAGTGATAGATATGAATAACATTGATGCAATTTTGGGTATGTATGGGTTGAATAATTATATAGAATACATTGATTTCCATGTGAGGTGAGTGTATCTTAGTTATTAAGATGGCGGTTTTTATACCTTTATCAAGGAGTGAAAATTATAGGTAGGCTATGTCAGCACTAACTATCAAAAACTAGGTATGATCATAATTCAATTCATGAGAATTGTTTTGGGAGATGAGGAGATGTAATAACTTATATTTTCTCCTATAATAGATTGATAACTTGATTTATTATTTGAGGAATTGTTAGGATTTCCACCAAAGAAGGATATTGAGTTCATGACTAACCTAGAAATAGTTTCAAAACCCATTTTGATGCTACTATATAGAATGGAAATAGTGTTTCTAAGAGAGGTAAAGGTGTAGTTAGAGGACTGATTTTTGAAGGGGATTATTTTACTAATTACTTTACCTCATGATGATTCTATTTTTTTCTCCAAGAAGGGTGATGATAGTTTATACTTATGTATGAATTACCAGAGAATGAAATAGGTGATGATCAATAATAGGTATCCTCTTCATCACATTGATGAACGATTTGATCATTTGAGGAGAGTTAGATGGTTCTCAAAGATTAGTTTGATGTTGGAATGTCACCGACAATAGGTGAGAGTTGAGGGTATTCCACATTATAATTTTAGAAGATGTTTTGGGAAATATGTGTTCCTTGTGATACCATTCAGTTGGATTAACATGATGGCTATATTTTTTGACCTTGATAAACATGATCTTCCATCTATATCATGATTCCTTAATGAATGTTTTTATCAAATATATCCTTGTGTACTCCCTGTAATAGGATTACCATTGCTAATATCTAGATATCATGTTGAGTACTTTGAGAGTACATCAGATTTATAAAAATCCCTCAAAGATTCCCTTTTAGATTGGAGAGGCACAGTTCTCATGGAATGTGATATATGTTGGGTATATTAATAAAAGTTTAGAAGGTCCATTATTTGGTTTATTAGAAGTATCTGAAGAATTTATTTGATATCTATAACTTATTGGGATTTATAGGATACTAGAGTAGATTCATTTGAGGCTTTTACCAATTGTAAGTGTCATTGATGACCCTAACTAAGAAATGGGTGATGTTCTAGTGTTCCAATCAATGTGAAATAGCCTTCTAAAAGACTAAGTATATATTGGAAACAACTCTAATGATGAAATCAACTAATCCTAGTAAAGACTATATTGTATATTTCATTGTATTAGGAATTGGTCCTAATGTGATCTTAGGATGGTTGGGTCAATTCTTATGGATCCAGGTAGTTGAACATGCATGATCAGAATTACCCAAACCATGATCTAGAGTTATCTATGGTTGTTCATGGATAGAAATGTTGGATTCATTATGTACTATGTGAGAGATTCATAGTTTATACATATTATAGGAGTCTTCGATATATATTATCTTATAAGAACTTGAACCTTTGATATATAATGTGGGTCGAGTTCCTACAATCATTTAATTTTGATATAGTATACATCCCTAGAAAGGGGTATGCAGTGGATGAAACATAAAGTAATAGTATTCATACGACAATGATGTATAAGGCCAATAATGAGTAATATTTGGTGATTCTTTTCACTAAGTTAAATATTTAAATTTAGGATTATCATGGGAGTGATGTACTGATATCTTTGAGAATCACATCATTAATTTTGGGCAGGGTGAAGGAGATTTAGATTTAAAACGTAGATTTATAGGCACGGGATATTATATATACTGGGAATCATCCACTAAAATAGAATTAGGATGTAAATAGGGTCTTATATGTTCAAGGTGGAGTTATGGTCCCAACAAGGATGAAATATTCACAATACTCACAATGGGAGGTTAACCTAATATTTATTGAGATGTATCACAACATCCACTGATGGTTTTGGTGACCCAAGATAGAAAAAGGAATAATGATATTTGTATCATGATTTCTAACCTATAAATAAGTGAAGGGAGATAAAAAAAGGCACACTAGTGTTATTTATCCTTTACTAATTCCCAATTGAAAATTGGACAAGGTCACTATAGACTTTATGATTGGTCTTTCGTGGCCACACCGAGACAACAGTATGATGTGGGTTATTATTGATTGGTTGAACAAGGTGGATTATTATCTGCTGATCATAGGGAACTAATTTATTTATGTGGTAGTAATGATATTTATTCTAAATAAAGTGAAAATACATGGATTAATAATAAGTTTCATGTCACTTTAAGATGAAATATTCACTTCATGTTGTTAGAAAGGTCCACACAGGACATTCAGAACTCAGGTGAAGCTAAGTATAGTGTACCATCCTCATAAGGATAGGTAGTCTAAGAACATTATTTTAGTATTGGAGGAAATTATATGAGAATACATCCTAGGTTTTGATGGAGTTTTGGAGAGTCATTTTAATCAAGAAGATTTATCTCCAATAAAAGAAATTATCAAGCACTGGTTTAGATGGATCCCTTCAAGGCACTATATTAAAGTTTTTCCTAATATCCTATATTCTAGAGTTTAGAGAGTCAATTATGATTGAGTGAAGTCTCATTTATGAGACTTAATAGTGTATTTCAATTATTCATAAGTAGTTGGAAATTTCTTATTGAATATTATAGAGTTATGAATACTGGTGAAGGTAAACTTTGTAGTTTGAGGTAATCACCCTGGTATTCTCGAGAGTGTCTCCTAGGTTAGAAAAACTGATAGATATAGAGATTGAGAAAATTAAAACATTATTTTATGGATATGTTGAAGATTATAAAAAGGATCAGTACTATAGATTATTGAATGGTAATTCCTCATATATATAGCGTTATACATGATGTACATAATGTATCTTAACTATTGATATACTCTCTAGATCCCTCATGTATAGTCCAAATTTATAATATAGAATTGGAGGTTGATGTGTCATTTAACGAGTGATACATAAGAACAGTAGACCAGAGTGAGTAGATCCTTTATGGGAAGACATTTCCCTTGGTTGATGTTCAATTTTTTCATAGAGATATCCAAGGGGAGATATGGGGGATGGATATATATATATATGATCTCAATTGTTAGATATTTTCAATGGTGTGGATCTACGATGTATCTTGAGGATGAGAAGTGATATGACTAGGAGTTTTTAATGACCCACATATACTGAGGTAGAATTTAATTTAATTTTCAATTATTACATGTGTATTTTGGTGGATTTTGGCTATGGGGATGTTTAGAAAAGTTCTAGGGTTGAAATTTAAGAAACAAGATCAGAAGTAGAAATCTATTATTTGAAGATACCATGGGAACTCAGTGGAATTATACTGAGTAACCATGATATATATATTCCCTAAAATTATTCTACATATAATGTGTACATGTAAATATCATATGGTATGATATAGGTGATATCTTAAGGCACTCTTACCTAGGAAAATCATAGTTTTTGATTATGTTATATCACATGGTTGTATTGTGTGAATAATCATATCATACTATTTACAAAAACACTCTATAATTAATATGGTAATTCAATTGTTAAGTGTTTATATTTGTATTTATCTTCCACATTATTCTCTCATTAATTAAACATAACATATATTGAAACACATGCGATCTGATTTAGTTGAAGGTTATTAATGTTTCATAACCAAAATATTTTAATTGAATGTTATATAAAATTTGATTAAATTCCATAGAAGAATCAAGAATATACCAAGTCCTATATAAATTAGGCTTTACCATTGCGTTGGTTGTGATCATTTATAGAACCTTCTGAAAAAACTTCCCCTCTCGAAACTCCCTTCATTTTTCTTCTTATATAACTCAAGATATAACCATAATGTGGAAGGAAGGAGGGTCCTACCCAAACTATTTAATTGATTCAATTCAGTCCATGGATACACCATGAAGGGAAGAATCCATTGGTTATTCCTAGTTATATTCATTAAACATAGATCAAAGATAATAATATTATTGATCTTTGATGTAGGGTATAAACTATTCATTTATAGGATATATGGTTTTAATTTCAATTCATGGTGTTCTTGAGGTTTCTAGTTTCTAATGACTTCCATTGTATTTAACATGTGTTGTTTGATCCTTAGAAACTATTTATTGGTTTCATAGTAATTCCATGTTGTTTAAATCAAGAAATAATTCTTAAAAAATAAAGAAATTTGATATTGTATTGATGTTGTATAACTTGTTGTAAATTAAAATTGATATTCTATATTGTGTATTGTCTTGTGATATGCAATATCATAAGCTATGGTGGTGTATTTCTATATGATATATGATATCATAATAAATGATCCAATTAAATTTCTTCGATTTCATTAAATCATATGTAATGATATTAGGAGTTATATTATATGAAGGTGTCGATACATGTTAGAAATGCAAAGCATCATATCGTCTTAGTGATACGATTATTATTGTAAAATACGATGAGTAAGGAATAAAAGCAATATCTTAGGATAGATTATCTATCATCGAATATGAAAGATAGTTCCCTAAAGAATTTATTCATACATATCATTCATATTCATCATTGACAAGCCACAATGGATGTGTTATAAGACACAATATTTTTTTGAACCATGTTTTAGATTACGATATCGAGAATTCATATAATACAACACGTTGAAATAGTTGGTGCCCAAGACCCAACTATTCAGTGATTTTGATTACCATATAATGTATACAGTTGTACATGATGTTAACTTACCATTATAGTGTTGAATATTCTGCATCTACTATTGAAATGGTAATTTCAAAAGATTAATTGTCACGTCGAAAGGTTATAGCAGATCCCAAGCTATAATAAGAACCTTGAGATACTATGAAATTAATCTTAAATATATGTTCTATGGTATAGATTCATCTAACTAATTGGATATAGTGGATGTTTTACCATCAGGTGCTAGGGATAATAAGTATTGAGACTTCTTCTCATGAAGTTTTCACTTGGTGATATCTAGTAGTGAGCTCAGGAGGACATACTTTCTAATAGGAACACCACATGTTTTGGGTTTCATTGGATGTTCGTATCAATGATCATGTGTAATGGTCTCCTAACTTGAGATCATTTCTAGTGTATGTAATTTGATCACATACTTTGATGCAAGATGAAAAACATGATGTTGAAATCATGGCATTGTAGTTTGTGTTGGGTGCGTCATTGGTGGCATGGCATTGGTTGAATGATCAAGAAAGTATTTTTCACATCCAGTTTAAGGAAGTTATATATCTCGGGACAAGTTGATCATGATGGTAATGCCTTCATAAGACCATGTCCATGGAAGTTGAGGGTAAATCCATCCAGTTGGATCAAAAAACAATAAAGCAAGAAAAGGTTGATGACACAGGTGTGCATCCTGCTTTATGAGGTTTTAATGACAAAGAGATTATATTATACAGTAAGTGTTCGTAGGTTGGTTGTCACTGCTATGACAATACTTATCTCTTTAGAGTCTATGATGGGTTTCTAGATCATGCTCTTGGTCTGTGAATAAAATTCACTACTACCGAGATAAGGGCCTAGAGGGTCATATACAATAGCTTATTTAAGAATATTCCTTATTAAGTTGAATATGAGTTTTGGACATGGTGGGACCCACCACTGAGGTCCTAGATTTTTCCAAGGAGATACAATCACCAATGTAGTAAATAAATTCATATTATTCAAGTTAAGAATAATGAGCATTGAATTTATTTATTTAATGTATTTAAAATTTTTAAGTAAATACATGAAAAAAATTAATTGATGAATATTTGTTTAATATATTCAAGGTTCAATTAAAATTTGTGGGAGTAAGAGAGGAGTTAATGGTTTAATTATTATCACGTAATATATATAATATATTACAAGAAAGGGATAATAATAATGAATAATATTTATGAATCAATTTAGTAGTCAAAATATTATTTATATAGTGTGTTAATTATTTGGGGGCCAGGAAGACGTTTCTAGGTAATTTCATTACACTATAAATAGGGGAGGAGGGGAATTCACCAAATACTATTCAATGGATTTCTCTCTCCTCTCCTCTCTCCCATGATATAGAGAGAGAAGCTCTAGATCCAAGGAGCTCAGAGCCCTCTCTCTCTCAGGTATCGTAAGAGAAGCGATTCAATGATCGTTGGAGCACCGAAAGCATCTTAGGATCTCTGTGATAGAACCCTGATTTCAATGAATGTCACTCCCATAGTTTCTAGAAGTGCGTGTGGATGATCTAGAATAATTTTACTTTGGATTCTTCAAGCAGCGATCGCCAACGATGAGCAGTCGTCACGTGCGGATTCGGTTTTAAACTAGGTATTGTTATGGTTTAATTTTTGTTCTTAACTTCTTTAACATGAGATCCTCGACCTAAACCAGGTAGTTATTCACCTACATCAACAAGATTACATCGATCGTCGAGGAAAATTTTAAAATACCACCTGTTTGGGGCTTATGTTGCATGCCTAGTTCCTTCAAGTGGTATCAAAGATATTTCTTGAAATTTTTAAGCCCAAAAAAATTAAATTTTCTTTAATTTATAAATATGGTAGTGTTATGGTCCCAATTCCATAGACCGAACCTTATTCTGAAATCGGATGACCATTCTGCGGTCATCTGATGTTTTATGTTCGGATTAAAAAACCAAATGTTTTTATGAGTTTTCTACAATCCTACACCGGGTGGGTAGATAGTCACCAGAATAGTATTTTCCGATGAGGTTAATAATAATAATTTTAATAGTTATATAATAATAATAGTTTTATTATAATAATAATTTAATTATTATAATATGTTTTTTTATTATAATAATATATTAATATTATTATTACTTTCCATAGCCTAAATAGGATTTATAATTTTTAAAGGGGGTTAGTTGGCTATGTGGAATGGAATGAAAGGAAAAAAACTGTCAAAAGTAATGCCCCCCTCATTTTTCAATTAACAACAAAGCAAAAAAAGGTAGTTGGCTAGGTCAAGGGGGTCAGCCTCCCTGTCTCCCTCATGCACCGCCTACATGAGGCTTCCGGACTGGCGATACCTCCTACCTTTCCCGAACTAGGTTGGATGCTCCTCTATGACTCCTCCTCCTTCGGTCTTGTCGGAGCCTACCCACACCAAAGAACGACTGACATCCACCATTCCTAGCTCTTTTGACCTCCGCATCAGTCCATGACGCACCCCACCCCATCTAGTCTCCCTTGTGTTCACTTCGGCAGTAACCCGCACCAAGTGCCCTTCAGCCACTGGAGACTCCCCTCAGCTGCCACCCTCTTATGCCCTAAACCAACCTGACTGTCGGCTTTCCTTCCAGGTTAGTGTCCCCTTGATCCCCTCTCGAATGCAGTTGAATTGGAACCCTACGCCGCTCCATCTGGCTAGCCCCCGCGCTGGAGAGCGAACAACCGCATCATCCTCCTAGTCCAAATCCAGAATAGGATCCTCCTGCTGGACCATGATGGGGGCTCATCGGCCGATGCTACTGCCTAGATTTGGTAGTTACTACTTCTTCCACTGGGTGTCCTAGATCAGTCGCGTACCCGCCGACCAGAGGTAACCTACTGTGTGTTCCGAGATTGCCCCAACACAGGTCTAGATGAGTCTGCCCAGCCTGGAATGGGCTTGAGCAGACCTACCCAGTCTAGAATGCCCTGTATGGGGTTGGGATAGCATGAAATTGGATTTCACAGGTTTTTCTCGACCCGCACATGCCCTACCCAGGATTTATGAGGCCTGAGTAATTTTAATTAGTAAAAAATTAATTAAATTATTAATTTAATTACAGATGATAATTAAATTAATTAAATATTATTTTTTGGTCTAATAATGACTACGACGTAAATTAATTTAATTTGGTGATTAATTAAATTAATTAATTTAATTTAATTTTAGTATTAAAATTAAATTAATTAATCAGGACCGAATGACACTAAGATATTGAATTTAAAACTAGAGTGAAGCTTTAAATTCAATTAAATTCCCTTTAATTTATTTAATGCAAGTTTAAATTTTATTCAGTATTTAGTTTATGTACGCAAGTTAATGCATATGATGATCATGAGCTGGAGACTGACCAATGCATGTCTAGTGCTTAATTATTTAATTAATTATTTATTGAAATGTTTTTGTAATAATTATTTTAATTAAAAGGCAATCTACATGTTGTCTCAGAGTAGCTATATGTATAAGGACCTCTGCGCCCATTTTTAGAGTGGTATTTTCATGCCTCGAGACCCCCTCACCTATATGTGAGTACTGTTGTATAATGAAGAGATGAGGTGTGACGCACATCACGCCAAGTGACGGTGATGCACTAGATAAGAGTTAGATACATTAGGTGGGAAGACATTTCTACTTGAGTTTCAAGCCACACAACTTAAGGTATTACCCCTAGGGTCAAGGTTGGTCCATTATTCACTCAACGGATCAACCAATAGTACCATCTCATGATCAGGTCATATTTTTTGTTTTTCATGGATTATTATTATTGTGAATGTGTAGTTAAATCACGATCACATAGATTAATAACAAACAAGCATGAAAGATAAAATGAACATGTGACATGATGAAGTTTTCTATTTCAGGCATGGTCAGTTGTGAGTGAGATCACATAGTACATTCTTATAAAAATAGAAAATAATTTCTTTTGTCACATTAAAAATAATAAAACCCTCAAAGATATATTAATTCATAACTGCCTTACTTTGTTCAATTTTGGACAAAACCAAATGTTTGGGGTGCCGGTCATGCCATAGCTAAGGGTGCCTCTTGCTAATGGGGAGTCCTTATAAGAGTTATGGGTCAACTTAACTAAGTTTCTATTAAGGATTATCCATAGCTAACTTACTATCATTTTATAGGAAAGCATTGTGTAAATTATGTTTTTATTTTAGAAGCTGGGACTTCACTCATCAGATCAAGGAACCACGAGTTCATGCGGTTGTCTAGACAAAATCCTACCTTGAACCCTCCAAGTAGTAGTGTATACATATATTTTAGACTATGAGGGGTGGTTCCAGGATCCTTGACGCTAGAATACTCTAGAAATAGAGTATTATTATTCTATCACATAGGATTCCTTGAATTCAATAAAATAGTGGGATACATTTAATGATTTAATTATTTAATCAAAATGCATAACCCAATAATCCATAGAAAATTACTTATATGCTAGAGTTTATTTTTGTAGTAAAATGGAAAATTATACCACAATTTTAAACAATTATAAATATTGGACAAACTAAATTTCCTCACTGACACGAGTATCCAAGAATAGTACAAGAGCATGTGCATAGTACTATGATATAGGAAAATCAAGGTTCCAATGTCCCCCACACCTGTTAAACTATATAAAGTAGTGAGAGTGAAATTGATTACAAGAGACTGATGTACAAATTATATGATGGTTATGACATTATGCTTTTATCAATGTTCAATGTTAGTTGCAGTTGCTACATCAGGACATGGATGATAAGACATGAAGTCTCATCTCTGAGATGTTTTCAAGGAGAAAGAGAACCAATGATATGAATAAGGCAATGGTTACACAGGCATGTGTAAATTGAAAGATGGATCGTGATCTTTAAATAGATATCTTTATCATATAATTTTCACCCTTTACTCAAGTTTTATTTTAAGTTATAATATGAACAAGTATTGTGTAAAAACTTCATTACCAATTTAGATAACGATCACCAAGTAAATAAGAATATTAAAGAAATTTTCATCATTAATTATTACGGTGAATAAATTGATAGATAATATGAAAAGGTAAAAAGGAAAGTAATACCAATGGAACATTCATAATGTCCTTTAATGAATGAGGTATTAACAAATGTTATTTTCATTTCATATTATAAAACTATGGAAGTTTAAAATCAATAAATTGAATTAAAAAAGAAAGTTACCCACTTCTTCTTAAAAAATATTCATCAATTTTAATGTTTCAATTTTACTGATTGGGTATTAAATAAAATATTCTAGTGACATATGTGTATTCTAATATAGTAACCAAGTAAGTATAGAAACCTTACTAAAAGTCATGTGTATTATCCAAGTAGCTGAGAAAGGGTGATACCTAGGCTAATGGTGAGAAGTATACGACTTCTTTATTTCCAAGTAAAAAATTCATGTAGAACTATTATTGAGCATAACCAAAACATTAATCTCATGTTTCCTTGTACATAAGGAGACATTATTCGTTGTTTCAGAATGAATGTTGTTTTTGGTATTTAATACTCAATCACTAGTTCAGTAATACATGAATCATAGGCAATGTGTGATGAATGTAAAATGTAAGACTTATAGCCATGTGGCAAGATAATTATTTATCAAGTAAAACTAAAAGTGGACATCAAGAAAAATACCCAGTATGGTATTTAGGCTTGGTACAACTAAACACCATTGGTATTATTGACGTCTTTAGTTTGGAAAAAGAAACCTTTAGAAATAAAGGTATGTCACAAAGATTTCTAAATTAGTTCATCAAGTGAGTATGAACTATTTCAAGGAAAAGATAGAGGTATATATTTACTTCATAAGATTACTTTAAGTAATTGAGGGATGGTAAAGTGAAGGAAGTTCATGGTCAAAATATATGAGTTTCTTCTAACCAGCATGATGAAGTATATCTTGACTATGCAATCAACGATCATGATAATGCAGCATGGAGTAATTCCTAAACACACATCATCATATCTACATCATGAAATTGATGTTAATAAAGAGGATAGATGATGAAATCTTACATGGTATCATTGATCAATAAAATGTAGCATGGAGTAATTCCTAAACGCACATTTTATACATCAGTGTTATGATGTATGGAGTATCAGTGTTGCTATTTTCAGAAACTTCCATTATATTTTATGATATTCTTCATAAATAATGATGATATCCCATAACTATATGTAAACTATAATAAAAAATGGATATCATACGAGTTATAGTATGATGTAAATCCATTATTCCATATGGAAATGTGTTTGGATTCAAATAGTTTGGTAGGACTTAAACAAACTTGCATCAGGAACAAACACAATGTGCATCTATTGTAATTATCCTAATGATTTCTTAGGATGTTACAAAAATTCCTAAGATAGAAAAGATGTAGTCAAGTGATAGACTATGGTTCTATAAAAGGGTGAATTTATTTATTAGAGATAGTGGTAGAAAGATTTAATTGAGCTTAGTCAATGCTTCAGATGCACAAATAGTTGGCATAGGAACTATTTACACCAGGGCATGTGGAACAAAGTATGTTCCAGAGGCACATATTGTGAAGGAAGGATAAAACCATGGTGATGGTTTTTGTATTCATCATTTCCGATGATCAATTATTCATTGTGAATAATATTTCCTACAAGTGATAAGTATATAGAAATTAGCTAAGACTGATAAGATCAATTAAAATTCCATAAATTGATTCCATGTATCAAAGAGTAAAGGGGCCTATAATTTTTAATACTACAGCGGGTATTCAAATGAGTTGATACAAGGATGGTACAAGTGCCGTACCAATAAGGTTATATTGGTTATACAATGTTGGTATGATTAAATCCATTAGAATTTTACTTTTCATAGATGATTTATATGATCATTATATTAATCATTTGATGTAATGACCCCCAATCATGGATGGTGTCTATATGATGCAACCAAAAATGGATGGACACATCACATAATGCTAAATTTTTTTCAAGTTACTGAAATCCAGTTTAGGATTGAAGTAAGAAACATGATCATAGAGTATTCATTTGAAATTAATGATAACCATGTGTCTAATAGAGGTTACTAGGAGCACCAAGGTTTTCCAAGAAAAGTATGGTCGACAAAAAATGGAAAACAGATATTGGTTTTATAGTTAGTTAAGATCAGGATGAAATATTTTCTCTAGTGATTGACTTAAAGTAGAAACCTAAGTTTTAGGGAACTGGATCTACCATGGTGGATCTATAGGTTTCTTGGAACTAGTCAATTGTACATATAGTGACATAGTATTGAAAAATACAAGTTGGAATAATTCAAGAGATGAATTTTTGCCTATGTCACAAGGCATAATATCTCCAGGGTGACCTGTCTGAGACATAAAAGGAGATAAATGTGATGAGTTAAATCCATACGTTGAAGTGATGGATCAATCACATATGCCATGATATGTACAAGAATTGGTATTTCAAAGGTATATTTTACAGTAGGAAAATATCAGTAATATCTAGGAGCACTGCAAGTGATGCAGTCAGAACTATTCATTTGTACTTTGAAAAGTACAAAATGATATATACTTGGTAAGTAGAGAAGAAAGGATACTATTTTTCGGGGATACAAACTAGTCTTTTATAGATCAATGTGATCTAGTATCATCATTAGGATAAGGTGATGATAGAGACAAGCTCATATAAACTAGTGGTATCCATACCTACAAAGACCGAGTATGTTGCAACTTCTGAGGCAGTTAAGAAGCAGTTAAATACAATGATTTGTTACAGTTCCTGGAATTACACCTAGTAAGGAAAATATTATCCTAATTCCAATTATGGTATTCTTACTAGACAAGATGTCAATTTATGTAAGTGGAAAAAGGGATATACGCAGGGATACCATCTCTTGAGAATTTTTACTCAATGGGATGAGGTCGCTATAGCAGAATAGACTTGCAGAGGAACCGTGGTGGGACCAGTAGCTAAAGACATTACTCAGGAGAAACATAATCTTTATCATGCTAGTAGCTAACAAGTTTGGTTAGCAAGTTGGTTCTAGTGCAAGTGGGAGTGTTGAAATAGTGTGTTCCCTAAACCCAGCTATTCAGTACATTTTATTACCATACCGTGTATACAGTTATACATGATATTCACTTACCATTATAGTGTTGACTATTTTGATTCCACTATTTAAATAGTAATGTACAAAGATTAATTTTCATGATGAAAGGATATAAAAGATCCCATGATATAATGAGAACCTCGAGATACAATGACATTAATCATAAATATATGTTATATGGCCTAGATACATCACACTAATTAGACACAGTGGATGTTTGACCATCATGTTTTGGGGGATCATATGAATTGATATTTCTTTTCATGAGGTTCACACTTGGTGATCTCTAGTAGTGAGATCATGAGGACATACCAGCCAATAGGAACACCACATTTTTCCGGTGTCATTGGATGTTCCTATCTACGATCATGTGTAATGATCTCTTGAATTGAGATAATTCCCAGTGTATTTCATTTGATGATGTACTTTTATTCAAGATGAAAACCATGATGTTGAAATCGTGTCAAGGTAGTTTGTGTTCGGTGCGTCATTGGTGGCATGACTTTGGTTGAATGGTCAAAAATGGATTTGTCTCTTCCAATTTAAGGAATTTATATATCTTGGGAAACGTTGATCAAGATGGTAATGCCTTCGTAAGACCATGGTCATGATAGTCGAGGGTAAATTCATCTAGTTGGATCAACAAACAATAAATAAATAAAATAATGATGAAATATGTGTGCATCCACCATTATGAGATATTAATAAAAAATAGATTATATTACACAGTAAGTGCCCGTAGGTTGGTTGTCACTACTGTGAAAATCCATATATTTTTAGGGGCCATGATGGGTTTCTAGATCCCACTCTTGGTCTGTGAATAATATTTACTACTATAGAGATAATAGCCTAGAGGGTTACACAAAATATCGTATTCAAGAATCTTCCCTATTCAGATGAATAGGAGTTTTGGATATGGTGGGCCCCACCATTGGTGTCACATACATGACTTATTTTGAAGTTAAATTTCATTTAGTTTCCTTTCACTTTTTTGTTTTGGATGGTTTCCAAAGGTTTTATGGAGAAATAGATGAGTTTTCATGAATTGGGCCAAACCATGAGCCCAATTCCAGATTTAAAAATAAAATTTGTTTCCTTTATAACTTTTTCATTTTTTAATATTTTTCCTTCATTCTAATTCCTAAATGGTCTCCTCGGACCTATTAACACCAAAATATAAATTTGGAGCCTTTATAAATCCATAATCATGGTGGATATGGGTTTTTATTTAAGATATTGGGCCTACCCGAAGGCCCATTTCCTGCATTAAAAATAATTGTTAAATTTTTTATATCTCCTTCAATATTTGCGTTTTTTCGGTGATTCCACCTCCCACTCGACCCTAAGAAACCCAGGAGCGCTCCCATTGCCTTCCCCCCCTCCTTGGAGCTCTTTGATATCGCAAATTAGGGATGATCTTCATAGGCTGTCTCAAATCGTCCAGAATTGAAGAGTAACTTCATCCCTTCTTAACTCTCTCAATTCTTACTCTTTTCCCTCCATTACAGTTCCCAAATTACCTCCTATATCTTGTTCGAAGAATCCCTAAATTTTGGCTGTTTTCAATTTCAGAAACTATTGTTTTTGGAGTGATTAATTCAGGATACTTCAAGTAGGTGAGTCTATTTCTTTCCTCTTTCAAATTACTTAGGGTTTCTTCCCTAATTCATGAATTATAAAAAATTCAAGAAGTTAGGGTTCGTGAATAGGTTCTAAATTACTGTGTTTTGGGTGAAATATTGAGGTTTTAGGTTTCTTTTAACTACCTTGAGGTGTGGCGGTCATGCGGTTGATGTTTCGTCCCAATATTTGAGGGTTTCGACACATTCGGTAGGTGATTCTGTGGGTAACCATTTAATGATGAGTTAGTTTGCTTGATTAAATAATTTTGCATGTTCCTTATATGCTGTGAATTATGAGAAAACCATTTTTGGTTGCAATAGTAAAGCATTTGTTTTTAAAGTTACATTTTTTCTTGAAGTGTGTATTTTTCAAATGTATTTCATGTGTTATATCTTGTGGTAGTTTTGTAAAATGTGGAAGTGATTTATTAGTTGTTGAAAGGGGCTAACAATTACAGTTAGGTAATGATATAGTTACATGTGGGCCTAAAAATGGGGTGTATTTGAATGGTTTTATTTGTATAACCTTGTTATACTCCTTGAAAGTGTTTTATGGATTTGTGTGTTCTCATGGGTATCTTTTGTGATATTATTCAACGTAATTATATAACATTTTAATGTGGATTATTTCATGTTTATTGGGCTGACAATTCTGTTTTGGTAGGGTCTTGGTGTGATTTTGGCTTAAAAAGAGATTTTTGAAATGGATTTTATGTGCAAAGTTTGGGTATACTCTTTATAATTGTTTTATGAAAGTTTTGAATGCTTTATTGGGTTGTGTAATAGGTGAAACTATATCAGCAAACTGTTTTGGTAGGAGTATATTTTTAAAAGGTCCATTTCATTTGTGAAAAGGCTGTTATGTGATATGTATCATCTTGGAAATATTTTATTAAATTTTTTGAAGGAGATATTTTAGAGTGAAACTGATGTGAAAGTGATGTGGAGTGTTTTGTGTTTTGTGTGATGTGAAAAATTGAATTTTTGATTATGAAAGAAGTGTTATATTCCATGTGTGTGGGCTGTTATATGAGTTTAAACATATTATAATTGTTTTATAAAATTGTTTAATGGTTTTTTGGAAGTGTTGAAGAAATGTGAAATGTGTTGTGGGCTATTTTGGTGTGATTCGGATTTCAAAATCATTTTGAATGAAAAATGGATTTTTGTGACTTGTGTGGTATACATATGGGCTGTTTGGTGAATTTGTGATGTGGAAATGATATTTTCATGTTCAATTTACATTTCTTGACTTGTGGAACTTGTTTGAGCACAAGGGGAAAACCTGGGTATCTAGGTGGGTGGACGTGTACTAGTATGCTAGTGAATCCGTGGGGTTTGGCCTCAGTTTCACTTAGCAAGATTGACGCTTACAACTCTAAATAAACCATGATGATGATTATTGGGGACCACTAGGTTATGGGTATGTTCCCTACTAGTGGCTCGTGCACGAGAATGGATATTTGTGATGGTTACTCTCACCGAGATACGAGGTACCTGGGACCCACAGCTAGCTAGTGCCTAGGGGTTACTTCCAATTTCTTGTGCTCATTATTTACTTTGTACTTACCGTCGGCACACGGTATAGTTGGCTGGGAAATTCAGTATTGTTGACATTATTTTTACAAGTGTTTATTCTTAATGATAGCCCACTTGAAAACTGTTTTTATTCAAAGTAGCATCTTTTAGAAATTGTAACTAGCTTTTCATGTTTTTGAAAACTTGCATGCTTTTAGTCTTTAAATGTTTATCACATGGAATCTCTTAGTGGTGGTATCCTACTGGGCATTGGCTCACACCCTACTTACACCCTTGGGTGTAAGTAGACATGGTTGTTTTTGTTTTCGCAGGTTGGGTATAGTTTTTTTTGTTCCAGTGGTTCGGGTTTCTAGAAGGTCCTTGGTGGTGAAGTCTTGTGGAGGTGGCTTGTGGGCGGTGCCCCTTTCCATGAGGGTTCTTGGGCTGTCCTTATTTGGATTTGTAACTTTGGTATTGTCCTTTTGAGTTGTTTTAAGCCATGTAATTCAGTTCTGAATTTTTGTAAAAGATTGTTTGGTTTGAAAAATCCAGATTTGTTTCATTTGATTCTTTTGTTGTTTTATGTTTATAAACTCGGGTAAATCGTTCCCAATTTTCATTTTATGATACCCGGGCACTTGTGCCAGCCCGTGGGGATCCGGAACGCCCTTAGGGTCATGTCACGGGCTGGTTTTGGTGCCGGTTTTGGCGGTGACCAGATTCGGTTCGTGACAAAATGGTATCAGAGGGAGGTTCAGGTTAACTCTTTGGGTCATGTTATTTGGGGAAGAGTTTGGATAGTATGGAGTTAGTATTGTTGGGACATGGAATTCTAGTTATGGGTAGTGTGCCTGATCACCACACCTCATAATGGGATTCAAGTTTCCAAGAGAAGTCGGTATTTATCTAAGTCCTTCGGTTTTCTTGGTTCGATGATGATTAAGGGAAATGAAAAGAGAGTTGGGTTAATGGTCCTAGTGAGCTCACAGGGCCTGGAAAGCCATGTGGAGCCAAGTATATTCCTTAGAACACTCTCTGTGACAGTGAGGTGATTGGAATATGGCTGCCAACCATATTTCCAAGTCACCCACTGAAACTAGTTTCCTCTTGCACTATTTTGTGCTTAGGTTTTGAAACCTTAGCACTTTGGTTTTAAGAAGTGTAAGGTTTTTGTGAAATGATTTTCAAATAAAGATGGAATGGTTTGGTTTATGAAATGGTGGAACTTAATTTTCAGAATTTTTTTGAAATATAAAATGGTGTGCTTACACCTCTTTGAAAGTAGGAACTATATTGATGTTGGTTTTGAAAAGTGTTTCCAATAGAGTTTTCTAAACAATCAGAGTGTGTTTTAATGGGATGATATGTTTTGAAATTGATGTGAATATCTTGAAAGTGAGTTATTTTCTAAATGTTTGTGACTTTCTGAAAATTTTTGTAAGATGTGAGTTGGGATTTTGATCTCATAGTTAGCAGTTATGAGAAAAAAGGATGTGTTGGTTGACCGTTTTGGTTTTGAAAAGTGGAAAGATTTTTTGTTTTAACCTTTGGTATTTTCATTAGCGACCACATGTATGGGGTTATATGGGATGATGGATGGTTGATGGCATGACTGGATGAGTGTCGGGATGGATATGAGGAGGGTGTCTGGTGTGACACAAAAACATGCATGTGTGAGGCCCATGGGGTACCATTGGTGGATATGCTTACTACTAAACTGTTTTTTCTCAAAGAATTACTTTTAAAGAAAAACACGATGTCTTGATGAATATTTTTGTATGGTTTGTATTATGTGTTTTTGAAAATGTTGATGTTGTGTGATGTTTTGATTCCAAGAACCCCTTCTGTTTGAACTGTGTTTTGGGTTTGTGTTTGGTCGGTAAGCTGTGTTGTAGGGACGGTTAGTGGTCTCTTTTGAAAAATGTTTTGGGATGCCTTTACGATAGTTCCCTTCATGTGTTTGGAGATGGTTTATGGCTTGTTTTGACCAATATACCAGGTTGGTTGGGTCCTTGGGTTCTCTCATTGGATAAGGTATGCCCCCATTAAGGGTTAATGCATAACTGAAGCGCAACCCAGATTGTTTCTCCATTGGAAAATCCTCCAGTTGATCAATATAAGGAATCTATTTCTTGATCTTTTTAGATTGAGTATACACCCTTTCCTTTATTGGTTTCGTGTATCCTCTTGTAGTGGGAGATTGATTATGGATGGTTGAAAGTGACCTTAGCCTCTTAAGTTTCCTAATTTCTCGAAGGTGGAAGTGTTCTGGGTTTGTTAGCATGGATGAGTATTTGGATAGTGTCTAAGAGGAACTCTCGGTCCTTCATAGTCTCTTCGAAGAAGGAGTTTATGTTAAACTACTATTGTGGGAAATCTGGTCATGAGAGGATATTATGGCCACTTTCTAGAATTGTGTGTTGTTTTGGGATGTTGTACAAGTTCCCTCTCTATTCATTGTTTATATCAGTCGCAATGGTCATGTTCGGTGATTCCTCGTGATGTCATGTGCTCGATTGACTGTAAAGGTGAAAGTTGGGCAATCATCTGAGAGTCTCTATTATGTTGGGAGAATGTCTCCCTTGAAAAAAAAACATAAAAAAAATATTCCATTTTTAGAGGAAGGTGAGTATAAGTGTTCTTTACTTCTATTGTTTCTCACCCGAACAAACAAGGTGTGATGTGTGTACATCTTCTAATCCCTTGTTTCAGTGAAATATCGAGTTAGGGTAAAGTGAGTTTGGAATGTGTTATGTCTTAGAAAAACTTATCGGGGATTGCGGTGTAGTTGTTGTTTGCAACGAAAGAAGAATTCTCATTCAGGTGGTTTCCAAAGCCTAACTGCGAGGCCGAAGATGCTTCAATATTTTTAGCTCCAGCCATAGGTCCCGGAGAGAAGCTGGCGCGTAGTCAGGGGAAACCCCAGTGTCATTTAAACCCTTGTGCAAAGTCCTATCCTCAATATGAAAGATAAGAAGAGTTTAAACCTATGGTTTCATCATATTTCTTCAGTTGTTCCCGTTCGGTGGAAATAGGTGGAGGGTCTTGTACCCATGCCATCACACAATGTTATTCCCTCCCACTTTGGTTTCCATTGAGTCTTTAGAGAAAGGTATGAAGTTTGGCTAGACAGGTTGACCACACGGTTTACACTTGGTTAGTAGTGATCATGCCCCCCCCCAAAAAAACCATGTAGATAGAAGAATCTCCACTGTTAGTTCATGGTTTCCCAAACCATGAAGACTAATCATGTGGTCGTCCCAACACTTTATATTTTGGGGTCTTTCTATACCGGCTCATGCTGGTCGATTAAGATTGTTGGTTCTTATGGTGGGGAGCCTTTTTTTTACCCGTACCGATAACTTAGATTTATCCATGGTCAAGGATTGGTGGTAGGTAGTCTCATTTGGATCTATCAATCTACCTAAATATTCCTTGAGTAACCATTGAGATTGGATAGTGCCCAATGGTTTAGTTATAGCAAGGTATGTGTAACCTTGTTCGATGTTGTTGTTCGTTTGAGTGAATTGCTTGAGTCTTGTTCTGATAGTGTTTGAGGTGTTTTCCTTTGGGATAAAGCCTGAATGTGATTGATTGTTTCAGGAAAGTGTTTTATGATTTTGTTGTGAATTATTCCTTCCTTAATTGATCAACGGAGGTGTTTTGGCCTTTGTGGGCGAAACCTGGAAAGGGAGTACATCTTGGTTTATCATTTTGGTTTGGCTTTCGTATCTGGCCTTTCTGTAGCTTTCCAGGGACGGGAAGTTTTCATGGTGGGGAGAATTGTCACATACATGACTTATTTTGAAGTTAAATTACATTTATTTTCCTTTCATATTTTTTTTGGATGGTTTCCAAAGGTTTTATGGAGAAATAGATGAGTTTTCATGAATTGGGCCAAACCGTGAGCCCAATTCCAGATTTAAAAGTAAAATTTGTTTCCTTTATAACTTTTTCATTTTTTAATATTTTTCCTTCCTTCCAATTCCTAAATGGTCTCCTATGACCTATTAACACCAAAATATAAATTTGGAGCCTTTATAAATCCATAATCATGGTGGATATGGGTTTTTATTTAAGATATTGGGCCTGCCCGAAGGCCCATTTCCTGCATTAAAAATAATTTTTAAATTTTTTATATATCCTTCAATATTTGCCTGTTTTCGGTGATTCCACCTCCCACTCGACCCTAAGAAACCCAGGAGCGCTCCCATTGCCTTCCCCCCCTCCTTGGAGCTCTTGGATATCGAGAATTAGGGCTGATATTAATAGGCTGTCTCAAATCGTCCAGAATTGAAGAGGTAACTTCATCCCTTCTTAACTCTCTCAATTATTACTCTTATCCCTCCATTCCAGTTCCCAAATTACCTCCTATATCTTTTTCGAAGAATCCCTAAATTTTGGCTATTTTAAATTTCAGAAACTATTGTTTTTGGAGTGATTAATTCAGGATACTTCAAGTAGGTGAGTCTATTTCTTTCCTCTTTCAAATTGCTTAGGGTTTCTTCCCTAATTCATGAATTATAAAAAATTCCAGAAGTTAGGGTTCGTGAATAGGTTCTAAATTACTGTGTTTTGGGTGAAATATTGAGGTTTTAGGTTTCTTTTAACTACCGTGGGGTGCGGCGGTCATGCGGTTGATGTTTCGTCCCAATATTTGAGGGTTTCGACACATTCGATAGGTGATTCCGTGGGTAACCATTTAATGATGAGTTAGTTTGCTTGATTAAATAATTTTGCATGTTCCTTATGTGCTATGCATTATGAGAAAACCATTTTTGGTTGCAATAGTAAAGCATTTGTTTTTAAAGTTACATTTTTTCTTGAAGTGTGTATTTTTCAAATGTATTTCATGTGTTATATCTTGTGGTAGTTTTGTAAAATGTGGAAGTGATTTATTATTTGTTGAAAGGGGCTGCCAATTATAGTTAGGTAATGATATAGTTCCATGTGGGCCTAAAAATGGGGTGTATTTGAATGGTTTTATTTGTATAACCTTGTTATACTCCTTGAAAGTGTTTTATGGATTTGTGTGTTCTCATGGGTATCTTTTGTGATATTATTCAACGTGATTATATAACATTTGAATGTGGATTATTTCATGTTTATTGGGCTACCAATTCTGTTTTGGTAGGGTCTTGGTGTGATTTTGGCTTAAAAAGAGATTTTTGAAATGGATTTTATGTGCAAAGTTTGGGTATACTCTTTATAATTGTTTTATGGAAGTTTTGAATGCTTTATTGGGTTGTGTAATAGGTGAAACTTTATCAGAAAACTGTTTTGGTAGGAGTATATTTTTAAAAGGTCCATTTCATTTGTGAAAATGCTGTTATGTGATATGTATCATCTTGGAAATATTTTATTAAATTGTTTGAAGGAGATATTTTAGAGTGAAACTGATGTGAAAGTGATGTGGAGTGTTTTGTGTGAGTGTGATGTGAAAAATTGAATTTTTGATTATGAAAGAAGTGTTATATTCCATGTGTGTGGGCTGTTATATGAGTTTAAACATCTTATAATTGTTTTATAAAATTATTTAATGGTTTTTTGGAAGTGTTGAAGAAATGTGAAATGTGTTGTGGGCTATTTTGGTGTGATTCGGATTTCAAAATCATTTTGAATGAAAAATGGATTTTTGTGACTTGTGTGGTATACATATGGGCTGTTTGGTGAATTTGTGATGTGGAAATGATATTTTCATGTTCAATGTACATTTCTTGACTTGTGGAACTTGTTTGAGCACAAGGGGAAAACCTGGGTATCTAGGTGGGTGGACGTGTACTAGTATGCTAGTGAATCTGTGTGGTTTGGCCTCAGTTTCACTTAGCAAGATTGACGCTTACAACTCTAACTAAACTATTATGATGATTATTGGGGACCACTAGGTTATGGGTATGTTCCCTACTAGTGGCTCGTGCACGAGAATGGATATTTGTGATGGTTACTCTCACCGAGATACGAGGTACCTGGGACCCACAGCTAGCTAGTACCTAGGGGTTACTTCCAATTTCTTGTGCTCATTATTTACTTTGTACTTACCGTCGGCACACGGTATAGTTGGCTGGAAAATTCAGTATTGTTGACATTATTTTTAAAAGTGTTGATTCTTAATGATAGCCCACTTGAAAACTGTTTTTATTCAAAGTAGCATCTTTTAGAAATTATAACTAGCTTTTCATGTTTTTGAAAACTTGCATGATTTTCGTCTTTAAATGTTTATCACATGGAATCTCTTAGTGGTGTTATCCTACTGGGCATTGGCTCACACCCTACTTACACCCTTGGGTGTAAGTAGACATGGTTGTTTTTGTTGTCTCAGGTTGGGTACAGTTTTTTTTGTTCCAGTGGTTCGGGTTTCTAGAAGGTCCTTGGTGGTGAAGTCTTGTGGAGGTGGCTTGTGGGCGGTGCCCCTTGCCATGAGGGTTATTGGGCTGTCCTTATTTGGATTTGTAACTTTGGTATTGTCCTTTTGAGTTGTTTTAAGCCATGTAATTCAGTTCTGAATTTTTGTAAAAGATTGTTTGGTTTGAAAAATCCAGATTTGTTTCATTGGATTCTTTTGTTGTTTTATGTTTATAAACTCGGGTAAATCGTTCGCAATTTTCATTTTATGATACCCGGGCACTTGTGCCAGCCCGTGGGGATCCGGAACGCCCTTCGGGTCATGTCACAGGCTGGTTTTGGTGCCGGTTTTGGCGGTGACCAGATTCGGTTCGTGACAACTGGGGTTCTGGATTTTTCAAAGGAGATACTATCTTCAATGAAATAAACAAATTCATATTATTCAAGTTAAGAATAATGAGGATTGAATTTATTTATTAAATATATTTACAAATTTTATGTAAATACATGGAAAATATTAATTGAACAATATTAGTTTAAAATATTCAAGGTTAAATTAATATTTGTGGGAGTAATAGTTTTGTTAATGTCTTATTTATTGTCACGTATTATATCTAATACATTACATGAAAGTGATAATGTTAGGCCCACTAGGTTAAACACCCTGAGGGGGGGGGGGGGTGAATCAGGGTATGGTAGAATAAAACTTTCTCCATTTTGGATCTTGTTTCGTTGTTAGAAAAAACTCAATTATCACTTCCTATCATGGCTATATATAGAAAGATATGAAATCATGCAGAAGAAACAATGATTTTTACTTGGTTCACCCTCATTAGGCTACGTCCAAGGAGCATACAATGACAATGTGCCAATGTACGAAATTCACTAAGGCTCACAAACAATAATGAGTACAATGTTTGGGATAGATCTTAAATTACTAGGATCACTGCCTTTAAAAGGTTTAGGGTCTGATAACTGAATTCCCAAGGGTCACTCCCTATGCCTCTTTCTCTGGCTCACTGCTGGTGGAAAGGGTCACCGTCTCCCTCTTCCTTCGCCCACTGCTCTTAGAATGGAATCCACTCACAGTTTATGGACTTGTAGGTCAGACACAGTTTATGGGCATGTAAGTACCTTCATTTGCATGAATTTATGCATCCTAAACTATAGGTAGATGCTCTGTTGAAGTTATATTTTCACCCATAGATGAATTCCACCTTCCCGAGTACTACTGGGTACCAAAAAATACTTTCGTAAAATGATTTGAAGCTCTCACAATCTTCCTTGTGCAAATCATGAACCAAATTTCTCTCTCGCATACTGAGTACCAGGTTTGGTATGCGGGACACCTTCTTCATATACCACCTCCGCTTCCATGAACCACACTTCTTCTGTAAACTGCCTCTACCTTCGTGATCGCGTACCGTTATGGCGTACTGATTCCACAAACCTCATATGCAAATCCCCTCCTGTCCTTGAACTGTTCTCTGTTCATGGATTGTCTTTGCTTCTACGTACTGAAGATCCCCCTCTATATATCACTTATGGAATTATCCACATAACATACCAGAGATTCCTCCTCTGCGTACCGAGACAACTTCTCCCACATACCAGACTTCCTCCTCCACGTACTAGAATTCCTTTGTGGGTTAAGGATCCCCGCAAACACCTTCATCATGAACCACTTTCAGACTTTTCCAAATTCCCAGATCAAAATATGATTTATAATGATGTTAAATCTCCACAGTAATCAATGGGATTAGTGATTCTTATATAGGCAAAGATATCAACAAAATCCACTAATCCAAGATTTACCAAATCTTAGATTCAGCCTCCACTGCTTACCAATCCTTCTACCACCGCGAACCGCAAGTCACCTACAAACCATTTTCAACATCGTCTGTGTAGTACAGTTTCTCCTACATGGTCAATATTCTCTACTAACAGTAATAATCCATCTGTGTGTACCGCATCGCCTACCACCTCTGCGAACCGTGTTCGCTTTTGTGAACCGCACCCGCGTACCATTTCCGCCGCTCCACACACCGTTCCCGGAATATGGTACACATCTTATGTATTATGGTACATGGTTCTCACCCTTTGCCCATTTTCACCAACATTATTCATAAAATTCACTCATATGAAGAAATAATTCCCTTTCTAACTTCAAACTCCCATTTTTTAGGCCAAACAATTTGGCAAAAACTGGGAAACTACGCCAACTTTAAAACCTGTCTTTGGAAAAAACCAATCATACTCACTTGCGGTCATCTGGCTTTGTCAAAAAACACAACCATACCCAAAACATACCAAGAGGATGCCTTGAGGGATTTTTTTCCCAAAAATACCCCTTTGGGTCTGTTGACAACTCTTCTCGTAATAATGCCTTCACACTTTGATACCACTTTAAAACTTCTTCTAGATTAAACCACCATTCGCTTCACACGATCATGATAGTGATCAAGGATTTACTCAAAAAAAACTCTAAGACCACAGGAGCCATACCCAGCATGAGAAACAAAAGTATAAAACAAAGTTTATCAATGAACCACTTCATTACTAATCACCAATAGCTGATACTATATTAATACCAATGCACTGCTTTCATCATGAACCTCAGCTATCGTGATATATAATCTTTGATTAATCACTTCTAGTATTTTCAGATTTAATGCTCCCCCTATCTTATAGATTTTCTAAATAGCTTCATCTCAGCTTCAACTCCCACTATCTCACTGCTCCACTTAACAGCTTCTCCCCATGCCTTTTCTCCCCCTAGAAGTCATACTTTCTCCCCCTTTATCAACGAACCCGAAGGGAACTTAAGGTTTTCTACAATAGGGTAAAGAACACATATCAGCAAACTAGGTAATGACACATCATACCTTAGGGAGAGGGGGACCCACATCCACACTTTTTCAAGTGTGGGAAGTTGACTAGACTCCTAGAGCCATTTGATGCCTTTCAAATGCTTCTTTGGGTAAGGCCTTTGTCAGAATACCTGTAACCTATTGTTTTATAGGCACATAATCCAACTTCAAAAGCCCTTGCTTCACCTTCTCCTTGATAAACTAATATTTGATTTCAATGTGTTTTGTACTTGAGTGATGTAGTGGATTTTTTCTCAGATTTATAACACTTGAATTATCACAATGAATTCCGATTAGAGATTTCACTTCAATTAACATATCTTCAAGTTGTTGCTTTATCCACAATAACTGTGTGCAAGCTTGAGTAGCTGTGATGTATTCAGCTTCTGTGGTGCCCAATGAAATGTAGTATTGTTTCTTGCTTAACCAAGAAATACACAACCTTCCAAGATAAAAGGCACCTCTTGATGAGGATTTCCTATCATATGCTGAACCAGCCTAGTCCACATCTGTATATCCCAACAACTCTGGCTGATATTTTTCATTATACATTAATCCAAAATCCACTATTCACTTGATACACTGAAGAATTATTTTTACTACAATCATGTGGCTCTCCTTGGGATTGCTTTGATACCACACTGCCTGACATGTGGAAAATACAATATCAGGCCTTGTCACTGTCAGGTACAATAGACTTCTAATGATTTTCTTGTATTATGTGATATTAACTGGCTTGCCTTTATCATCTCATGACAATTTCAACTGGGAAACAACCAGAGTCTTCATCTATTTGGAATTATCCATTCCAAACCTTCTCAAAACCTCCTTGGAATATTTAGACCGAGAAATAAAAGTTCCATACCTTCCTTGTGTCACTTTTAATACAAAAAAAATGTCATCTCTCTAATCGTCGACATTTCAAACTCACTTTTCATGAATTCAAAAAATTGTTTGTATTGTGCTCCATCTGATCTAACAAATATTATTCCATCAACATAAACTAACACCATCATCCTTTTACTATTTCCTTTATTATAATACAAATTATAATTAACTCTACCACTTTGAAAACCAAGATTCTTTAGAAACTGATCAAGCCTTGAATACCATGCTCGTAGTGCTTGCTTCAAACCATATAAAGCCTTCTTCAGTCGAAAAACTCTTTTCTCATCTTCATGAATGAGAAAACCATCTGGTTTCTCAATGTAGACTTCTTCTTCCAAAACACCATTCAGAAATTTTGACTTAAAATCCATTTGGAAAACTTTAAACTTTCTTGCATGACTATAGCCAAGAATAATATAATTGTCTCCAAACTTGCAATAGGTGTGAATGTTTCATTGACATCTATACCCTCTATCTAGGAGTAACCTTTTCACACAAGTCTTTCTTTGTTTCGAATCACAACACCATCTTCATTCATTTTGTTTCAAAAGACCCATTTTGTCCTAATTACATTCTTTTCTTCTAATCTCAAAACAATTTCCCATGCTTGATTCTTTTCAATTTTGTTAAGCTCTTCATTCATTGCCTGAACCCAATTATCACCTCCAGCTGCCTCATCAACGAATTTAGGCTCTACTTGTGATAAGTATAATGATTGCAGTAGAGAATTCATCCTTATTATCTGAAATAGTGCTGTATGATCACCAATTATGTTCTACCTATCAATTTCATCCCTTATTGTTGGTCTCTAGGAAGACACTGATTTATTCTCATCATCCGAGTCCTCTTCTGAATCAATCTCTGGAGCTGGTGTGTCTCCCGATCTACTCATCTCTTGATCGCTATCCTCCTTAGTATGATCATGTATTTTCTGAATATTCTATTCATTTTATACTATAGTCACATCATGACTTTCAACTATCTTTCCCAGCCTCTTATTGAAGAATTTTTATTCTTTGATTTGAGTAGCCAAAATATATCTCTTCATCCCCATGGGATTCAAACATCCTATGTTTCTCCTTATTGAGAATGAATCATTTAATTCTGAATATTCAAAAGTACTTTAATTATGGATTCTTTCCATACCATAACTTGTATGAAGTCTTCTCCTCTTTTGGACAAATTAAAGCTCTATTTGAAGTGTATACTACTGTCATCACTGCTTATTTCCAATTTTTTTCTAGAAGGTCTTTCTCAATGAGCATTGTTCTGGACATGTTGTTAACAATTATATTTCTTCTATCAACTATTCCATTCTTCTATGGATTAATTATTGATGAAACTTGATGACTTATCGCATGTTTTTTAAGATAATCCTCCACTTGGATATTTGTGAACCCTGTTCCATTATCTGTTTGAATCGTTCAGATTTTTAGTCCAAACATCTTTTCACATTCTCATCGATATCTTGTAATGAAACTGAACACTTCATATTTGTGAGTGATTATTGAAACCCATGCCATTATATTATAGTCATCAATTGATAGAACATAATATCTTATCCCATCAATAGAATTTGGGGAAATTAGCCCACACACAGCAATATGCACCAACTCAAGAAATATTGTTGACTTTTTCTCCTTTTGATTATATGTCTTTTGAATGATCTTCCAATATTGGTATACATCACACATATGAGTACGATCACATGATAATCTAGGGATATTTTGAGAAGCATCATATTTTACCAGATCTTCCAAGGAACCTTGGCTAATGTGCCCAAGACTCTTATTCCATAACTTGTTTTCTTCATCCTTAGAGAGAAAGCACATATCTTATTCTCTACTTATGAGGTAGAGATTCCCTTTCATACACTTTCCCTACAAAAAAACAACATCATACCTTACCATGATGATACATAATTTATTGGAAAAACTTATGGCATGTCCTGAGTCACACAATTGACTAACACTAAGGAAGTTGTGACTAATTCCCTCAACAACCAATACATCTGCTCGTCTCATGTCTTTTCCTACAAACATGTCTTTTCCTAAACCAATAAATTTCAAGCCTTCATCATTACTGAATATTATAATACCTTCATTATCATAATTAATTCTTATTACTAGATTATTATTTCCCATTATATGGGAAGTGCATCCACCATCAATTATCCATATCCCTATGCGATCTAAAGCCTTGAATGCAACTTTTGCAACCACAGCCTACTTGACCCTTTTATTTTTGACCCAAGACTTTGAATTCATAACTAACATGGAATAATAATCTTGATCTTCCTCAGTATATGATGGGTCAGCTTCAACCTAAAGAGCTGTAAATTGATTTTGAATTTTCATCTCACTTGAAGATACTTTTGGATGCTTCTTAGGAACAAATTTAGTTATCCTCGACACATTCCTTATAATTGTTGATGTGCAATATCTTTCCATATATACGAGACATTTACACCTGAAACAATGATTATAAAATGATGAACTGTAATTTTGAACTCTGTATGACCACCTCTGTTGGTCTTGTTCCCTTTGGAACCTATTTTTTATGGAACAAACATTTTGATAGTGTCTCATCTTACCACAACGATAGAATATTATGTGAAGTAAATTCCTATGCGGTAATGATGCACCATTAGTTGTGCCTTAGGTTCTCTGAATCTTCTAATTCTGCTTTGTACCCAAATCAGTCTTTAATCTTGTAGTGGGTGCTGGTGGTCTAACTTGAACCATAACTGCTTCCTATTTTAGATCAATCCCCTTTTGTTATTATGGACCATTCTGCTCAAATATCAAGTTATTTTTTTCTTGTATGATATTCTTTCTCGAGTTCAAACCGAGAGTTAGCAGTTTCTACTAATCTTTAATTGTTCGTCGCAGACTGGCGACCTCTTCTTCTAGATTATAAATAATTTTCATTTTATCTTTTTTAGTTTCAATCAAACTATCAATTTTAAATTTTTGTTATTCAATTTTGAGTTTGTAATCAACCACCTTTTTGGAGCTTTCTAGCATTGAAGACCTCAACTTTTCAATTTCTTCATTTAGCTCAGAATTCTCTTCTTCCTACTATTGCATAAAGAGTTTGTCATCAAGAAAAACTTTTTTAGCTTTCTTCGTTTTGGATCTCAAAATATCTATCCCTTCAAGGGACTATTCTAATTCATCCTGAAGATCAACTCTTCCTTCAATTTCTCCTTCTTCATTTTCAATTTCTTCTCTTTTTAAAGAGTTTCTTGAAACTGCCACCAAAGCATCTACTTTATGATCTATGTAGTCCTCCAACTCTTCTTCCTCAGATTCTTCTAAACTTTCATCCTCTCTTGAAAGTAGATTCTTATTTCTGAAGAAATTTCTACTAGTACTTATCCTCCCTTTCCCATTTGATGAAAACTTTTTTTTGGGGAATTTCATCATTTTCTCCATTTTCCTCATCAAACTTCTTAAGAAACTTTGATTCAAATCGCCCAATATTTTGACATCGAAATCGTTCAAATGGAAGTTTACCTTTGAACTTTACTTTTCCTCTTTTCATATTAGAGGATATAAATGACATGGCATCATCCATATTTTCTTTCTCTGGACTATCTTCAATGGAGATATTCTTCATGGCCTTGAATGCCTCTTCCTTTGAAATCACATTTTCCACTACATCATTATCATCGTTTCTCATTTCATATACTACAAGGGTACTATGCAGGTTATCTAGTGTCAACTCTTTCGGGTCTTTTTCTTCCAACACTGAAACTTTTGGATTGAACCACAGTGGAAGTTTCCTCAATATACGCTTCATAATATTTATATCTTCAATGAATTCTCCAAGAACCCTCATGTATTCTACAATAATATTTATCCTGTCAAAGAATGGTTCAACATGCTCATTAGGATTCATTCTAAGATCCTCATACTTGTTCCACAGAACCTACAACTTTTCTTCTCCAACTTTTTTTTCACCCTCATAAATGTTCAACAATTTTCCACATTTTATGTGATGTTTTACAAGACATCACCTTTGTATAGATTTAATTTGATAGCCCCCCTAAATCATTGATCCCTTTAGCATCGAAATCCAATTATTTTCTTTCAGCTTCTGATAAAGCACCACTATTAATGTTAGCTGATATTCCTTTCATAGCTACAATGAATATATCCATCCCTACTGATCGAAAGTAGTGATGCATTTGATTCTTCCGTAGTTGAAAATTATTTTCGTCTAAAATCAAAATTCCTTTATAATTGACCACCTCCAATTCTTATTTTGAGAGAAAAACACTGACTTTCAACCTTTCTCCCTGATACCAATTGTTATGTCCCCTAGGTCGATTACCCTGAGAGGGTGGGGGGGGGGTAAATCAGGGTATGGTAGATTAAAACTTTCTCCCTTTTGGATCTTGTTTCGTTGTTAGACAAAAATCAATTCTCTCTTCCTCCCATGGAAATATACATACAGATATGAAATCATGCATATGATATAATTATTTTTACTTGGTTCACCCTCACTAGGCTACGTCCAAGGAGAATACAACGACAATGTGCTGATGTACCAAATTCACTAAGGCTCACAGACACTAATGAATATAATTTTTGGGCAATATCTTCTATGCCCAGGATCATTTCCTTTATAAGGTTTAGGTTCTACTCACTGCATTCCCAAGGGTCAATCCCTATGCCTCTTTCTCTGGCATAGTGCAGAAGGAAAGGGTCACCGTCTTCCTCTTCCTTCGCTCACTGCTCTTGGAATGGAATCCACTCATAGTTTATGGACTTTTAGGTCAAACAAAATTTATAGACATGTAAGTCCCTTCATTTGCATGAATTCCTACATCCTCAACTATAGGTAGATGCTCTGTTGAAGTTCTATTTTCACTCGTAGATGGATTCCACCTTCCTGAGTACTGCTGGGTGCTGGAAAATACTTTCTCAAACTGATTTGAAGCTCTCACAAGCTTCCTTGTGCAAATCATGAACCACCTTCCTCTCCCACGCACTGAGTACCGGGTTTGATACGCGGGGCACATTCTTTGCGTACTGCCACCACTGCTACGAACCTCCCTTAATCTACGTACTTACTCCTCCTTTGGGATCATGTACCACTACCACATACTGATTCCGCGAACCTCCTCTGTGAAACCCCTCCTATCCGTGAACTATTCTCTGTTCATAGGCTATCTTCTCTTTCGAGTACCGGGGATCTCCCTCCGCATATCGCTTGAGGAATTATCCCTCTCATGTATTGGATATTCCTCCTATGCATACTGAGACAACTCCTTCCACATACTATACTTCCTCCTCCACATATCGAGACAACTCCTTCCACATACCAGACTTCATCCTCTGCATACCAGACTTCCATTGCGGGTTAAGAATCCCTACAAACACATTCAGTACGAACCACTTTCAAAATTTTCCAAATTTATAGGGAAAAATATTCTTTATAATTATGTTAAATATCCATAGTAATCAGTGGTATTAGTGATTCTTATATATCCAAAGTTATCCGCAAAATCTACTAATCCAAGATTTACCAAATCTTCGATTTAGCCTCTACCGCTGACCAATCATTCTACTGCTGCAAACCGCAAGTCACCTGCGAACCATTTTCCACACCTTACACATACTACATTTTCTCCTACCTAGTAAATCTTCTCTGCCAATGACAATCCATCCATGTACTGCATCACCTACCACCTCTGTGAACCATGTTTGGTTTCGTGAACTGCACCCGCGTACCGTTTCCGCCGCTCCACATACCGTTCCCAGAATATGGTATGCGACCCATGTATTATGGTATGCGGTTCTCACCCTTTGACGATTTTATTCAAAATTATTCATAAAATTCACTACTATGAAGAAATAATTCCTTTTCCAACATCAAACTCCTGATTTTGAGGCCCAAAAATTTAGGAAAAACTGGGAAACTACACCACCTTAAAAACTGTCTTCAGAAAAAACCAATCATACTCACTTGCAGCCATCTAGATTTGTCATCAAACACATCCATACCAAAAACATACCGAGAGGACGCCTTAAGGGATTTTTCCCAATAGATAATAATAATGAATAATATTTATGAATCAATTTAGTATTTGAAATATTATTTATATAGTGTGTTAATTATTCAGGGGTCAGGCTGGAATTTCTGATTAATTACATTAAAATCTATAAATTGAGGAGGGTAATTACAAAAATACTCTTTAGGGGATTTTTATCACCAATCCTCTATCCCATGTTCAAGAGAGAGAAGATATAGATCCAAGGAGCTCAGATCGAGATCTCTCTCAGACATCGCAAGTGAAGCGATGTGGTGATTGTCGGAGCACCAAAAGCATTATTGGATCTACGCACTAGCACCCAGGATTTAATGAATGATGATATTGTAGTTTCTTGAAGCATGTGTGGATGATATAGAGGAATTCAACTTTTTATTCTTTGAGAAGTGATCGCCCACAATGAGCAGACGTTGTGCACGACTTCAATTTTAAACCAGGTATTGCTATGGTTTAATTTTTGCGCTTAACTTCTTTCATGTGAGATCGTCCACCTAAAATGGGTAGCTATTCACCGAAATTAACAAGATTACATTGATCTTCGGTGAACTTTTTAAAATCCCACCTATTTGGGGCTTTCGCTGCATGCCTGGTTCCTTCATGACATCCCTGAAAATTTTTGTTTTTCTAAATTTCAATTTAAAATTGAATTATACGGTTTATAAATTAGTCTATAAATCATTGAAAAATAGTTTTGGAACATTTATTCAATTTATAATTTAGTTATATATTAATGAATTAAAAAATGTTTATAATTAATAATTAAATGTTTATAAAACATTTATTAAATTAATATTCCATAATATTATTATTTAATATTAAAATCACATTTTAAAATTTATATGGAATGATCTATAGTTTATATATAAAAAATATATATGGAAATTATACATGAAACATATAAAATGTTTATAAATTACTAAATAAGGAAAAAATATTAAGGTTTTTATGTTTAAAATTATAATTTTTTTATAAATAATCAATTTTATTTTTTCAAATTAAAAGTACTTTTTTGATAAATTATTAAAACTATATCAAATGGAGTTTTGATAATTTATATGATCAAGGTTTAAATAATATTAATATGTGATATTTATATTATGTAAATTTTTTACATTATTGAACTAAAAAATAAAAATTCTTTTATTTCATTTAATATAATATATTTTAATTAAATTCTATATAAAATAAAAAATTGAAAGGTGTTCATATTAGAGATAAATATAAAGTGATAATATTTATTTAATTATGGAATTTATATAATACATGACTAAACTATGAAGAAATTATAATTGGTTTCTTTACAAATTATTTATAAATGTTTAATAGGTGTGAGATTTGTGTTGATTCTAGATGTGTTTGTTGCATGGAGCACAAAGGAGGAAATCTCAGATAATATCTTCTTAGAGAGTGAGTGGGTGAGTGAGGTGTGGGGATATATGGGTGATTTTACTGCCATTTAAAATCCAAATATGGATGATCAAACCTTCCTCGACAGTTTTTACCGCATCCTGGGTAGTGGAAGCAAGGAGAGATCTACTTGTACATTGATTTTTCATGCAAGGTTCTGGTCTTTGTGGCAATCTAGAAATAAGTGGATCTATGAGGGGGTGATCTCTAATGGCCACCTGATTATCATCAGGGCTAAAAATATTATCTTAAACTTTTTCAAGGCTCTAAGTAATTGAATAGAGACCCCACCCCTACAACATTTCATTATTAGGTCCTCTTATCTCTTCCTAGGGGAATGATCAATACCGGGGAAACTAGGTCTGTTGGAGACCCCATTCAATAGGGTTGAAGCTTAATAGTGATGGATCCTGTGTGGCTGGTTACATTCAAGGTGGAGGGGTCATGCGTGATAACAATAGGTTAGTCATGTAAGCATTTTCTATCAGGCTTTGACAGGGGTCCTCCCTTCAAGAAGAATAAATGGACATGTTTGAAGAACTTAATATTTTCTGAAAAAAGGGTTTGAATATCAATGAAGTTAAAACAAACTCGATTCTCCTAAACAATTCCCTTAATGGTGTGAGTGTCATTCCTTTGTCGATTCTATACATTATCAGAAAATGTTGCGCTATTTTGGCGGACAATATCATGGTATCTCATACTTGGAGAGAGGGAAACAAGGTGGCGGACTACTTAGATTCTATAGATATTCTTGGTAATGAGTGTTTAGTTTTCAATTACTTGAATACCTTAAATATAGATGGGTTCAATATTATTAGAGGGGATTCCCTTGGTCTACATCACTTTAGACCCCCTTAGGCCTTGATTCCATTTGATATGCCTTTGTGGGTCTAGGTTTCAATGTATTCCTTCTTTTTTCCTTTGAATAAAAATTTAATGTCTAGTCTCATGTTTAAATGTATGAATTATTCATTTATTTACTTTATTTCATGTTATTTTCTTCAACATAACTTTTATATGATGAATATGTGTATGCTTTAGTTTTAAGAGTTAAACTACTTCTATAGTTTTTCCTTACACGCATATAAGGAGTTACATTCTTGCTATGATAATTTTTTAGTTTTATTATACCTTAAATATGACATATATTGAGTTATGAGCATGAATTTAAAGGTTAATTATAGTTTATACATATCATGTGTTTGAATTATAAAGGAATTAAGGTCTATCTTGATTAAATTATCCTTGGGTAGAGGGATTTTATGTTAGACTGCTCACTAGTATGGTAGGTTATGCCTTATTTATAGAAGTTGGGTTAGTTATTTTTCTCTTCAAGATTACTCTTGTGGGTATTTTTTATTTCATATGATTAAAATCCTTTACATGAAAATTCTTCATCTTCCTTATGCATAAAATGTTTAAGGATATGTATGGATATATTTAGCTTTTAATTTGGTCTATTAACATAATCTAGGAGTTTTATGAAGTGTTACACATCTATATGGTTTTCACATATTGATTTAGTGGAAGGAATAATATTCAAAACTAAATCATTATAATTATGCATACATGTAAAGGGACTACATGAGATATAATGGTGAGATTAAATCCCATTTATAAATACCAAGTGTTAGAATCCTTCCAAATCAAACACTTGTCCAAAACTCTATCATCCAACTAGGTAGGTTATACCAAAGAATGGTTCCCCTAGATTATCTCTCATAATAAAATAAATTAATGTGGTGAATCAATAGTTATGTGACTCAATTTTGGAAATTTATTTAGGTTACACTTAACTGAGAAACCCTTAGTAAGGGATACTAGAGAAACAATTTTGAGTTTATCAATAAGATGGATTTGGAAAATAATTTTCCACTCAGCCATCAAATATTCATATATGATATGATTGGTATAATGGATTAACTAAATATCTAAATGATGGGTGAAATTACAATGTATACTCATTGATTGGTGAAATATGTATCTTGAACTACTAATGGATATGATGAAAGGGGTCATTATTTAAGTGAGAGAATATTTAATCAAAGTCCTTATTAAATGAGTATAAAACATGATACTCATCTAATAAAAGATGAATTTGTAGATATGAAATCATCATCATAAAATATTACTTTGAGATCAATCCTAAAGAAAAGATAAGATCAACTTAAGAAACTTTTTAAGATTGGTACACAAACATAAGAATAGTTCTTAAGAAAGATAAGAAATTCCATGTGTTAGAGTAATACATTCTCAAGTAACTAATTATATAATTTATTCAATAAGTGGATAAAACATGCCTATCATGGGGCTTGGAAAAAAAATATTTAAATTTCCTAAGTATACTATAACAATTAACTCAAGGAAGTTTCATGAGGAGGAGTTCACACAAAATGAGGTTGTCACTTTTTATTTGTTTTATGAATACAATTGGTTTTAGTTAATTTTGAACAAAGTGAGAAAAAGAAGCAGTTTGATTCGATTGTTTTAAAAAAACTGAGAAAGATGGCGATCAGAGTGGGTTTTGATAGACCTAGTGATGTGATCTCATGGTTTCCAAGTTTGTCCCCTTTTTTCCCTTGTCTAGTTTGAGAGAGATTTGTCTACCAAGTCCTATCTCTCACTTGGATAAATAATTAGGATAATAATATTCCTATTTGAAACCTAAAGTAGGTTTATTCTCCTTCCCATGTGCATAACGACCATCAAACACTCACCACCCAATCCTGATCTACTCTACCGTAAACAGATGAGAATTGGGTGGAGGGAGATAAATATTATTGACCAAAGCAATTAAAATAATATAATTAAAACATAATTAAACCACATTTGGAATTTAAAACTGAATTATGAATTGAAACCAGATTTATAAAGAAAGGAGAGATCTTATCATATTTAAACACAAGAACTCAATCAAATCATATAGTTATAGCCTCCCCCTTTCCCGATCACTAAATGAAACTACCCCTCCATGAATAGGGAATCAGAGATGATGTGGGAGAGGGTAAAAATTACAATAAAAGAAAAATAATGAAAATAAATAAATATAAAGAAGGCCTTCATCCATTGCTTCCATCACAGGTCCATCAGAGGGTGTGTGGATGGAATGGAATGAGTTGAGAGGTGGGAGCTCCTCTCCTTTTATAGGAAGACTTTTTCTTCCACAAGTGGGCACATTACATCCCCAATTAATAATATAATCACACATTTTTCCATCAAGAAAGTTCTTCAAAATTTCATTGTATTTCCACCAGAAAAATTTTACAGTATTTGCATGGATTTTGAGGGTGTTATGGAATTTGTACTCTAAGAATTTATTCTATCCAGGAAGTCTCTCCACATTACACATATCATGCATTAATGACCATAGAAATTACCTCTTCACAAATATTCATGAAAGTTGTTTATAAATGTCTTTCACAGACACCCTCCACATTTCAGTGTAATTGGACACCTCATGTATGAGTTATGAATTTTTTTGGTGGTTTTTTTTTTCTGGATGAAATTTCTAGAAAGATTACTTCAATTTATCTCATTCAAAATCCAGCTTAATGGATTCAAAACTTCATGGAAGCTAATTGGTTAACTCACTATTGAGAACCCTTTAATATACAGGTGGAATCACCTCAATTGGAGGTGTATAGGGGGAGTTGTGATTCCGTTACTATGGTGGGGTCCATGTCGTCCAATCAAAAAATTCTTCAACTTCATTTCTTTTTAAGGACTCTAGATGCTTGAATCAGATCATTGTACATAAGAGAAATATGAAGGAAATAAATCAAGGATTATCAAAAAATTAATCATTAAATTTGGAATCATATTTTTAATGAAACGACCAAAATACCCTTGATATAAAAATATATCAAAAATCTAGATTTAAGAATCTTCCATTTTTATCCCAACACAAAACAAAAATATTAAAGTCATGAAAATCATCTCAAATTGACAAAGTTTATGAGATTAAATCAGATTCACAGCATCATGGTGATCTCGATCTTTTAGTCTCTGTGGGAGGTGAAAAATACAATAATATGGGAGGGTCGGTGTTCAGGATCACTTCCTCTAGTGAAAATGAAAGGTCTTCTACATGAAATAGGTTCATTGATAGGGGGAGAACTCTACTGTGATCTGCAAAACTCTTCACTGACTGGTGGATCATCTAAGGTTACAGGGAGGCTGGGTGAGATGGAAACCTCTGGATAACATATTGAAACTCAATGTGGATGGTTCGTGCATGAATGGGATGATGTATGGGGAGGACTGGTGCGGGATAGAAGTGGCTCTGTGTTACCAGCCTTTAGCAGCTTTCACAGACTGGGAATCTCGTTGAGTACAGAGGGTCGGGTATTTCTCATAGGCGTTATGCTATACAAAAGGTTATCATTGATAGTCTCAGAAGTGGAATTGGATTCAAAGGTACTAATTCGGGCCCTAAAAGGTAAAGGTGGGGATCCTTGATGTTTAACTTACATCATTAGTGGATGTGCCTTGGAAATTAGTAATGGATGTGTGGTTCTTCATATTTCTAGGGAGGCCAACTTTTCTACGGATGCTCTCGCTCGGGGGAGTAGTTTAGAGGAACCCTTGTTGGTCTTCTCGAGAGTGGGGACTCTACCCTAGGAATATATTGGGTTGGTACTTGGGGATTCCTTATGGATTCATAATTTTAGACCACCTTGAACTTGTCTTGGTTGACTCTTATTATTTTATTAAAAAATTAAAGTTCAATCGATCGTAAGAGATTAAATTATTGAAAATATTATAAAAAATGATGAAAATATTAGCTATATTAGTGGATCTATATGGTTATGAGAATCATATGATGATTTAATTAGGGTTTCAAAAACATTAGACATATGATGACTGCTAGAATTTTAGTCTCTACTCATAAACTTAATATAATTGAGTGTGTTAATGATTTGGTTAGATTTAATTCTTCCTTTAAGGCTTGTTATTGTTATGAAATAATTATATAATCATAATTATAAATTTTATAACAATGTGAATGAGTTTAATAAAATTTTACCCTAATTTATATAAATCATTTAGTGTAGATTAACTAATGCATGAGATGATAAATTTCTTGTGTTACATTAATAGTAAAATTGGGTAAAAGTTCAAACTAGAAGAAGAAAAGTTAGTTGGAAAATTTTAAAATACCTATTCAAGTATATAATAGGTTATTGAAAACTAGAGTCATTAGGAAGGGTGGAAAATGTTTTTATACAATGGAATTTTGTAGAATATATGATGGGATTTGAGAATATACATCTAAATTTCATGTTAGATATCAATGTTATATAAACAAATTCTTCAATTTTGTAGGGTATATGGTACTAAATGCTTATTTTACCAATGTTAAAAATATGTAGAAGTTAAAAATTATGAAAAAAATTGATGGAGTTTATAGTTTTCATTTAAATGATGAATAAATGAGTTTTTTAATCATTTATTTTAGTGAAAAGAAATATATAAAGCCCAGGTGAATCTAAATAAAGTATGCATGTTTTCATAGTATCTTTATTATCTGATAAGTGAAGTTTTTTGTTAAAAAAGAGTCATTATGAACAATATGAGATAACGGTTTTCATATACATGGTTTATAATTCACTAAATTTTATAATATTCTAAAAAATAAAAAAGAAGATAATTTTTTTTATCTAGGAAAAAATATTTTATCCAGATGTTTGTTAAAACATAAGAGATGTGATCTCTCCACCTATTAGTGTAATATTTTAATGAATAAAATCTTATTTTCAGGTTATTTCTATAAAATTTATAATACCATATAATATATGGATATAATAGTTTATTTGATAAATATTCCTACTAATATGAATTAATATCTATTTCCTAACACAAAGAATTTTTTGTATCCCATAATGATATTTTGAAGATAATATTGTTTCTAAGAGGAAAGTGTGAGTATGTTTGGAATTATAAAAGTTAAAAAATTAACAAATAAAAAATTATACTTGTCAAAATATAAATTGATTTTCACTTTATATCTTAAATTATTTTATAATATAATGGTAAAGTAATAATGAAATGAGTTACCTTAGTTAGAAAAATATTTCGAGGAAAAAGTTTGGTGGAAATGGCCCAAAGAAAGATGATGATGAAGAACTTAAAAGGATTCTTAGTAGACAACATAAGTTATTAACATCACAGTATTTTGGGATGTGATGTTAATGAGTTTGAAATACTATTAAATGAATTGAACATTAGGAATACTGTTTCCAAGTCATACCACTATTCAAACTTTATTTATTCATATATGTTACTCACTAAAGCGTTTAATGGGAGGATTTTTATTATATGGTCACATAGAGATGTGGAAATAATTATATATATATATTTAATAAGTTTAATAAAACCTAAAAAGTATAAAAAACATAAGGACTCTCTAGTGGTCTATCATTTGTGATATGACTATATGACTACTTATGTATGGTTTTTTAATAGTTGTAAAAGAGTTTAAGAATATGAAATAAATCATGTTATATAAAAACATTTTCCAATTTATCATTATTTTATGTTGGATTCATATATTATGTGAAGTGAAATGATAATTGAACACCCCAATTATAATTTTTAGTTATCCCTAATCAATATTTGTCATGTAATATTTTTGGTTATAATGATATTTTAAGTTTTGAGTGAGTATGGTTCTTTAATCTGGACACAAAATATTTTCATGAGGCACAAAACAAGTTTTTTGTGCTAGATGAACCACCAAGTTTACCAAATAGAGTTAAATACACTATATATATATGTTATGATATGGTTCCATGTTTCATATTGAATCCCTATACCTAAGTTTGGTGAGATATATAACATGAGAACCTTAATAATTTGATACCTTTCTTTTGAAATCCTTGAAACTTATAAAATCATGGGGTATCTAGGTATGTTGTTGATCATGTCAGTGGTTGGAACTTAACCAAGATGTGATATTTACTATTGTATGATTAGTATGACATTTTTCCCTCAATTGAGATAGACTGAGGAATTGTATATCCATAACTATATAAGGTACATGTTATGTTCTTATTTATTTAGATGAGGGTAATGCGATGTGCTTATCCACTTAGATGAATAACTTGCGATGCATTTATAAACCTTGTTAGTCTATACTTGGATTATTAAGAATGTGTGAAGGGGATATATGGGATTGAAATACTCCATCTCTCATGGTCACTTGATGTCTTAGAAAAATCTATTATATGATTATACATGCTTATATATGATAAAACTAGTGAAAAAATGTATAAAGATACATGTGTTTACTGGATATCATGATAGACACCTTTATATATTGTTTATCATTGATTATTTATTAGAGTTATTTATTTTCTTACATTTATGAATTTAGAAATTCATATTTTTTTCAATGGTAAAAGGTCCCATGAGGCCATACTTTGTGATCGACTAAATACAGATTAAAGTTTACAAAAATTAGAGAGATTCTTTAAAAACGTTTATCCAAAAGTTTTTTAGATATATATTGAAATATAATTACACATTATTTGATAAAAGTTTAAGCAAATTATAGTGTTGTAGAAATGTTTTGAAAGATATAAAAATGGAGTTATGGTTACGGTTTGGAAAATTATTGTATATGATACGATATAAATTGAAATGGCACAAATTATATACATATTTAAGTGAAAGTGGGAGATTGATAAAATATTCCCTAAAATACTTATACATATAATGTGTACTTGTCTATTCATATGGTACGATATTGGTTATATCATAAGACACTCTCATCCAATATAATCAAAATGTCTGATTGGGTTATATCATATGTTTTTATTGTGTAAATATTCATATTATATGACTTACAAAACACTCTATGATTAATATTATAATTTTAATGTTAAGTGTTAATGTTTATATTTATCATCCCCATTATGATATCCCTAATTAAATGTTTCTTATAATGAAATGCATAAGAGTTAATTAAACTAATGGTTATGAAATATTCATAACTGAAATATTTTACTCAAATGTTATATAACATTTGAGTAGATTCCATGTAGGACTCGTGAATTCCATGAGGAATATATAAAAAATTATTTAACATTGATTTGGATATGATCCTTTAAAAAAACATTAGGATGATACTTCACCTCTTGAATCTGTCTTAATCTTTCTTTCTTTATAACTCGAGATTCTAGAATATCCTGGAAGGAAAGAGGGTCATACTCAAACTTTATGGGTGATTCGATTCAGTTTGTTGATACACCTTAGAGGGTATATTTAATTGGTTATTCCTAGTAATATTTATCAATAATATAGTAAAGGAAACAACAACAATGATCTATAGTGTAAGGTATACATTCATAATTTTTTGTATTTATGGTTTCAATTTCAATGCATCATGTTCTTGGGGTTTGTGGTTTCTAATGCATTTAACTACATTGACCAAGTGTTGTTTGATCCTTAGAAACCCTTTAAAGTAGTGGCAATATGGAAAGAGAGAAATTATTAAGTAGAACATCGACTAGCCTGTGGCCCTTTGTTAGGTATTTGGTGCCACTAGGAACTTGGAAGGGGTGGGCCAAGTATTCGGTGGCCCCAAAATATAATTTTTTATTTTTTAAATAAATAATTGTTTTAAAAATTTTATAAGAGGATTCTCCCCAATAGATTTTATTCCTAAACCAGGAACACCCCTATCTATTTTCTCTCTTACAAAGGTGATATCTCATATCTTTGAGCCCTAATTCGAGTTATATTTGTTCCATTGTATAACCATTAGAGTGTATCTACACCTCTTTCCTTTTATTATGGGGTTATTTTATTATTTAACTTTTATTAATCTAAAATCCCTAATTTGGGAGTTTTTTTTAATTTTAGGATTTCTATTAATTGAGGTTGATTATTATAATGATCTTTGACAAGGATGCACCTATTATTATAAGGTGGGTGGTCCCAAGAAATTTACTATTTTTATAAGAGTTACATGAACTATTTGATATCCATGATTTGGTGAACAGGTGGGGATGACCTAGAATGGTATTAAATTTAGTTACCTTGCATGTTGAGTAAGGGGTATAGACTATATAACCTATAATATATATTATGGTCAATATTATTTAATTACCCTGCCTTTGATGGCCATGTATCCTTGTGTAAGTAGTAATATATCCATAAATTGGATCCTGTGATGGGTGACCACATTTATGGATTGATACAGTAAACATTTTTGGGGTATCATTGAGCATTCCTTGAGGATAAGAATATTACGGTGAAATGTATTTTTTGTGATGTTTTGGTGAAATTAAGGTCCATTATGGTCTGACCATTATGAGTGGAATAATTATATGGGATCCTAAGACATGATAAGGGATAATGAACTTGAGTTAAGTGTAACTATTAGGATTATTCTGAGAGTTTGGGTAACCTAGTGGGTGATCATTGAATAGTGAGGATTAATATATATAATTTTAGTTCCCTCTATAAGGGATGATGATGATAACTAGTGAACTTATGTTATTGTTTTGGTGAAACCCCACTCACATCTGTCTAGGATTAAGTATGGAGATAAACCATTCACCATGTTTGAGGAAATGTGATAACATTTTCACTATGTTATAATGATATGTGGTTTCTTGTTTTACATGTTTATGAAAGGTGATATCCCATTCACCATGTTTTTGAGAGTTGACAGTCCTTTCAAATTTATGGTAATTATTGATTACCTATTTAACTTGTTTTGGTGAGAGGTGATATATTTTTCAATAGTTTATTAATAATAGGTTCTGTTCACCATGTTATTATGAGAGGTGATAGCTTGTTCACCCATGTTAGGATAAGAGGTGATATCCTATCACTTAAGTGATTGTTAGTGGTGATATATTTTACACCCTCTTGTTGTGATAAAATGATTATAATTCCCATCCAATACTAGGACAAGCCAAATAAATTAGATTCACTCACCTAGGTGGATTTTTGAAACTTAGTGATGTGACATTGGGTATGTCAATGTATTATTTTCATATCATATTTTTCATGCACTAATATATACTAAATTTATTTAAGGGCACTGTTGGTGTTATACTATTGATTATATTTTTCATACTCTTAATATGAAACATAGTGGGTATATAGACTTCATGGAATGTGATACAAGTAAGAGAAAAGGCCATATGATTGATGGTTTAGATGGGAATAGATAACTGTATTGAAAAATAAGAACATACCGAGCATTGGAACCATACTTTTTTTTAATGTCTCAATTATTATTTTCTATTTTGGATTATGTTTTGTATATTATCAACCCATTAGGAAATCCTACATCTGATGTATGATTCATATGAAATTTACATTGGGTTTATATTTTATTATAACATGTGATATTTTTTTATGGTTGGATTATCACTATAGCATTCATATTATGCTATTATGTCATGGATAATTGTTTGTTTCTATTTATATATTTTTTATGGATATTTGATAGATGTTAAAATCTCTCTATATTACTAATAGAGCATTTCCATTGATCAGAAGCCTCTAACATATGGGGAAGAACACTTGAGGTCATGTAGTGATCCAACAAAGAAACTATTTGAGTTAGTCAGGCCTGGGATGTTATAATTTGTTTTTCAAATTATATTATAAAGGGAAAATCATGATGAAAGAAGTTAAAATAAGTTTTTTTATATTTGTGGAAACTTAATACACTTCAAGAGTGATTATCATTTTCAAAATAATAAATAATTAAACAAAAATCCTAAGATTATATTTTCAGTCCTCTTTATTAAATAAAATGTGCTTGAAGATGTATTTTATCAATGGTTAAAATTCAAAATAACATGACATGTGTTCAACAAGACATATTTCAATAAGATATTATAATTAATCAATGATCATGTAACATTTTACATTGGAAAATAAAAAACAATTAATGTATAATGTAAATAAATGGTAAATATAATGGTCACCTCAAGAAAGATCATTACTTTATAAGATTACTTGTATTTTCACAAAGTTTATTTGAAAACAATGGAAAAGATATTACAGACTAAATATGGATTTAAATTTTTATTTGAGAAAAATATTTTTTTTATCAAAAAATGGAGTCTTTTTAGGTAAATTCATTTATAGTTTTGTTTTATCTAGTTAAATTTTAATAAAAATATTGTTTCCAATAACTTTCTGGAGCCATTTTATTTATATCATAGTCACTTTGAATATATAAAGTATAGAAAAAATAATGATATGGAATAGTTTTATATACATTCAATTATGGATAAAAATGATAATAAATGTTCTAAATATAAGAAGATTTAAATAATGAGAATTTTTTCTTAACAAACACACATGTTAGTGATTTTTTAGTACATTATAACCTTCATTAATGATTTGAATAAGTAAAAGTATACATTTTTTATGAAACATAAATATAAATCATTTATAAATCTCAATGAAATTGATTTTATCATTTTAGGGGTGTAAAAATATGGGGGGGGGGGGTTGAATACCTAATTTAAGTATTTAATAGCTATTTGAAAGGGTTTAATATCATATCACAATTCACTCCTTGATGAACAACTCAATGGAGAATTTTTTTAAGAGACATAACAAAACAAAATTCATTGTTTTTCATTTAATGATGAGTTGTGATAAAAGTTATATTTTATTTTAGTTTTTTTATCTAAAATAAATTACATTCATAATAAACCATATTCTATTTAATTCCACTCAAAATTATTTAAATACGATATAGAGTGGGAAATATTCATACATGCGTTTTCTAAGATTTCTAGGAAACAAATTATGTTTAAAATATTGTGATTTAAATAAAAATGGTTATAAATATTATAAGTTCATATGTTTTTGGTTTCCAAAAGAGAAATATGATTATTTTTTTTATTATTATTTTTATCATAAATTATTTGTGACTCAAACATGTATTTTCATTGAGAAATATTTCATTTACTAAGAAAATAGTGGTGGGGACTTAAAATTAGTTAACTTCAATAGAAAAATGAAGATATTTTACGTATTATGAAGGATAAAATATTTTGATACCATGTTTTTAATTTTTTTTCATAATATAAAAGAAACTTGAACCACTAATTGGGTTTATCACTAGTCAAAGTGAGATGGATTTCTCATGGGTGATGAAAATGTTGTTATGTTGATATAGAGATGAATATACAACCGACTAGGAGAATGCAACAAGTTTTTGACTATATAAAATGGTTAGAATCTATTAAATACAAGATAAAAATCATTTAAAATAACCAATTTTATAACTTGATCTAACCACATAAAGTGATCAAACTCATAAGGTGTAAGTGGGTTTTAAAAATAAAAACTTAGATCATCTTCAAATCACAATAAAATGGAATTGAAATGAAAATGTTAAGTTACAATTAATAGGACCACTTCGGGATATACTCAACACTGAGAAGGTGAGTGAATCAAACATGTGCCTCAACCCCAGTTGTTGAGGCCTCTCTAAGTGCATCCATGAGAACCAGGTTCAAAACTAGGCAGAGGCATAATTCTGGGTTACTGTAGCAGTACTACAACAGCATTGTGCGGGTATTGTTGTAGGTACTGTAGCAGGCACTGTTCAGTACTATAGCATCAAGAACTATTTACCTTGGGCCACCAGTTTGGTATTGGTGTCCTTAAGGCCTTTAGGACACCCAGGACTTTAGTCTTGTAGGCTTTCAGGTCACCTTCAAGGCCTTTGGGACACCTCAAGGACTTCAGTCCACCTCAAAGGCCTTTAGGGCCACTTGATATGTAGATGCACATATAGATTCTACAAGGAACCAACTCCAGAGTAGGATTCAATAGCAAGGCACATTCAGTAGATCAAGGGCTAAACAGATTTGGAAGAATGAGAGGGTGCGACATTGCTATAGGTACTAGTCCTATGCATCTATGCATAATACAACTAGCCAAACATCCATGCAAAGGTGGAAAGACGATCATGATGGAAATGCTGGAAAGGGGCAGTTTCAAGTAGTCATCTGTATGATTTCTTTAAGACTTAAATGTCCTGTAATGTCTCCAAAGCCTATGGGCAATGTTATATCTAAGACTACATGCCTTGTAAGGGTTCCCCATCATCCCTTGAAAGGGGTGTTATCAAAAATAAAAAATAAAAGAAGTCTTCAGGCCATTCAGAAAGGTGAGTGAATTGGTTTTGGGAACTTTTTTCCAATTATAACTTTTTGTCACTTTACCTCTTAGACCTATTAGGATCTTGAATCTCTTATTCTTTTTTTCCTTATCAGATGAAGGTTTATAAATGTAGGTAAATACAACACACAATATTTTTATAGGATTCACTACTCAATACTAGTATCTAATTCTTAGTATAGTTTGGAAATAATAAAATACCACAGAACCACTACAAAATAATTCTTTATACGTGGTTATAGTAATTGGAGAATATAATTTCACTTGAATTAAAAAATAGTCAACTGAAAGTGCTTGTTATCATTTATTGTTTTCTATAATAACACTAAATATAATCCCCACCTTCTTAATGTTACTTTTTAAGAACAATACATATATTTACCTATTGATAACTTTGATGGATTTTATAGTGATTCTTTGATATTATCTTCTCTTTTTTCTTTTTTACACATCAGTGTACAAGTAACTCTTTGTATTCCTCATAGAAAAAAATTGAAATATATAATTATTATTTTTTTCCAGATATTTTCCATTTAATTCTTATTTTCCACCTTATTTTTCAAATATAAAATGATAATAAAAACTCTATCTAGGATCTGGATGAACCTTTTTTCTTCTTGATCATCCTATACATGTTCGTTCAGTTCTAATACTATGTATGATACATTTTGATCAATATGGTATCTATTCTTGCGATCCATTATTTCTTTGTTCTTCCTGATGAACAATTGATAAGGAAAATCCATCTAGTATCTGGATGATCCTTTCTTTATTACTTTGGTCGATGGACTATTTCTACGTCTGGTGCTTACATTCCATCTGGTACCCCCTGCTTTGTCAAGTTCTTTTTCCTAAAAAACATACTTAAATATCTATAGAGTCAAAAATATAATTCATGATCATTTAAAAAAAATAATTTTTATCTCAACATCATCAAAATTAATATCCGTACGAAAACTTCATAAATACCTTCAAACATTCTACATGGTATATCTTCCTTTTACATCTTCAAAAATCATAGTGTGTATATATATATATATATATAATATTCTTATTATTTTTTGTGACTGTTGAATGTATTTATTTTTTTAACATTTATTTGAATGTGCTTCACATGTCTTCATGTGCATGAGATCATGCACGTGTTCTTCTTTATGTTCATGTAATCATGCACAATTAGCACTATGCATCTGGTTCTCTACCACTGAATGAGTTATATGCACATGAGGCCTCTTAGGTTATACTACATTTGACCAAAAAATATTATCTTAATACATGAATTGTATTTCATGTGCTATATTACCCTAACCCCTTCATGAATCTAGATGACTCACATATCCTCACAGATCCTATCCTCATCTTCATGTACTCCAGAACTGGTATGTGGAACTTCTTATTCATGTAACAAAAAATAGTTTCACCTACCTTATTGTTCACAAAAGTGATTATCTTATGTTTACAAGTTCGTATTCTTTGTGAAATCTAGTATGATTTGTGAAATATCTCCACTGAATTTATATAAAATAGAATTTTAAGATCACATACATTGTAAATGGGTTTTTATTCTTCAGGAAAATAGAAGCACAAGATCTCATATCCTTCATTTAGCTAACTAAGAATCATGGGAGGTTATTCTTCATGAAAGGGTTATGTACAAAAACATCCTATTCACATACCCAAGTGGTACGTAAAACTCTCTAATTCTTTATAGAAAATAAAGAATGGTGACACTCCATTTTCTAAAAATGATATTTCTTAGAGGAAAACATAAATGACAATAGTATTTGAAGGATTATCTAATACTTGGTATTTATAATCAAGGATCAACATATCTCCTTCATTTCTTCATTGAATTAGAATACTGAAAAATATACAATGTAAATCAATGTTTTTAATTCCCAAAGATCTTTGTGCTTGAAAAATTATCATGCATGTTTCCTTAGAATCAATTGATGCCAAGAAAGGTGGAATCTCTCCCAACCCGAGAACTAGATTCTACCTTTTTGCAATCTTACTTTTACACAAGTACCCTTACATAGTACTGTTACCTTTAGTAGCCCATATAATCATATCATACTTGGTAAATGACACTTTCCTCAAACTAATTAATGCATCAAAAATTAAGATTACATGTATAGAGTCTCTTCCCCTCATCACCTCAAAAACTAGGCCTTAGAAGAGCCATGGTGACCTCGGGTATGATTATCAGAGGTTCAACCTTGAACTTGGGCATATGTGAAAACATTCAGATCTTATGAGGTAGAAGACAACATTTCTCTTTCGATCATATGACCATAATCAATTGAATCATACTATTAGTGTTATATCTTTTTGTTTTTAATATAGGTGTACAATATAGACTACACTAATGTACCACAATGACTTTTCATTTCATCGCAACACACTTAGTAATAATCATCACTTATACTTCTTCTTGAGCGATGTTGGGGTCAGTACTCGGGGAACTACACACACACACTCATCATCGGGCTACACCAAACCAATTCAAACCACATGGGAACCTCCATACACACTTAGAATACACCATACACATACCTGTTCACACCTCTGATGGTGATAAGAACCCATATCCCTTACCATAGTCACTCACCCATCAAGCCTCCATGTTGGCTGGCTCTCCCTCATGATTTATCTTTCTCCCACATGTGTGGGATTGAGTTAGCCTATTTGGTTAGCTTGGTTGGCCATTTTTTTTTGGTTAAACACCTCATATAATATTAGTATTTAATAAGTATAAAATTTCTAAGAAAAATCTTCTTCAAAAATACTCATTATAAAATATATTAACGTATTTTCTCTTAATATTCCATGACCTTCAAATTTCTTTATACAAATAAATATTTTCATGATTTTTCACCTTCTCAAGTTATTGTAATCATTGTAAAACATAACACATGATATTGAACCAATTAATAATAGTTCATAAATATTCATACCTAAACTCAAATTCTTCAAAGTAAATTCCTTAAAGTAATAAGACGTGAGTACTTTCTTTCTTTTTTTATCGATTCATCCCAGATAAAATCACTTTATTACTAATATTACATGCTTTAACCAATATTTTCAGAAACTTTTTATTTATTACTTATTGAACATATTGATATAAATGATACATTTCAATGAAATTGAAAACCAATAAAATCCATTGAAATCAAATAAAACTCACAAAAAAGTGTTCTTTTCAATATCCTCCTTTGTATTTTTGGGAACTACCTTCAAAGTTATTTCTAAATGAATATGCCAATACATGAGTCTCCATATTCTTTCTACCCCCTTTAATTTTCCAATCATTAATTTCAATTTATATCCCCATTGTTTAAAATTAAAACAAATTTCATGGGAAAATGGTACCAGTCCATAATTAAGAAATTTTCTATCCATTATTTCACTATAAGTCAATGCAGGCCATGTTTGATGTTGAAAACTATAGGATTTGATTTAGAAAATAAAGATTTTACTTACCAAATTATCTTGATACCTCATTAAATGAGAACTTATAAAATTTTCATCAGGGGTTGTCTACTTTTATTTTAGGCCAAAGATAAAAATTTTAGATATGAATCATTTTAATGATAGATTAACCTAAAACTCATTTAATTACTTCAACAAATAGATCAAAAACATTCAAGTGCAAAAAGAAGGATAAACGACCTTGGAGCTCTTCTGTACTTCCACTTTTCTTATGTCATTGATTAATTAGATTACTCCCCATTTATGTTTTGTTTTTTATTTTTGTTAACCATATATTAAATATTAATAAAAATATACCTTTTCTAATAACATTTTCTTCAATAAATTTCCATAATAATCAAATTTGTATGAAACATATTTTATGTTCACTTCTTCATCATTCTTCATTTATCCCTCCCTTAAGGAAAACACTCCTAAATATTTCCATAATGGTGGATCTTTTCAAGAATGGATTTAAAGATGTTTCAGTATGGAGAATAAACCAAAATGGATTGTCAACTTGTGACTATCCAGATTTGACAACTTCCATAAATTCACCAAGGATAATATTATTTAATTCCTGTTCTTCAAGATACCAAATATAAGATTGAACCGAGATATTATCTTATTTATCCTTTCTATCAAGGATATAAAAAAATTATTAAACCTCTTCAAAGATGATATTATATTATATTTTTATTTGAATACCAATTGAAAAATCATTTAAGGATTATGGATTCTTGACAATTGTTGTTAAGAATTTATAGAACTCACTGTTTCTCAGGTTATCCACATGACAAATTTATTCACCTTCAATTATCTACATTATAAGCACAAATTATATAAAAAGAATAAGTGAATAATGCAGACATTCCTTTCTTTTTAATGCAAATATCATGGTTGAGGTAGTTTTCTCAATCAAATTTCTCCACTTTATCCATTATTTATACTTGAACATTTAAAATTTAATTCTGATTGAGTCTATGGGGATATTATCACTTCTTTAATTTTATTGTGCATGAACCTTATTTCTTTAATATATTTTAAAGAACTTGTATCACTTGGTACAAATTTTATATTCTTAAGTAATTATTCATGTGATAGAATTATTAAACAACAATATATGGGATTATGTCCAGACATGTTTCACCTCACAAAAAGAACTTATTTAACTTCACATGGAATATTTTTTTATCCTTTTTCACTAGAATTTCCTTATGCTTCATTCATTTTCCTCATTCTTTATAAATATTCTCCCTATATAACTAACATATCATTAGGAAATTTGGAAAAAATTTTGGATTCTCAACTTGGATTATTTTGAGATCCATCCTTATTATTTATTATTTTAGATGCAAACAATATTTTGAACTTATTAGATTTGGAATCCAATGTCTTCTCAATTTTCTTCCTTAATATCCTCTTGGTAGAATTTTGTATATAAAATTTCTATTATTTATTCTTAAGGATTTTTCTTCTTTATTAACTAACTCATATGACCTTCTTTTATGAACATCATTAGATATATGTTGAGATGAGTAAAAACCATTCTTATAACCACCATATTTTTGAACATCATAGGTATTTTCAAACTTTCAAAAAACATAAAAAGTTTTCATATTTTTATTAAATTGTGGATGTTTCATATTTATTTTTGGATTGCCTCCCCTATGAATGAGAATAATTTGTTCTTTTTCATGTAGACGATTGTATCAAAAATCTAATGAAAAATGACTAAATCTATTATAGAACCAATATCAAACCATAAATCTTGTTCTTTTTATATCTCCTATATGATGTTTTTGGGTATTCTTCATAACTAGTTCAACTCTTAACAAGGAACCGGCTTCCACACTCCTTTTTTTTATCATCCCTATTTATAGTAGTAGGATTATTATCTTCATTATCTATCCATACTTATATAGGTTTATTTTTCTAAACCTGAACTATTCATGAAAATAGATTTAGAAACATTATTACATGATGTCATGGATGATACCTATTTCTTCACAAATAATTGATATAGATCACCAAATGAGGTTATAATCTTCTTATCACATGTTGGAGGTCTTTTAACCTTTAAATACTTCAATGAGAATTGTATAAAATTAAATAATTTTTAATTATTTTTTAAGTCTCAATATGTATCTTCTCATATTTGGACAGCTGAACTTCTAATTCTATAAATTTTATATTGAGGGTGTTTTTATTATATTCAATAATAATCACCTTATCTCCACAAAACTTCTCCATTATTTAATCTTCCTCTTAACACAAATTAACTTTTAAAAAAATATTTTTGTTCCATGATCTTCAATGGGTTCACTTACAATTTTAAATATCAAAATCAATGATATTTTCCAAATTTTCTATAAGTTCATGGATCTCATCTTCCAAATTCTTCTTGAATTCTTCTTTAGCTTAAAATTTATTTAGACAGTTATATTCAAACTATGAGGAAATTATTTCAAGATCCAATCATATTTATCTAAATGATCCAACTTACTTGGATATATTTGTTTATTATTGAAATTTTCCTTGTATAGCCTTCTCCATATTATCTGATTTGTCTTTTAGTTGGGTTATCTCTTCCTGCATACTTTGAAAGTATCCACAAAGAAGAGAGAATGTTTATTTGGGAACAAAATATAGAATATCACTTAATATATCAGTTAATATAGATCTATAAGTTGTATATTGATCATCATCACCACTTATACTAATATAATATTCTTGTGGATAGTTTTTATAATAGTTTTCACATACCTCATGATCACTAAATATTCTCTCTTCACATTAGGTAGGAATGATTTCCTCCTCCTTGGTGGAAACTCGAGCCACCTACTCTATAATTTCTAAGAAATATTTATCTTATTTTCTATAATGGAATAGATAAATTGGTACTTACTATTATTTAAGAAATAGTGATCTCTTCTTTATCTTTATTTTTTATTTATTTCTCCTATCCCTCATGGTATTGTTAGATATAAAATTATGTTCAGAGATAAATGAATCTTCAATGAATATGCACTTCACTGTTAAAACTGGAAAGACACTCAAATATTGAAAAGAGAATAAATTCAATATATAGAATCCAATATATGTTAACCTAGTATATAATACCAATTGATTGGAATACTTCAAGATAAACTCATCACAGAGGGGGGGGGGGTGAACCAGTGCTGAGAACATTTTGTATAATTATAAATTTTTATCTCTTTACTTCTTAGAACTCTTAAGACCTTGATTTAAATATTATCTTTTAATTATCATATGAAATTATATAAAATAAGATAAATATGTAACATGATATTTTTACAAGATTCTATACTCAATATGAGTATCTAGTCCTTTTCATTTTTTTGGAAATAATCCAATACCACAAAACTAATATAAAAAAATCCGTTATACATGGTTACAATAAGAAGGGAATATACTTTCACTTACATCATGATATAGTCAATTGATAGTTTTTGTGGTCCTTTAATGTTATTTATACTCCCACTGAAGTAAGTATCCACCTTCTTAAAGGTACTTTTTAATACTAATAAGTCCTTTCACCTATTGAAACTTTTGATGGATGTCACAATATTAATTTAATCTTCTTTTCCATATTTTATTACTTGCAGAACAAAGTACATGTAACTATTATTATTCTTCATAATAGTAAAATGGAAGGTCCACTTATTATTTCACCTCGATATTTTTTATCATATTCTTCTTATTCAACCTATTTATTCGATACCAAATGATAATAAAAGATCTTTCCAATATCTGGATGAACCATCCTTTATATTGATCAGCTAGTACCTATTTGTCTGGTGCTACTAATACACATGATACCATCTATACATTCTAGTACCTATACATATAATACATTTTAATTTATTCTTCATGACCACTAATTGATAAGGAAACTCAATCTGGTATCCAGCTGATACTTTCTTTCTTACCTCGGTCAATGAACACTATTGCTCTATCCAGTGCTTATACTTCATTTAGTACCCCTTTATTCATCTGGTTCTTCTTCTTAAAAAAATTCCTTAAATATCACCAAAATAAAAAAATTACTTCATGATTATCAAAATTATAAATTGTTTTATCAACATCCTCATAATTAATTTCCTTATGATTCATTTTAAATACCTTAAAACATTCGATTTAGTACATCTCCCTTTCATATCTTCATAAACCCTAGCACACACACACACACACACACTATTCTTAATATTTTATGATCCTGATCAATATATTCATTCTGTTTAATATTTATTTCAATTTTCTTCAAATTTCTTCATGTACATGAGATCATTCATGTGTTCTTATTCACATTCATGAGATCATACACAACTTTCACTCTGTATTTGGATATCTTCCCATGAATTATGTATATACACATGGGATCTCTCAGGTTATACTGTCTTTGACCAAGAAATAATGTTTTCATACATGAATTGAATTTCATGCACTATATTTACTAAACCCCTTCTTGAATATAGATGATTCTAGGATCCTAAGTGACCCTGTCCTCCTCTTTATATACACCAGAACATGTATGTGGAACTTCTTATTTGTGTAATAAAAAATAGTTGTTCAAACCATATTATTCATTAAAGTGATGATATTAAGTTAACAAATTCTTCTTATTATAAAAAAGATATCATGATTCATGGAATATCTCGACCTCCCTCACATAATAATGGATGTGAATCTCACATACAGTGTATATGGAATTTTATTATTTGCACAAATGGAAGCATGAGACATCCTCCCCTTCCCATATCTGACTAAGGCTTGTGGGATGGTCTTCTTCTCACTAGGGTTGTGCACAAAAATTTCTTCTTAGTATAGTCAAGTGGCCTATGGAACTATTTGGTTCTTCACACAAAAGAAATCAAGATGATACTCTATTTTCTAAAAATGAGAGATCTTGTAGGGAAAAACAAATGGTAAAATAAGTTGAAGGCTCATCCAACAGTTGGTATTTATAAGTGAGGATCAACACCTCTTCTTCATTTCTTCACTGACTTAGAATACCAAATAATATTCCATGTAAATAAATTATTTGAATGCTCAAATATCTTAGTTTTTGAAATATTATCATGCAGATTTACTTATTATCAGGCGAAACTAAGAAAGGTGGCTTCTATTCCTAATTGAGAACTAGCTTCAACCTTTATGCAAGCTTACCCTATAGTTACCATTACATAATATCATTAAATTTATGTAGCATATATCTTTGTATAATTAGTGGATAGAAACACTTTCCCTAATATGAATCATGAATTCAAGAGGAAGATTACATGTATAGAGGTTATTCTCCTCATCAACTAAAAAACACATCATCAGAATGACCATGAAGACCTCAAGTTTGATCGTCGGAGGTTCTAAAATAAACCCCAACACATGTAAAACCCTTCATATTTCTGGAGTTAGAATAATATAAAACTCATTTTATTAGACAACCACAATTGATCAAATAAAATACCCAACATTATGTCTATATATTTTTAATATGGGTGAACAATACTTTCTATACTATTTTCCCACATAGTTTTTTCATTTTTTTTGTGGCACACTTAACAATACTCATATCCTATACCGCTTCTCACAACAATACTGATGTTATCACTTGAAACACTATACAGAAACCCATTACTGGGTTGTACCACACTTGAGTGGTCCACTCAGTAACCTTCATGCATTCTTAGCATGTGACAAGTGCATAACTACGTGAAATATTGCTGGGACTATTAATCCACCTGCCAGCGTATAGGCACTCACCCATATTGGCACCATGCTAGTTGTCCAAACCGGATCTCCCACATGGTTGAGATTGCTCCCATATGTGTGAGATTGAGCTGTCCTGATTGACTATCTTAGTTTTGTAATTTTTTTCGCAATACCCTCATATATACATAGTAATTACTCAGTATAAAATTTCCAATATAAATCTTATTAAAAAATATTCATCATGAAAAATATAAATTTATTATTTATCTCTCTTTCATGGAATTTAAATTTATTTATAAAAATAAACAATTGCAAGATCTTACACCTTTTTATGTTGATGTAAAAAATTTGAAACTTAGCACATATTCTTTAAAAAATGAAGACTAGTTCATCATTTGTCATACTTAAACTCAATGTCTTCAAAAGAATTTCCTTAAGATAACTTGATTTGAGTACTTTTTTTTTCATCCATTCATCCAAGCTACATTCACTTTGTTACTAATCTTGGATTCTTTAGTCGATGATTTCATCAACTTCTTATTTATAAATTCTTCATTATATTGATATAAATGAAATCTTTCTATGTAATTGAAAACTATAACATCGATTGAAAAAAATACAATTCACACACAAAGAGGTCTCTTCAAAAATATTCTTCCAACCACGCCATTCCCCATTGTTCTAGCATTTTGTTATAGTGAAATGTCGAATTGGGTGTTTCACTATAGAAACACAATTTTAATTTCATTTTTAGAATTATTTTATTATTAAATAATCATATTTTATTATAAAAAAAGTTTATCTTTTTACATAATTAATCAATTATTGATATTTATTTCAAATTAAGAAAAAATATTTATTATTTAACTTAATTTTTTAATTGATTAATGAAATTATGTATTTATAATTATTTTGATATATATATATATACAATTAAATAAATTTATATAATCATAATCATATAATTAATTAAAAATATATAAAACATATATTAAAAAAAATTATATTTAAAATATTATATATCAATGAAATATAATAATAAAAATAAACTAAAAAATAAAATATTTTACATCAATGATTTATAAAAAAATAGGAATAAAAAATATTAACAATTATTTTTTTAGAAATTTAAATTAACATATCTAAAATAAATACATTTTATTAAAAATATAAAAAAATTGTTGGATCCAATGTCACCCTAAAAGGAGAGGGGTGATTCAAGATAACACTAAATTTTATTTATTTACTTTCGGGATCTTTTCCCCAAGTTGTCAAGAACATTCATTCAACCCGTTCCTACTTTTTAATTTTTAAACACTATAGTTAATGTACATATAGAGATTGTAAATCATGTAGGGATACTAATATTTTACTTACTTCATTGCTAAGGGATACTCCTAGTATCACACAAAAAAATGTATTGATATTCCAAGGGCTATAATATTTTTTTGTAGGAATATTACATGGTATTTGGGAAGGGCTCACTACTGATCCCAGGTGCAATGCCCCCTCTCTACTCTCACGTACCACTCAAGTGACTGATGATCTAGTTTATATACTTGAAGGTATATTCCATAGTTTTATTTCTTATAGGTCTATTTATGTAAACTGTGAGAACTTTCTTTTCATTTTTATCTCTAGGTAGATGTTTTGTTATGTGCCTCCATTTGTTGTTCCCTTCTTCATGTCTATATGTGACGAATTCTTTATGGAGAGTCTAGTCATGGTCCTTCCTATTTGAACAAAACATAAGAGTGTCCTTAGTATTATAATAACTCTATTTATTATCAGTAGAATCATTTCTCTTCTCTAGATGATAATATTTACAAAATGAAATTACCTTTTAGCTTTCTTCTTCTTTAGAACAGATGTAGTAGTGGATTTATCTTCTTCTTTCAATCCCCTTCATTATAATGAATAATATATTGTAGTGTAATCCTCTATATTCTTTTTAAGAGTCTTCTTCAAAATGAACCAGATGTATCTGTATGAACATTATCTTTTTTCCTTTTTCAAATATGAAATATTAGTATATATCACCTCACATATTTTTTCAAGAACTTCTTCATCTAGTATTTATACATGCATGCTCGACTTAAATGCATCAAAACCCATGGTTTATAACACACCACATTTATCCCTATTTTTCATGATATTACCATGTTTCTCCTATAATAATATCTATTAATTATATTTCTAGAATATGTACATGAAATCTTCTATCTATATTTTAAATATAGAATTATTCCATAATTCTTAGGCTCCAGATCATCTTGTTCATGTTTCCATACATGCAGATTCATCCAGCTAGATATTTTTGTATGAGTAATCTCTCCACATTATTTTCAATCAAATCAATCTATCCCATGAAATAAGACCTATTTATATTCTAATAATACATCCTAAATTTAGTTCCATGGTTTCCATACTCCATTTTCATTTTAAACCATCATTTTACCCTCTTATAATAACTTCAGAAATTATTGATCAATCCTACATTACAACCCCAAAAATAAAGGTCCTTGATATTTGGAATTTATATATTTTCATTATTATTCGTTCCCATGTTGATCAATCATTATAATCCATTAATTTTAATCAAACCATTGATCTAAACAATTGGTGGAAATATCCTTTAAAATCTTCCACTTAAATATCTAAATTTAATGTTTGGATATTTCTATTTCAATCACCAGATTTAATGTTATGTGATCTTTATTTAAAAATAAATCTTTAAATATAGATAATATTTTATGGTTTGAATATTACCTTAGGAATTAATTTATTATCTAAATTAAAGGTTCTTTAAATCCTTTATAATACTCGGTCTTCTTCAATAGATGAAATCTCCACAAAATCCATCCTTTTAATTCTATTGAAAATGTGGCTTTGGATTACCTGGCATAAATCCATATGAAATCCCTTGAAAATGGTTATAAAAAGACCCATATGTGGTGGCCCATGTATCCTAATTCCCATACCCCATTGATTTCCATACACGAACTCCCTCATGTAGTTGAAATCAGATACATGACCCTCTACATAGGTAGATACCTTCACATAACTAAATTTTATTATGTGACACTTGTGTATCCAAATTTGAGTATGTGACTCCTTGTGTTGTTGAATTTGTGTACGTAACTCCTTATGTAGCTAGATTTTCATATGTCAAGCCTTTGCATATGTTAATTTCGTCACATAGATATATTCACTTACATCATCAAAATTCCCTTATGTAGAATCTCTATATAGGAAAATTTTGGATATGTGGATACTTAGCCACTTTTCTAGTCATATGTTTCTCTTACCTATTTCAACAGACCACATGATGGAAAAATGACCACATATTGAAAATAATGTATCACATGACTAACTTAAATCTATAGCATGTGAATTTATGTAGATCCTTCATATTTTCAATGATACAAAAATAGATTATCCATTGCCTTTACAAAAAGGATATCAACTAAGTATTGTACTCATTTAGTCACCATGCTACTTTAAAATTCACTCAAAAAATCTAATCACTATAATTTTTTATCCTTACCATCAACACTTCTTCACCATAATTCAATATCTATATTGTAAACACTTCTTCACCTTCCATATCCATATTTTGAACAAATACAATCACCTAGAACCATGGTTTCAACATTATCCCCATTTGAATTTCTATTGAAAATATATAATAATAGTTAAATTATCTCTCCCCATTTATCAATAAAATATAAATGGTATTGTTATCTCATTATTTGGGGAATATGAACACCATATTTGAACAATGTTTCTGAAATAGTTGTTCAAAAGAACCTAATCACCTTATGACCCCTTGAATGACTCTATATTTAGATAAATTATGATTCCCATTAAAAATTTCCTATAAATACATTACCATCAATCCTTTTTCATTTAGATATTATTGTTTCACATATTCTTTCAAACATTAATGATTGAATAGTCTATTGGAAATGATTTTTCAATCAATCCTCTAAATATACAGAGCTGAAGATCGATGTAGGAAGCAAGATTCAAAGTAAAAATTCTCAATAAAGTTCATTATCACTTCAATAAATATTCTCAAACTTGACGCATCATGATTAATTTCACCACTTTAGAACTTAATAAATCCATCACACAAATAATTATTTCATAATCTTTAAAACACATGGGTGAGTAAAAAACCATTTCCAATATAAATTTATATCACGTGTCAATACAAACCCAACGATACCACTTGTATCTACTAGTTGATTACAAGGAACCTTATTTCATTAAAATCAGGATGAAAAACATGTAAATGAACATATTCATCCCCACCTGAATGTTTACACCTTCTAGATATGAATTGTTGAAATTAATTTATCATGGGTATAAATTATTTGGAAACTTATTGTTAATATTACTTACTTCAAGTACCTTTGAGGTATCCTAAAAAATCACTCAAATGCCACCATCATGTTTGAACATAAAAAATACACATGAAATATCAAATGTTATTTATTATAAATCTATTATTTATAAATTATTCAGGGACTTCCATGATCATATAAGTCCAAAAATTATTTTTAGAGACCTAAAATAATGTCTTAACTCTATTCAGAAGCCCTGATACTTGGATTTTAACTTCCGCATCACCTAAAATTTAACTTAACATCTATTATTCCAAGAAATGTTTGTATATATTGATATATTCCAATATGAATAGACATATTTGGCATCAATTCATAGGTTCTAGCTCAACTTATTCATGTTTACAGAATAGATAACATAGCTCTACAGTCTTGATATATAATAAATTAAAAAATTCTCGAAAGCATAGAAATATATCAATTTTAACCCCTTAAAGGTGAAAAATTCAATCACCACCTTTATTTACTTATTTTAACGAATTTACCACAAGTAAAATTCTTCTCACATAGTTTAAGATATATTTGTATATATACATCATTCCACAACGTATCTTTATTTTATTATCCTTTAACTCAATCAATTGTTCCATTATTTTAACAACCACCCCATGAATCATATCTCCATCTTAATTATACATCACTTTAATCATTAGATATAACAATAAAATTCAAGAGGATATGGTTAACTCTATAAATCATAAATTATAGGATTATGATTCGTCATCATGAACCAACCCATTTATTTTCACTTTACTTTAAGACTTTTTAATTGTTAATTTTGAACAACCACTTGTGTAAATTTCATTCAAGATGTTCTCTCCAGGCTTGTTAACTTTCTTGGATTGGGTTCCTTCTTAATTGTGTGACAAATACCACCTATAATTATCTCTTCTTTGTATGTAATTTGTTTCATTCTTTAATATGTTTCCTCTCCTAATAGAGGGATTTTCAACCTACTTTGACCTTTTTCTTAGTTTTGGGATAAGAAATATCACTAAGGAATACATCACAACTTTCCACTTCTTAAATATACATGTGAATCATTTCAGAATTATACATAGTCAGTGAATCCTTTCTAAATATATTAATCCTTTACCTAATAACTAGAACAACCACTTCCTACTTATTTGGTTTCTAGATTTTCTTACTTTCTTTCAAAGTGGAATGTTGTGGTTTCAACTTGATAAGTGTTTTAGGAACCTTCATTTCAGAATCAACTATACCCTCAAAGTCAGTTAATATATTTTCTAGATTAAAATAAGTCTTTATAGTGAAATTTCTTCCCTAATAAATCATACAAATAAAAGTGTTCCTTATGACTTCATTGGTTCTTCTAATACAATAATTTCTTTCCATGTATAGAATATTAATATAGATAAAATATCTCCCATAAAAATAATTCATATTTATATTAGATCTAAGATAATATATTAAAATAGAATCTATTATTCAACCATTGATACCCAGGGCTTGAGTAAACACACTCATGTAATGACCCATTCTTCTAAAGTATTGACACTGCACATATACATTCTTTTCACAAGTTCTAAAATTTTGATTTTTATATGCTCTACTTGTTGATAATATCATCATGGGATATTCTTATCTTTATTAGAGGTTATCATCATTTTATATAGTTCTTTTATCCTCTTATACTTCTCATTTATTTTGTATTTTATATTCTTTAATTCTGAATTAGCTTCCATTACAACCCTTCTCTCCTCAAATTATGTTTTGAGAGGGATGATAATTTATTTCAACTCTTTCTCTATAGACATTTTCTTCCATATTTCCTGCATAAGTTATTCAAGTAAATAACATTTATCTTCCAATATTATATCCATATTATTAATGTAAAACTTCAAGTCTATCTCTATACCTCTCAAACTTTTATTCTCTATGAGAAAATATTTTATGATGGCATAGTTCTCTCCATGAATAATTTCCATCTGATCCACCTTTTCAAATAAGGACTGGATCAATTCATGAGTAATTAAACTTTATTTTATATATTTTAAAATCAATTATGTGGATACTTTTCCATTATAATACATGTTTCTAATATCCTTTATAGGTTACTTTGAATTTTTATATATATAAGAAACATTAACAAATGGTTAGAATCAAATAAAGAATTAGAATCATCCACCTCAATAGAAGAGTCCATATTTCTAGGATTCTTATTCTTATTCTTATTCTTATCCTTACCTTTTATCATAGGGAGTTATTCACCAACATTATTTATTAGTTTCTAATCTTGTCCACTTTTCCAATTAGCTTCAACATGTTATTCAATTGTCTCCTCTTTTAATAATTTTACATTGATGTTTTCATGTGTCTTCCTGAATTTAAAAGTCATAGCATCATGGATAATTTTATTTCACACCTCATTAGATAGATATCTTATCAATACCTTATCTGTACTTTAATTTAAAAATCTCCATTTTTTTAAAATTCGTATCCTAAGGAATATATTCTAAAAATATCTTAGCTACAATACTATAAAAATAAAAACATCTCTTTCTACCATCCATCAAAATTAGATCCATTGAAAAAACGATTATTTAACATAGATTACATACATGAATAAAATGTCAAAAAATATAGAGGCTGAATATAAATTCATAACCTTTATCCTCTGATACCACTTTTTGAACCAAAGTCACCCAGAGAGGGGAGGTGTGAATTCGGGCGACAAAAGATTTTTATATTTTAGTTCCAGAATATTGTACCTGAGTTGTAAATAACATTCATTCAAAATTATATTTATTTTTAATGTGTATACACTATATAGAATAAAAATATTCAAAATATAAATAATATAAGTACAATGGTATTTTACTTGGTTAACCACTAATGTATACTCAAAGGAGAACACACCAAAAATGTGTTTATATGCCAAAGGATGTAACACTATATGTAGGGATATTATATGGGATCTGGGAAGGTCTCACTACTAATCCTAGGATCAATGACTATTCACTAATATCACACATTTCTCATGTGAGGAATGAATTAGTTTATATACTTGAGGGTATATTCCAGAGTTTTATAAACTTTAGGTTTGTCTCTACTAAGCGTGAGACCTCACTTTGCTTCTTTATCTCCAAAAATATGATCTATTTTTTGACTCCTTTTACTTCTCCCTTATTCATGTCCATATGAATCTAACTCCTTGTGGGGAGTCTATTCTTGTACTTTCCTCTCCAAACACATGATGGTAATATCCTTAGTGTAAGGATAACTCTTTTTATTCTTAATAAAAAAGTTCTCTTTTACAAATGAGAATAATTCCAAACTAGAATTATCATATAGATTTATTATTATTCATACTAGATGTAGTAGTATTATTCTATTTATAACATACCCCAATCTACCACTCTCTCACGTGGTCGAAATAAGTTGGTTACAAGACCTCAGGCGCACCTCCTCATATGCTAGAGGCTACTGATTAGAAGTGGGGGTATGATAAGTATAGTTGGGAGACTATATCCCTTGGTTATAGAGTTAAAATACAACAAAATAATCCTATAATAACTAAAAAATATAGTAGACGAAATAATGAAAACAATAAAAAACAACAAAAAAAACCAAGATAATAAGAGCTAACTTAAATTCTATAAATAAAAAAGGAATAATTTAATATCATGTTGGAATATAACTAAATGTCATTCTAGAAGTAATAAAGATAAAATACTAGCAGACATAACAAACTCAAAGACCCATGTCCTAATCCCCATGTTGGTCCCTTATCTAAAATCTATCCCATTCTGTAAGCAATAATCAACATCAAGGTTCCTTTCCCTTATTTAATCCTTCATCAATGTAATCTAATCAAGTACCAAATAGCAACCTGAATAGGGTGCGAGTATAACTCAATAGGTTGAAAACCCCATGTCTAAACGTAACTAGTATGATAATCTGTTCATTCAATAATGAAATGGAAAAATTTACTAATAATTAAAACAATTAAATCAACACCACATCAACCTACTTTGGCTCCATGCAGAATATATCTAAGCATGTCTCACGACCTTACCAACCATAACCATATTATTTCATCGAAAGGATGTGGAAGTCTTAGACCAATGGTTTTCTTTTAGGGGGTTCAATGTTATTAAAATCATTCATATCAGGTTTACCATTCATGTTTACCTTCCATAGAAACTCCCAATGGTTCCCACATCCATAAATGGGTACAAAATGTATTTCCATAGGCAAGCCATCAATTTGGGTTTCAGACATAACGATTCTTACAAACTATCATTGGTCAATTGGATGGGAGGTCAGGTTCATCACACTCTTTTTGGGGGAATTTTTTCCGAATTGGGGACTCTCTTATAGAATTAAGTTATGTTCATGAATATATTCCTGATCGTGATACGATACCATTTACCATTACAAAATAACCGTAGGTTAAATAATTTTATATACAAAGGGTAATATCTTAGTTAATCCATATGTATATATCTAAGGATTTTCATCCATTTACCATTAGTGGGTAGATTCTTATATGTAAAATTCATATTACCAGGAACTTTAGAATGTGCTGTCATCCAAGGAGGTGTTTAAAATATTGAGGATGGGATTGAACCTCAATGATGTTTCCTACACATCCTATATTTAATAGGAATAAAAACACACATAGTTCATTAAACCTGTGAAGTTTAATGTCATATGGAATGGACATATATAGAGGCACTTAGGCACCAGGTATGGAGCTCGAGACTTAAGGAGACATCCTATGTATCATGGTTATAGTAGGAATCAAAGTTTTCAAAGTTCAGTTATACCCTTAGGAATTACCCCAAAGTAGATGATCTTATATGGGGTAGTCATATCATGATACTAACTATGGATTACACATTGAGGCTTCCCTATCCTGTAGAGATTCATGATGCAATGACATGATAATTGAAACTCCCTAAGACCACATAAGCCATGCTTGGTGTGAGAAAAAAGGGATTACAAGTAATCAGTTTCAATGTATATGGATATGTGAATTATGTATTAAGAAATACATTTGGATGTTCGATATGGATCTTAGGTTTTAGGAAGGAGTTATACATGTCTTGGTTATATAAGGAATCAGAGTCATCATAGTTCAATTTCCTATTTGATTCGCTGATAGATGATGTGGGATAATTAGTCCACATGAGTGATTCAGTCCTAATGGTTTGGATGTCAGAGACATAGAGGACCTTACACCAAGGTGGATGACCATTTGATATTGATCCATAGAAAGGTGTCCTATATATCCTGGTTATGGTAGGAATCAGACTCATCATAGTTCATTTTGATTGGGAATTACACACCAAGGTTTCCATTATATAGTGGAATTAATATCATGCTACTAATCGGTGCATACACACTGAGGTTGGCCTTATATATCCCCTGAATAAGGTTATAATGTCTTGGGATACCAGCTCGACATGTGCTGATTTTATTCCTAACATGTTTTCATTGTCTGCCTAACATGTTTCAGGATATCTGGACATGCCCTGGTTTAATAATGGACATGTCTGAAGAAAATCTCATGTTTTAGTTGAATTTTCCTAAGTACATTGCATAACATGAATTAATTTTTTTGATTATATTGAATGATTAAAGATGATTTTTCTGGAGATTATAATATGTCTTGGAAAACGTTTCTGGAGGACATCTCATGATCTAAGCTGATGTGTCTTGATGATGGTGAAAGACCTAGATGGTTTGTCCATAGGACATCGCATGATCCTAGTTGACATGTATAGAGGGTTGTAGATGATCTAGATGGATTGTACAAAGGATGTCACATGATATAGGATGATGTGTCTGGAAGATTTCACATGACCTAGCTAATTTGTACAGAGAAAATTTCATGATCTAGGTTGACATGTTTGGTGGGTGTCAATTGACTTAACATGCTCATTTGTAGGATATCACATGATACAGATGTTTTTGGAGGATGTTGTATGACATGGATGGTTTTTCTAGAGTACATCGCATGATTCATGTTGACATGTCTAGAGGTTGCTGTATGACATGGATGGCTTGTCTAGAGGACATCCCATGATCTAGGATGATGTTTTCTAAGGATTTCGCATGACCTGGATGAGTTTTCTAGAGGACATTGAATGACTAATGCTGATATGTCTCAGTGTCACCTCAATACCTAGCCAAATTGTCTTGGTGTTGCTGCTTGACTTGGGTGACATTCCTGGAGGAAAATTCAAGGTTTTATATAGCAATTCCAAAGGGATTTTCAAGAGTTGGGTGGAATTCCCAGAGGACATCACATTATTTTCTTGATATGTCCAAGGGACATCTCATGATCCAAATAGTATGTTGAGGTAGAATCGTGTGATTTGAGTGACATTTCCTAATGTTTTTACATGATATAGATGAGTCATGAAAAGCACATAAGGATCAATTGATATGATATTCAACTTTGTTTCCCATCCTTTAGTCTTTGTTCCAATCTTTCTTGTATTTGTGCCTAATGTTTATCTCATGTTAGCTTATTATTTAGGTTTCGCATGACCCAACCAATATGCAGGACATCCTTAAAATAATCCAAATATCACACCAAAAGTTCTTCACGTGATCTACAGGTGATGACATGACATTCTTATGCATGTTCTGTGACCCCTTATGTCATTTCCCAAATTTTTACCTGGTGGAAGACCTCATGATCCCATGATTGGATTCTTTGAGAAGTTTTCTTCTATGCTCCTATGTGCGATCCACTGTGGATTCATTTTTTTAATGAGGGGAGGGATTTATAGTTATTTATATCATGGTTATACACCTCCTTGTGTGGTATATATCTCATATATTTTTTTCAATATTTGGTGGAGGGATTTCATGAGATCCTTCCATTGGTCATCTCAGGGGAATCACATGATTTTCAGAAACCATAAGAGTGTCCTATTAGCACCCTATTTATTGGTTTTTAAGAAATCAAAAGAAATTTTCCTAACCATCTAGAAATTATAATAAATCTTTACAAGGTTAGATCAACATGTATGGAGGTCTTCACAAGATCAGGAAGCTCGTGGGAAGGCTATGACAAGATTGAAGATGCTTTTTATGGGGTCTTCATTGAGACAAAGGTGAATTTTCGAGGAGACTTCAAAATAATTGGATGATATGTATAAGGGACTCTATGAGATCATGATTTCTTTTGGGAGGGGGACTCACATGATTGACTATGATCTCCTAGGGTATATGACTCATTTTTCTTTAATACTAGTGTATCCTCATTCTTCAAGAAGCTTATTCCTTCCCCCTTTTAATTCCTTATATTTTTTGAAAGGGTTGGGGGTCTCACAAAGTTTCATGAGTGTTTTCAAATACAATAACTTTCCCCATCGGTGATGCATCACATGAATGAAAAAGGGTCCTATGGTGATGTGTAAGAATTTTCATAAAAAAACACTTTTATTATCTATAGATTCAAAGGAATGTCATCAGGATCTTGTGTGATAAGATGTGAATGTCTCCAGGGATTCTGTGGTGTCTTGCAAAACGTTTGAGCATTACACACGAATATTTATGACCATAATAGGATTTTGTATTTTGATATTTTTATCCTTTATTTTACAAGTAATTTTGGATGGTTATGAGGTACCTTTTGACTAGTAAGTCATATGATGCAGATGAGTTCTATTGGTAGCTCCTGTATGATCCATGAATTTCTTTGGTTGATTTCACAAGAAAAATATGATTTTACAAGGGGGTCTATGTGATCTGAAGTAGGTCATGTGTTGATCATGTCCTGTTTTCATATCCTTTGGAGGTTTACATGACTCGTGAGTCTTATACACCTTCCCTTACTTTTTTAAATAGAAAATAATACCCTTACTTTAGGTATTTATTCCCTTGTATATTTTCTAATTCTCATTTGGTGGGTGTCAACAAATGCCACCCTCAAAAGTGACATCCTTGAGTACAAAGGCTCAATTATGAGGAAAGTAAATTCATTCCTAAGCATTTGAGATGCTTCAATTGATGTCTTGGGAGACTTTTCATCTTCTATGTGTCATTTAGTATTCCACATAAGATCTTATAAATAGGGGAGTATAGGAAAGATCATTCACTAGATATTCCCACTCTCCAGAGCTCTTATGATCTGCCTCCATCACATAACTCCTTGATAAGACCGTCCACATGAACCAATCACGGGACCTGTTCACAAGACTTATTCACAAGAACTAATCACAAGGTCTATTTTTCAAGGATTCTTTAGGAGAACCATTTCACAAGATTTTTTTTACCCCAGTACTTTCTCAAACAAATCAAGAACTTATTTTCAGTAATTTATTGAACCATAGCCATATGACTGTATGGTTTTCTTTTTTGGTTTGGAAGGATCTGCTAGTTCAGTTTCATGATGACTCGACTATTATACTAATCACATGTCTATGTCAAGGTCATTATATCATAAGTCTTTTGAAGTGTTTCATGGTAGTGAGATTTCATGTGGATTTATATAGTCAGCGAGATCATAATGGGTGGTTCGTGAGACCTGTATTTAGTCATGTGATCGTGAACCCCTTATGGGTCATGTGATTCACATGATGATACAAAATTTATGCATTTTTTATGGTGTTCCTCATTTATTTGAATGAAACTAATTGCATTCATGTAGATGACTTATAGTTCCCATCATAATTCTTATATTATGGATAATAAGAGGGTTTCGATTGTAGGGAGTTGTAATGCTAACCCTAAAAATCATGTGTATTTCAAAAATGAGGTTTTGAAAAGGGTCCTCCCATTCAAATTATAGGATTATCCTTTATCACACAGAATTCCACTGTATGTGTTTGGATTACTGGATGGTGTTTCCATTCCTTCTTCATACTACAACCTTCCATCTTACTGGGTGTCAACTTCCCTTGATTGTATTCAGACGATGGTTTTTGAGGAGGGTAAATTGGTCATCGCATGGTACTATGGGTTATTCTATATGATGGAGAACTCCCCTTTTGGTTCAGATGGCTATGATTTTTCTCACTAGCCCAATGCTCAAATCCAATCAAGCATTTTTTTCTCTTCATTGAATAACCTGTGTGGTGGCTAGAGCTCAAAATAAGATTTGTGGCATGGTGGAAACCTTTCTGATGAATAGGCATGACCATTTTGTGTTAGTCAAAGATACTTATAAATTTATGACTAGTTAAACACTTTCCATATTTATGAAGTAGTATGGGTCTCTCAGTTCATTATTTACTCTTATTTAAACCTTATCAGAGAACTGGTTAGCCATTAGTTCCCTGGTACCAATTCATTCCATTTGTCCCATAGTTAAGTAGGAATCAACCTCTAGGATATCTATCAACTTGGAAGGATATCCCACGTGGAGAAATGTATTATGAGTTCCTTCCAGACACAAAATTCTGGGATGACCCCACACAGACTTCAGCTTTGGTGAGGTATATGCTTAAAATGGTGAAAGAAAAGTTAAGTAAGGATCTGAAAATGTTCTCACTCATTTCTTTTAAGAATTGGATCAATATTTTCCTCTAATACAGTGGAGATCAAAATAAATATATACAATATCAATGATACCCTTCCCGACAGGTTTATGACAGTGCTGGTTCATATTGGGAAGTCTTGGAAGCAATATAACATACCTACTGGGGCTATAGGGTGAGGCCTAAAATATCTATAAGCCTTAGGATGATGGGTTTTATGGCCATGTTCTAGAATGGGTGAATTTTCCTAGATGGGGACGCATGCTTGAGAATTTGAGATAGCATTCTAGTGATGGTAGATTAGTTAGAATAAAGAAAACCTCTTAATCTATCTATACCAATTTTTACATACCTTTGCTAGCTTCTAGGTCACATTCAATAGGGTAACATTCCTTATTGTATTTTTGGTCCTTTTCAGTTTTTATTCAGCTGGATATGGGAGTAATTCCATTGCTAAAAATACTATAACTCTTCCAGGATCCTTAGTAATTGGTTTCATCATTGGTTGGTGGAAATTTTTAGGGTTGAAGCAACACCATTAGGCCCTGACGAGGTTGCTGATATGTTGAGCCGATCTGATCACTTCAATTTTATGGCATATCCTGCCCAAACCGAGCCAATTATTGAAAATGTCAATGGTTATCTTGATTAATGTCCATAAAAGATCTAACTTTAAGATAATATTATTATTTTTAGGATGGATGAGATGGTTATTTGCAATCCTTATACCCCTTATCAATTTTATCACTCGTTTGGCTATATCCAAAGGGTTTCTTCCCTCCCTTTGGCTAGCATGTGGGGAGAACAACATCCTGGGATTATCCACCAATTTTGGATATCATTGTCTTCTGATTATACCAATGCTGAGATTATACTTCTACCTATGGATTCTCTTTCCCTCCATGATTATGATTATGTCCAGTCTTGGTTAGAAGCCTACCAAGGTGGTGTGATGAAAAAACTAATATGTCAAGTGGAAAACCATTTTCCTCACTGACCCCCTATTTACAGTAACGATGGAGCTAATTTAAGTCTCAATTGAGTATTCAAGGATGTATTTTCATCATAGATATGACCATTCCATTATCAAGGTATAATCTATTGATAAATCTAGCCCTTCGACACAATCAATGAAAGGTGCGTCAGTTGTGAGAAGAATATACAAGGATTCCTCTCATGATTCCTTGTCAGCTTAGCTGATTTCTCCCTCTTTTAATGTACCCAATACAGAAGATACAAAATATTATTAGAAATGACATAGGCTGATCTGGTGGAAGATCCATACCTTGATCACTGAAACTCCCTTAGAAACATTTCATGATCAATAATAAAATCATCACAAGTTATTTCATGAATTGGGGGAAGAAGAATTTGACAACCAACCATTATATTATATCATGCGACAATTCATCCTAAACCAGTAGGATTTAGATACTATAAAGAAGTTCATGTGAAACCTTGAAGATGGGACTCCCATATCCTATCAAATTAGGGAATCTTTGGAGGCATTGAAATAGATCTGTCAGTTCATATATGAGTTTCACGCCCAAATGGATGTCAATACCACACTGATATAAAGATATGAGGATATATTAACTTAATAAAAGTATGAAATTTTTGCATCATCATCCTCATTGTAAACCACTAAGAAAAGATTTCAAGAGATGTCTACTCTTATTGAGAACATTTCCCCTCAAGCAGTCATGGTAGATGCAGGGTGGGGAGAACTTCATCGCTCAATCAATGCTTCTTGTAAGAGACTTTCCAACGGGGACAAATAAATTGGCCAAATATTATTATATTTTTACCATCAATGTATTTTTTTTATTTCATTTACTCCTTAGAAAATAATAGTTTTTGGAGATTCCTCCTTTTTTCATGCTATCGATGAACAAATCTTTTGAACTTTCTATGTCATCGTATTCCTATCCTTCATTAATTAAGTGCATGAAATTTCATTGATCTCATGATGCATGGATCTTCAATGGTAGACATAAATTATATAATATAAAGTAAACCTTAATTTATGGATTTAAATATCTAAACCATGAAAAATATTTCTCATGAAATTATTCTAAATTCCCACCAACATGATATTTCTTATTGATGAATCTGCTCAATATATATTGAGATTAACAGATTCATAAAAGGATAATTTGGGTAGACTATGTGTACCAAAGGTATAATACTCTATCTTTGGATTAATTCCATGGACTTAGTGAGAATAACATGATTTTTACTAAGGTTGTATGATGGGAACCACAAGATTTTCATATTTTTATTCATATTTCCCGAATTTTTTCCAAAGATTCATATGGAGAAAGACTTAGCAGGCATGGACTTAGATTTTTCTCAATCCATTCTTCATGAGTTTTTCATCCTACAAGTTCGGTTTCCCCCATTTCTTTTCTTTATAAGATCTCAATATTTTATGGATCACACAAAATGCATGTCCAACAAGTTGAGACCCAACATTTTCCTAGGATTCATTTTTTAGGTTTTCAAGATGGAGAACATTATATCTCTTTAGGTCTTGTAAACTAGACCATTAATATTCCATAGTTTAGGGTCTTCTATATAGGACCTTCTATTTCTACAATTTAAGGTCTTTCAGCTCAGACCTTCCATTACTGTAGTTGCAAGTCTTCTGGATCAAAATTTCTATTGCTATAGTTTAAACACCTTTTTATTAGACTTTCTATTGATGGAGTATAAGGTCTTTTAGCTTGAATTTTTTTACTATAGTTTAAGGTCTTTCAGCTCGAACCTTCTGTTGCTTTAGTTTAGGATATTTTATCTCGAAACTTATGTTTTTGTAGTTTAATATCTTTTATCTCCAAAATTGATATTCCATGTAGTTTAAAGTCTTGATTCCAGGACTTGATTGATGAATATGAAATATGGGGAAGAAATTCTAGGGATGATTCAAAAAAACACCCTATAGTTTTAAGTTCGTCCAAAGTGTTTCCAGGGATCATAAGGATTAGAGTTCATTTCCTACATGGAGGAGATACCTATTTTTGGTAGGTTAAGGCCATATGAATCAATTTCATGGTCAAAAAGAGGTTTCCCAACTCTTTTCCAAGGTACATAGATGATTTATGGTGATTATATTACTAGTTGGTAAAATTATTAGGGAAGATGAATCCACTAGGATAGTTGGAATATAGGTTGTGTAAATCACATGTCCATGAGCTTGAATCAATGAATCATGGAATGCAGCATACATACTAGGGGTGACTCTAAACACCCTATGTTTTCAAGTTCCTCCACAGTGTCACCGGGGCTCATGAGGATTGGAGTTCCTTTCCTATAAAGAGAATATGATTTTGATTTTTAGTTCAAATAAATTATGCATGAGTCCATAGGCCTTACATTCATTATCAAGTAGATTAATACCCACTCTTTTCCAAGGACCATGGAGGATTTGTGAAGAATCAAGCATTTGGACTATAGAGTGGAGCATAGATAAAAGAAATACCCATGAAGGGTTCTAGAAACCTAGGGGAATTTATATTTTTTTGGGAGTCTCGGGCCCTATTCTATGTGGTTTCGAGTCACTAGGTGTGGGACATAAATATGATTGGGAATGGAGTTTCACATTCATTCTTGGAGAAAGGGTATAATATATGGTGAAGTAACATAGATGATGTCCAATCCACTTGAATAACTAGTTACATGGATTGTAAATCATTGTCTAGGAATATATGAGTTAACTAGAGGTGGTAACCGATGGCTATAATTCAACCATTGTTAACTGAGTGAGAATCTAATGTTACACACGGTCAGTAAAATAACTCCTGGATTTAAGGGTTACTTCCTAGTATTCAATGGACCATTCCGAGTATCTAGTCCATATTACCAGTTTTATATGGGTAAGATCGAAGTTAAAACAATCCCAAGATCCATGGGGTTCAAAGAGAAGGATATAAACTCATGGAACTATTTGTGTTATCACATAATCTAAAGTCACAATGATTGTTTACGAAAAATGTAATATTCAAGAAGGGTTTGACCACCCTAAAAGTTTCTTCACTACCTAGTGATCATGTTATCACAACATGATGATGTGGAAAACCATTACATTAAAAATTTATTAAATGAGGGGGTCTAGTGATAATGGATCAAATTTTATTAGGGCAATAAAGTTGTCCCTAGGATATTTTTGCCTCATTTATTTGTGCCCTACTTTTTCCTTCAAATCTAGAGATAAAGATTTTAGTGAGAAAAGACTCAATTCTTTTCTCAAGGACATCATTTATGGATTTTCAACCTAAAATTTTTGTTTCTATTTCACTATAAGTTTAAGTTCATTCAATTTAGACCATAAAATTCTAGAGTATATAGTCATGAAGCTTTAACCAAAGTATAATAGGTTTAGGGTCATGATGCACATGAACCTAATATGAGGTGAATGTTACATAAGATCCCGGTTAGGATACCTTGGGACAAATGTACTCCAACATATTTCTAAGAAGAAGATGGAAATTTTATAAATCATGGATTGAGGTTTTGAGCCATGAATAATGATATGGGAAAATATTTTCAGGAATTTCCTATATCACCCTCTAGTGATGGGTTCTGCCACAATGATTCCAGGCTCACATGGATCATAAATCCCTTCATATAGGTCCGAGATGTCTCTATTAGGTAGGACTAAGCCCTTATGCATCTATAAAATGGTAAAAAAGATAGATATATTTTCATTTCTAGGGAATATGAAAGGTTTTTTGTAACCTAAGGTGCTCAAGACATGAATTGTGGATTATGGATAGAGGAGATTAAAGAATTGAAGAAGTACCATGTACTATGATTTTCTGGGGTCAACCTCTTATGGTCATTTGATAAGGAATGGTGATAATGGGTGATGGCCTACACATTTTAACATCATGTAGTAGGTATGTAATTATTGTGAAATTTTAATGTCAAGTGACCATGACATTTTCCTGGTAGATTAATATCATACAGTGAAGACATGGGAACTGATGTGAAAGTAGTGCAATATGTCCTTGAGAGAACTTTGTAAGGAGAATATTTTATCCTTTCATAGGATTATTGAATTATTTCCATATTCTAGGTCCCTTCTTTCTTAGATTTATCACATGTGAAAGAATGTTATAGGTGGATCTAACTCGTGCATAGGAAAAATGATCTTTTATGACTCGAACCTCTTTGAAAATAGTATGTATAGTTTTGGTCAAGAAGTTTAATGTCATGAGGCTAGGAAATTAATTTCATAGGTCTAGACCATATGTATTTGGGGTTGATTTTTTTATCATCTCATATGTTTTGGATAAACCCATTATTTGATGATTCGAGTGTCCCTGCATATTCTGTAATGGAAGGAATCAAGAATCACATAGTTTTTGTATGAAAATTACTTACATAGGTCTGAACCATATGAAAATATGAGGGAATATTTATTTTATTTAATTTTTTACCAACCATTAGAGATCTAGGTATTAGTACATATCTTGCGAGGATAGAAATAAAGTCGCACATAGTTCTTGAATGAGAATCTCTCCATGTGGGTATGACCAGTATGTAGAGGGGGAATTGTTCCTATTGTTTGTTATAGCTAGGCCTATGATTAGTGATCTAGGAATCACTACATATCTTGTGATGATAGGAATAAATACCCATATAGTTCATCAATGGGAATCTATCTACGTATGTATGACCCATATATAGAGGGGGTAATTTTTCCCATTGTTTTTTGTAGTTGGGCCTAAGATTGGAGGTTCGAGTATCACTATGAATCTTATGATGATGGGAATCAAGAAAAACATAGTTCATGAACTGGAATTTCTCTACACAGGTCTAACTCATACTTAAAGGTGGGGGGTGTATTGTTCCTGTTGTTCATTGTATATGGGTTTAGGGTTGGAGATCCATGCATCACTACATATCATGTGAGGGAAAGAATCAAGCCACACATAGTTCTGGAGAAACTATGAAATTTAACATTATGTGGTAAAGACATGTGGTGTGACTTTAAAAGTATTTCATCTAAGACCATAATAACCCCGTTGTGCACTGATATACCTTGTTCATCTGGGAATCCCTTAGAAAAATTCTTAATATTAGGTGAGCTAATCTTGTTGTGAGAAACAAGGAGTGGAAAAGTTTCCTCTCATCATGAAGAGGTGATTAAGGAGAGGACATGGGCATTTGGTATCATGCAGTGGATAGACCAAGATATAGGATTTAGGAATCCCTATATATCTCATTGAAATGATAATCAAGCTTTAAATAGTTCTAGAAACCTATGTAGTTTAATGTCATGTAGAGAGGACATCAACTTTGCAGTTTAAAGTTATGTAGTGAGGATGAGGGTGAGTCGACGTGAAATAAGAGGAATATTCTATCTGGACATAATAATGGGGGTTTGAGAATCACTACATATCCTATAATGGAAGAAATCAAGTCACATGTAGTTCTTGATAAACCATGTAGTTTAGTGTCATGTGGTGATCACATCAACCGTGCAGTTTAATATCTTGCGGCAAGGATAAGGGTCACCCATCATGAATGAAGAGGAACATTGGGTATGCATAAAGGTTTAAATCATGGGGTGAGGAAATTTTCCATGTAGTTTTACGTCATGTGATAAAGAAAAAATATGTTGTGCATTTTAAAGTATTGCTAAAGGGACTTCTTTTTTCAGTTTAACATCATGAAAATAGGATGATTAATACTTGATGAAAACTATAAAAAGTATTTCTTGAGAAACCTAGCATTATTGGGGGGGTGGGTGACTAAATCCCTATCTATTATGGCTAGTGAGTAATCCCTATTATGATATAACTTGTATATGATATAATGCCATTACCATTTTGGTTCACTCTTTAGAGGTTTCTTTCCTAGTACCATTGGGGTTCTGAGATCCAATACCAATTATCCACGAAGGAATGTGTACAGATGAACCATTTTATTAAATGATCATGTGATCGAATTCTAATGGACTTAAAGGTTGTGAAATGTACACAACCTATTCTCATCAAGCCGTTCCAACTCATCCAGTCGTTTTTGTGAATTCTCATCATCTAAGAGTTTTCTAAAAATATATATTCAAAGAGAGGGAAACCATACTTCTATGTGAAACACTGTCTAAGTTCCATACACCAGTGAATTTGGAGTTTTTTGTGTAGAAACTAGCACTCATCCCGTGCGATGCACGAAAATATAAAATAATAATAATTATTAAGCATAGAATACTATTTATCAAACAGAATATTTAATATTAATATTGAAATTATTTGAGAACAAAATGACATACATAATTAAGGAATAAAAGTTACAAGAATTGCAGAACAAAAGTTGCATAGTGAGCAGCCTTCTCTATAAAATATATAATGAAAGAAAAATAGTTACAGAAAGGTTTAATTCCTAGGAATAGAAATTAAATAAATTGAGGAATAAATAGTGATATCTAGAGATAGAAGATCTTCTGAATGGTAGTAAAAAATGAGATATTAAAAGGATAGAAATTGTATTTTTACCATAGAGAAATCATATACATGAAGCAACATACATTTCAAATAAAAAATAATAATTAATATTGAATTAGGTACATTTCAATTGTAAATGGAAACATAAAATAAAATGTTTTTAATGAAGAAAACATTACAAAATGTCAACATATAAGACTTTTTTTCTTAAAAATAAGGTTGACTTACATAATACCATAATCTGTTTTTAATTGTATTTGGTTAAGGCTGCCAGTAGTGGTGTGAGTTTTTGCTGCAAAGGAACCCCTAAAATGGATATTGAGTTCACATTGTTGTAGATCCCTATAGGAGTTAGTATCACTGAGTAATAAAAAACTGGGAAATATGTTGTGGAGGGGATAGTCATCAAAAAACTATAAAATTTTTTATTTAATAAGAGAGTAATATTTGAAATATTTGCAATGAAATAGTAAAATTTCATGTATTTTAACAAAAAAGAAGTGAAATTTTTTGAAAAAAATGTCACTCTAATAAGCAGACAACATTATAATAGTTCAAATCAGATACAATAATTTTAAAGTGAATCAGTTTTCAATTTATAGTCAGGGAGGGAAAACCTTAATTCAATATAAAATGCATTTAGCTTAATGATATTGATTTTTGTGAAACACACTGTTCAAAAAAAATATATTAGAAAGAGTTGTCCTTATAAAAAATATGACATCTACGGAGGAATCTATTATAATACATAAATAAAACACTGCTGTCCACAAAAAAAGAGGTCATGATAATTAGACATGGAGTAATTTTCCAGCAAGAGGAAGATGATCCCAATTTCAATATGAAAATATTCCATAAATAGAATATTTTTGCTTCTCCTAATATGTTCTATAATTAATAATAAAAACACAAAGCAACTGTTGATATTGCGACCTCTGCGTTGACTGTAAATCACTCCATACCAACCATATAGAGGCCTATCAGAACAGTTCAAACAGTTTTCATGGAAATCGTTGGTTTATTGAAAACATGCATCGATCCCCTGTTATGATAAATGACAGAAACTCAGGTCCATGAAAATAAAAGATGAGATATTAACACATTAGCTCGTATAAATGACATATCACATACCCTTCTTGATTTAGGAGGCTGTAGGAATGGCGAAGTACTGAATTCGTTACAGTGCTAAGTATTCATTCAGTTCCTAAAATCATTATTTTGAAACTTCATATTGGATGCATATTCCATGGTACCCAAGAACCCAAAAACAGTATGTACCTATTGAGGGGGCAGTTCAGGCGTTCTGGCGGAGATGCATTCCAGTTCAATATCTTGTACATCTGTTTTGAGGGGGAAGCTCATCCATTCTGGTTGAAATACATTGCATCAGCAAGAAACATTATATTTCCAAAGTATAGATTTGTGCACTTCAATAGCCTTGAAACCACCTAAGTGAAATGCTGGTTATAACACAGTGGACATGAATGAACATAAACATAGTCAATGAATAGTTATATGTAGAGAAGGTTTTGAAAAAACATGAACTGGATACATGCATATGTGAAATGATGGGATGGAGAGGGATCATTCCAAGCTAGGAACACTTCTTCTATCATGACCCTAGTCTGAAAAAAGTTGTAAGTGAAAAAAGATTCTATCATGCCCCCATTCTGAAGAAACCTGTAGCAGAAATAACTCAGTCCGGTGATGTTATTTCTGAATCCTAGCCAATTGGAAAGATTTCTTTCAATCAAAACCTGTTATGACACCATTTACCAAAAATAATTTTATCCATTCCTTAATGCATGAAAAGTGGTTTATGGTAAAATAAATTTATTTCCTATTACAGAATGTTGAATACTTATTACATAACACGATCTATTCATTGATATAACATTCAGTTTGCATGTTTTCAGTTAAAAATGAATTTTCATATGTTACATTGATATTAATGATGATAATGAATGAAATTGTTCTAGTGATTTGAATTAACTAACATGCATCAATGGTGAAGAAGTCTTTCTTCATTATGATGGTGGTGAAAGCAAGTCAATGATTCAAGCTACATAACAGAAATATGTGAAGGAAAAATTATTGAAGACCATTTATTGTAAAACAATTTGAGTACTGAAATATAGTTGATTGAAATGATCCAATTCTAAATATGAAGGAATTTTCTCAAATAAATTTTTTAGAATGGGGGTAATAGAAAAATAGTAATTAATAGACAACTATAAAATCTAATAAATAAAAAAAAACTGGATAGGTATGAATTTACAAAGATAAAAAATTTCATTAAGATGATTAAAAAAAGGAAATTATTTGCCGACCAAACCTGTTTAGCATTTTTTTATAACAGAATATGTAAAATGAAAATAATAATAAGAAAAATAATGAATACATTCAAATAATCATAATTTTAGAGTCAGTAAGAGTACCTGCAACTGAAATCTGCTTCAACATAAACAGACATTCCCAAATACATGGATGTGGGAAAATGAAATAGGTAAGTTATACCAGTATGATAAGAGTCAACATCACAGTGATGTAGTTGAACACAATTGATAGCATTAAGACTGCCTGAAACTAAATTTTTCTTCAACATAAATAGAAATACACACATACATTGATGTGTGAAAATAATAATTGTAAGCTATAACTGCATGAAAAGAGGCAGGATCACCGTATTGAAGTTGGAACACATTTAGAGGTAGTAAGACTGCTTAAAACTGAAATATCCTTCAACAGAAATAGAATTACAGACATTCATGGACATGGGAAATTAAAAATTGTAAGGTATACCTGCATGGAAAGAGGCAGGATCACTATATTGAAGGTGAACACATTTAGAAGCAATAAGACTACCTGGACCAGAAATCTGTTTCAGCATACACAGAATTACACACATACATGGATGTGGGAAATTAGAAATTCTAAGGTATACCTGTATGATAAGAGGTAGGATAATAGTAATGAAGTTGAACACATATAAAGGTAGTAAGACTGCCTCCAATTGAAAACTGCTTCAACATAAATGGAAATACAGACATACATGGATGTGGGAAAATGAATAATTTAAGGTATACCTATATGAAAAGAGGCAGAATGACTACTGAACATTGTCAAATGGTCAACTACACCTTCTAAATGGTGATTTAACAAATAAAAAGAAGGAAATATAAAGACCTTAGTTAATAGGGTTGATAAGTCTTGTAAAAGATAATGGTCCAGTTTTGAAATACATGATTTACATTTGATAAGTAATAATGGTTGAAGAAAAAAATGACAGGAAAATTATAAATAGTTCCACAGATCTTGCGTCCCCTCACAGCTTGTCTGTTCGATGAAGTTGTATATCTCAAAAATAAAGATACAATAATCCATGTTACATTAAATGAATTAAAGATACCCTGAATAAATATTTATTACATTGAATGTAAATAAATTTCAAAAACTGTTAATGAATATAAATATAAGTGTGTATTCTTAATATGCAAACAATGATGTTATATACAGTTAACCTTATGAAGAAACAATAATAATCAATGTACATCCTGCATTTTTTGTATTGTTGTTGAACACATATCACTGAATGTACAATTTATAAAGACTTGATTTAATTTAATGGTAATGTGGAATATAATTAAAAATACTATAATTGAAAGTAATATTTAATATAAATATATAGAAAAAAATATAAGAAAGATATTTCTAAAATTTCATTACCTTCCATATTTGGTGAAATCATCAGTCATTCTTTTCTGTTATGTCTTTTAATTTCTTTGTCATTCATATTTCTATATTTTTTGCCTAAAATGTTCTGCCCACACTAACATGTGGTAAATGATGAGATTTCTCAAAAAAATCTTCACTAAAAAATTATGAAAGTTTGTTTTTCTTCTGTTTTGAATCCTGTTTCCAGACTCATTAGCAGTATCATACACATACAGCTGGGCAAACCTTGGTGGTTTCCCCTCAGGAGGACACAAACTACCAATGAAATGGTAGTTTTGTCCATTCAATCTGAATATATTTGGAGCTCTACCATTATTGAGTGACATGTCAACCTTCCCGCACATTGACGTAAATGCAAACATATAATTGTAAATATGAATATTTTCCTGGAATGCTCTAGCCTTAGCAGATTTACGATCGAAGACTAGCGTTCTAAGGTACTAAGGAAATTACGGGAGTTGTTCCAAATAAATTTTACCTAGAAAGTAGAATAGAGTGTATCGTGGGTTCCCATTGGTACTAATTTTTTATTTCACTCATCATACTAAAAGATAGACCTACAATGTTGATATACATTAGAAGTATCTCTACTGTTTAAATAATCTATAGGTGAATAATGATTATATTAAATGTGTTAATAAAATAGTCACTACAAACGTTATAAGGTGTCATGAATTGAATCATACTATACTGATAGGTAAAAATAATACAATGACGTTCATTTTCTGCCAGTTGTATTAGTTGTGTTATTTTTTCAAAAGTATTTACTAAAGATAGTAACATAATGAATCCAAAGTTAGTTTATAGTTACCATTGAACATGTAGTAATTCAGACCTGAAAAGTCTCCTGCATGATTACATTTAGCATGTATTTCAACAGTTGTTGTTTCACATCTTTCTGATGTAACATGAATCAAGTTAGTAGAAACCTCTAGTTCTTGGGTACAATCTGTATTTAAACTACTATGGAATTCCAAAAGCTTGAGATATCTATTATACATTCAAATAAATAAGAAAGATTCATTACACTTTACAACACACCTGTTCTAGGAAAATTAGCTTCCATGCCAGTAGCTGAAGAAGGGAAACATTTTCTATTTTAAACGGAGAATGAAACACATCAAATTCTATGAAAACTAAAAAGAATTTTACGGATTAACTTGTGCCTACTCTGATAAATAGTCAGGTGATGGGTAAGTGACAATGTTTCTCTCAATCGTTATACCTATTATAAGTAATGAAGATTTAGTTAACTCTTTAATATAAGGGAGATGTAACCAGAAAGTTATTCACAAGAATACGTTGATAGAATCATCACCAATAGGGACATAATTCTCATCATTGGATTTAGATATATGCTTTCTCTAGCTACATCACGCAGATTTTGTTGACGAAGTTTCATAGACATGATGATCTATCAATGATATATAATAGATTAGTAACTAATCAATGCAACAACATCGTAAAAGTAATATTCTTAGTCAATGTATTGTGAGTGTGGAATGTAAGTCACCATTCAAACATACAGGTGTCAATGATATGCATTCTCCTCTTTTGGTGGTGCAGATCTGTTGTAGTGGTTTAGATGTTTTAGTGAAACAACTGTTAGTATAGTACATAGGTCAATATCCTGTACATTTAAAAAAATGTATTAAACAAAACAAATGTATTTCAGAAATGAAAAGCAAAACTGATCTCAAGTAGATTTAATTTTGTAATGTCACCTTTTATATTTATTGTTCTAACAGATATTGGTGATGAAGTTCCACATTCCTAAGGCACTATGAATTCAATAGTAAAATAAGTAAAGTATTAAACATCATATAGACTAAACATATTTATGGTATTTGACAATTTTGGAAAATTTAAATTGAACTCACAAGTTGTAGATAAAGGCGAAAGTGGTATGTGTGATCCTCTCTTGAAATTTCAATTCAGTTGTAATGCTTCACACATTTCAGTAGGAAATAGGTGATGGTAGTCTGTAGATGTATTTCCTAAACATGTATGAACTTATAAAAGAGTAGATAACATTACAGAATTATTGGAAGAAGTTACAGTAGTAACTAATCAATGTCAAGACACAGTACAAGTAATATTTTTTGTCCATATACTGTGAATTTGGAATCGAAGTCACCATTGAAAGAAACAGCTAAATAAGCGGTACATGTACAAAATTTTTAGGAATTAAAGAAATGTATTTCAATAATTAAAATAATAAAAACAGCTCTCAAGTACAGTTATTATTTTACTGCCACCTATTATATTTTTTGTCCTAACAGATATTGGTGCTGAAGATCCATATTCTTGAGGCACTGCTAAGTCTATAGTAGAATAAGTAAAGTATTCAATGTTATTTACAATAAACATATCGAATGTATTTCACAATTTTCAAAAATTAAAATTGAACTAACCATTAGTAGATAACTACGATAGTGGTATGCATGATTCTCTACTCAAATTGGAATTGAGCTGTACTACGTCATACGTTCCAGTAGTAAACAGGTGATGGTAGGCTGTAGACATACTTCCTGGACATGTATGAAATTGTAAAATAGTAGCCAACATTATAGAATTATTGAAATAAGTTACATCAATTGTCTACCTTTTTTTAGTTCTCTCCTACGTAGTCTCATTTGAAACCTTGAATTTCTCGATGCTGATGGTGTTTGCATCTTTGTGTTAGTTTTGTTTTTGTTGAATTGATAAGTTTTGGAAGGTATCCATAGTATGTTTATGGGTAGGTATATTTAATTAATCATACATTGGGAATACAATTGTATATCTTGAATAAAAAAATTCTAACATATAGTTTTTATTTTTAATTGCAATGTCAAGCAAGTAAGGCACGGTAGATAGTGAAGGCATAGTGTTAAAAAATTTGCTGCTGTATCAATATAGGATATATTAACTACATATGCATCAATAAAAGTGAGAAAGTTTTTATAAATGTAATAAAGTTATGATCTGTGTTGTTAGAGAAAATGCGAATTGTTTTCCCTAATAAATAATTTATGACGGAATGGATTTTAGTACTGTTGATGATCTTTCCGTATGTTGCACATGGAGAACAGCTGCTACGATGACTAATAGGGCAGTATTCCACCTGAAACAGACAACGGATTTATAATCTAGGGTTAGAAGTAGGATACACATAATAAAATTTTATTTAAAGTTTTATTTAAATACTATAGACAGTGGGTTTTCATTTTTTATGGTTTGTCATAGTAGAAATATAAACTAACATCATATTCAATGTACTGCAATTATTTGTCGACGATGATATTGGAAATTGAATATGAATAAAATGGAGGCACTGTTCTGTGGAAGTAAATTATTATAGAGGTATATGTAGTCCTCCGATATAGGGAAGTGTCCTAGTGTAGAAGCTGATAGCTGGTGTTGTAGCTGATCGAGATTTTTGGAAATCTTGTCTCCATGGCTATCGTAGGGGATGAATAATATGGAATTGTATGCGCGCGTTGAAGAATCAGGTCGAAATATTGGTGAAACGGTAGGTCCAGTAGGATCTGTGAGATTGTAGATATGCGGACATGTAGATGTAGGAATAACTTTACTGAACGCGATGCAGCTTATGAATGCTCTGATACCAAAATATGAAGGGAATAAAGGGACTATGAAGTGATTTACAAGAAAAAATAGGGGAAGATAGCTGAATGAAAGAGCAGTCGATCGGAAACCCTAACTAACGAAGGTTGATATCGTAGGCTTTATCGAGTTATTAAGGATGCGTGGCAGATACTGGAAGCTCTTAGAGGCTAGAAAAATAGTAGAGGGAGGATACTAGAGGTATTTTCCTTGAGCGGCGTAGCATGGTAGAAACCCTAAACAAGAGGGTGGGTATGAGGTCTCATGCGGGGGAATGTGCTTGCAGTCGCGGGAGGGAATAAATGGAGTGAAGGTTTTTTTTATTTGGAGGCAACGTGGAGAGTTGGGAATGTGACACGTAGGCCTGGAGAATCCAAGTTTAGTATATATAATAGATATGTGTGGTGGTACAGTAGGTCCATAAAGCCTGGAGGATCTTGTCTGACCAGGAAGTATTTTTCTTATTCACTATCTTTAGAAGTATATTTACTAAAATCGTATTAAAGGACGATATCTATCCATTTTCTACTGCATGATAAAGGGATGAGTTATTGTACTCGATGTTATAATCCTATTATAATTTATTCAACTCCGTGAAATAGAAGTTGGTTCCATTATCCTTCAATGTCGTGTGAGGGACTCTGAAACTAGTGATGATATGGTACTTCATGAAGCTCATTATATTCTTCATCCTAACTTCCTTCAGGTGTATTTCCTCATAAAATTTAGAAAATAAGTTGGTATCAGTAAAGATGTACTTGAACTACTTAGCTGTGGCTTGGAGATATAGCCCGAGAACATTCATTCCCCATATGAAAATGACCAAAAATATTTAGTTATATGTAACAATTCTGGGGGGTTGATGGATGAAGTTTTCATGAATTTGGACTGCATGAAATTTCTTGGTGAATTCCACATAGTTTTGTATCATGATTTTCTTGTAGTAACCCAGCCTCCTAATTTGGTGTGAGATCCTTATCCTAGACTGATGAGAGCTGTAGGATCCTAGAAGGACTTATTACATTATGGGGAGAATGACTATTTATATTATTCATTTGAGGAGGATTTTTTAAAATCCTCATTTTTAGAGGGATTTATACTCATTTGGACCGCCCCATAGGGTATAGTTCATTGCTCCGCACTGAATATGTTCCCTTCTCGCCCAGTCTACCAAGAGAGTCCCATTTTATGGATAACCAATTATGGAATCTAAGGGTGGACATCATTTCATCATGATATGAAGTAGTTTTAACATGATTGATTTACTCCATGTCACAGATGATGATCGATGAGACCATTCTTTAGTGTGTGATGCAAAAGATTGTTTCCTCCAGACTAGGGTTGACTGAGACTATGGATTCCTTATCCAATGTGTCAACATGAGAATTCTGTGATTGGAGAACATGATACAATGTAGGATCAAAAGGTAATTCTACCATTATTACTCTAAAATATCCAATGATAGGGGCCAATTGTTCCATTTTGATTCCATATTTGACATTGATCTGCTTTATCACTAGTTATGATTACCCTTTGATTTTTATGCAGGCTACTTACAACCATAGGTCTAGTTCTAAGTGAGTGATGAGGGACTGATATTTGGCCTCATTATTTTTTCAACATTCAGATAGTGAAAAGAGTATGGAAAAATCACTTTTTCCATAAAAAATACAACCCTAATCCAACCCGATTGAGTTTTGGGTTTTCCAGACTCATACTAATAGGACTTTTGGAGGTTCCATAAAAATAAAATTCCTATGATCGATGGTTTAATGGGAATAGAAAACCTTATCATCTAGATGTTCAGAGTCCACTGGTTTATTTTTTTGGAGCTAGGTGTGATGTGAGGAAATCATCAAATACCTTCCCTTTCACTGAATTTTTTGAAATGAAATAAATGTCATATTGTTGCAGAATGACTAACCATTGAGCCTAACACCCAATCAGCATGGGATATCCAAGGATTCTCTTGAGCATATCAATATGATATACCAAGTGGACTTCATGGTGCTGAAAGTAATGCCTAATCATTTTCACTACAAAGATGAGTGTTAGGGAGTTATTTTTGACATCAGAATAATGGCTATCAGTACCTAAAATAATTTATCTAAGGTAGTAGATATTGTTATCACTCCCCACATAGTTTTTTCTTATAAGAATGGTGCCACATGAAAATTCTAAGAAAACCACATTTAATATGGGTGGATTTCCTTCCACCATCAGCATCAGAATCAGTGGGTGAAAAAGATGTTTCTTTAGAATCTCAAAGGTTTCTTGACAGTCCCCATCCTATCCATAGGTGATCCCCTTCCTCATTAACTTGGTGAAGGGGAGATATTTTCCAACTATGTTATCTGGGAAAAAATGAATGTAGGAGAGTTTACCTTGGATCCCCTCATTTATTTGTGATTCCAAGGGGGTGACATCGCTAGAATTTCACTTGTATTTTTAGGGCCAACATTAATGCCACATTGAGGTGCCACAAAGCCAATGAACTTATTATATGTTACCCTAAAAAGTTTATTTTAGTGGATTCATCTTTAGAATGTGCTGCCACAACTTGTCGAAGACTATTTGAAGATCCATGAAGTGATCACCTTACTATCAATATTTCACCACCAAGTCATCAATGTAACATTCAAATATTCATCCTTTGAAGGGTTTAATGATATATTGCATGGTTCATTGATAAGTAGCAACAATGTTCTTCAAATAAAAGGGAATGACCTGATATAAAAATATTTCCTAGGGTGCTCTTATGGTAGTGAATTCCTCATCTTTAGGGGATATATTTATTTGATTATACCCTAACTACCCATTCATAAAGGAAAGGGATTAAAAGCCAGCAGTTTCATTGATCAAGAGTTTTGTAATAGGCAATGGTAAATCATTATTTGTGATGTTTAAATTAAGGTATATAAAATTGATGTAAACCCTAATATGACCATTATTTTTCTTGACATGGATGATTTTGGTGAGCCTTCTTAGGTATTGCAGTTGTTAGAAAAAATTGGATTTGATCAATTTGTCAACTTCCACCTCAACATTAGTGGCATGAGAGGGGGTGTATCCTCTTAACTACCTACCTGAAACCTCAATGGTCATCGGTTAAGTCGAGATGGTGCATAGCCTTATTTGGATTGAATATGATAATTTTTTTTATAATTCTAAGTGAACACATATCGATGTTGCTTTAGAAGTGCGACATACATATCATTCTTCTTGAGAGTCATGGTAGCACTAATTAGTATAGTTTTAAGGTTTTCTTACATTACCATATTTATTTTTCTGAGATCATAAATGGTTGGAGTGATAACTTCCTCAAAGGTGAGATGGTAATTTCTGAGGTCATACACTTCTTTATCCATACCAGAGTCTATGGATGAATTTTTGGGTGAGGTTGGAGATTTGAGGGCATCTCTCTCACTATTGAGATGATATAGGGCATGCGAAGAGGCATTTTCATCCCCTAATTCTAGATTAATTGTAGAGAGATTCCATAGCTGATCTTATTTTACAATGTTATTGGGGAAAGAATGGGATTGGACATTTGGGATCAAGTCTACTAACTTAATCATATTTATAGTTAGCACATAATCACTATGATCATATTCTGGGGATTTATATGGGAGGTACCCAAGCCATTGGGGGTTGAAACCAATATATTTTTATACAAAATTATTTGTTTTCCTTCCTTTTTATATAATCCTACTTCATCATACATGGATTCATAAGACTTGAAGGTGGAACAGTCACCATGTAGTATGCCAACATTTCAATTAATGGGGTATTTCAGACACTGATCAAATGTTGAAGGTACCACCATGTGGTTTTGAAGCCAAGACCTTCCGAACATAAAATTATGTGTGGTGCCTTGATCGATAACCATGAAATCAATGTTATATGTGAGATCCCAAAAACGAGTTTTGAGCTCGATCTTCAAAAGATTTATTTTCTCACACTTTTCATAACCTTGAATGGTCAGTTTTTTGGAGATAAATCTCCCTTGATATATCCCAAACATAGAAGGGTTTGAATCAGGATAAGGTTGATCCTAAAATTATTTTCAATTAGTTCCCTTTGGATGTTAAAATTTTCACGTCTTTCTATAACATATAGTGGTATGATGTGTCCCTAAATGACCACTTATTGTTCTTGCTATGTGAACAAGATGACAAAATGGAATTATAATGGCATGGTCTCCACTCGTTAATCATAGACTACACAAACATTTATCTATAAATTCTATGGGATCTGAAGGGCTTTATTAGTGACTCCCTTAGTACTTTTTAAAGATGAAGTGTATCCAGGATTGAGATATTGGATGGGAAAACTGCTAATTGTTTTAGTATTTCGTAATTTTGTGCAAGGGGGTGGTGCTTACTAAGGTGGGATTGATCCTTATTGTGCGTATTAGGATCCGAAACATCCAAGGTATATGGGACTAGTACATGTGAAGAGGTAATGGGGGAATCTTCTAGTAGTGTCATACGCCATGTTGGCCTTCCCCTTTTTATTGGATGATCAGATAATCTCACACCTACTAGGTAGTCATGTAATATAACTAGGTGATGATGAAAATAGAGGATTTTGGGGTTCCTACATGTCTTTATTGGGATTTTTGGAGTGCTTTCCCATGAGTCTCAGCTACATATATGTCCTATTAGGTGACCTAAAAAAATATTTGGTTTGACCACTCTTGTGTTGTCCCCTGTATCCTTGGTTCCTGCACACGCAACCTCCTTTTCCCCAGTCAGGTAATGGGGACTCATACTCTGAGGTATATTCATCATCAGAGAAGGGATCTTCCAAGTGTATCATATTTAAAGATACAAATATGATCTATTCTTCCAATGAGGGTTCCATTTGTTGGGGTGGGGTCCATATTTCAAATGTTTCATGGAGGAAATATGTAAGAGTTAGATCTTGAATCAGAGTACAATATGACTCTTACTCTTCCATCTATTACTATGTCAGATGGCCATATCCACCTTTGGGAGGCATGTTCGATGTCACCTCCTTGGGTGTTAGAACCATTATGGGTCTATGAAGTTGTGTTATTAGGGTGTCGTGAGCTCATTCAACTGTCTTTCATGTCATCCATTTGTTAAACTTCTATCCATGCACGATCATAAATTTTTTCAATCACTTTCTTCATCTAATAAAGAAATGGTTATACATGTCACATGTGTTGGGGAGTTATCTAACATAAACTATCTAGAATAGACCATGATTTGGAGGAAATATTTTTAGATGAAGCAAACCTGGATATTATGACCCAAACTTCTATGGAAAGGAAAGTAGTTGGGATGATCGATGAGGTTTACATCATTGGGATTCCTAGGATGTAGCATCTTGATTAGGTTATTGTCCGTGACTACAAGGAAATAACTAAGGGTTTTATCATTTTGTAAGGAGTATAATTTTTTCATATGTTCCTCAAATCTTAAGAGACCCTGATATATTTTAGCTTCTAGAAAAGAGAAATTTTATTATTATTTCCACTCGATAGAAGGTATTGTCCGGTTCAGGAATTGCTTAGGTTATTAGACTGGAATTACTAATGGTTTGAGATTAAAAAGGATGTATCTACCTTACTGAGCCTTTTAACCAGTGTTGAAGGAATGATATGATATTTATCTTGGGTTTTCTAAATGATGTCTTCTAAATTTTGTGATATTTTTGAAAACTCACAGAACCTACCTAGATACTTCATTGGGATCAGAGGTGTTTGAATATCATCCAAGATATTTTCAAAAAAAAGTTCCAAAAATTTATTCTATGAGAGAGGGATACTGATTGAGTAGTTTAATCCTTTACATTTGTCTATGAAGTCATACACCCTAGAATTTTCTTGTTGCATATAGTTCTTCAGTTCCAAAATTGCCATATTTCTTTGTGTAGAGATGAATTGGTAATGGAATTGAAGATGGAAGTCTTTCCTTACTATAAAGACGCTTTTAGAAGACTTTGATAATAAACAAATGATGGACCTATCAGATTCTATACAAAACACCTCAACCTTTTCACCTATAGTTAATCTTGAGGTCCCATCATCGAACCACATTGACATAAGAAGTGAGTGAGATACTGTTCGGGGTCTCCTTCACCATTAAGAGTTGAGAAGCTAAGATTGCCTAAATTGGGAGGGAGAAAAGTGTCATCCACCTATTTAGGATAATCTTTTTTTTATCATGTCGTACATGTGTTCATAACCCTTCCATGGATTCCATTCGAGTACCTAGGGACTCGATGGCATTGAGCAGTTATAGAGGTACTACTGCCAGCACCACCTCATATCTACGGGGAGTAGGTGAGGCTTGATGAGGTTGCCTCATTTTTATATCCCACTAATAATAAACCCCATGGAATATTGATTGATCACCCAAGAAAGTTAGAGTCTATCTCAGCAATGGATGTGAGTCACGATCATTTTTGGATTCCTCATTTTTGTGGACCATCTGCCTGGAACTGGAGCCATTCTGATGCGTAGATTTTATTCTTGCAGGTGAATATTCTCTTTCTAGATGTGTGGGAGGAGGGATATTCATCTCATCTTGAAGATGATACCTTGTGGGAAGGTTTCACCTGAGTATCTCCTCATTTATTTGTATGAGATTTTTTGTGTCATTCTCATTTTGTTTCATTAATTCCTCCATGAAATAATTTTTCACTCTTCTGGGAAGTGATTAAGATATAAACACACCTATTCCATTTATCCTTAGAATTGTTCCACCATATAAGAGGTCACTTGATATTCAAAGGTTCCATGTTTTTGAGTCTCCTCTAGTTAAGAGTACATGCGACCTCAGTGGGTGCATCAAGATCCTCCTCTTGAGGTATATTTTTTATATTATAGACCTCTAAATTTGCTTCTCAATCCACATTATCTATTTTATTGATAGCGACAACATTTATAGAGGTGTATCAGGAAATAGTATTTATTCCATTACTCTCAACACAATAGGATGATTCTTCAATGCCCACATTAGGGTCATTTCAATAACCCTTGTCCATATTGGACCATTTTGGATTACAACCCTGATAGGGTTTGATTTCTTTCACCATAAACATCTACCATCTCATCCTATGAGTAGTGAAATTGAGGTAGTTTTTGTTGTGATTTTCAAATGATCCTTGAATAACAAATATTTTTCTTGTGGCGGGAGGAACATATGGGATGCCAACTATCAATATTTACCTACCAACTTGGAGAAGAGAGATTCCCTATATAGTGATGACGATGATGAAAATTCCCCTATCCTTATGGGCCAATGTCTTTCTAGGGGGTGAGGTTCTCTGCTATATGGATACTATGGAATATTCTATTACAACCAGTTTGATGAGGTTTCACTTTTATTGTGTAGGAGTAAGGTGCAATGGTATTCTTTGATAGAATTCAGTTTCTATGGGAAGAAGTAAGGTTGATTGTAAATTTAACTTCCGTGTCTGAACTATGTTCCTATTGTTCCAAGGGGACCGGTTCAAAGATATGTGGGATATTCTCTTCCTCCGTTCATGATATCTTGGCACCATTGAAGTGGGGTAATTATATTGTAGTGAATAACTCGATTGCACGTTACCCATTCCAATACTTTTATTGGAGGAAATGACATTACAAGTTGTTGTTTCTAAGGGGATGTGCTATTCCAAGGGTGTGGTGATTTGTAACACACCATACATTTCTCATCCTAAAATAAAAATGCATGATGAGGCTTTGTCAATCAGTTTTCGAATAGTTGTGATGAAATGGAAATAAGCATGCTATTGATTTGTGTTATGATTTTTATGTTATGGGTCCCAGGCCCTAGATATAGCAGTCAAAAATAGCTGAAAACAGAGTATCTTGATGGTTTTAAGGTGACCCTCATATCTCAGATAAGGGAGGTGTCTAACCTTTAGCTGCTGATGAGTTGAACACATATTTTGGCATAGATAAGGCACACACTCCTTCTATATCTCATTTGGGATCTCATATTCATAGGTAGAAAGGGGTTAGAACATGGTGGGTCGGTTGTTTTTAGATAACTCTCTCCACATGTTAATTTTGGCCTCCCCTTCATCATACATACACACCTCCATTTGGTTAGGCCGTAGAAGGTGCTTCTCAGGGTCGACTGATGACCAGAGTGGAGTGCTGCTGGAAGTTGATGGGGAACTATATATGACCGAACCCAATAATTCGTTAACCTCTATATACGATGGATATGATTTTTCATCACCTTTATATATAGAGGTGTCTGGGAAAGGGGCTGATTTCCTTTTCCGTGGGAGATATCACTGTGGGAAGGTTGACCATAGTGGATGTTAAGAGTAGAGTCCCTGCAATCCATCTCCACAATAACACGAGGAGGACTATCATGGTAATGATCACCCTTTTCATTGGTTGAAGAGTCTAAGTACCCTGTGGGTTTTTATAATGTTTCTCAAACAATATCAAGAACACTAAAATTGATAAGATTAGGGATATGAGCCTCATTCTACATCATGTCCAGAATATGCTGACTTTGCTTTTGAAATTGTGTAGGGATATAAGCCTGTTGTATGATGGGTGATATATATTATTAATAACTATATGTTACTGTAAGAATATGATTATAATATTAAAAAGATGTAAGAATATTCCAAGTAGCCCCATTGATATAAATATGAGTATGTGTTGAGGAATGTTCCATTCTTACTTGGTCAACCTCAATCGAAACGGGGATATGATCTCGATGTTGAGCCTTTGGAGTATGTCACTGATATTTTGTGATAGGAATATGATCCTATCCTAAGGCATGTTCCACTCTTAATTGGTGATACCCTATTGGAATGATATTATGAGCCATGTACAAATACACATTCCCCATTTGAATATGTCGATGGGCCTATATAATGGGAAAAGGGTTATGTGCCTCCTCTTGTATGGGATCAGAAGGATGTTGGTGCAGTAATTCATTTGAGGAAGTATGAATATGTGCCTAGATTATGTGATCTACTAGAATATGAGGGGTATATTCACTAAAATGAATATGAGCCTATCTTAAGGCATGTGTGATTCTAACTTAGTGATCCTTAGTCAGAATAAGGATATGATATCTATCTTGAGAATTTGGAGTATGTATCTAGTTGTTTTCGACAGGAATGTGAACCTTCCCTAAGGAGTGTACTTCTCTCAATTGTTGAGTCCTAGATAGAACATGGATATGAGCCTGATTCAGGCCCTTTAGAATATGCCTTATGTCTTTTGGGATAGGGATATGTTCTTGTCCCGATGCATGTGTCACTCTAACCTATAAAGCTCTGGTTGTAATGGGAATATGAGCCCGGTTTGATGACTCATCTTTTATAGAAATATACCGATAATCCTCAAGTATGAGATGAATAATGTGCACTTTCTATAGAGAACCCACTTTCTCATACTGATCAGAGTTATATACTTCCCTAGCTACAGGGATAAGAATATGTGCATATCCTTGTATTTGTACTGGTGACAGAGCATGCCAATAGAGTTCTTCAATAGTTTCTAGAATGTTTTGTTACATTAACAAAGTTTTCTTAGGGATGTAAGCTTTCACATTTTATGTGTCCACTATTTATTGGAATATATATTCGATTGAAGTGGAAATATGTTCTTGATTGTTTACTCATTGTTTTACCAGGATATTTCGATGGACTTCATGCATGGGGAGCAGAGATATGCACCTACCCCATGCTTACTATAGAAATATTCCCACAGACTTGTTCTGAGTGAGTAGGAATATGAACATTCTCACTTTTTACTACTAGAATATACTGTCAGACATCATTATTAGGAGTGGGGATATGATACCACTCATGGTAATCCAAATATTTTTAACCATGATGTGTATTTTTTGTTACCCATGCATGGGTGTCAGAGGTGGGAATGTGTTAGGTGGTACCCTCATCAGGTGACTGAAAGGTACTGACTGGATGGTGCTGGTGAAGACAGTTGATAGGATTCTTCCATGGCGCCCCAACCCATAAGTGAGCTATAGTTGACTCCTTGATCCACCTTCATTAGATACTAAAGGTGGTGATTATCATGCTCCAGTTATAAGCTCATAAAGCGGTTTGTGATGGAAAAAGTGCCACTGGATTTACTATAGGTTTCTTTAGATGATGCAAAATCATCAATTTTAGAACTTGGATACACTCATGGGAAGCTTCAAGGGTCAATATCATACCATTTAAATGGTATTCCCAGACTATTCCTTTTTTCCACCACATGTAAAGGTTCCGAGTGGGTGAGGTCATTATGAGACCCATGGGGGTTGCAGTTGCACTTGATTTTACAGAACGATTGCTGGATAAAGATATTATCTCAGGTCAGGGTGTTTTTTATGGTAGAAGTATCATAAAATCATGAATAAAATAAGAAACAAGTTCAATTATTAGTAAATCATCATAGGAATGATATTTGATCAATCATATATGCATAGGAAACACATTTTTCCTTTCTTATTCCTGTTATAACCATTATACTGACGTGGACTTTTCAAAGTGAGGATGGACTTATTTTCTGAGAACCTTTTGTATAGAGGATCATCCGTAAGATTCATTCTAGGTTTCCCATGTTTGTGTAGGATATTCATACAATATGAATTGACACATGGTAAAATGGTCATTTTTTTATTTAAGAGATTCACATTAGGTTCACCATTTTTGTTTCACTAGAAAGACATGGAAGTGTTGGCCCAATGGTTTGATTATGGGAGGCGGGGGGGGGGGGGGGGGGGTTCAAGGTCTATAAAATAATTCACATTAGGCTCACCATTCATTTTTACCTTTAATATAAACTCATAATGGTTCCCACATCCCTAACTGGGTTCAAACCTTCTTTCCAAAGGAAGGTGGTCAATTGGGGTTCCATACCGAATGACACTTAGGAACTTTCATTAGTCAGGATGATGGGGGGGGGGGGGGGTTGGGACCATTACACCATTTTGGGAGGATTTGTTTCCTAAATTGAGACTCTCTAATAAATTTAAGATATGTTTGTGAATATATTTATAATTATAATATGAAACCAGTTATCCTAAAAAATGATCATAAGATAAATCCTTTTATAAACAAAGGATAATATATTAGTGATTCCATTTGTATGTATTCTAGGTTATTTATCCATTTCCCATTAGTGGGTTTCTGCTTATATGTTGAAGCTGTATTAACAGGGGCTTCAGAATATGCTGTCATCCAAGGAGGTGATTAATATGTCGAAGATGGTATTGAACCTCTATGAGGTGTCATATATATCATATTTGTAATAGGAATCAAAACCCATGTAGTTTGTTAAATCCATGTAGTTTAACATCTTGGGGAATATACATATTTGGGGGCACTTAGGCATTAGGCATCGATCGTGAACCTCATTGAGGAATCCTACAATACCTAGTTATATTAGGAATCATAATTATCATAGTTAATTCATGACATTAGGAATTACCCTGAAGTAGGTTCCCTTATATGGTGGCAGTCATATCATGCCACTGAACAAGGCTTACATGTTGAGGATTCCATGGCTAGTGTAGATTCATGATGTGAATGATATGATCATTACAACTCCATAATCCCCCATGATCCATGCCCTGTGTAAGAAATATGGGATAATAAGTAATTTTTTTTCACTATATATAGATTAGGGACTTTTATATCAAGACAACCATTTGGATGTTCAATATGGATATCAGGCCATAGGAAGGCACCCTATATGTCCTAGTCATGACAGGAATTAGAGTAATCATATTTTAGTTGCCTTTTTGATCTACATATGGATGTGGAAGTATAATAATACCAAGGGAGTGATGGGTCCCAATTGTTGGGTTGTCGGAGACATGGTGGGCTTACAAAAAGGCGGATTCCCATTTGTGATCAAGCCTTAGAAAAGCATATTATGTTTTCTGGTTATAAAAGTAATCAGTTTCATCATAGTTTAGTTTCTTTGGGGATTACACAATGAGGTTACCCTTATATGGGGGAATTCCTTAACGTCAGTAATCAGGGCTTACACACTGAGGATTTTATAATATATCCACTTGAAAAGGTTATCATGTCTCAAGATGCTGGATAAAAATTTCTGAATTGTCTGCCTAACTTGTTCTGATCCACTACCTATCTTGTTTGAGGATTTTTGTAAATGTCTTGGTTGAATAGTTAACATGTCCAAAGATAATCTCATGATCCATTTGAATTTTCCAAAGGATAATTCAAAACCTGAATGACATGTCGAGATTCCATTGCATCATTAAGGATATCATATCAGGAGGTTGTCACATGGACTAGATGACTTTTTCGGAGGATGTCACATGATCTAGGATGATGTGTTCAGAGGATGTCACATAACTTGGATGGTTTGTCTAGAGGACATCACATGATCCAGGTCAACACTTCTGTAGGGTGCCACATGAAATGGCTATCTTGTTCGGAGTACAACACATGATATAAGATTATGTGTTTAGAAGATGTCGCATGACCTAGATGGTTTGTACAGAGGACATCACATGATCCAGGTTGAATTGTCTGGGGAGTTTTTCATGACCTAGTAAGATTATCTAGAGGAAATTGCATGATCTGGGATGATGTGTTTTGGGGATGTCACATGACCTAACTAGTTTTTTCAGAAGACATCACATGATCTAGTTTGATATGTCTGGAGGCTGCTACATGACCTGGACCACTCTTTCGAAGGACATAGAATGATCAAGGATGATGTGTCCATAGGATTCCATGTGATATTTTTGGCTTATCTGAAGGACATCACATGATTTAGGTGGACTTGTCTTGGTGTCACTATGAGCCCTAGTTGACTTGACCTGGTGTTGCCTCTTGATTTGGGAAACTAGTCTATATAACAATGCATGGTTTTGTCCAGAAATCCCAAAGGGCTTCACAAGACTTGGGTGGCATGTTTGGAGGGTGTCGTGGGACTTTCCTAATATGTCCAAGGGACACCGTATGATCCAAATAGTACGTCGAGGGAGCATCACATGATTTGAGTGACATGTCCTGGTGCTATCACATGATCTGGATGAGTCATGCGAAGCGCATAAGGATCAGAAAATATGTTCTTCACATAAGTCTACAATACATTAGGCTTTGTTCCAAACTCTCTTTCATATGTTCCTCAGATTTATATAGTGTTAGATTATTATTTAGGTTTCACATGAACCAACTCATATATGATATTTCCTTCACATAATGTAATAATCATGCCATAAGTCCTTCGCATGATCTATGAGTGATCACATGACATTCCTATGATTTTTTAGTTATCCATTAGGTTGTTCCCTAGATTTTTACGTGGTGGAAGACCTCTCGATTGCATGATTTTCCACTTTCATAAGTCCTCTTCTGCACTCCCATGTGAGATAAATCATGGATTCCTTTTTTTCTGAGGGTGAGAGATTTATAAGACTCAACCCCCTAATTATACACCACCTTTCAAGGTACATATCTTTCAGATTTGGATTCGACTTGGCGAAGGGATTTGGTATCATAGGGTTCTCGAGATCCTTCCGTAGGTTATGCCGGAGGTGTCACATGATTTTCAATGACTGAAAGAGTGTACCATAATCTACCTATTTATTGTCCTTGGTATGATGAAAGGAACTTTACCTATCCATGTGTATATGACACAAAGACTTCATAATGTTTGATAAACACATTTGGAGGTCTTTACAAGATTAGGAATCCTATGGGAAGGCCTTATCACGATTGGAGATTCTTTATCTGGGGTGTTCTATGATGCAAGGGTTGTTTTCAAAGGATCCTTTATGAGATCAGGTTGATATGTCTAAGGGACTCTCTAAGATCATGATTTCTTGTCGAGGGGGGCCTTACATGATAAACTATTATTGACCAAATCATATGACCCCATTCACATAAAGGCCAACGTATCCTTATTTTTCAAGAATATTTAGCCTTTTTTACTTTTATGTCCTTATTTATTTTTCAAGGGTTGGGATTCTCGAGAATTTGTATGAGTGTTTTCAAATAAAATCACTCTCCCCATTAGTTTTTGTTTCATGACTCATAAATGGTATTTTGGTGATGCATGAGCATTTTCATGGAAAAACCCTTTCAATTTTCTATGGAGTAAAATGCATGTCATTAGGATCTTGAGGGATAACATGGGCTTGTCAACAAGGATTCTACAGTGTCTTGTGAACCACTTGAGCACATTGTAATATTATTTACAACTTTAATAGGCTTTGGTGTTTTGTATAATTTTATCCTTTATTTTTCAAGGATTTTTGGATGGTTGTCAGGTGCCAGCCGAATGAAATGCCGCGTGATATATCAAATTTCTATTTGAATAATCCTCATGATTAGAAGATTTATTTGGAAACATTCTCAATAATTAGAGGATTCTACTAGGGTCTCCATGTGATCTGATGCAGGTCATGCACTGCACAAGTCCCATTCACATGACCTTTTGATGTTCATGCGACCATGCATCCTTTGGAGGTTTACACAATTCACAAGTCTTGTCCCACATACCTACTTTTTTTTTTGTAAATAAAATAATACCCATACTTTGAGTATTTCTTCCCTTTTATATTTACTGATGCTAATTTGGTAGGCATCAACACATATAATCTTGGGAAAACATAACCTACCTTGGAACTATTCTATAATTTCTCTTAGCATGTCACACAACCATGCCAATCATAACCATATATCCATGGAAAAAATCACACAAAACTAGTTCAAACATGCTATATAAGCATTTTAGTAGTCAATCAAGGATAAGCCTGGTATATAAGAATTTCAGAAATGAATTAGGGCCAAGCCTGATATATAATAATTTCAACATGTGTCACTGGGAATATCCCGCTATATAAGAATTTCAGCATGTATCTGGGCCAAGCCCAGTATATAAGCATTTCAACTTGAATCACTAGGTATGACCCTCTATCTAAGCATTAACACATGTATCAGGGAAAATCCTAGTATATAATCATTTTAGAATGTATCACTAGGCATATCAATAAGGATATCACAATATCATATCATAAGGATCACTGGTAAATTATGAAAATTACCATTTATATTTCAATTACACATATCATTTATCATTTTTTCATAACTAATAACATTACAATAATATAAAAGACAATCCAATATAAGGTTAATCTATATAAATAAATCAAAAAAAATCTACTCCATGATAAACACATTTTAATCCATCGGTCAATTCATTCCTAATCAAGGGTTCTTTCACCCGGATGGTAACCATAATCTAGGTCAATAAAGAATTAGATCCAAAGGGATCCAAAGTAAGAATCCAATTGATTATTTAATTCATTCAGGAACATGTTATATTGGTAAATTGAAATATTAAACATAGTTGAAAATTATGAAACCACAGGGTTATGATTTAGAACCCGAACCTTTAACTGAAAATTAGACAACACTTCAAGTAGGATTTTCCAATAAGAATGATGGTAAAGATGATCATAAGATGAATCCTACATCATAATAGATCAATATTGAAACCAACAAGGACCAAGGTCAAGAAATTACACCACAATAACTAAATATTAATGGGAGAGAAAGAAAAAACCTATCCAAAACCACTTACCATGGATCGAATGTGTTATTGGGACTTCCAGAATCAAGATGCGTGCTTTAAAATCACCTGGAAACTACCCTAGGGTTGAGAAAGGAAATATGAACAAAATAATGAGAAAATATCAAATTCATGAAACACTTAAAACCACTTATTATAATAAATACATTGTGTGTAAAGCAGTTACATTTTGTGTATTTTTTTGAAAATGGATACCATGAAAAACACACCACCTTAGGTGATTTTTAAAACTAATCGAATATTACATGATATGTAATGTCTGTATGATGTGTATTCATCCCCCATCATGAAACATGCTCATGGATTGTGACTAGAAATATTTACACATCGTGTAATTTCTCTACAGATAGCCTTAATCTAGTTTCACACAAAAATAACCCGAACCACCTCCGAAGAAAAAGAAATCATGGAAATCCTCTGTGTACCCATTTAATATGTTTATATTCATAATACATTAATTAAAACAAACATACATCCCTATAATTTAAGTCATTTCCACCAAAAAAGGTTCTTTGTCTCCAAACAAGACTCAACCTCCATGGCACAAATGAAATAACTCAAAGAGGGTTGTACCTAGAAACAAAGAAGATCTTACAACCTCCCCACCATATAATAACTCATCCTAGAGCTTCTCTAAAAATCACTACGGGGTCTTAGTGAACAAGTATGGATGTTGTTTTTGCATAACATAATCCCTCTCCCATGTCTCCTTTTGAACTCACGCATGCTGCCACTACACTCGAACCAGAGGTATTTACCTACCCTAGAGATACTTATCATTATGGCCCACAATCTATATCAGATGATCCTAAAAGGAAACATCATCACTAATATCAATTTCTGCTAAGTATATCATATGTGAGGGGTCTGGAAAACATATTTTAATCTGTGAAACATGTTTTTTTTCAAGGAATTGTAGCACTTTAGAAGGGCTAATTGGTACACTAGTAGACTAAAGATATCGACTATCTCAAATAGATAAATAAACCTAGGTTCAAGTATTCCTTGTTTCTTTATAGTGTTTCCCCAACCTGGGCGACACTTGAAAGAAAATATGATGACCAACCATGAACTCCAAAGGTCATCTATGAAGGTCAACATATGATTTATGTTTTCTAAACGTGGTCACCAACCATTGTATGATCAAATGAACCTGCTCAGACGTCTCCTACATTAGACTAGGCATAATAAGTATTGATTCACCTAACTCCAACCAACAAAGAGGAGAACAACATAACCTTCCACATAAGGCCTTAAAAGGTTCCATCTAAATTGATTCTTAAAATATGTTATTATATGAAAACTCTATGAATTAAATATGATACTCCTATGAACCAAAAGTATCCAAATATTAGGCTAAAAAAATATACTCTAAAACCTGAATAGTCCTCTTAGATTGACCATCATTCTGAGGATGATAGGACATACTCAAAAGAACTTGTGATCCTAGAGCATTATGAAGACGCTTCCAGAATCTTGATGTGAACATGTATCTTTGTCTAAAATGATACTCCTCAGAAAAATGTGAAATAAAACTACCTCACACTCATAAATACTACACAGATCATCAACTATGAAGGTCTACCTGAGAGGAAAAAATTGGGATACCTTTGTTAGTTGATCCACAATCACCCATACAACATCATCCATATGGGTTGTCCTAGGTAATACTTTCATAAAATCCATAGTGACATCATCCCATTTCCACTTAGGAATGAGTAAAGGATGAAAAATATGTATTGGCCTCTGATGGTCATCTTTCACTGGATAAGAAGTGAAAAATATCTCCCCAAATATTTCTACCTCATTCATCATTCCTAACCACCAGTAATATCTATAGAGATCACAATACATATTTGTCAAACCAGGATGTACTACCCATCTAGAATCATGAAACACACTCATCATCTAATCATGCAAGCTCATAGAAGCCCACACTTATCCATAGAAAAGAACAAAATTTATACTACCAATAGACCATCCTGATGGTGTATCCGCACCATATAAGATGTCTCTCAAAAACCAGACTTTCAAATTAGATAACTACTAGGTCTTAATATAGTCCAAAAAATGGGTATAACAGATGTCAAAGTCAGAGCTACTCATCTTTGAGACTCATGAACATCTCGATGCCTTTCTGCAAAGAGTGCCAGTATACACCAATCATCATAATACTCCCTCACTAACCGTGTCTTTTTCTTACAACTCAAATGAATTAAAAACAATGTTTCCCTTTCCCGGTGTATAATCAAACTCAATGTTGAAAGACTCTAGATACTCAACCCACCTCCTATGATGAAGGTTCAGGTCCTGTTGATAAAATATTTACCTATAGATCTTGTGGTCCGTGTATACCGAAAACCGCTCACCCATGAGATAATGAATCCAAAATCTAAGGGAATTTACCATTTCTAATAACTCTAAATAATGTGTTTGGTAATTATTATCATATGATATTTGCTATCTGGATCCAAAAGAAACCATTTAATCCTCTTGCATCAGAACTGATTAGAGTCCAACTCTGGATGAATCAAAACACAATGTATATACTTTACCTGGCACATGTAAAGTGAGGATAGGTGCTAAGGTCAACCTACCTTTCAAATCAAAAATATATATCTCATAATAATTTTACCAAATAAACTTCACCCATTTCTTAGTCAGCTCAGAAATCAGTGCTTCTAAATAGAAGAAGTCTTGGATAAAGTGCTGATAATAACCTACTAAACCTAGAAATCACTGAATATCAAATATATTCTTGGGATGCATCCAAGATACCATAGCTGAAACCTTCTCTGGATTAATTTTAAGTCCTTCCTCTGAGATGACATGGCCCAAGAAGCGCACTTTATAAATCAAGAAACTACATTTGGTTAGCTTGGTGTAAAGACGATTCTCTCTCAATATACTCAAGATGTTGTCAAGATATTGTGCATGACTATCTTCCTAATGAGAGTAAACTAAGACATATTTCACAAAAACCACCAAAAAATAGTCCCAAAAGGATGAAAGATCCGATTCATCAAGGCTATGAATACCGTTGGGAGTTGGTTAAACCAAGAAGAATCAGTATGAACTCATATAAGCCATACCTACTCCTAAAAGTAGCTTGAGGTATGTTTGACGGTCTCACCCATAACTGACAGCATCTTGATCTTAAATAAATCTTGGATTATATATTAGAACTTCTTAGCTGTACAAAGAGATTTTCAATGCATGGAAGGCGATACCAATTCTTGACCATCACTGGTTCAATCTCTGATAATCCACACACAAGTTAAAATACCCATAAACCTTCTTGGAAAAGAGAACCGGATAAACCCAAGGAGATGTACTAGGTTTTAAGAAACTTTTATCTTCAAGATATTCCAACTAAAATTTTAACTTTTGAAGTTCTACTTGTGCCATTATATAAGGCGAGATAGAAATTGGATTTTCTCCTATCATAAACTTGATCATATTCTTGATCTCTTTCTCAGGAGGTAACCCATAGAAATCTTTATAAAATACATCAAAAAAATGGTCTATCACTGGAGGAAAAGAATATTGTCTCATTCCTACATAATCTTGAGAAATATCAACTATCTAAACCATGTGACAATCCAATATGCACCGAATTAGTCCTGCATGACTAACACGAAGATCCCACTCACCATAGCGAGAATAGATGTCTTCTTCCGGTGAAAAAAAGGTAAATATCCTCCGATAACAATCTTTATGAACCTAGTATAGAATTATCCAATCCATATCAAGAATCAAATAAAATACTATCATTTCTAGAATGAAAAGTTTCCCAAAGAAATGGTAACCACCAATATCTAGAGAACATGACTTGCGATTTTGAATATTCTATGAACGCACTCCCAATGATGTGTCGATGGTAAAAAAAACCATCCAATATTTCTATATGCCAGCCCAAACCATTTAGAAAAAGAGTAAACAAAAAGGAATGAAAAGATTATATATCATAAAAAACAAAGGAAAGGGTAGATGATATAAAAATCACACATCTAATAGTAGATTGTTCTGCATCCACACTGGTCGGAGTAGTCTGCATAACATGTAGATAACTAGCCCCTCTACCCTAAGCTCTAGCTTGACATCCCTAAGATATACCCTCTTCCTGGTACTTTTATTCCTGTATGGGGGGTACCAAATCCCCTAACTCAACCAGAATGTCATATGGAACTTCAACTACCATTATGATCGGGAGTAGCTGTGTCCTTCCCAGACTCTAGTACCTATATTGTTCCCCTTCCACTGCTCTTCTACTGCACGCCCCTACAAAACCAATGTATGTGGCCCAAACTTCCACAAACATGACACTCTAAAGTGGGGTATGAACACTAAGGCTGTTTCTGGCCCATCTTTCCACACTGATTGCACTATAATAGAACACAATCCTAATATGGCTACACACTACCCTAACTAATACTTTTACTATTTACCTAGATAAAACATTCCTAGAGACACTTCTTTTCCTTTGAATATGAGTTCTCAGTGCGCCCTGCTAAAACAACCAATCCACTAACTAGGGCCTCACTCATATTACCATCCATGATGAGTTCCTGGTTCATCACACCCATAAAAATTATTTGAAGGATTATGCTTACCTATGACTAGATCTCATAGTAAAGACCATCCTAAAAACGCCTCAACCTAGAAATATCACCAGCTTCAAAAGATAGTGAAAAGTGCTATTGGATGGTGAAACATTCAACATAGTCCAGAAGTGATATTCCCTCCAATGTTAGGTTAATGAACTAATGATCCTTCTCACACCTCAATGTCTTGAGATAGAAATGTATTAGGAACTTCATCTTGAATTTCATCGAAGATAACTCCTCCTACTACCCTGCCTGCTCCAGAATGTCCCACCAATGCATGGCTGGTTCATGAAGCATATATGTAGCAAGATTCACACTCTTATATATGGGTGTCTCAAGATTCTTAAATATCATCTGGACTTGCTCGATCCGGAACTCAACTTCCAGGGGGCCTACCTCACTAATGAATGTAGGTGGATGCTGCAGCTAGAACTCTCTCGTCAGCTCAAACATTAAAGGCATGGTGTAAACAGTATCTCTTTCCATGGATCTCATGACCCTCAAAAAGTTTCTAGGAAGATAAATATCCATCTAATCCTCAGAATCTATAGGAATATTCAGTTCAGTTGTGTTAGGATTATGATTATTTCCACTCTCCCAATAATTAAATCAATGATGACAAGGACGAATGTTCCATAAAATATAAACACACTCTTTAGAACACTATCTATAATAACAAGGTCAACCTTAATAGATGACAACAATAGAGAATAACGTCTCCTGGTCTCACTAAACATGGATTACAAGGGCTTTAGCAAGACATAAGAATTAATTTATTTAATTTCATTTAATAGATTTAAAAAGTATCTAATATCACAGTTTAAACATGAAAGTATATATCACATGCAATAAATATATTCCTATCAGAAAAAATTCATTTAAATATATATCCTTATGTGCGAATCTTGATGCATGAATCCTCTCCTTGTTCCATACCAGGCCATGTGCATAAATCTTAGGAGCCTATAACATCAATAAATAATACCATCAAACAACATGTAAATCACCCAAGGTGAAACAACATGAAATGTAACAAGTGAACAACGTAAACAACAATCCCTTCCATAGGCACTTAGATTTTCCCCCATAAATGGGTTAGCTACTCCAACACAAAACATCATTACCAAGTCCTCAAACACCCTAGTATTGGTTTTTACCTTTCCAAAATAGTAAAGAAATAGAAAATAAAAACCTCCTTTGACACCACTTTGTAACATCCCCCAACCTATCACTCTCTCACATGGCTGAATCAGGTTGGTTATGAGACCTCAAGGGAGCCCCCCATATTCTAGAGACTACTAACTAGTTGTGTATGTGTAATGAGTATAGTGGGGAGACTATACCACATGGTTACAAATTCATAACAGAAGAGAATAATTTAATAATAACTAAACATTAGAGTAGTAAAAATAGTGCAAATAATACAAAATATTGAAAAAACAAGACAATAAAGCCAACTGAAATCCAATAAATAATAATGGAATAATGTAATGTTATTTTAGAATATAACTAAATTTCATTCTTGAAGTAATCGAAATAAAAGAATAGCATACTCAACAAACTCAATGACCCCGGTCTTGATCCACATGTTGGTCCAGTTTCCAAACTCCATCCCATCCATCAATAAATAATAAAAAACAAGGTCCCTTTATCTTATCTAATCTAGAATCCATGTAATAAGATCTGGCACCAAATGAAAACTCAAATAGAGTGTGAGTATAACTTAGTAGGTTGACACCACCATTTCTGAACATAACCAGTCTAATAATAAGTATATGAAATAATGAAATGAATAAGTGTATTAATTAATTAAATAATTAAATTAATACCACATCAACCTACTTCAGCTCCATGCTATAATATATCTAAGAATGTCTCATGACCATGCCATACATAACCATATAACTATTAAATAACATAACCTACCTCGATGCCATTCTAGAATGCATCTAAGCATGTCTTATAACCATGCCAACCATAACCATAAATCTTTTGTAAAAATCGCACAAAACTAGGTCAAACCCACTATATAATAAATTCAGTAGTCAATTAGGGCTGAGCCTAGTATATAAGTATTTTTGAAATAAACCAATTCCAATACTAGTATATAATAATTTTAGCATGTGTCACTAGGGATAACCTGCTATATAAGCATTTCAGCATGTATCAAGGCTAAACTCGATATATAAGAATTTAAACATGAATCACTAGGAATATGCAACTATTTAAGCATAAAAACATGTATTAGGGATGAGCATCGTATATAAGAATATCAACATGTATCGCTGGGCATATTAGTAAGGATATCACAATATCACATCATATGGATTGATGGTTAATTATGAAAATTACCATTTATCTTTCAATTACAATTTTTTTATCATTTGGTCATAACCAATAACATTCTGATCATCTCAATAAAAAAGACAATCCAAGGTGAATCTATATCAAGTAATTACCCAAAATACATGTATTTATAAACACACTTTATGAAACTGGTTAATTCATTTATAATCAAGGGTTTTCTCTCCCGAATGACAGCCGTAAGTTAAGTTAATAACCAATTGGATCTAGGAAGATTCCAAGTCATAACCTGATTCATAATTAAATTCATTTAGTCACACGTTATATTGGTGAAATTTCAATATTTCACATACTTGATAATTATCAAACCATAGGGTAAATATTTAGACCCCTACCTTTAGCTGAAGATCAACCAATGCTTTCATAAGGATTCACCAACAAGAAAGAAGGTACAAATTATTGTAAGATAGATCCTAGATCATAAAAAATCAATATCAAAACCAATAATGACTAATTTCAAGATATTACACCAAAAATTCTAGACATTAAAGGGAGAGAAATTGAAAACCTTACCAAAACAACTTACCAGTAATCATATGCATGATCAGGATGTCGAGAATTAAGATAGGCACTCCAAAATCTCTTGGAAACTACCCTAGGGCCGAGAGAGGAAATCCACATGTGAGAATGAGAAAATATCAAATGCACGACACACTTAAAACCACTACTAGAGATAAATACACAACATTTAATGAATTTTCATACTTTATATTCTATATAAAAGGGATATGACAAAAAATTTGTCACCTTAGATGATTTTTAACACTATCCAAACTTTAAATGATGTGGAATGTATGCATATTGTTTTTCATCTCACATCCTAAACCATGCTCACATCTTGTGCTTGGAAGTAGTTACAAGTCATGTAACTACATTACATGATCTGTAATTGCTCTACAAATAACATTCATCCTATTTCCCATAGAAAGAACCCGAACCACCTCCAAATCCATCCAAGGCATGGAAAAACTTGTAAACCCATTTAACACATTTATATCCAGAATCCATTAGTTTAAACAAACATATATCCCCAAAATGTAAGTCATTTTACTCAAAAAAGGATCTTTGTCTCTAGGAAAGACTCAACAACCAAGGTTCAAATGAAAAAACTCAAATACAGATGTACCTAGAAAATGATAGGATCTTACACTATTTTTTTCTTTATCCCTTTCTTCAAGATTAATTGTATATTATAGTATAATCCTATATATTATTCTTAAGACATTGTTTAAGATGAACCAGATGTATTAGTACGCAAAGTCTCTTTCATCCTCTTTAATATTTTCAATATTGTAATATATCCTATCATATATTTTCTAGAATTTCTTTACATAGTATTTATACAAACATGCTTGATTATAATGCATCAACCCCCTGGGGTAGATCACACTATGTTCCTCCCAGTTTTACACGATCCTTCAACGTGTCACCTTTAATAACACCTTTTAATATACTTTATAGAATAAGTACATGTAATATTCTTTCCACATTTTAAAGATATAATTCTTCTATAATATTGGGGCTCCAAAACTTGTTTTTCGTGTTTCCATAAACCCTACCTAATACCACTAGATATTTTTGTATGAGTAATCTCTCCACACTATTCTTGATCATAACTATCTATCCCATGTGATAACACCTATTTAAATTCTAATAATCCAACCTAAATAGGATTAATTTATTTCAACATTTATTTTCCATGAAAAAATGTTTCTATATCCTCTAGAAGAAACTCCACAAATTCTCAATTAATCCTTTATTTAAACTCCCCAAATAAAGATTCATAATATTAAGATTTTGTAGCTTCCTATTCTTCTTCAGGATTAACTTGATCAATAATTGTAAACCAATAATAGTTTTAAAACCATCTACCCACATAACCTTTGGATATTTCATTTTAAATATACTAATTAAAATATATAAATATCATGCAAGGATATTTTCATTCCAATCACTAAATATAAGATACATGACCTTCATTTAAAAATTATTCTTTAAATCTGAAATATATTTTCTAGTTTTAATATTTCCTTAGGAATTAATTTATTATCTCTATTCATGGTTATTAAAATCCTCCTTAACATTCAGTCCCCTTAAAACTTTTGATTTTCTATAAAATTCATGCATTAAATTCTGTTGAGAAAACCACTTCGAATGGATTATATAACAACCTAGTATTCTCATACAGAGATATCACATATTTTTAGAAAAATATTCAATATATTCCACAATTACACATATGAGGAACATACTGGTTTGGGGTCTTTGGAGACTAGAAACATAATATTATTATTTAGTGAAATTTATTCAACATATATGATAAATATCTTCCCCTTTCATACTCTTCATAAACATACCCTACTTAACACCTTTCTTCATAACCTGGGGGGAATGCAACATATGGAAGGGTGAGATCAAATTATCAGTAAGGGTAAATATGGGAGATATCATTCTATGATCATATAAAACTATAAGATAAGAATATGGGTATGATATCATGAACATAACTTATAAAGTTCATACCTAACCTATTATTGATCATAAAATTATTCAAGGTATAAATAATTATAATTCCAAAATACATGATCCATAAGAGTATGAAATCATCAAAATTCATTAACCATAATACCATGTAACTAAATTGTGGCACCAACATAGGTATAGAAACCATTTCATTTGTAAAGTTTAACTAATAAGACTATGAAATAATGTAGATCAAACCTTATCATCAGTTTCCCATTATGGATCAAGACCATCAGCCTGGTTGCCACTGTGGATCAATCCCGTCACTTATTTACCATTATGTATCAAGACAATCAACTTGTTTACCAGTTTTATCTCATGAGATATAAATATTTACCCAATTCATTGGAGGGATATATAGTTCCCACCCATCCTTGGTTATAATGTGACCACCATCATTTTTTATAACATAACCAACATTACATAATTAAAAACTTATATAAGTGTTCCACAATATCATAAAAAATTCATTATATCATGACCCATGAAAATAAAAGGGTCTCATAAACATTTCATCATAGCATAACCGATATAAAGGAAATGGGTAACAAAATCATCTCATAAATTCATCATAGTAAAACATGTGGAAAAGTAATAGGTTCCATAAAAATCTCTTCATAATAATCATAAAACATCCATAAAAATAATAAGTATGGTACAATTGGATGACATCTCTATTAAATCACAAGAAAAATTAAATAATATTATCTTATATGTATAATTATTTTGAATGATCACTTGGAAAAATTCTTGTGAAAAATAGTATTTGCAATTTAAAAATCACTTTTTAAGGCTAAAATTTATCAAAGAAAATTCAAAATAATTTTCTTTGAAAGTAATCTTGTAAAATTATAATGGAATCTCTATATAATTGATGGTTCATGTTGGTGTGAAATTTATTTCACACCGTACATGTTAAAATAATATTTTATTCACATTTAGGTAAAATCAAAAAGGTCCTTTTTTGGAAACGGACAAAAAGATTTATTTTAGATTTATTTGAAAATTAATTAAAAAATGGTTACAAATTTCATTAAGAATCATTTTATAATATATTAAAATAAATTTTTTTAGAAAACATGGATATTAAATAAAATAGGTTTTTGATAGAAGAGAGAAATAAAGACAGTTTTTTCCAAAAATAATTATTTTGGTATCTTTAGTCCTCTAAGAGTTGAAAATGAAAGGAACATATTTATTTTCTATAAATAACCTTATTGTAATAAAATAAAAGAGTTTATTTAGAGTTATATCATAAGATATCATCATTTAAGGAATATAATAAACAATCCCATTAAGTAATGAGATTGTAACATTAAATCTTTACCACTTTAGTAAATTTTGAATCATAAGACCCATGAAACCAATAAAATTATATAGATATTTATATCGTAAAATTATAATTATAAGTATAATAAAATTTATTCATGGTAAGTATAAACACTACATAAAAGAAACAAGTGGTGTATAAGGCTTGTGTCTCACAGAAATAAAAGTGAGATGAAAATCCCTTACCCCAAGTCTGAAATTCTTTCATACAGACTAAAATATACTATATAATAAATATAAGTTTACTATAAATATATTAAATAACAATAATATTACTTATCATTCTATATAAAATTTACTTATGACCTTTTATTACTAGTTTATTAATAATTCCTTATTAAAATCACATTTCAGGTAACAACTTCTTTGTTTTTCAAGTTTATTTTGGACAATTATTTTTGGTCCTTTTACTTTCACCATAGTTACATCACATATATAATTTTAACCATGATATTGATATAATATATAATCATTATATCAGTATTTTTATTAGTCCAGTAGATCTATAGATAGAAAATGAATTACACTTTTCATGGAGATGGTAGGTCATATGTATACATGAACACTGCTTCCATTTTATAGATGGATAAAACAAAATAAATAAAAATAATATATTAAATTTATATAATATTTTCTATTTTATATATATAACATATGTTAATTTAAACTATATGTATTACCCTCCATGTAATGTGTAAGTGAATAACGAATCACATCGCTTTACGAGGAAGTAGTCTGTTGTAAACACAAGAGACATTATCACATTCCTAAAAAATAGAAAGTAAGAAGGTATATGTTATATTATAATTTAATAAGTATGATAATTTCATAAATATCACATATATATGTTAAATCCATAATTATATCAAACTATGAGAGGTTGTGATGGGAAAAAAATTACATCGGGTTGCAAGGCGGTAGTCTGCCGTACACACGATCAAGAGTTGCGTTTCCCACTTGATAGAAGAGGATATAGATGTAGGTAATTTAATTAAAATATTAATATATAAGTATATTTGAGATAATTATTTTATTATAAAATCATGGTTGAATAATATTTTCAATATTTATATGAATAAATAAAACAAAAACACAAGTTTAAGAATGTTACCTCTTCTTCAGAGAACCTCTTTAGGTTTATAAATAAAGCCTTATTAGGAGGGTTTCCATATCAAAATAAGTACTATAGTATGTGGGGTGGAAATTTAAGAAAATATTTGGTCATATATTTTCCAATCCAAATATTCTTGTAAGTGTGAAGAGGATAGGATATGTGGCGACCATTTATTCATGGGGGAGGGTTCACACATAGAACTTTTAAAAATAATAAACTATAACCTTGTTTTTCTGATGCCAAAATGATTAAAAATTGGTCATTATAGAAATTTAAAGTTTATAATGTCTAAATATTCCCATAAAATGGGATTTATAAAAGTGTTTATGTCATTTTACCCCTTATATTTTTAGTTTAACCCCTGTTAAACTCGTTTCAACCTTAACCTCAATAATTAATTTTTACTAGTTTTCTATTAATTTTGAAAAAAACTGAGCTGAACATATTATAAAATATTATTTATTATGATAAAAAACATTTCATACATTTTTAAAAATTTTATTCCTAGAAGTGGAAAGTTTTAAATTAAAATTAAACCCACAGATGCGATGAAAAAGCGGGTTTCCAAAGAGAAAGTTTTTTAAGTATAGAAAGTTATAATATCAAAATTTAATATGAAATTGATTAAAATGATATAAATTTAATTAATAAATATATATTTTAAAAAAAATTACTTTTAAACCATATTAAAATAAAATATTTCTTGTAAATACTTTAAATAAAAAGATTTTTTTTAATAAAAATGAGTGTTTTTCATTATTTGTTTAAAAGTTCATCCTTTTAGAAAATTATAAAACATTCACTCAAAGATAATTTTTAAACTTAGATTTAAAAAATTAATTTTATTTTTTCAAATAAATTTTCTAAAATTGAAAAACTAAGTTTTATTATTTGTTCATAAAAATAAATAAAAACTTTTTTTTGAGAAAATAGTATTTTCGAAAGACATAATCATTAATAATAGTAAAGTAATTTTTTATCAATGTGTTTTATTTATATAAAATTATTACATTTAATATTTAAAGTGTGGTTCTTCCTATTAATATTTCCAATTTTAATATATAATTTATAATAGCCATGTTTAAATTATAATATTAATATTATATCATGGTTCATTAAAACATTGTGTTACGTGTAACACAAGATATCAAAGAAATTAAATTTTTTTATACTAATTTAATAACCTTTTTTAGGTGTTACATTCTACCCCACTTAAAAATAATTTCACCCTTGAAATTATTACCATTGATAAAAACCAATTAGAGTACTTATGCATCATCATATCCTCAGGTTACCACATAAATTCTTCAAATTGGTGGTTTCGCCATAAAACCATGATTAAGTGAGTGGTATTATTTTGTATCACTTTTTTTCTATGATCTAGAATCATTATCAGTTTTTCCTCAAAAAAAATATAATTCTCTAGTGGTAAAACTTATGAGTTCACCACATATAATGGATCAAGTATATACTTCTTTAGGAGAGATATATAGAACACATCGTGAACCTGAGAGAGGTTTACTGGATTCACTAAGTGATAAGCTACGGTCCTGATATGATGAAGAATTTTAGAGGGAATGATATACCTATAGCATATTTATACCTTATTTCCAAATATAATTACCATATTACATGGATAAATTCTTAGAAACACCTTTTCACCAACATTTAATTCTAGATCACACTGTAGATTATCAGAATAACTTTTCTACAGAATTTGTGTCACCTTTATGTGCTTTTGAATATATCTATAATTATATTCCAATTTTTTTTCACTAGAATGGGTCCTAATATAATTTTTATCCAACTTCATCCAATAACTTTGGTGTTCTACAATTCTCTCCATAGAGGGATTTATAAGGATCCATATGAAGGATCATGTGAATGCTATTATTGTAAGAAAACTCAACATGAGGAAGGTGTTGATCCCAAACTCCTTTACAATACATATAAAAAGTCCTCAACATATCCTATAGAGTTTTAACAGTTTTATCATATTGACCATCTATTTGATAATGAAACTCAATAGTAAAAATAAAATCTATATCCATATCATGTTGAAGACTTCTCAAGAACTTCAAGAAAAAACCTATATCCAAACCAAACATAATAGGATGTTTCAATCCATGAAGCATTACCACTTTCTTAATGTATATACTAGAAACATGATCCAAAGTTAAATAATCTATGATGTAAATAAAGTGTGCTCACTTGGTAAGGTGATCAATTAAAACCCATATAACATTGTTAATTTTAGATGTTTTGGGAGTCTAATAAAAAAAATATATGGTGATATCTTACCATTTCCATTCTAATATGGATAATAGTAGTAACAACCCCTTATAATTTCATCTCTCAATCATAACTTACTTACATACCATGTACTCTGCTAAAAACTTGAAAAAATATCTCTTCATTCCATCCAACAAAAACTATATTTCAAATATCTATACATATTGGTACTTCCAAGATGAATGAAGAGTGAAGAACTATGAGCCTATTGTAATATCTCATTCTTCAAATACAATATAGATGAAACACATAAAACATTCATAAAAATTATCATTCTATCATAACGAAGGTTTAATATAGGACTATTTCTCACATTCTTTTGCAGCTCCACATCATACTTATATTCCTCATTAATATTCACATGGATTGGTGGTTGAACACTCATTTGAAAAATATAACATTTCTAACCTTCTTTAGGATATATAGATCCATCCTTTTAAAATAAAAAAATATAGGATATTTTTTTATCCTCATCATGTTTAAGTAAGAATGAACCTTTTGGCTCAAAGAATCTTCCACCTTGCTTACTTTCCTAGTGGTATAATGTATTGAGAAGTTATAATATTTAATTATATCTAACCATATTTTTTGGAAAATTTTTAAATCCTTCTGTGTAAATATATACATTAAATTTTCATGATTAGTATATATATCACACTCTTATCTATAGAGATAACGCCTCCATATTTTTAGTGTAAATAGTACTGTATCTATCTCCAAATAATGAGTTAGGACATAAGCTATAACCATGTCATTCTACATGATAATAAATACCAATACCTTATTGGATGGATCATAGTATATTAAAAATATAAACTATAGGGTAATGTATTAATATGTGAACTAACGAATCATATATTCATTTACTTGAAATTTTCCTCAAATTAATATATCTAGAGGAACTTGGCTCCATTCCAAGTTAACCTGGTGAGTGGATTATATAGTCACACGAAATTCCCCAAAATACGGTCGATAATATCTAGAAAAACCAATAAAACATTATAACTTAGTTACCATGGTTTTTCTAGGCTAATGTTTTATAGCCTCTATCTTTTATGGATCCACCAATATACTCTCACTCAAGATTATATGACCAAAAAATGAAACCTTTTATATTTAAAATTCAACCTTTGTAAAATTTTCATAAATTTTCTCTTTCCTTAGGGTTTTCAGTAAAATTATTAGGTAATTTTAATGATCTTCCTTTCTCTTTGAATATATAAGAATATTTTCTATAAAGGCCACAAAAAAACTAGTCAATGAAATCTCTGAAGACTCTATTCATTAAATCCATGAATATAGTGGGGTAATTAATAAGACTAAATGGAATCACTATATATTCATAGCACCCTTAACTTGTATGGAATGATACCTTTAATATATTATCCTTCTAAAACAAAAATTTATGATATCTAGAATGAAGGTCAATCATATAACATTATTGAACTCCATGAAATTGGTCAAAAAAATAATCAATACAGGATAGAGGATACTTGTTCTTTATTGTGATCTTATTCAGTTCCATATAATCAATAAAAAGTCACATTGATCCATCTTCATTCTTAATAAAAAGGATAGGTGTACCCCAAGGTGACACACTTGGTAGATTAAATCCCTCGTCAAGATTCTCCCAGAGTTTCTTCTTCAATTATTTCAACACAATCGTGTCTATTATATAAAGTGTCTTTGAAATATTCGTAACTATAGGTATGAGTTCTATTAATAACTCAACATAAATATTCATTTGAATACTAGGAAATGATTTCCAAAATACATAACTAAACTCCTTCATAATTGGAATATCATTGATGTTGAGTGTCTTCCCAACTCTCTGAGATAAATTCCCCTTTTGATCATGAATAAAAACCCATATAGTGGATGTGATTTCATTAAAATGTTCATATTTTCATCACACTAATAGATGATCATAGGTTGGTTTAGAATATCAAATGTGACTTACCTTCCTCCAAAATTGATTTGGGATTTATGAAGAGATATATAATTTATGCATATGATAACAACAAATTCAGCCAGATGATGAATAAAGAGGCTTTAAGGAAGAAAATTCCTAAAACCTTCAACTGAAGAAGAATCATAGACATAAGATACAATCATCATACTATTAGGGTTTTGACTGATAATTAAACATCTAATCATTGAAGATATGAATTATAATTCCTAAATAGTTTTCATGACATAAGGTAAATTATATTACTAAGATCCAAGAATATAATTGAATATTTGAGCATACCTATCACTGCCCCAAATATATTATTCAATCTAAAATCATATCCTAAAACTAAATTGGTTAGCATAACCATCAAGAATCATTAACCATAGTGATTAATCATGAAAAATCCTTCATATGATGTCTAAATAATGACAAGTTTCAATAAATCTATGAAACCTTGGGCTTAACCTACATGCCATTCCTGTTCAATATCTATTCAAATACTTCATGATAGTTTATAAAGAATTTGTGAATTTATAAAACATATCCCCTTGGTGTGTCAAATTTGGTGTATAGTGAGGCCCATTTTTGGGCACTAGTTGAAGATAGATTCTAACTCAATACAGCCTTTTTAGAGTTATTACCCCTAAGTAGAACTCTTCTAGTGCCACATTATCTTTTAATATCCATGAATGGATGTAATTTATTAAAAACCACTTACTCTATCCTTTGTAGGTTCTAGGCACAGAAAAAGTATGAGATGGGTCATGACAATATTTTTTTTATGAATGATGATCAATCTGAGATCTACACAATGATAAAACCATGATAAAAAAAATTGAATCAAAGAAAAAAAAGGATAAAATGCTGAAACCAGAGAGAGGATCATCACATATTATTTATAATTAATTTAATCAATTAAAGAATTACCTTGCATGAATTATTTCTTCATCAATGGATCTGAAAATAGATTTGTGTTGTACATTTGTTGTGTTGGAATAATCAAGAGAATATTCCCTCTAGTAGTGATCCACAAGTGTTCCAAAAAACTTTGAACGTCATCGTAGGAATCTCCAGGTGCTAGCATGATTGATACTATCCTTGCACCATTAACCTTTGATCACCACAAGAATCTCTTTAAAATCATTCTACATGATCTCTCTAGACTTGAGAGTGGGAGGTGGAGGAAGATCACTCTCTGTTCTTGGGTGCGTTCTTGGATAAGGCAGATTTCTAGTGATTGATAGGATTCTCCAAATTTTTTATGCACAACAAAAAATATGAATTGGATATCTTATAAAATATTATAATTGAGTTTATATGTAATGACCCGTAAAGTTAAAGGAAATTTTTTATTAATTTTCTTGGGAATTTTACAAGAATTCGGTTTCTGACGACACCTGATTCCGAGGCCCGGTGTGGTCGGAATCATTTTCCGAAGATTAGCTCGGGTATATTTAGTGAACGAATGAGCGGGGTTTTCTAACATTTGAATCAGTGCTCTGAATCGAAATCTGAGGGAACCGATGGAATCTCAGCGCCGGAATTTGCCTAGAAACGCCTTTTCCAGAGTTGAGTTTTCTTGGGTATGGTTTTTAATTTTTGGGGTTAAGTTAAGAAATAAAATAAAAGTGGTGCAACACTTTATTTTATTTCACTTAAAGCCAATTAAAGCCACTTAAGCTAAGTTAAGAAGATAAGGTGGGACCCACAATATCCTACCCACTAGGTAGGATATTTGTGAGGTGGGGCCCGCACGAGCCCCACCATTTCTTCCCTCCTAAGTAACGCACCCGCAAACCCCCTCTTTAATGAAAGTCAACATTGTGTTTTTTTGGTTAAGAAACACCCCATTAAATTGGGCAGTTAAATTGTTACAATTAATACTTCGAATTAATTGTTCGTTTCTTATCTTTTGATTTTCAAATTATTAAGTTGATAATAAAATAAGAATATGACTTATTTTATTATTTTTGGGGGTTTTTGTTGTCGTAAACCTTTGGGAGAACAAAGAGAGGATTCTTGGTTCTTCAACGAAGAACGTGAAGAACGCTCTACCACCAACGAAGAACGCCAACCTCCGATGGTGAGAGACATATTCCTCGGAGATCCCCCAATGCCAACGGCGAACCTCTTCTTCCACGACGATCCTCTTCTTTCGCGACAAACCTCTTTTTCCGCGACAGTTAATTCCGCGACGAACGCTCGTTCGACGACAGCGTTGAGGTAGGGGTTTTATTCATTTCTCTTTGTGTTTACTTCCGTTGTTTTCCACCTTTTAATTAAACCGCCTGTTATCGCATTAACGAGAGGAGGTCGGACCACATGAACATGGCTGACACTCCTCCCCTTTTGGTTGTTGATTTTTGATGCGGTGAACAAGGAAACACGGTGCCGAAGCACCGTGCGGAAATTGTAAAAGGGAGAGCGGAGAAACGCAGTGCCGCCGCACCACGCCATGGGAAGCAGCAAATCCGCGGTGCCGTCGCGCCACGCCATAGAAGATGAACAAAGGATGCGGTGCCATCGTGCCGCGCCGGAGGACCTCAGAAGCACCGCGGCCAAAGCGGGGCCATAGTGGAGGGGCGCGGCGCCGTCGCGCCGCGCTAGACGGACGAAGTCCATGGCCGGTTCCGGGCCGCGGCAGAGTAGGGGAACCGGCGGACGGTTCCGGGCCGCCGGCGTCGGAACGAGGGGACCGGCCCCCTGCCGGCCCGCCGGCGTCGGAACGAGGGGACCGGCCCCCTACCGGCCCGCCGGGCCGGCCGGTTTGAGGAGAGCGCCGGGGGTCGTAACCCCCGACCGGCCAGCTGAGCGACCCCATTAAAGGGGCTGCGGTTTACTTCACGCGGGGGCAGCGCCCCCTGCCCTGAAACGGTTCGGCCGCTCGGCCGAACCCCTGGCAGTGTGCCAGCGCGTCGCGCGCCGGGCGGCTGCCCTGGCCGGTCCGCCGAACCAGACCGCCAGGCCGGGCCAGGCCACGCCAGTCGGGCCGGGCCGTTCCCAAGCTGGCCGGACCCGGACCTGGTTCGGGTCGACCTTGGGGGTGTCGGACCGGGCCCGAACCCCCTATTACCGAACCATTTCGGTCTGTCGCTCATAACTTGAGCTACGAGACTCCGATCAACGCACTTTCAGTTGAGATGCGATCCTTGGATTGAGATGGTAGTTTCAGTATATTTCACTCAAGGTTTCAGAATACTTTGTGTTTGGCCGGGTTGGTTCGTACACGAAACCAACCGGGCCCTCGGAGCGGAAACACTCATATCATAAGCTCCGGACGTCCGATTGACGTGTCGTCGACTTTGATGGATTACTCTAAGTGAGAAGAATATTTTGGATTACTCTGCTCAAGGTTTGGACGCAGTTGGAGTACAGTCGAGTTGGTTTTGACTTAAAACCCAACCGGGCCCCTGGAACGAAAAATCCAATAACTCTCAGACCGGGCATCCGATTGACGCGCCGTCTGCGACGTTGAGTTCCTGTTGATGATACGGAACTTTTGGGTACATCAACTATAGACTATGTGTCAGTTGATGTATCAGCCTCTCAGATCGTGGAGCAGACCCTCCCGAACGAGCTTGTTGTGTGAGAGAACCCTAGAGCTTTCTGCGACTGCGACTACGACGACGACTGTACAAAGATCCTCAGTGGATTCGACGGCGACGACTACATCACTCAGCGATCCTACGTGGATCAGTGCTACAGATCTTGTGTGGGTCCGATCCTATGTGGGTCAGCGCTCAACAGTCCTGTGTGGGCCAACTCCTACAGATCCTATGTGGGTCCGATCCTGTGTGGGTCTTTGCGGGGGTTAGTTACCTATCGATCCTATGTTGGTCTGATCCTTTGTGGGTAATTGCGGGGGTTAGTTACCTATCGATCCTGTGTGGGTAAGATCCTTTGTGGGTCATTGTAGGGGTTAGTACCTCTTGATCCTTTGTGGATCCGATGGCTTAGATGAATCAGTGGATATATCTGATCATCTCTATCGTCTTACGAAGAAGTTTACCTGTGTGAGCTGAATCCTGTTTTTCTTTCCTATGTGGATTGTGCTGTGCTATCCTGTGTTGATTTATGTTTTGCTTTCCTGTGTGGACTGGGTTGTACTTGGGCTTAGATGTTGGAGCCGAACGATAATTGATGACTTATGTATATGTATGGGAATATACCTAAGCAGTGTCGAATGTTACTTCGTGTTTGTATCTTTCCTTTGTGGTTTATCCTTTGTGGATTTTGGGAGACCTTCGGGGGTCTCGAGGTCCCTACTGAGTAGCTTATACTCACCCCTGCACGGGCTATGCCCGCACTACGTTGTGTTGGTTGCAGACGACAGACAGTGCTGATCGTGGTTGAGGCTTGCGAAGCAACAGGTGGTGGGCGACACTTTGAGGCTCTACCACCACCACCACCAGGAGGTCCACCCCGACCACAGGGAGCTGGAGGGTAGAGACAACCACAGCTCCAGGCAGTAGAGGCCTATGTCCACGGCACACCCGAGATGATTCAAGGTACTATCTGTGTCTATTCCACCCTTTCTGTAGTTCTTATAGACACATGAGCGAGTCATTCTTTCAGAGCCGCTGCCCTCATTCGGAGATCGGAGATTCCGACAGAGCCGTTGGCTCGATCCTTACGTCTAGATACTCCTACGGGAGTAGACTTGACGATTACACACTGGTGCCGGTAGTGTGAGCTTACTCTAGGAGGTGAGAGCTTCGGCTGGGATCTTCTTGTAGCGGCGTTGAGGCCTTACGACGTCATATTGGGCATGGATTGGTTATCTACAGTCCATGCACAGATTTACTATATTAGGTGCAAGGTGCGATGTGTATGCACCGATGGGAGCAAGTTCACCTTCACCGTTGAGAAGGGAGCCTTCACAGCACAGGATGGAATTCCACAGAGGAGAGGAAAACCCATCACTCATCAGTTGGCTAGCCTCATCCTAGGAGAAGTTGACGTGCGAAGTCCTGCTTTTCCTGTAGTGGTGGATCAGTATCCGGACGTCTTTCCCGACGACGTTCCAGGACTACCTCCTAACAGAGAGGTAGACTTTTATATTGACCTATACCCTGTCACAACCCCGATATCCACCCCAGCATATTGGATGGCTCCTGCCAAGCTTCGAGAGCTACGGGTACAGTTGGAGGACTTGCAGGCCAAGGGATTCATTCGACCCATTGTTTCACCCTGGGCTTCCCCGATATTGTTCGCCAAGAAGGCGGACGGGAGCTTGCGACTTTGTTTCACAAGGATTGATGACCTCTTGGATCAGCTCAAGGGAGCACAATGGTTCTCAAAGATAGACCTTAGGTCAGGCTATCATCAGCTCAAAGTTCGGGATGAGAATGTGCAAAAGACGACCTTCAGATGTCGGTATGGAAACTATGAGTTCTTGGTTATTCCATTGGGCGTAACCAATGCTCCATCAATGTTCATGGGCCTCATGAACAGGATATTTCAGCCATACTTCGATCGATTTTTCTTGGTCTTCATCGAAAACATTTTGATTTACTCGATGACTGAGGAGGATCACGCATACCACTTGCGGGTTGTACTAGACACACTCCGAGAGCACTAGCTTTATGGTAAGCTCTCGAAGTGTCAGTTCTGGATACGTGAGGTCCACTTCTTGGGCCACATCATCTCTGAGGCGGGAGTTGCGGTGGATCCTGCGAAGATCGAGGTAGTTCTAGCTTGGGAGCCACCCAGGAGCGTGACGGAGGTGCAGAGTTTCTTGGGACTAGCTGGATACTATCGGTGATTTTTTCCATACTTCTCCAGAGTTTCGGCACCACTATCAGCTTTGACGAAGAAGGGGAAACCCTTTGTGTGGTCAGACAGATGTCAGCAGAGCTTCCAGAAGCTGAGACACAGATTGACCGGCGCCCCTATCTTGACGCTTCCGGAGGAGGGAGTAGGGTACGTAGTCTACTGCGATGCATCAGGGACCAGACTTGGATGTGTCCTAATGCAGGAGTGGGCGGTGATAGCCTATGGATCACGTCAGTTGAGTCCACATGATAAGAACTACACTACCCATGACCTGGAGTTAGCAGCAGTGGTCTTCGCTCTGAAGAAATGGCGACACTACCTGGTGGGCGAGCTCTTTACAGTCTTTTCTGACCATTAGAGTCTCAAGTACATCTTCTCTCAGAAGGACCTGAACCTGAGACAACGGTGATGGCTTGATTTCCTCCAGGACTATGATTTTGAGATAGTCTATACTCCTGGAAAGGGGAACGTATTAGCCGATGCTCTCAGCAGGAGGACGGGCATTCAGCTACTTGAGGAGGCGATAGAGCAGCTAGCCACTTTGTAGATATCCTTCATGGATAGAGATGGGGTAGCCTTCCTTCAGTCTCTCACAGTCACCCCTCCACTACTGCAGCGGGTCAGAGAGGCACAACGTGGGGACACTGACTGTGAGACGCGGCGTGCACAGATATCCTCAGGACAGGCACCAGATGGTTTCTCCTTGGGAGAAGAGCACGACATCCTTTTTAGAGGACGTACCTTGGTACAAGTTGCTTTATAGGAGGAGGTGCTGAGAGAGTTTCACACTTCTCCCTTGGCGGTACATCCTGGAGTGGCGAAGATGTACCAGAACCTCTGACAACAACACTGGTGGCCGGGCCTAAAGAAGGCTGTGGCAGAGTTCGTTTCTCGATGCCTCACCTGCCAGCAGGTGAAGGCAGAGCATCAGGTACCAGCAGGCTTGGTACAGCCCTTGGAGGTTCCAGAGTGGAAGTGGGACGGGATATCTATGGACTTTGTGACTGGACTTCCACGCACTTCCAAGGGTCACGACTCCATTTGGGTGATTGTCGACCAACTCACCAAGTCGGCTCACTTCTTACCCATCAGAGAGCAGGGCTCAGTGGAGAGATTGGGACGTCTCTACGTTCAGGAGATTGTATGACTTCAGAGTGTGCCATCATCTATCGTCTCCGATCGAGATACTCGCTTTACTTCCCGAATTTGGAAGGGGTTGCAGGAGGCGTTTGGGACACAGCTACGTCTGAGCACCGCCTTTCACCCTCAGACAGGTGGTCAGACGGAGAGGACCATACGGACTCTCGAGGACATTCTCCACGCATGTGTCCTCAACTTTGGTCACAGCTGGGAGGACCACCTACCCTTGGTGGAATTTGCGTACAACAACAGCTACCACTCCACCATCGGGATGTCACCATATGAGGTGTTGTACGACCGACCTTGTAGATCTCCTTTGTGCTGGACTGACCCTGGGGAGTCAGCACTTGTGGGACCGGAGATGGTCTAGGCCACAACAGAGAAGGTCCAGGTCATCCAAGAGCGGATGAGGAGAGCTCAGAGCTGGCAGAAGTATTATGCTGACAGGAGGCGGAGGCCACTAGTGTTTGAGGATAGCGACCATGTCTTCTTGCGTGTCTCACCTAGACGTGGATTACAGAGATTTGGCCGAGGCAGAAAGTTCTATACACGCTTCATCGGACCGTTCCAGGTCCTTAGAAGGATTGGCGAGGCGGCTTATCGCCTGGCTCTACCACCTCAGTTGCACCCGGTGCACGATGTCTTCCACGTACCTCAGCTGAGGAGATACGTGCATGACCCGATGCACATCATTGACCATGGGGAGCTGGATATTGATGATGGGGAAACTTTTGTGGAGGTCCTAGTGGAGATCGAGGACTGACAGGAGAAGGTCCTACGTGGAGGGTCGATTCCTCTAGTGCGCATCATATGGCAGCACGGAAACCTCTAGGAGAGCACTTAGTAGAGGGAGGCTCAGATGCGTGCTCAGTACCCACATTTGTTTCCCTAGTTTTTGATGCATCTTTACGGGAACGTAAAGCCCTGAGGTGGGAGTGATGTATAGACCTTTAAAATTCAAGGAAAGTTTTTCTTAATTTTATTGGAAATTTTACAAGAACGCAGTTTCTAACAGCACCTGATTCTGAGGCCCGGTGTGGCCGGAATCATTTTTCGAAGTTTAGCTTGGGTACGTTTAGTGAACGAACGAGCGGGGCTTTCTAACTTTTGAACCGCTGCTCGGAATCGAATTATGAGGGCACCGATGGAATCACATTGCCGGTATTTGTGTAGAAACACCATATCTAGAGTTTCGTTTGCTCGGGTGTGGTTTTTAATTTTTGGGGTTAAGTTAAGAAATAAAATAAAAGTGGTGCAATACTTTATTTTATTTCACTTAAAGCCACTTAAAGCCACTTAAGCTAAGTTAATCAGATAAGGTGGGACCCACAATATCCTACCCACTAGGTAGGATATTTTTGAGGTGGGGCCCACACAAGCCCCACTGTTTCTTCCCTCATAAGTAACACACCCGCAAACCCCCTCTTTAGCGAAAGTCAACTGTGCGTTTTTCTGGTTAAGAAATGCCCCATTAAATTGGGCAGTTAAATTATTACAATTAATTTTTCGAATTAATTGTTTGTTTCTTATCTTTTGATTTTAAAATTCTTAAGTTGATAATAAAATAATAAGAGGGCTTATTTTATTATTGTTCCGGTTTGTGTTGTGTTAAACCTATGAGAGAACAAAGAGAGGATTCTTCGTTCTTTGACAAAGAATGCGAAGAACGCTCTACCACCAACGAAGAACGCCAACCTCCGACGGCGAGAGATGCCTTCCTCGGAGTTCACCCAACACCAAAGACGAACCTCTTCTTCCGCGATGATCCTCTTCTTCCATGACAAACCTCTTTTTCCGTGACGGTTAATTCCACGACGAATGCTCGTTCGACGACAGTGTTGAGGTAGGGGTTTTATGCGTTTCTCTTTGTGTTTACTTCTGTCGTTTCCCCCCTTTTAATTAAACCATCTGTTATCGCATTAAAGGGAGGAGGTCGGACCGCACGAACAGGGCCGAGACTCCACCCCTTTTGGTTGTTGATTTTTGATGCAACGAACAAGTAAACGCGGTGCCGAAGCACCGTGCGGAAATTTTAAAAGGGAGAGCGGAGAAAGGCGGCACCGGTGCACCGCGCCGTAGGAAGCAACAAATCCATGGCGCCGTCGCGCCGCGTCGTAGAAGATGAACAAAGGACGCGGTGCCATTGCGCCGCGCTGGAGGACCTCAGAAGCACCGCGGCTGGAGCGGGGCCACGGCAGAGGGGCGCAACGCGATCATGCCGTGCCGGACGGACGAAGGCCGCGACTGGTTCTAGGCCGTGGCAGAGCAAGGGAACCGGTGGCCGGTTCCGGGCCACCGGTGTCGGAGTGAGGGGACCGGCCCCCTGCCGGTCCCGTGATGGCCGCAGCCGGCCTGCCAGTCGGGCCGGCCGGTTCGAGGAGTGAGTCGGGGGTCGTAACCCCCGACCGGCCAGCTGAGCGGCCCCATTTAAGGGGCCGCGGTTTACTTCCTGCAGGGGCAGCGCCCCCCGCCCCGAAACAGTTCAGTTGTTCGGCCGAACCCCTGGCGGTGCACCAGCGCGCCGGGAAGCTGCCCTGGACGGTCTGCCAAACCGGACCACCAGTCTGGGCCGCGCCCATCCGGGCCGGGCCACGCCCAAGCTGGCCGGACCCGGACCCGGTTCGGGCCGACCCTGGGGGTGTCGGGCCGGGTCGGATCGGGCCCGAACCCCCTATTACCGAACCATTCCGGTCTGTCACCCATAACTTGAGCTACGGGCCTCTGATTGACGCACCGTCAGTTGCGATGAGATCCTTGGATCGGGAAGGTTATTTTGGTATATCGAAATCAAGGTTTCGGAATAATTTTGGTTCGGCCGGGATGGTTCGTACAAGAAACCAACCGGGCCCTCAGAGCGAAAATGCTCATAACTTAAGCTCCGGACGTCCGATTGACGTGCCATGGACTTTTATGGATTACTCTAATTGAGAAGGATCTTTTGGATTACTCCACTCGAGGTTTGGATGTAGTTGGAGTACGATCAGGTTGGTTTTGACTTAAAAACAAACTGGGCCCCTGGAACGAAAAAGCCAATAACTCTCAGACCGGGCGTTCGATTGATGCACCGTCTGCGACGTTGAGTTCCTGTTGATGATACGGAACTTTTAGATACATCAACTATGGACTATGTGTCAGTTGATGTATCATCCTCTCAGCTCGTGGAGAGGACTCTCCCGAATGAGCTTGCTGTGTGCGGGAACCCTAGAGCTGGCGGCGACTGCGACTACGACGACGATTGTACAGAGATCCTCAGTGGATTCGACGGCGACGACTAAAACACTCAGCGATCCTACGTGAATTAGTGCTACAGATCCTGTGTGGGTCCGATCTTGTGTTTGTCAGTGCTCAGCGGTCCTGTGTGGGCCAGCGCCTACAGATCCTGTGTGGGTCCGATCCTGTGTGGGTCACTGCGGGGGTTAGTTACCTATCGATCCTATGTGGGTCAGATCCTTTGTGGGGCATTGCGGGGGTTAGTTACCTATCGATCCTGTGTGGGTCAGATCCTTTGTGGGTCATTGTGGGGGTTAGTACCTCTCGATCCTTTGTGGGTCCGACGACTTAGATTAATTAGTGGATGTATCTGATCATCTCTGTCGTCTTACGAAGACGTTTACCTGTGTGAGCTAAATCCTATTTTTCTTTCCTATGTGGATTGTGTTGTGCTATCCTGTGTGGATATACATTTTTCTTTCCTGTGTGGACTGGGTTGTACTTGGGCTCGGATGTCGGAGACGAACGAGAATTGATGACTTAGGTATATGTATGGGCATATACCTAAGCAATGTTGAATGTTACTTCGTGTTTGTATCTTTCCTTTGTGGTTTATCCGTTGTGGATTCTGGGAGACCTTCAGGGGTCTCGGGGTCCCTACTAAATAGCTTATACTCACCCCTGCACAGGATATGCCCGCACTACGTTGTGTTGGTTGCAGACGACGGACAACACTGATCATGGTTGAGGCTTGCGGAGCAGGACGATACTTGGAGGTGGACCACTGGATGGGAAGTTCTCAGAGTGGACGACTAGACCCGAGGAGTTGTGGAGGCTATCTGTACTCACCCTTCAGGTGGGATTTCTAGTGGACAGCTCGACGTTCTGGCTTTACTTTTCAGTTGCTATTTTTCCTTCTAGTTGTACTTTACTTTCAGTTTGGTTTTGTATACTGGCCCACTTACTTTTCCGCACTTACTGTTGTACACAATTTTTACTTAGTGTTTACTTCTACTGATTTCTTGCTCTGTGGTGTTTGTTTACTTTACAAAGGCATGCCTTCCCTTTTTACCGGGAATTACGCCTTGGTGCTAGTCGCCAGCCCCTGGCCTATGGAAGGCGGGCTTGGGGTAGTCACGACACAAGCCCTGAGGACGGGTCGTGACATTATATATCATTAGGGTTAGAAATAAATAATTTCACAAGTAAAAATTATTATTTATTTATTTCCTTGTGAAACCCCATGTCTATAATAATAATTATATTTTTTTTCTCAACATGTTCTTAACTTGAGAATTAAAAATAAAAATTATTTATTCAAACAATATTAAATATATATATTTCCTCATTGGACCTTTAAGATCAGTTCATCATTCCTCGATAATATTTAGTGGGCCTTGAATAATGACTATTTATTTAATAAATAAATATCACATCATTATTCTCTAATAAATTAATAAATATTTTATTAACTAAATAGAAAATAAATATTTATTAAATATTATGATGACGTTATATTCTCTTGAATTACTGGTGGTGAAATATTTTTGATCTAGAAAACATGAATAATTATTAAACCACATGCAAGAATAATATTTATTCAAAATTTTTAAATAATAAATAATAATATTTTATTCAACTAATATTCTCGATACACTTAGTGCATGAACCTCTAGGCCACTTTCTCATTGGCATTAGGAGAAGTAGCCTAAAGTCTAAGGATAAAATCCATAAACACACTAAGGAATTGATAGAGAAATAAATTAATTCCACAATTACATAATATCTCATATAGATGCATTCTGTGTAATATAATCCCTTTATCAAGATATCTCTAATCAAGCAGCTTGCATACTGATGACAACAACCTATGTGCTTGATTTATCCTTATCTGACTTCCCAAAAATTGAACTTTCCTATAGAACACCATGGTCATGGATTTATTTAGGCTATATAATTTACATAAAAAGGTATAAGATATAAACTTCTATTAAATAACATAAGGGAAAAATCCTTTCTCACATTTTTCATTAATGAAATATTACTTGTAACGCACCCAATGCATCCTACCTCACCGTGAGAATATGTCGTCACTGTTTTTATCATTACATCAAAGTAAGTGACTCATAATACTAATTAATAATAATCTTAAATTCTAAGGATCAATACACATGTTCACAGATAGGAACATCTAGTGACACATGTAAATGTGGATTTTCTACTGGAGGGTCTCATTATCATAATATCCTACACTGGATATTACTAAGCGCATACACCATGAGAAGGTTCCTTAATGTCTTATAATTCTACACCAATGATTTATTATATAATTTTTGTCTCTAAAATGATATCATCTGTCTACAAAACATATATTCATGAATAGTGTCATAACACTTCAGGGTTATCATCATAGTGGGGAACTTCTATGGCCTTTTAGTGCAATAACTACTCTTGGGGCATTATCAAATACTATGTTTCACAAAAGAACAATCATGATGTCATAATGAGTTTATTAATATTCAAAACTATGAATACATGTTATAATAATTTACAAAAAAGTTGGTTTTAGGGAACCAACTCCAATAGACTCCCACTTACACTAGAGACAAATATTAACAGCTTGAAGTCCACTATCTCTCATATGATTTTCATGCTTATACTAAGATAGGACTTTAGTCAATGGATCCATCATGTTATCTTATATAGGTACTATTATTACTACAAATTCACCCCTTTGATAAAAATCCACCAAGAGGTGATACTTCTGAAGTTTATGCTTTATTTGTTGGTGTGACCTTAGATATTTTGCAAGAGACACCACTATAGTATTATCAAAATACAATGTGATTGGGTCTTTACTACTAGGTACCACATCAAGATCCTAAACAAATATCCATATCCAAAGGGATTACTTGGAGAAATCCAAAGCCACTATATACAAGGACTCTGTTTTAGAATCAGCAACAACTGGCTGCTTTGAACTCTTCCAGCTCACAGATCCTCTGTTGAGACATAAAACATATCCCGACTGTGAGTTCTGATCATTCTGATCTATTTGAAAACTACCATCAGTATAAACCCTCATAACTATCTCTTCATATCCCGACTGTGAGTTTTGATCTATCTGATCATCTCTTCATCAGTATTCATAAATACTTAAGTATATCCCTAACAATAGACCAATGTTTTTTTCCTAGATTAGCTTGATATCTTCCAACCATACTCAATGCATAAGAAATGTTAATTCTAGTACAGAACATGGGATACATGATTGATCATATCAATGAAGCATATGGGATCTTACTCATTCTCTATTTCTACTATTGTGTATTAGGAAACATCTTCTAAGAAAGATGTAAACCATGTGAAATTAGAATAAATCCATTCTTGGATTGTTCCATACTAAATCTATTTAGTATCTGGTCAACATATGTAATTTTAATTAGTCTAAAATCCTATTAGATCTATCACAAATGATCTTGATCCATAAAATATAGGCTACTTCACTAAGTCCTTTATGGAGAAACACTTGTTTAACCAATCCTTAACAGACTATAAAAATGGTATGTCATTTTCAATAAGTAACATATAATAAAAATATACTACTTGGATAATGACTGAATTTCCAATAAACCTATTGTAAACACATGAATCACATACATTATTAATGAAAATAAATTCTTTTATGTCTTCATTTAATTGAATGTTCCATGACTTGGATGCTTTCCTCAATCCATAAATGGATCTCTATAACTTGAAAATATTCTTGGCATCACCTAGAGTCACAAACCCTTCTAGTTGTGTCATATATACATCTTTACAGAAGGTTACCATTAAGGAATGTAGTTTTGACATCCATCTTCCAAATATCATAGTCATGTTAAGCTGTTATATAAAGTACAATTCTAATGGATTTGAAAATGGAAACTGGTTTAAAAGTTTCATTATAGTCAATTCCTTGAAACTATTTAAACCCTTTAGTCACCAACCTAGATTTATAGGAATTTAATTTACCTTCCATGTCTAGTTTCCTCTTGAATACCAATTTTCATCCTATGGGATTTACATCAACTAGCACATCAAACAGAACCAAAACCTAGTTTTGATACATGGAATCCACTTCAGAATTCATGGATTCTTTCCATATTTTATATTCCGAGATCTCTAATTTATCTTTATATGAGAGAGGTTCATCATTGTCAACCAATAATGATTCACCATCTTTAATGACTATAAAACCATATCTCTCTAGTTCTATTACCTCTCTTATTCTCCTATACAATACTTGTGTTTTAGGAACTAATTATTCCACGGGGACCTATGGAACCTGTTCTTGCACCAACTCTATTTTATCTTGGGAATAAACTTTATTTATGTTAATATTTTTCCCACTATCCTTTCTGAGTATATGATCCCTCTCAATAAATATTACTTGTCTTGTGAAATTCACGTTCTTATATGAGGTGTTTTCTAGGTAGTTTCCCATCGTTTCCTTAGGATATCCTATAAAAATACACTTTGTGCCCCGGGGTGATAGTTTGTTACCTGAAAAGGCCTTAAAAAATGTCTAAAAACCCTATACATGTGTATAAAACATAAAAAGTTTCTTTCAACTCCATAACTCAAAGGGAATTAAATTTTACACTTTAGTTAGTACTTATTTTAATGTGTATTCCATTGTTTTTAATGTATATCCCTAAATAAATAATGGAAGATTTTCATGACTCATTATCGAATTTACCATTTCTAACAAGGTACAATTCCTCCTTTCACTAGAACCATTCCACTATGGTGTTTAAGGTAGAGTTATTATAGATAGAATCCCAAAATCATATAAAAAGTTGATAAACTGTTGGTTAAGATATTCACCACCTTGATCTGATCGAATCTCCTTTATCTTCTTTCCAAGTTGATTCTCTACTTCATTCTTTAATTCCTTGAATTTATTAAAGGAATCATATTTATACCTCATCAAGTAGATATAAAAATATATACTCAAGTTATCAATAAAAGTTATTAAGTAAGAATACCCACCTCTATATTCTACTAGAAATTCTCCACAGAAATCAGTGTGTACCAATCCTAGAAGAGATATAGACCTTTTAACCTATCCACCAAATGGAGCTTTGGTCATTTTTTCTTGTAAATAAGAATGAAATATTTCAAGTGGGTTTAACTTAGATGAGTATAAATAACCATCTTGATAGAGATTTTTCAAATTCTTCTCATTTACATGAATAAGATGGTGATTCCATAGCTGGGTGTTATATGTGTCATGTGAACTTGATTCATTATCAATTTCAAATACTTAGTTTTCATAATTTAATACATAAATACCATTATTTAAATTTTCCATACCATAACATATGTTGTATTTTTAAAAGAAACAAATTTTATTTCCAAATTTGAAAATAAACCCATTTGTATCTAGGTATGATACCGAAATTATGATCTTGGTAAATGTTGGTACATAAGAAACATATTTTAAAACCAAAATCATTATTATTTGAAGTGAGAGGTGGTAATAACCAATGGATAGAGGATCCATATTAACACCGTTAACAACTCTCAGATCCACCTATCCTTAGCAATCTTTCATAATATACTTGGTTCCTACATTTTGATACATATGTGAGCACCACAAGCTGTATATAGTACCCAATGTGTATATATTGAAAGATGACACTAAATAATGGATTCACCTTTAGCTCCCCCATTCTTCTAGGTGTAGTTACTATTCCAGTGGCCTATATTACCACATGAAAAACACACTACCTCCTTTTCCTTTCCCTACCTCTATATCTTATTTTTCTTATTAGAATAGTTCTTAGGAGATTTATACTTATTTTGAGTCTTGGGACCCTATTAATTGTTCTTACTTTTCTTATTCACCATAAGGACCACAATTTTATTACACCACATGTCCTTATCCACTTGGAAAATCAAATTAAAAAGTGTGAAAAGTCTCTTCTCCAAATTGATAAAATTATAATTAAAAATAAAACTAGAGAAGGTCTTGGGAATTTATGAATGTATGAAATCTATATGAAACTAATCTTGGAATTTAATCCCTATAATTTCAAAGAATTCAATGTATCCAATAATATTGACTACATGTGGACCAGCTGGTGCATAATCCACATGATTAGTTGTTAGAAAATCATTGTATATCTCATACCTCTCTTATCTTACCTTCTCTTGATAGAGATCCCAAAAGCAAGACATAATGTTATTTGTATCCATGTTCACATGTTTCTTTAAAATATATTTTGTCCATGGATGATAGCATGAAACATTGAACAACTATGGAATCATTCAAATGTTTCTCATAGAGTGATAAGTCTTTTTCACTTACCTCATTACTAAGAGCATGAGGAACATTTTCTTCCAGTACATACAACTTCCTTTCATGGTGAAGGATAACGCGTAAGTGGCTTTGCCACTTCTGTAAATTTATGCCAGTGATAAGGTTTTCCTTATTAATTATGGATCATATTGGTATGTTTGAATTCATTTTATTACTATTTCTACAAATAAACTAATCAAAGATTTTAAACATTATATGATAAAATTTAGACAAATAAATAAATATTATATTTATCAATCTCCCAATATTTTATCTAAACCCAATATCCCTCACCATTAGATTCATAATATCATGTTTCTTGGAAATTATAGTGGAAATTATCCACATTCCCCTTTTCATTACCCCAACGTTGGTTGGTCAAGCAACGTGAATGGTTTTAGGTAGGAATTCCAAATGCCAAATTCATTAACTTGTAGTTCATTGATCTATTGAGTGTACTACCCAATCCTTAAATTCTTAAATTGTATTTACTCAACCCTTGACTCTCAGTTACACCAAGTCCGTCTTTGACAATCAACCTTTGATGTGAACTAAGAGAATTTAAACCAAAAATTTGAGTTATAACTCCTTGATAATTGAAAGCACCCCAAATTTGGATGGTCAATCACTTTTAACTATGATTCAATTTTAACTGAATTAGTAGAAGGCTATATTGAATTAATATATATAATTGATGTATTTTTTTCCTTTTATGAATAAATTTACAATTATTATCTTTAATAAATTTTTGTTAATATTAAGTGGTATAACATAAGTGATTTACCATGTCATAGATAATATTTATTAATAAGTCAATTTATTTTAGTTCTATCTTGCATGCTTATTAATTCATTAATTCATGTGATCACAAAAAAACATCCATAATTAAATAACCATGCATCTTGAAAAAAATAAAATAATAAAGCATTATGATCATGAGATTTTATTAATGGTAAGTTTATTTGGAAATTGATAACCAATCGTTGAACTATGGGAAAAAACACCTGGAATGAATTAATGTTTGTGTTACAATTTTCCACTTATCCACTTATGTACCTCTCTTGTATTGGTTTTTCCTCAGCTCCAAAATTGAACTGCCTCCACTAGCTTGGGAGCTCTGTCCATTACATATTCTTTTACTCACAAATGTTTGATGAAGACAAGAGGTTTACATAAAATAATCCCTGAGAATGCATGGCCTTACATAATAAGAGGAGAGATAGAACGCAGACCAATAATTGAATTTAATAATAAATTAAATGAAACCAGTCACATACAAAGGTATGGTTTATGATCATGATCATGCACATTCATGCAATGAATTACACATTTAATAAAACTAACATTCAATTCTTAATCATTATTATTTAAGATAAATCATACCCAAATCAAATAATTAACATATTTAATTAATAAATTATTTTATATTGATTACCATCATAATTTCCTTCATATTCTCATCCATCATAATTTCAAACAAATTAATTAAATTTATTTAAAATTAATTATGTACATAAATGTACCTTGGAGGTAACATGGTGAATACCAGTCTGAATCTACCCAATATGTATTATACTTGTATATATTTTACTCTTTCAAAAAATAACATACAAGAATTATCACGTACGTTCATGATGTGTACTATCAAATTAATGATTAAAAAAATTATATGATTTTTCTATAATGTGACATTCTTTAATTCATGTAGGGTAATATTTGTCATACGACTCACACATGATATGCAGATTTGGACATTACACAAAAATTAATCACACACACACACACACAAATATATTAAAACACATCACATATAATTTCACATAATATTAATGACCACATAAAAGAACATGTATATAAGGTTTACATAGTATAATAAATTAATTTTAATTCTGTATAATTTGGTATAATTATATGACATGTACAGGAAAGCTACACGACCTTGACATCTCTCACTGTCTATCCAAGTCACACTCTTGAGGAAACGTCATGTAATTCATGCCTTAGAAAATTTGAGTACATGGAATTTATAAAGGACTACACATCATGTAGTCTCCAAGTTACATAATCACCAATCAGGCAGGCTGTGTACGGAAATACATTTCCCATTTAGGACTTAAAAGGACTACACATCATGTATGTGGGCTACCATTATGTACTCTAACTGACCGTGTGCTAGGATAGCCTAGAAAATATGTGTCGTAAGATATTAAATTCCCCACATGTAATCAATGAATTTTTTTGAATAATTCAAAATTAATTAAAGGTGCATTGAACACAACTACAAAACATGTAACCCCGGTTATATAGTGTGTACTCTGTTTTATCTGGCCAGAATCTTCAGCACCTTCAGATTATTTATTTGATTTAATTTCATTCTTATAATTAATTGTATTTATTAGATATATGAGAAGATAAAGATGAATAATAATATCTTGCAATTTAGATTCAAATTACGATTAAAATTGAACTAAAAACTAAATTACAAACGCATAAATCAGTCAAAGATATTTAAATAATTATAGATAATTATGTGACTACCCTGACACCATTTTTTATGGGTGTAATGAATATGTGTGATGGTTCATGCCCAAAATTGATTTTTGTAATGATCAATGATCAATACATGATCTACACAATAATAAATGCCGTGATAAACAAAATTTAATCAGAGAAAAACAAACAATGGATAAAATGTTGGAACCAAATAGAGGATCATCAAAAATTAATTATAATTAATTTGACCAATTAATGAATTAAATTTCGTGAATTATTTCTTCATTGATGGATTATAAAATATATTTGTGTTTTATAATAATTGTGTTTTAGTAATCAACAGTATATTCCCTCTAGTAGTGATCCTTATGTGTTCATAAAATCTCCAAAAATTTCTGTATAAATATCTGGGTGATAGCACGACATATCTTATCACTTGCGTCATCTACCTTTGATTTCCCTGAGAATTTCTTCCAAATAGTTCTCCTAGATTTCTCTAAACTTGAGATATGGAGGTGGAAAAATATCGCTGCCTATTCTTGGGAGCATTCTTGGAGAAGGGATCTATCTAGGGATTGAGAAGATTTTCCAAATTTGTTGTGTATAACCAATAAAATGAATTGATCTATCAAAAAACTATAATTGGGTTTATATATCACTAGGGTTATAAATAAATAATTGCACAAGTTCCCCTTATTATTTATTTAACCCCTTACAAAACCCCATGTCTATAATAATAATAATATTATTATTATTTCCTAATATGTGCTTAACTTATGAACTAAATTAAATATTATTTATTTAATTAATATTAAATATATATTATTTCTCATTAGACCATTAATATCAGTCCCCCATTCTTCCAAAATATTTATCGGCCCTTGAATAATGAATATGTATTTTATAAATAAATGTCTCTGTATTATTCATTAATAAATAAATAAATATTATTTTCACTAAATAACAAATAAATGTTTATTAAATACTCTTCTCACATTATATCCTCTCGAATAACTGGTGATAGAATACTTATGATCAAGAAAATATGAATAATTATTAGACAACGTATGGGGATAATATATATTCAAATTTGTTAAATAATTATAAATAATCTGTTATTTAACCGAAAATTTGGATTCATTTAGTTTGCGAACCTCTAGGATTCTTTCTCAATGACATTAGTCGAAGCAGCCTAAATTCTAAGGTTATAATATTGCGACATGCCAAGTTACCCATATAGAAATAAGTTAGTAGTGCAACAATATAATACCTCATATGGTTGCTTTCTGTGTAATATAATCCATTTATCATGACATTTTTGATCTAGCAGGTCGCATGTTGATGCCATCAACATATTTTCTTGATGTATCTTTCTGCGACTTCCCAAAAATTGAAATTTCATATAGAACAACATTAACATGGATTTATTTAGGATATATCATTTCCATAAAAAGGTATGAGATATCAACTTATGTTAAAGAAAAAAATGTAAAAATACTTTATCAAATCATTCATTAATTCAATAGTACTCATGATGCACCCAATGTATCCTACCTCACCACAAAAATATGTCATCACGGTTTTCTTCAATACATCAAAGTACATGACTCATAATACTCATTAATAATAATCTTAAATTCTATTTATCAATACACACATCCACAAATATGAATATCCAATGAACCATATAAATGATAATTTCCTACTAGCGGGTCTTATTATCCTAATATCCTACACTGGATATTACCAATGGAGTACATCATGATATGGTGCCTCAAATTACTTTGAGTATCCACCCATGATAGCCTGTATCATTTGTTTCCCTAAAATGATATCATCTGGATATAGAACATATATTTAAGAATGGTGTTATAACACTTTTGGGTTCTCATTATAGCAGGGAACTGCTGTGACCTTTTAGTGTGACAACTACTCTTGGGTCATTATCCGAAACTATATTATGTATAAGAACAATCATGACGTGATAAGGAGTTTATTAATATTAAAAAATATGAATACATTTTATCCTAAAGTTCACAAAATTTGGTTCTATGACACCAACTCTAACACCCTTCACCAAAATTTAAGGATATTTTCTTATACATAGACTTATCCTTATAGTTCTCATTAAAGTTTTCCCATCCTAGTTTCCAAAGATTAATAAAACTTTTCTATGATACCAACTATAACGACCTATAATTTTCATACATAAATATCACATCTTTTTAGATTAATATTCAATACATTTCACAAATAAAAACATGAGGATTGTAATGTTTTAGTGTATTGGGAGACTAGATACATAATCCTCTCATTTAATGAATGATATTCAACATCTACAATTAAGATATTATCCTTTTATACTCTTAATAATCATACCATAATTAAAAAATTTCTTAATAACCTAGGTAAAGGAACCATAAGAAAGGGTGAGATCAGATTCTCACTAAGGGTAAAGATGGGAGATATAATTATATGATCATTTGAAATCATAAGATAATCATATGGTTATGAGATTATGGAGATAACTTAAAAATTTCATACACAACCTGTCATTGATCATAAACATGAGTTGTGTAATATAGCATTATAATTCAAAAATACATGATCTATAAGAGTGTGAAATCATTATAATTCATGAACTATAATCTCATTTCATAAAAGTGTGGCACAAAAATAGGTATATAAAACATTTCATTTTTTAGGTTTAAATACCAAGACCATTAAACATAGTGAATTAGGTATCATCACTTGTTTCCCATTGTGAATTAATCCCATCAACCCATTTCCCATTTTGGATTAAGCACATCGTCTTATTTCCAAGTGTTATCTCATGAGATATAAAGATCTATCCAATGAATTAGAGGGAGATATATGTCCCACATTTCCTTGGTTATAACATGATCACTAACCTTAGTTAAAATTGAACCAACATCAATGGCTATAACGTTACCTCCATACTTGGACATAACATAACCACCATCACATAATGAAAACCATACATAAGTGTGCCAAAAGATCATAAAACATAAATCATATCATTACCCATGAAAAATAGTGTCCTAAACATTCCATTATCTCATACCCTAGATAATGGAAATGAGTCTCATAATCATCTCATCAATTCATCAAAGCATAACCCATGGAAAAGAAATAGGTTTCATAAACATATATTGATCACATTCATAAAAAATATATAAAAATAATAAGTATAGTACAATTGTATCCTATTCCTAGTAAATAATAACTAAAATTAATAATTTTTATCTTAAATTGAAAATTATTTTGAAAGATCACTTGGAAAATTTCTTAAGGAAAATAGACTTTCCACTTTAAGAATCACTTTTTAAAACTAAAATTTCACAAAAAAATTTCAATTTTTTTATTTGAAAATAAATGTGGAAAATTATAAAGGATTACACAAATAATTTATTGATCATGATGGTGGAAAACTATGTTCATGGTGTACATGTTAAAATAATTTTTTTTTTAGATTTTGGTAAAATCCAAAAGGGTCTGATTTGGAAATGACATAAAGATTGATTTTAAAAAAATTTATAAAAAATTAAAACATGGGTATAATTTTATTTAAATAATAATTTTATAATATTAAGAAAATTTCTTTAAAACTTTTTTTAGAAAACATGGATATGTAAGAAAAAGGGTTTTAGACTAAAAATAGAAATAAAGATGTTTTTTCACAAAAACATTCTTTTTGACTCTTTAATCCTTTAAGAGAGAAAAATGAAGGAAACACATTTATTTTATAGAAATAAATATAGGATAACAAAATAAATTTTTTTATTTAGATTTATATCATATTATCTCATCATCAAGAAGTATATAAACAATCCCATTAAACAATGAGATTGTTACATTAAAAATTTACCAATATGGTATCTTTTGTATTGTAAGACCAATGAAAGTAATAAAATTATATGGATATTTATATCCCATAATTATCATTATAATTATCATAAAATACATTCGAGGTTAGTATATACACAACACAAAATAAATAAGTGGTGTATAAGGTAAGTGTCCCACTTAAATAAAAGTGAGACAAAAACCCCTTACCTTTAGTCTCGACTTCATTTATACATGTTTTGTTATCCTGAATAATTAATATAATTTAAATATAAATATATTAAATAACTATAATTATATTTATCATTCAATATCATACTTATGACATTTTATTACCCGTTTGTTTAAAATTCCTTGTTAAAATTACATTTTGGGTAATAACTACTTTTTTATGTATGTTTTGGTTTGATATTTCTATTAATTTACTTTGATCATGGTTACATTATCTTCAAAATGTTAAAAATGATAAAAATATCATATATATTCATTATATATTTATTTATATTAATTTTATAAAGATATAGATAGAAAAGTAATTACACCCTTCATGGAGATGTTAGATTGTATGTATGCATGAATGCTATTTCCATTTTCTTGATGGATGAAATGTAATAAAGGTAAATGATATATTATATTTATAGAATATTTTTTATTTCATATATATCAAATTTTTTTATTAAAAATATCCATATTACCTTCCATTTAGAGCATATGTTAAGAACCAATCACATTAGTTTGCGAGGCGGTAGTCCACCATACACACGAGCAACATTCTCATATTCCCACAGAATGAAAATTAAGAAGGTATATATGATATTAAAATTCAATAAGTGTAATTATTTCATAAATATAATATAGATAAATTAAATTCATAATTATATACATCCATTAGAGGTGGTGATTGAAAATGAATTACATATTTTTATTCGCAAGGTGGTAGTCCGCCGTTAACACGATCAACGATTTCGTTTCCCAATTGATGGAAGACGAGATAGATATAGGTAATGAAATTAAAATAATAAATTATCAGTAAATGTGTGATAATTATTTTATTATATCATCATGTTCATAAAATAATTTAATGATTTAGAGGAAGAAATAAAATTAAAACACAAGTTTAAGAATTTTACATCTTCTTCAGAGTCCCTATTTAGGTTTATACCAAAATCTATATTAGGAGGATATCATAATAAAAAATGGTCTATAAGATGTGGGTGGGGAAGTGATTAAGATATTTGGGTAGTTATTTGTTGAACTTAAGGTTTTTTAAAGTTTTCAGAGGTGAGGAGAGGGAGGGCCTTTTATAAGTGGGGGATATACATGGATTTTTTAAAAGAATAATGTGTACCCAAGATTTTCACATTCTAAAAGGATCAAGAATAGTTAATTGTCTAATATTAGAGGTTATGTGGTCAAAATATGTCAATATAATTTTATTTGAATAAGTTTTTAGGTTATTTTACCACTTTTCTTTTTAGTTTAACCACCCTGTAAACCTATTTTAACCATAACATCATTAATTAATTTTTACTATTCATTTTTGATAAAAAATAATTTAAAATTATTATATAATATTAATTATTTTTATTCAAAATAGGAAATCCATTTTTAAAAATTCCATTCAGATTAGGGAAAGATTTAATTTAAAATTAAACCCATAGACACAGTGAAAAAGTTGTTTTCCAAAGAGAAATGTTTCATAAGTATAAAAAGTTTTAATATCAAAATTAAATATGAAATTGATTCAGATGACCTATATTTTATTAATAAATATATAATTGAACCAATTTTATTTTTAATAACATGCTAAAATGAAATAAATCTTTAAAATTATTTAAATGAAAGGAAATGTTTTTAATAAAAATCACAATGTTTTTCTATTCATTGTGAAATTAATCTTTTTAGAAAATTATAAAAAACTCCCTAAAAGATAATTTTGAAAATTAGTTTTAAAAACATAATTAAAATTTTTCAAATAAATTTTTTAAAAGTGGAAAAAAATAACATTTATTTTTTGTTCACAACAAACACTCCTTTTTTTTGTGGAAATAGTATTTCTAAAACATATCAATACTTTACTAAAATTAAGTACTTTTTTTCAATATTTTTTCTTTATATGAAACATTATATGTAATATTTAAAAGGTGGTTATTTATATTTATACTGACAATATTAATGAGTAGGTTATAACGTTCATGTTTAAATAATAATACTAACAGTACATTTCATTTCATTAAAATTTTGTGTTCTGTGTAATGTAAGTTATCAATGAAATTAAATTTATTAAAAAATAAAATTTCATAAAATTATCATTGTGTTATATCATGGAATGACTACAAGAATTTTTTCATGAACTTCTCTGAAAAAATATATACAAAAACACATATGTGGTGGATCACTTTGTTGAATTCCCATATGTTGTTGATTCACATATATGAGATCCCTTAAATAGATTAAATCACATACACAGCCCTTCATGTAGAAGAATGAATTTGCATAAATTAATTTTCTTACATGAACCTTGTGTAGCTAAATTTGTATATGTGACTCTTTACGCAACTGAATTTTTATGCATGACTCCTTGCATATCTAAAATTTGTTACATAGGGTCTTTACATACATGAATTCCATCACATATCCATATTTGATTACATAACAAGAATTATCTTATGTAAAACCAGTGCATATATATATTTTGGATACATGGCGAATTCCATTTTTTGGGAACACACATATATGGGTACTGAGAATATTTTTTGGACTTTTTATACTCTTTTATATTTCAAATGATCATATAATGAAAAACAACAGACTACACTATTAAAAAAAAGTTGTCTCATGAATGACTTCAAGCTACAACATATGAAATTATATAGAGCCTTTATATTTTCAATCCTATAAAAATAGATTTATCCATATCCTTTCTGGAAGTTCTATAAACTTGACATTCTACTTTTCTATCACTATGCCTCTTCCAAATATCCTCAACAAATCCATTCACAATAATTCTATATCCATACTATCAAAACATCTTCACCATAACTCCATATCTATATTTTAAACACTTCATCAAGATAATTACATATACATATTGTCAAAAAATCCAATTACCTATAACTTTCTTTAAAAAAAAATTCACACACATAAGTTTACATAAATAAGAATCTAAAAAAATGATCTAAAAAAATCAGTGTATGAATTTATTTATAATGATCAAAGGGAGATGGGGTGACAAAGAAAAAATAATATATTAAAGGAAATTAATCAAGGATAGAATGAATATAATAAAACACATCAAACACATTAAGAGAAACATGTATAACATTAAAATACCAATATTTGAAACACAGATTAAACTTATAACATATAAAACTGAAAAATAATAAATAAAATAACGGATAATATTATCTATAGTACCATTAATTTTGATAAAATATTTAAAAATATTTGATATTGAAGGTTATTAAGAAGGTAGTGATGATGTTTGATGATGATTTTCTTCTCATTTTTTCTATAATTCAGGTTTTTGTGCTTGTGTAAAATCATGAATATTTAGATCATTTATTTTTTCAAGTATCATGAAATTTTTTAATATTATTTAAATTATTTGAAATGAAGTCACTCTTATTCAATTTTCCATTTATCCATGTCTTAACTTCTCCACCACCTCTAAAAGATGTTAATTTTATTCTTTTAATGTTTCAATAATATATTAATATTTTTCATCATTCTTCTTTTTCAATATATCTTTCTTTACTCCACTTGGTTATAAAAAAATATTTTAGAAACATCATCATAATTTATATTCATTTAAAATAGTTAAAAATAGGAGTTTATGGTAGATAATCCTTAGGATTTGGATAATTAGACTCTAAGGATGAATATTTTTAATTTTGGGATGTTTTTATCGACATGAAAACATTGTCTCTATATATGATCATACTTGAAACCTTTCTTATATGAGGGATCCTATATAATTAATATTTTTTATCTATATATTTGGGAAAATTTTATGATTAAAATGATAATTATTTTCATTTGTATTCATATATATATTTTTAAAATATCATGTTTTTATACACCATTGGGATTCATGTTTTAACATGTCCAAGAAATCCATTTAATTTTCACATATCCATCTCTATAGTCAAAATTTAGGTTTGAAAAAATATTTTTATTCAAAGATACCAAGCCTCATTATTTCCTTTGTTGTATAAATTTATGACACAATATAATTATTTGAAAGAACCTATTATAATATCTTTAGAAAACTCTATATAAACTTAACTTTAAAGTATACCTTCACAGAGTAACTAGAAGATCAATAAGTAATTTTATTTTGAAAATATAATGGTTAACAAAAGATAATGTTGAAATTAATGAATTTATTTATTTTTAATTTGAATGATATAGATATATATTTATAAATAATATAGTAAATAGTGTGTATCTAAAATATGAAAAATGGATCATTAAATGTATTTCATTTTGATTCTAACCATTAGATAAAATAAAATTTTCTTCTAAACTTATCATAACTGAGTCATCCCCATAACCATTGTATGGATTTAATATTGATATAAATTATCAAATTAATTCCAACTTCATCTCAAACTTACCCTAATTTCATTATTGTTCAAATTGTTTAATGGAATTCAACTTTATATTAAATGGTATATAGGTTTTATCATTATATAAACCATATGACTGTTTGTTTTTCATATTAACCACTAATGGATTTTATTTTGATCATAGTCATCTGATGAGTTTTAACCTCAACCAAAACTTATTATTATTGAAACATCATTACAACCATTATATAAATTTCATCTTAATCTAACCCATTATATAAATTCCAACCTCATATCAACCTTATAATGATTTTATCCCTATTCCAAACATTGGATAGATTTTATCTCAATCATAATTATTAGATGGATTTTATCCTTATATAAACATTATATTGATTGAACCATCCACATATCCATTGAATGTATTTCATCTTGATAAAAGCCATGAGATGGATTTCACATTCATCTATACATTATCATGATTGTATTCCCATTCCAATTTTTGGATGGATTTTATCTTGATTTCAACAATCAGATTAATTTTATTTGATGTGGACCTTATCATGATTTTTTATCCATCTCTACTGCTCGAGGAATTTTATTTTTATCATTATCATCAGATGAGTTATATCTTTATAAAAAATTTATAATTTTATCATGATTTTTTTTATAAATAGATAAATTCACTATCATAGTGTATAATTAATTATATTTATGTTTGAGATTCATTTTATTTGAAAAAACCAAAATGAATTAAAAAAATATGATCTCTTTCTGATATTGATTTTTAAATTTCATTATCATCCTTATCCCCATTCCCATATTCATCTACTGATGCGGATATGAGATCATTTAAAGAGATACATGTATTAATAAATAATGTGATGTAGATAAATAATATGTTAATAGTGAATTATTATATTGAACATGAAAACCAGACTACTCATGGTGGATACATACCAAATCCATAGTTTTAAATCTTGATCCTAAGGATATAAATCATAATTAGTGTGTTGATTTTTTTCTAGTAATCCAAAATACATTAGGGAATTTTTTCATTAGTGATATAAAATGTATAAAAATATTTTTCTTTTTATTTATAATTCACATAATGAACATGATAACCACTACTAATAATGAAGTTATAGTATCTGTTGTAATTCCTCGACTTAATCCACACAAACAGTGCTATAGTGGGGACACCACATGCTCAAGCGCACCTCCTTATACACTAGAAGCTACTAACTAGTGTTGAGGCACTAACAAATTTTAGGGAGACCATTCTATAACAACCAAGAGTTGTATCAATGGTAAGTCCCTTATTATAATTATTCCATATAGTATAAATTACTTAAAATTACATAGAGAAAACAATAAAGAACTTTATGAGTGAATAATTAATGGAATAAAAGGTATTTCATGATGTTAAAAAACTGATACCAATGGAATAGTAACTTGAACTTTTGAATAGTAATGTGCCCATTATGAATAGTTATCCATCCAATAGAATAATAATCTCACCTATGAAAGTATAAATAAAATTTAGGTATCTTATGAATGAAAATATTACATAATTATTTCATGGTATAAGTAAATAAACATTTTAGAAATGTTAAATTAAGTGTGGGTATTTTTAAAAAACATATTTATCCACTTACCATTTTATATTTAATATAATGATTTAAAAGAAAATTTATTTTATTAAAATAGATTCACAAATTAATGTTTTATTTTCTTATTATAATAAGATAAATTTATGAGATCTTAATTAATTTTTCAAATTATTAAAAAATAAGTTACCATATTAAAATTCGTATTTTCCTTGTAAATGATGATTTTACTTAAAAATTAAAATTTTCATATTAGGAAATTATTTTCTTAAAATTTATTTCCTATTTTAGTGACACATGTAAAAAAATTATCAAGGATAGTTTTTTGGAATTTTCAAAAATAGTTGAATTTTTGGTGAATAGTAAAAAATTAAAATTTACTGTGTATAACAATATAATTTTAAATCATAATTTATTGAGTAATGGATGATGTAAGTACCATAATATATAATCCTTATTATTTATTTAAAATATTTAGTGATAAATTCTAAACTATTTATAGACTTGAGACAATAATAATAAACTGATGAATAAAATAAAAAACACCTCTCTCCTCCCCTATAAATACCACCCCACACCACCTATTCTCCTCATAACTTAAAATCCTTAAAGCTTGTACAATTTATACCCAAAAAAATTACCTACATCCTGTAGCCTTTGGTCATAATAAAAGACCAAAACCAATCCCCCAAATGAGGTTCTGAAGGATAAAAATTCAAGAGCTAAAATCCTTTTTAATTTTCTTTTCAATTTCTTTTGTTTTATTACTATCTCCTCACATACCCTTTTCCAAGGGGAATGATGACTCCATTATCTTTTATATACTTTAATGTTATTATTTTAATGTAATAATTCATCAACAAATCTCTTCTCTTCTCCCTTTTACTCTAAAAAAATGAAATTATCATTCGTGATGTGTCGATTTACCACTATCATGGATGATGAGTTTTAATTTTATTTTTCCACCTTCAAGTATAGTCAGAAAACTATTATGATTATTTAGAAAGATTGTAAATGTTTGTTATTTTTTATGTTCTGGAATTAACTTATATACTTGAAAATAAATAATAAAACAAAATTAGTTTGTTGTGATCTAAAACCATGAAAATTATTCTTAACAATTATCATTAAAATTTTATCTAATGAATCATCCTCATATCTGGAAGAAAAAAAATATAAGTCCAATTAAAATTCTTTAATTTCATTAATAACATATAATTTCAATTTTCGATAATTATCCCCATTTTTAATAATCTTTTATACATGTATACAAGTGAACCGATCATTAAAACTATGAAAACTAACACTCTCCGAATGAGGAAACTGAACTCTACAACTCATTAGAATATACATAAAAAAATTATAAAATAATAATGAATAAAATTAATGTAAAAAGGTTCTGGATTTAGTAATTATTGAATCTAATTTTATTATAAAGGATATTAAAGTGAAGAATGCATTTAGAATTATGGTAAGGGGATTGTCAAACCTAATTTCCATTCTTTGGTTTAATCCTCTTTCATGCCAAATTTTAGTGTGAATGTTCATTTAATATTAAGTAAATATAATTTATTTGTTATTAACATTTATTTTTTGGGATATACATTTTTATAGTCTAATTTTTTCATAAATGCAATGATTTTTTCAAAAGAACTCTTCTTTCTAAAAAACATATCTTTTACTTATCTTGAGATTGATTCTTCTTCACTCAAGATTGATGATTCATATAGCAAGTATGCTATTCCATTTTTATTTTTGGAACCCCAATTTTTATTCATGAAAGTATTCATTATGAAATTTTATTGAAACCCATTTCCATTCCATGGGTTATTTAATGACAAATATTTTTATATGTTCTATGTGGCATGCATGATTATGTAAATGTTATGACGTGATGGGTGCACCTAAAATTATATAGTTCTCAAATGCATTGGGTAATGTGATGTATCTCATGAGATAATGTGAAATATTTATGAACATGATGCTAGATTTGTTCACAATGATGATGATATGATTATGTACATATGTTATGAGTGACCATGATGCTAGATTTGTTCACAACTATGTGTTGTATTTGACCACTATGATTTGATGTTTCATTTTTATGAATTTCCACATTCCATGAATTTACATAATGATTTTTATCATGATTATGATGATGATCCCATGATTATGTTATGATGATGATGATTATAATCACCCATGTTATATTGATTCATGTTCTTATTTATCCTCTTACTTGGAATTTAGCTCACCCCTTTCTTGGATATATATCATTAGGTGTCTACTTATACTAAGGAGAAAAAAAGGGCCACTAAGAATCTAGAGCATAAGTTATTAAATAATTTTTATGTTTTATTATGTAAATGTTATGTTTGGTCCTAACATTCCCAAGACACTAAACCTTTGGATCCTGGGTTTGTAACAATGTTATATTATTCATCTTAATAATTATGTAATATTAATGTAAGAAAATTAGGATTTCTATTGTTGGTATCAGAGAATGGTTTACTTAACTTGGGAATTAGGATTAGAGAACCTTAGTGAAAACCCTTTATATGAGAATAAGTATATGTAATCACCTATGATTATTTGTTTTAGAGAAATTCTAAACATAGGGATCCCACAAGATATGCCTTTAGAGTTAATTTCACAAAGGAATAAATTATTTATTCATGAATTTTTGAGTTATTTTTTGTTCAAACCATTTATATTTTAGAAAATTATGGGAACCAGGATAAATTAGGCCAAAAACCCATGTGAGGTACAATGTAGTGAATGCCCAAATGACATCCCTATTTCCATGGGAGGTGGAATTAAAAATTTGATGGAAATTCTTACCCAGAAATCTCATTATATGAACAATAAATTGAATAATGTGGAACATTCACCTTCACTAAAGAGGGAGAAACTGGATATAAAGTATTTTATGTGGAAATGACCACTAATGGTTAGTGGATCTTATGATCCACTAGTCTTAGAATAGTGGATTAACTCAATTTAGAAGATCTTTTCTATGATTCAATGTTATGAGATAGAAAAGGTGAATATGGTCATTTATCATTTGGATGGGTTGGCCGATCAATGGTGGGATTTGATTCATAACACCAAACCAAATGAAAAATTGAAGAGATGGAGTGGGACGACATTAAGAAAATATTTCTTAAAAATTATTTCCCTTGAACTCTTCATACAAAGTTGGAGAGATAATTATTCGAGATGAAGAAAAAGTAAGGTGAATCTATCATGGATTACAAAAAAAAAATTCCCAAGTCTTTCAAGGTACACCTCATGTTTTGTTATCAATAATGATAGAAAAATAGATAGATTATTTAGTGGTTTAAAACCACACCTTTAGAATAATATAGAAATTCAAAAAGTTAGGAGTTATGAATAATTTGTTCAATGTGATCTCAAAGTGGTTATAGAGTTTGGAGAATGATCCCATTTCTATGAAGATTAGAATTTATAGATAGAGTTTCAAGCTAGACGATCAAATGAAAAATGTTGAAAGAAAACTGAACCACTCACATGTAAAAAAACGAGGGCATAAACATCAGGGGAATTGACTCAAGGGGGTGGGGAAATTATTAAAGTGTGGGAGACAAGGCCAGTAAGACCAGGTATGTAAAAGATACATGAATTAGAAGAAAAATGTGGTATAAGAAAGATGAGAACCACCCATGGTTCAATTCTTCAATTGTAGGTAGTAAGGGAACTATGAAAGCCAGTGCACTAAACCCTGAGTCCTTGAGGGTTATCAACATTAGCAGCCATAAAATACAAAGGATATAGGGAAATATTATTCCATCACTACTGCTAAGTTGGATCCTGATAATGATGTTGTGATAGGTATACTAGTTATTCATTCTAGAATAGTGAATTTACTATTTGATTCTGGTTCTATGAATTATTTCATATCTTGAAAGTTTAGTAGAATAATTCAAGCACCACCTCAAAATATAGATTTTGAATTATTTGTGAGAAATACAATGGGAAAATTATTGCATCCAATGTATATAAATCCTCCCTGGTTAATGTTTGTGGACTAAAAGTCCTATAAAATCTTTTATAGCTTCCTTTGGTTGAGTTTGATGCTATATTGGGAATAGATTGTATATCTTTATACAAAGAGAACATAAACTATCAGGAAAGGGATTTTAATATTCACATCCCGAGGAATCCTCCAATTCTAAAAAAGTGTAAGGGGGAGGAAAAATATATTTCAAAATCATCATCTCAAGTGTGTATATTATTTCAATATGAGAAAGTATATCTATCTCAATTATTGAGACAAAGGATAAAATCAGGATCGAATACATGCCCATTGTGAGGGACTACACTAATGTGTTCGTTGAAGAATTACTTGGTATTCCTCATAATCGAGAGGTTAAGTTATCAATTTTATTTATTAATATATCTATTATTATGTAAAATAATCCTTATATAATGGACACCATTGAATTTGAAGAACTGAACAAGTAGTTACAAGAGAACCTGGACAAGGGTTTCGTATTCCCAAGTGCTTCACCATGGAGTGAACCAGTCCCATTTTTCATGAAGAAGGATATATCAATTATTATATGGATTTATTATCATAAGATAAAAAAAATCATGATAAATAATATGTATTCTCTCCCATATATAGATGAATTGTTCGATCAACTAAGCAGGGCCAAGTTTTTATCTAAGTTGTCCCTTTGATCAGGATATCACCAATTAAAGGTGAGGATGAAAGAAATTCCTAAGAATTACGTTCAAATGAGGTATGAAAACTATGAGTTCATAGTGATTCCTTTAATAATTAATAATGATCTAGAAATATTCAAGGACTTAATGAATAGAGTCTTTAGATATTACCTTGATATGTTTATGGTAGTATTTATAGATGATATTCTAATATACTCAAAGAGGAAGAAGGAGCATGAGAAGCATTTTAATATTATGATAAATACATTGAAAAGGGAGAAAATTTATGCTAATTATATTAAATGCGAGTTCTAGATAGAATAAGTATCATTCTTATGGAATGTTATCACTAGAAAAGTAATATCTGTGTACCCTTCCAAGACAAAGGTAATCGAAGAGTGGCCCAGACTAATAAATTTAATGAAGATCCATAGTTTCCTTGGTCAATCTGGGTATTACCAGTTATTTGTGAAGAAATTATAATTATTTCAAACCCACTAATCAAGATGACTCAGAAGGCATAAGTGTTTTTCTAGACCTGAGATTGTGAAGACCGGTTCAAAGAGTTGAAAAAGAGGCAGTGCACCAGTATTCACACTACTAAAAAGTAGGGAACTATTTGTGGTATACAAAAAATTCTTAAAAGAAGGTATTGGGAAATAAAATGATTCAAAATGATAAAGTGATAGCATATTACTAAAGGAAGTTTAAAATCCATGAGAAAAACTATCACATGAATGATCTAGAGTTGGAAGCTGTGATTCTCACATTGTAAATTTGGCGGAATTATCTCTATAGGGAGAAGTGTGATATATATACTAATCATACGAGCCTCGTATATATATATATATATATATATATATATATATTCATATATAAGGATATTAATATGTTCTAGTCAATGTGGTTAGATATCATTAAGGATTGCGAATATTAAATCCACTATCATACCGCAAAGTGAATAAAGTAGATGATGTTCTAAGTTGAAATGATCCTTCAACATTATCAATGATGGAAATTTAGTAGGATCTAATATTAATATATTTTCAAACGATATACATGGGAATCATTATATAAGGAATATCATCAATCCTTTCTCAAATTATTTCTCAACCATCCCTTATGAAGAAAATAAAGGATGCTCAAAGAAATGATGTGGAAATTTAGAATAAAGTGGAAGCTCTCAGAAAAGAGAAATCCTCAGAGCTAAAAATTGATAGGGAAGGAGTTATAAGATTTGGGTCTTGACTATGTGTACCATCCACTCTAGAGATAAAGAAGGATCTTCTGAATAACGCACATAACTCAACCATCTATATTCACCCAAGGACCACAAATATGTATCGAGATCTCTAAGATTACTGTTGGTGGGACAATATGAAAAAGGATATCACTAAATATACATCAAAGTGTCGGGTATGTAAGTAAGTGAAGGTTGAAATATAAAATTATAAGGGGTTGATGCAACCATTACCGAAACCAAGATGGAAATGGAAAAACATCACCATGGACTTTGTCATTTGACTTACAAAGAAATCTAGAGGAAACAATGCTATATAAATTGTTATGGATTGTCTCACAAAGAAAACTCACTTTATCAAAATTCGATAGGACTTCTCACTGGATAAATTTTAGTAGATATACACTAAAGACGTGGTAAGGATGTATGGAGCACCACTCTCTATTGTATCCGATCAAGATCTAAGATTCACCTCCAAGTTATAGATGAGTCTCCAACATGATCTAAAAATTAAACTAAAATTCAGTATGACTTATCACCCCCAAAATAGTGTCCAATCTGTGTAGACTATCCAGACAATGGAATACATGTTGAGAGCATGTTCTATAGACTTTAAAGGAGGATGTGAACAAAATCTACCTCTAGTTGATTTCTCTTATAACAATATTTTCGAATCGAGCATCCGAATGACTCCATATGAATCTATTTATGAAAAAAAAATGCTGAACACTAGCATGTTGGGGTGAAGTCAGTGAACATAAGCTTCTGGGACTTGAAATGGTCTATGAAATTGTGGAAAATGTGAAAACCATTCAACATCACATCAAGGAATCCCAGAGTCAATAGAAGAACAGTGTATACAATCATCGATGAGACCTAGTGTTTGAGGACGGAGACATGGTATTCCTATGTATATCTCCATGTGAGAGGATCATGATATTTGGGAAGAAGAGAAAGCTAAGTCCTTTGTACATCGACCCCTTTGAGATTCTTGATAATGTTGGAGCTGTGGCCTATCGACTATAAATTCCACCAACCATGTCACAAGTACACAATGTAATACACATATCCCCCTTGAGGAAGTACATATTGGATCCATCACATGTACTAAATCCAAAGGTGGTATAGTTGGAAAAAGATATCTCTAATGAGGTGTAGTCGGTGAAGATATTGGACCATAGAGATAAAGTTCTGTGCAACAAGACTACTCACCTGGTGAAAGTATTATGGTGAAACCCCAAAGATGAAGAGGCAACATTCAAACTGGAGGAAGTTATTATAGAGAGGAACCCAAATCTATTTTCAACTTAGAATTTAAAAAGAAATTATGAGTGTGAAATTTTATAAGGGGGAAGATTGTAACAACCTAGAATATTATCAATGGAAACTCCCTTATTATAATTATTCTATGGAGTAAAAATCAAATAAAATCCCATAAAATATTTGATAAAAAAATTATAAGTGAATAATGAATTGAATAAAAGGTATTTCAATAATTCAACGAATATATACCAATGGAATAGTAAATTGACCATTAGAATAGTAATGTGACCATTAAGAATTGTAATCCGACCAATAAAATAGTAACCTCACCCATGAAAGTATAAATAAAATTTATGTATCTTATTAATGAAAATATTATACAAGTATTTCATGGTATATGTAAATAAACATTTTAGAGATGACAAATTAAGTGTTGGTATTTTTATAAAACCTAAATTTTTATTTACAATTTTATAATTAATATAAAAATTTAATAGAAAAATTATTTACATAATATTTATTCATAAATTAAATTCTTTTTATCTTATAATTATAAGATAAATTTATGATACCATAATCAATTTTTTAAAAGGTTTTAAAATCAGTTATAATTTTAAAATTAGTATTTTTCAAGTAAATGAAGTCTTTAATTAAAAATTAAATTTATCATATTTATAAAATTATATTCAAAATAATGAGTTTATTTTTTAATTCTACACATTAAAAAAATGGTTTGGGTTAATTTCGGATTTTTTTTAAGTAGTTGAATTTTTGGTGAATAGTAAAATACAACATTTTACTGTAACATCCAAAGGTTAAAAAAAATTGAAATGCATGAAACTTTGTTTTAAAAAGATATTTATTACTAGCCATTAAAAATACTTTTCCCCTTCTATTATTTGAATTTCAAAAAATAGTCATCTACAGTTGTGATCAGTAAGTTATCTGAAGTCTGATAGAACCAAGTTATTTTTTTATGAATAGTAACATACCCTTATAAATAGTAATATGAATAGTAATATGAATATTAATATGAAACTTATGAATAGTAAATCATATTATTATTTTATTTTCTTAAGTTAATAGGATAATTAGATGTTGATTAGTTTATCAAGTTGTTAAAAAATTAGTTATAGTTTTAAAATTGTTATTTTTGAATAAATTATGATTTTATTTGAAAATTAAATTAATAATATTTTGAAAATTATTTTCAAAAAATAGAGTTAATTTTTTAATTCTACACATCAAAAAATAGTTCGGGTGAATTTTTGGTATTTTTATGAAATTTTTGAAATTTGGATGAATAATGAAATTCGATGAAATACCGTATATACAAATTATCTATTAAATACACTATTTATGAAATCATGAATGTTGTAAACCCAATTGTTTCTAAATAAAATTATATTTTTACTATTTTGATCACATAAATGGATACTATTCATAGACTTGAAAAAAAAATTAAAATAATGATTAAAATAATTTAAAATACCACCTCTCCTCTACTATAAAGACCACCCTCATTCCCCTCTTTATATCACACCTATAAAGTGTTGATATTTTTCTATGTTCTGAAAAATAACCTCCCAAAGGATATTATCCACATACAAGACCTGTTTGTCTCACCAAAAGGCCAAAAACAAAGGCCTTAAAGATGATCACATGGAGAAGAGAACAAGAGGTAAGAATCCTCTTTTATTTTCATGTGTTTTATTTTTAATTCCTTTATTTTCTTATAATATCTTACCCTAACCTTATACAATAGGTATTAAATCTCCAGAATCATATATATTTTCTATATTATCATGTTCATGTAAAATATTCATCATATTTTTTCTCTCCTATTCCTCTTATTCTAAAAATAAAAACATCGTCCGTGATGTGCCGATTTACCAAAATCGTGGATGATGTGTTTTCAATTTCCATTACTTCATTAAAGGATGTTCATAAAACCCTTTTAATGGTTGATATATAAATCAAAGTGTACTATGTAAACTATTTTATGTTATTTAATGAGCTTCTATGCATTAGATTAAATTATATAGTGAAACAAGTTCATGATTATCGAGGAACCACCAAAAATGATATAAACAAATATCATTAATGTTTTATAAAAATATTCATCATCATATATGATAAAAAATTATTCATGGTATAATTATATATTATGTAAACATTTTAATACCATTTAATTCCACTTATAGAATTTAATTTCCATATGAAAATAAAATCAAATACAAATCGGCCATGGAAATCATTTAAAGAACGCACCTGAAATAATGGAAGGAACAAAATACTAATAACTAATGGGTCAAATGATGTTATAAAATGTTCATATAAGGTGTTATAAATGTGAACCTTATTCTTTAAAATATTAAAAAAACACTTTTAACCATTATAATCTAGGTTTAAAAAAGTTTATGTAAGACAAACCAGAGGTAAGAGAATTCTTAACGCAATTTCCATTATTTGGGTTGACTTTCTACTTCATTATTTATGTGGTATTAAAATTGTTTTTGGGAAGAATTTTGTTTACATTATGTTTATTTATATGTAATTATAGCTTATATACATATTCCATCCACTCAATTAAGACACACATTAAATATATGATATTTGTAAGGGGATTTTCTTTTAAAATCCTCTTTTTAAATCCTGTTTTACAAGATTCAAAAGAAATGTTTTTATGAAATTATTCACGTCATGTGATTATGTTATGGTTATTTAGAATTATTTATGATGGAGGGTGGGTCCTTTATCTCCCTCCAATGAATTTTTTATGTGTTTGTTTGAGGTCTACCGTATGGTAACCCGAAGTGTTACTGTGATGGTTAGAAAATAAGGTTGGTGCTAGGGTTACATTGTAAGGTAGCCCTGAGGGTTACAAATTATAAGGTAGCCAAGAGGGTTACAATATTATGTAAGTAGTTCAAGAAGATATCTTTATGGTTCTATTTATTTTCTATATGTTTTGTGTAAATCTTGTGGAAATCCCATGTTTCACAATGCATGTTTATATGGGTGCAAAGTATGCCTTTTTGGAATTGATTTCATACATTACAAGCATTCATGGACTAATATTTTCCTTCCTTTTTTATACCTTACTTAAAATTCTGTGATGATCCCATGTTTTGAAATGATTTTCAAAAGTTATAAGGATTTGTAAGAGAAATAATCAATCCAAGTTAAATGTTATGAAGAGTTTTTGATGAAAGCATGTTTTATTTGAAAAGTTTTATATCTGGGAAGAAATGGATACTGTTTTTGTGGTATCTACTATGTATAAATGTGGAATGTTAGGTATTTGTTATATCCTAATTATATAAAACAATAATCATGAAAATATCCTCAATGTTAAAGGAAGTGAGTTTTTGATTAAAAATCAAGATTATGTAATATAATAAGGCCATGTCCTTATAGTTGGTATCAAAGGTTGGTTTAGATAAATTTAGGGGTTAAAAAGATTTTAATAGAATATCATAAATGATTTTTACACTTCGTTTAATTTGAAATGTTATAGAATTTAAGGACTACCATGTTTCTTCAACAAATATATGTTTGTCTAGAATGGTTTTCCACAGAAAAACAAGGAAGCTAAAGTGGAAAGGAACCAGAAGAATGATATCCTTTATAATATGTAGCGCATAATGGTAGGGATTGAGATCAAGTAGTTTTTTATAGTAATGGCTCAGTTAACACAAGAAATAAATGGTGGTGTCATCTATGCAAGAGAGAAACCAAATCTTCCACAAAGGAACATGATGATAGTGGAACATTTTATGAGACAACACCCTCCTTATTTCAATGGATCTTTTGAACTTGTAGCGGTTGAAGAATATATTAAAGCTCTTGAAAATATATTCGATGTTATGGGATGTTTAATCAATCAAAAGAAAACTCTTTCCATTTATCCTTTTGAAGGTGAAACTGATCAGTGGCGGTCAATGGTAAAAAATATCAGGGATAAAAAGGATACTGATACCTTAGAGTGGGATGGATTTAAAAGTCTTTTCCTTGAAAAATATTTTCCTAAGGTGGTTTTACTTAGGATAGAGAAGAAATTCATTGAATTGAAGAAAAATGAGTATGATCTAGTGGAATTGTATGAAGAAAATGTCACCCAACTAGTGAGGTATTCTCTAAATATTATTTTGGATCTTGATAGTAATATCAACCACTTTTACTCAGGATTAAAGCCAAGGTATCAAAGGGTATTGGCCTCCTGTGAATTAAAAAGTTATGAGAAAACTATACGATGTGTTGAGAGGGTAGAGATGGAGTTTTCTGATGATCCCATGCACTTTGACAACAAGGAGAAGAGGAAGTACATATGGAAAGAGATGGGTAAGAACCAATCAAATAAATATGATAGTAAGAAATTCCAATTTCCAGTTTGTGAAAAGTGTCCCAAAAAGCACCCTCGGTGATGCCTTTCCAAAACTGGGAAGTGTTTTTGATGTGGTATGTTTGGACATATGACTCAAAATTGTAATGAAAATGATCCCAAGGATATTCATGATACTAAAACTATAAAGTGTTTTAATTGTGTTGAGATGGGTTATTAGGAAAATTCCTACCCAAAGAGAGATCTGAATGATGAAAAGAAGCTAGACTATAAGAAGAATGTTGTAGTGAGATGTCAGTAGACGTCGGGCCATCCAATAAAGTTTTATCAGGTAACTCATTTGTTTCATCAGATTTTTCTAAAGTTTTGTTTGATATTGGGTCTACACATTCCATTATTTATGATGAATTTTATGGTAAATTGGAAATATCAACTCAAAAAATGAAATAAGAAATTATTGTTAAAATATCATGGGAAATTTTATAGAAGAAAGGAATTTTAAAAATCTTCCTACCGTTTTCCATGGAAAGGCATTACCTAAAAATATTTTTTTTAACTTATTAGAGTTTTATATCATTCTAGGAATTGATTGGATTTTAGTTTATCATGCTAATATTGTCTGTAGATCTAAAGAAGTTTTTTTTCCAAAAAGAGTTTCAGTTTGTATATAAGAATGAAACCATAAAATTTATAACATATCAGGAAGATGAGAAAATTTCGAAAGATGGAAATGAAATTTATCAAGCTCATATTGTTCAAAAAAAGGGATCTATTTATATTAAAGATATTCCAATGGTAAATGAATACCTTGATGTTTTTACTGATGAGTTACCCAGTGTTATACTTGATCAGGAAGTAGAATTCACAATTGACTTAGTTCTTGATGCTAATCCAATTTCAAAACACCCATATCTAATGGATCAAATGGAACTTATTGAATTGAAAAATTAGTTACATGAGTTTCTTGATAAAGGATTAAATCATCCTATAATTTCACTATGGAGTGAAACTTTACTGTTTATTAAAAATAAAGATGGTTCCATGAGACTTTTCATTGATTAGAGAACTTTGAATAACATCACTATTGAAAACAAGTATCCTTTACCTCATATCAATGACTTGTTTGATCTATTCCAGGGATCTTAGAACTTTCACAAGATTGACTTGAGATCTGGATACCATCAGCTAAAGGTAAAGGAGGATGATATCCTGAAAATAGCTTTTCATATTAGATATGGGGATTATGAATTTTTTGTTATTCCATTTGGGTTAACTAATGCACCTGCTATATTTACAGATCTTATGAATAGAATATTTCCTGAGTTCTTGGATATGTTTTGGGTTATGTTTAATGATGACATTATAGTATATTCTATAAGTAAATAGGAGCATAAAAAACATTTAAGGGTTGTTTTTAAAATTGTAAAAGAAAAGAAACAATATGGAAAATTCAAAAAGTATTTTTTTTTGTTGTAATAGATTTATTTTATTGGGCACATTGTAAATAAGTATAGAATATCAGTTGATCATGAAAAAAAATAGGTTTATGAATGGCCAAGACCTAAAAACGTTATATAGATTCATAGTTTTCTTGGATTAACGTGTTATTACCGATAGTTTGACAAAACATTTGTATAGTTATCAAGCATGTTAACTAAGTTAACATAAAAAGGGGTTAAATTTTTTTAGATAGAAGAATAGAATGTTTGTTTTTAGGAACTAAATAAGATATTGGTGAATACTCCAGTTTTGGGATTTCCTTCCTGAAATGGTATGTTTTTCATCTACAATGATGATTAATTGAAGGGAATTAGTTGTTTTCTGATTCAGAATGATCAGGTAATTTCTTATGCTTAAAGAGAACTAAAACCCCATGAGTTAAATTATTCTACACATGATTTAGAATTAGCAGTGATGTTTTTTTTGATTTTAAAATTTTGTGGCATAATTTATACGGATACAAATGGAAAATATATACTGACCATAAAAGGTTGAAGTATATATTCACTCAGAAAGAATTAAATATGATGCAAAGAAGATGTATTTAACTAATAAAAGATAATAATTTCACAATCAATTACCATCTAGGAAAATAAAACAAAGTGGTAGATGCCTTGAGTCGAAAACATCACGCATCATTAACCATGTTATGTTTGGAACAAGATCCCTTAATTAATGATTTGATGAATTTTGGCTTATAAATTATTTGTGAAGAAAATACATCTTTTTTGTTTCAAGTTTCAATGGAGTCATCGTTATTAGACCGAATTAAGAAAGCACAGAAGGAAGACTATGAGCTACAGAAAAGGGTAGAATTGGTTAAAATGGGTATGTTTCCAAAATTTAACCTTGATAAAGATAGTATTTTTAAATTTGTAAAAATATTGTGTGTGCCTTGTGATCCCTAGTTGAAGAAATAATTGTTGTGTGAGACTTATATTTCCCCATTTTCAGTTCATCATAGAGGTACTAAGATGTATAGAGACCTTTTAGATTATTATTGGTAGGATGGAATGAAAAGGGATATTTCTTATTTTACCATGAAATGTTTGACATGTAAACAGGTTAAAGTAGAGTGGAAGTTACTGAAGGGGTTTCATGATACTTTTTCAATGCCAAAGTGAAAATGGGAAAATATATCCATGGATTCATTTTGGGACTACCAAATACTTCTCTAGGTAACATTGAAATATGTGTTATTATAGACCGACTGACTAAATTTTCACATTTCATTCCTATTAGAGATACAATGCCTTTGGATCAGCTTTCTCAAGTATACCTCAAATATATTTCCAGGTCACATAGAGTTCCTCTTTCTATTGTATCTAACCAGGATCCCAGATTCACTTCTAATTTTTGGAAGGCCCTTCAAAAGTCGTTGGACACAAAGTTAAATTTAATATGGTTTTTCATCCTCAATCAGATGGGAAGTCAGAATGAAGGATTAAGAATTTAGAGGATATGCTTCGAGCTTGTTCAATGGACTACTAGGAATGTTGGGATCATCATATTTCTTTATTTGAGTTTTCTTATAATAACATTTTTTATTCCATTATACAGATGGAACCTTTTGAGGCATTGTATGTGAAGCAGTGTTGAACTCCAGCTTTTTGGGATGAAGTTGGGGAAATGAAGTATATGGGACCATAATTAGTAATGGAATTGGGTGAGAAAGTGAAGATGATCCAAAAACAGATGATTATATCTTAGATCAGGTGGAAATGTTATACAGAAAATAGGAGGAAGTACTTTTCTTTTGAGGTAGACGATCATGTTTTTCTTAGAATCTCACCATGGAAAATATTTATGCGTTTTGGTAAGAAGGGAAAGATAAGTCCACGGTTTATTAGACCTTATGAAATTCTAGAGAAATTTGGACCAGTCTCTTACTGAGTAGCTTTTCCTCCGAGATTTTCTTAGGTACACAATTTTTTCATGTTTCTATGTTGAGAATGTATGTTCTAGATTCATCCCATGTATTGAGCCCAAAAGTAGTTCATCTTGAAGAGAACCTTTCTTATGAAGAGAAACCCATTAAGATTCTTGATAAAAGAGAACAATTATTGAATAATAATGTAATTCACCAGATAAGGGTTTTGTGGAGAAACCACATGGTTGAAGAAGTAACATAGGAATCTGAAAATGCTATGCTAGAAAGGTACCCTCACTTGTTTAATAAGTAAATAAAATTGTGAGGACGCAATTTCCAAAAGGTGGGGATAATGTAACAACCCAATGTTTTAAAAATAAATTGAAATTAATGAATTTTTTTATTTAGATAGATATAACTATCCTTTAAGCATACTTTATCACTTTTATGATTTTAATTTCAAAAAAACAGTCATCTACGGTTGTTATCAGTAAGTTATTTAGAGTCTGATAGAACCAATTTTTTTTGTGAATAGAAACACACCCTTATGAATAGTAATATAAATAGTAATATGGACCTTATGTATATTAAATCATATTATTATTTTATTTTCTTAAGGTTATAGGATAATGAGATGTTGATTAATTTTTCACGATGTTAAAAAATGAGTTATGGTTTTAAAATTGTTATTTTTGAATAAATTATGATTTTATTTAAAAATTAAAATAATAAAATTTAGAGACTTATTTTTAAAAAATTGAATTCATTTTAAAATAATACATGTCAAAAAATGGTTTGGGTGAATTTTTTGTATTTTTATGAAATTCTTGAATTTTGGATGAATAGTGAAATACAATAAAATACCATATATACAAATTATCATTTAAATAAACTATTTATGACATCATAACTAACATAAGCCCACTTGTTTCGAACTCACATTCTCTATTTACTATTTTCATCACAACAATGGATACTATTCATCGTCTTGGACAAATATATTAAAATAATGATAAAAATAATGTAAAATCCCTCCTCTCCTCCACTATAAATACCACCCTCATTCCCCTCTTCCTATCACACCTCTAAAGCCCTGGTCATTGTCTATGTTCTACCAAATACCCTCCCCAAGGATCTTTCCCACGTTGTAGAATTTCTAGTTTCACCAAAAGGCCAAAATCGAAGGCCTTCAGGAGGATCTCATAGAGAAGAGATCGAGAGGTAAGAATCCTTTTTCATTTTCATGTGTTTTCATTTCAATTCCTTTCTTTTCTTATACTATCATCCTGTCCAATTATCTAGGATGTATGGAATATATATAATCTTATATATTTTGTTATGTCATCATGTTCATGTAAAACATTTGTCATCTTTCTTCCTCTCTTCTTCCTCTTATTCTACAAATAAAAACATTGTCCATCATGTTCCAATTTTCCAAAATCGTGGACGATGTGTTTTAAATTTCCATTACTTCCTTCAAATATGATCATAAAATCCTTTTAACGGTTGAAATAAAAATTAACGTTTATTATTAAACCTATTTTATGTTCTTTAATTAACTTTTTTTCATGATATTAATTTATATAATGAAACAAGTTCATGATTATTGAGGAACCAACAAAAAGGATCTAAACAAATAGCATTAATGTTTTTTTAAAAAGATTCATCAACATATATGATAAAAAACATTTATGGTATCATTATATATTCTATAAATATATGAATAACTTTTCATTCCACATATCAAATTTTAGTTCCATACTAAAAAGAAAATCAAATACAAACCGACCACAGAAATCACGTAAAGAATGCACACGAAATAATGAAAGGAACAAAATAATAATAACTAAAGGGTGAAATAATGTTATAAAATGATCATATAATGTGTTATGAAAATGAACATATTTCTTTATGATATTAATAACACTCATTTAACCATTATATCGGAGGTTTAAAATATTTTATGTAAGGCAAACCCGAGGTAAGTGAATTCATAATCCAATTTCCATTTTTTGGGTTAACTTTCTACTTAATTATTTATGTGGTATTAAAATTGTTTTTGAGATGAATATTATTTATATTATGTTGAATTATATTTAAATATATTTTATATACATATTACATCCACTATATTAAGCATCATATTAATTATATGATATTCAAAAGGTAATTTTATTTTAAAATCCTCTTTTAAAATTCTATTATACAAGATTCAAAATCAATGTTTTTATGAAATTATTCATGTTTTATGATTACGTTATGGTTATTGTAATTTTTTTTGATGAAAGGTGGGACCTATATCTCCCTCCAATGCATTTGGTATGTGTAAGTGGGAGGTTGGATATATGGTTACTCCAAGTGTAACTACGGTGGTTACACAATAAGGTAGCCGTCAAGGTTACATTGCAAGGTAGCCCTGAGGGTTATAAATTATAAGGTAGATGAGTGGGTTACAAAATTATTTAAGTAATTCCACAAGATACCTTTATGGTTCTATTTATTTTCTATATTTCTTTGTGGAAATATTTTGGAAATCCTAAGTTTCACAAAGTATGTTTATATGGGTGACAAGTATGTCTTTTTGAAAATGATTTCATACGTTACAAGAATTCATGGACTAATGTTTTCCTTCATTTTTTATCCCTTTCTGAGATTTTTGTTGTCATACAAAGTTTTTAAATGATTTTCACATGTTATAAGTATGTGTAAGATAAATAATGAATCCATGTTAAATGTTATCAAGATTTTTCACTGAAAACATGTTTTATTAGAAAAGTTTTATATTTAGGAAGAAATGGATAATGGTTTTTGGTATATTCTCTGTATAAATGTGGAATGTTAGGTATGTGTTATATCCCAATTATCTAAAAATCTAAACTTTAAAATATCCTAAATTTTAAAGGAAGTGATTTCTTGACTAAAATTCAATATTATGTAATGTAATAATATCAGATCCTTATATTTATGGTATATAATAGTTTAAGTTAAAATCACTATTTCTAGAGTCATGGATATTGTAATAACAATAATCTAGAATAATTATAATTTATTTAATTTATTTACTTATAAGTTTCAAACTATTCATATCCTCGAGCCAAAATATTAAACTGATGAATAAAATAATCAAAAAACACCCCTCTCTTCCCCTATAAATACCACCCTCACCACCTCTTCTCCTCACAGCTCCAAAGCCTACAAGATTTTCCAATTTCTCTCAAACATCTCACAAAGGATCTTCCCCAAGTTCATGTTCCCTTTTTTCAATAAAATGGTAAAACTAATCTCCCTATAGAGGTTCTTAAGGAGAGAAATTCAAGGGTTAAAATCCCCTTTCATTTTCTTTTCAATTTATTTTCTTTTCTTATTCTCTCCTCACATCCCCTTATCCAAGTGGAATGATCACTCTAGTATCCTATATATACTATAATTTTAATATATTAGTGTAATAATTAATCATCAAACATATTATTCTCCACCTTTTATTCAAAAAAAATGGAATCATTGTTCATTTAATATTCCTCAAATATAATTTCTTTTTTCTTAAATTTTATTTTCTAGTATATACATGTTTCCAATATGATTTTTTGAAGAATCAATGATTTTTACAAAATGGCTCTTATTTATAAAAAAAATATATTTTAATTCTCTTGAGATTGTTTTTTCATCACTCAAGATTGATGATTCTTATACCAATTATGTTATTCCATTTTTATATTTGGATCCACAATGTATATTCATGAAATTATTTTTTATGAAATTTTCATGAAACTCATTTCCTTTACATGGGTTATTTTATGAGAAATATTTTTAAATGTTCTATGTGGAATGCATGATTTTTTAAATTTTATAATGTGACAGGTTCACCCATAATTATATAGCACCCCAACACATTGGTTAATGTGACGCATCTCTAGAGATTATGTGAAATATTCATAAAAATGATGCTATATTTATTCAATATGATGATGTTATAATTGTGAACATATGTTATAAAGGAACATGATGTTATCTTTTTTCTCAATTATGTGTGGTTTTTGATCACTAAGACATGATGTTTCATTTTTATGCATTTAAATATTGAATGTATTTATCTAAGGTGTCCTCTCATGATTACGATGATGATCCTATTTTTATGTTATGATGATGATGATTATTCTCATCCATGTTATATTGATTCATGTTATTATCAATCCTATTAATTGGATTTTAGATCACTCATTTCATTGATGTATATCCCTAGGTGAGTACTTAACTAAGGACAACACAAGGGCCACTAAGAAGCTAGAGAATAAAGAATTATATAATATTTATGATTTATTATCTAAAAGTTATGTTTGGTCCAAATTTCCCCAAGACACTAAATATTTTGATCCTGATTTTGTAACACTGTTTTATTGTTTATATTTAAAATGATATAATAGTAATGTAATAAAAGTAGGGTCGCTATATATTTCCTCTATAATAAGTTATTGTGTTAGGATAAACTCTACCAAAAATCATGACGACTCATCAGTATAGTGGATATACCACCAAACTGTTGACAAAACATGGAGGCCCATGGTCCCCTGATAGTCTAGAATATAAATATATGAAATATATATGACAAAAAAACTAAGAAACTATTATATATATGGAAAATAAAACATGTTTCATATAAAATAAATGGAGAATGTTTAGTAAATACTAAACAACAACTTAAAAGTAAATATAATGGTATTCAGACCAACTCACATACACCATTCCATATCCATGACCTCCTTAACTAGATATCCAATACCATGATCCTAGATCTATAAAATACCTATTTCTAGAAATAAAACAAGAAATCAACCCATGTACATTGGAACCCACATCATGTACATAAATTGGGGGTGATTATAATGACCCAGTTGGAATCTGCAATGCTTCAACCAAAATGAGTGTTATTGTGATCAAGTTGATGTATATGAAATACATATATAGTGTATAGTTGTGTACATGAAACATACCAACCCTGAAACATAACACACACACACACACACTAGTAGTGTCACAAACCAATCTGATATATCCCTCCACTAAACACTCAAACTAGTCAATGACAAGGCCAGAAGGGTGTTCCTAATCCCCACAGGTTGGTAACGGTGACTAGAAATCAAGGAAACACCACTTGGGAATGATTTTACCAAAAATAATAATTTAAAAAACCATTAGTGTAAAAAAACAAAAAATTTGATATGACCCATTCAAATGTCAGACATCCATGATAGTAAAAAAACAAACAATAATCTAATATCAAAATAGAAAATATAGTAAATATAAGAAATCACCAAAACCCCATATCACTTTGAAAACCCTATCTTATAAGGAAAATATACACACCTCAAATAGATTTTATTTCCCTAAAAGTAGATATAACTACCATCCATCCATAGAAAGCAGTAAAAGCCTACCCAGTTGAGGAGTTAATATAAACTGATATAAAATCTAAACTACAGACATAACTATATCCTTATGACTATAAAAGTCACTTCCTAATTAAATAATCCTATAACTCCATGTGAGAGAATAAAGATAATATAAAACCTTCAACTGAAAAATGATAGAGATATAGGTGTGAGAAAAAAATTCCTAGTAGGGATTCCAAAAGAGAATCCACGAGCTTCTTACCATTAAAGAAAGAACCATTTCAATCTAGTTTAAAAAATATATATATAATTTTTTTCCATTTTCTCGAATAATAAGTAACACAATAATTCTTACAAAAAAGAATTTAATTCATTCATTCCAAAACCATTTTCCAATGTATTATTGATCTTCCAATAATCCATTTATAAGAATGACTTAGATGACAAAGTAAGAGTCTCATTAATAAAGCGTTGAAGTAAAAATTATATCATACAGTGCTATAAAATAGAGGGAGATAAAGCATAATTTTTTATCCTTTTAAAAATTTAAATGTTACTAATAAAAGATAATTTAAAATTTATTACATTTGAAATAGGAGTGAATTAGAGAAAGAACCACGTGATATCCCTCAAGTAGAGATGTTAGTGGGGGTTTTAGGTACCTTGAATCTTAATTATAAATCATACAAGCTTCACATGCATAATCCATTGGTAGGGGCATGAACCCAAGGGCCAACATTAATAATCTATATCACCTTTTTATTCATTATTAAATAATAAAACTAATAGTGAGACCACGTCAAGGCCGTTCAGGAACACTAGATACTTCATAGACTACCCACCTAGGTACCTAGGATTCCCATGTTCCATTACCATAACTAAAATAAATTAGTTAGGCGTAGTAAAAAATCAAGTTTCAATCTTGTAACAAAGTAAATAAATCATAAAACAACACCTCACCCACCTGTACTACTAATGGAAGTCCCCTTTTTCTTATAAACATGCCAAAATTCCGATAGTGTCAAATCTAAGTACAATAAAACATACAATTACAGAATTCCATTGGAGTGAATATTACTTATAGAGAATCATTATAAAGTTCCAACCAAGACTTATATTTCTTATAAATATATATTTCACATTTTGAAAACCACTTCTTATACCATAACATTCACATTCCAAAATCATTCCTTACACTTAAACACATATGCACCTTTCAATATATATAAATACCCCTTGTTCTAATGAACATGCTCCCATCACCAACAGTTTATATATACAAATTGGGAAATTATATATGTATCTATATATGTATATATGAATAAATCACATTCAAATACATGAAGGATTATAAGTAACTTAGAGGATCTTTAGGAAAAAAAACATGGGATTGGGTTTTATGAAAAAAAATTTCAAAATAAAACAAACCTTTTCCATTTACAATTCACATGGTATAAATCATTTTAAAAACTAATTAAACATTTAAGGTTATTTACATTTAAAAAAACACTTGGAAACAAGATTTAACAATTGAAACCCATTCCTAAAGCTTTTGGAAAATATTTTAAACTAATTAAAAACCAGTTCTAAGTAACAAAAACACTTTTAATATCAAAAAAATTCATATAATAATTAAAACACACTTGAAAACCATAATGAAATCATAGTTTTAAAATTTAAGGATTGGACATAGGGTTACCTACCTCAAGTGGTGTTTTCTTCACCAATATTGGACTAAATTTACCTCAAGGAGATCTGAGGCACACTATAAAAATATAAGAAACTAAAATACCCTAAATCCATAATTAAAATTAGTTTAAATAATAATAATGGAATAAAACAAACTCAAAATCTATGTAGAACTCACAAACTTTGATGTATGATAACCAATCATGCCTTAACCGAGTCTAAGGATCCCAAAAACAAAATACAAAGAAACTGTAGGTGCATGAAAAACCAAAAAAAAAACCAAACCATGATCATACCATAGAGTTTAAAAAAAATAAAAACTAAATTAGGGGAGAATAAAAATTAATATTGAATTAGTGGAGAAGAGGAAACCTTACCCACAATGATCGCATGAAGCAATGGGTGGTGAAACAACTAAAAACAGGGGGAGGGGGAGGAGGTGGATTGAGTTTATGAGTGATAAGGGAGGGGTTCAGTGCACTATGATAGGACTATAGGGATATGAGAAAGAAATTAAACTCCATTGAGGGTTCAAAAATTTATGGTCAAAAATGGAAATACCAAAAAATTTATCCCATGAACACATCACATAGTTTTGACACATCATAGGCCAAATGATACACCAAACATGTGCTCCTCTCTGGGTCACTGGACACCCCACATGAGCAGGGCACATGATTAAGGAAACTATGCATTGGAAGTGTGGTCAAATCTATAAAATATTTAAACGCCCTTGAACGATTTTCACACTATTTTTACTAACCATGCACCAACTATGTGAATGTGTTGAAAATACTAAAATTTTAAAATTTAAAACCAGACCTGACCTAAAACTAAGAAATAAGGATAAATATAACTAAACAATTAAAAATAATAAATAAATCAGGGACGAGGGTGTGAAAATTCTACTAATTATTACACTTTCTTACCCTAAAAAGTCTAAAGAGACTCTGTTTCTCAGGACAAATATAAAGATAAACTACAAATAAACATGATACCTGAAAACTTGAAGACAGAAGAACTAACAATCACTTTCCTTTCTAAAAAGAGAACCCTCTAAAATACCAAAAGAGACTAATAGATTATCCTCAAAAATCAAATAAATATCCAAGGATATAGATAGATAGAGACCAAATAACTTTAACCATTCAACAAAATATTCAACGAAGTAGAATCATATCTCCAAACACAACCTCAAAACAAGGAACACCACGACCCCTAACATAGATATTACCAAATAAAACCAGCATGGTTTTATTGGGATCTCCATGGGAATATATCACAGGAAACATGGTCCTCAAGAACCAAATTACCATGACCATGGTCTGGTGAGGTGGGAATAAATGATTACCCCATCAAGGAAGATTGAATACCAATTTCACAATGATATCCTTCTATGGTATCCCCCACCATATTAGGTCTCCAGTCCAACATTTATCTCCCAAGACAAAATAAAACTCAGTAGTCCTAATGAGAGCCAAAATATATGAGAAATAATGCATGAAATGATGAACACCACCACTTCATAGAAAAGATTTAGAATTTCCCAAAATAAAGAAAATAAAAGAAAATATATAAATTTAGAAATCAATGTCACCGATAGAGTCATTCTAGATTGAGAGATTAGGGGGAAAATGATAATAATCAAGAAAAATAAAATAAGACTCCTAACATGCACCATCAACACCCAACCATCGTCAAAATCATTTCAAATGATTCAAGACATCTTAAACAAGGCACTAACAAAAAACATTAACACTTACTAAAAAATTACTAAAAAGGACTACCACCTGAAATGATGAAAACTGGGACCATCTGATTCGAATAAGAAGACAAGATATATCTGAAAATCCCTCAATAAACATTCCTCAATAAGATCAACATGTGCTCTAGTTTTGGGTCAATTGAGGAAAAAGTATGGCAAAAAATCAGAGCACCGAACCTTTTTGAACCCAACTGTCCTGAAAAAGCACCCTTACCATTCATCCCAACATCTGACCTAATACCTTTCCCATTCAAAGAAGTGATACCAACACTAAGTCATTAACCTCATCAAAGAATATGATCACTGGGACAATTAGTACACCATAAGGATCTATAAAATGGAAATACCCAAACAAATTCTAATTTAGAATTTTCTCAAAGATTTTAACCACCTCAAACTTTATGATATCAAACCAAAAAATGGTGACCATGGCTAATTCTCAAAACCAATATTCACCTAAAAAGATAAATAAGAAACCATAAATAATGAATATACACTCTTTATAAGAAATTCATTGGGGGATAGTCAAATAAAATAAAAAACAAATCCATCAATTCGTGCACTTTTCAATCAATATAAAATAGTCCCAAAAAGAATCATAAACTGAGACTAAACATACAACCAACTAATAATAATACATGTTTACCAAACTAACTCATTTCCTTCTAAAATCCCCAACTTATAAAATTCAACCTTGTTCACTTCAAATTATTTTCCCCAACTCCAATTTAAATGAAACCAAATGATTAAAATCGAGGTCCAATTTGGAAGAACAACATTTTTCTTAAAATTCATAAATTGGCCTCTTAAGCCATTTTCAAAACCAAATAATCTCATTAATGAACAAATTTTAAATCACCCACATTGAATAAATATTTTTCTATATCATTTTAAAAAATATATTCAACACAGAGACAAAAAACCCTTTTTCAAAACCTTCACCCATCAAAAAAGTCCCCCTTTTAACTTACAATCCAACTTTACCAACTTAAAACCAATTCAAAATAAATTCTACCATTTTTAAAATCTTACAAATTTACTTGAAAAAGACTTTAAAATAAAAAAACCATTATCAAACTTTGGTCAAAACTCAATTAACCAAAAACAAACAACGTAAAACCAACCAATAAGGGACTAGTGACCATTAATGAATAAACCACTTGGTTTTGTGGACATTGTGTCAACCACAAAACCATAACTGAGTGTAAAATAGAACCATTTACATAGGATCCATATGGATTTTTAATTTGGGTGATCTCACCATGTACCACTTACTAAAATCCAATTTCATCCCAAAAATAAACCCCAAAATCAAAATTAAAATCCCAATACACCCTAGTAATTTAGGTTTCATCACGAGTGGTGCTGATCAGGAACTGAACCATGAACCACCTACTGATCCCAAATGATTATATCCATATATACTAGAAATATTAAATAACAGGGGATAATTATGATAGAGGAAAGGTTCCTATGGAGAAAAGAACCCAACCTAGTTTGATACCATTTTTTTAAAAACAAATATGATTTATCCCTCCATCGAATGCCTGAGTTGGTCCACAGTAAGTCCCAAAGGGTTTTTCTGATTCCCACAGGCTAAAAAAGTGGTTGGGTATCAAAAAAACAACACTTGGAAATTAATTCACATAAAAAAGAATAATTAATAATAAAAGTAGTGAAAATTAAATAAAAAATCAAGCACAACCAATCTTTACATCACAAGTCCATGCTAGAGGAAAAAAACAAAAAAGTATCCTAATATCAATATTAAGAAATATAATAAATAGCTATGAGAATAGAAAAAACCCTCACTCTCAGAACCCCTTCTCTTGAATGTAAGATATGCCCCCTCTAATGGTTTTTCTTCACCCACCAATAGATATAACTACCCTTCATCTGTAGAAAGTGATAAAATCCTATGTGGTCGATGCAGTAAGTGAAACTAAAAGAATAACTAAACTATAAAAATACATTTCTCCTTAGGACTATACAATTCACCACCTGAATAAATAATCCTATCACCCATGGGTGATAATAAAAATAAACTAAAACCTATAAATGAAAAATTATAGAGATATAGGTGTGATCATAAAAATTTGTAGTAGATATTCCAAAAGAGAAACCCCTCCCTACAGTTTACCTTTAAAGAGAGAATCATTTCAAGATAGTTTTAAAATATAAATATATAAATTAATATTTTCCATTTACTTTATAAAAAGTATTAGGATAATTATTTTGAAAAAAAATTACTTGTTTGATTTCAAACACGATTTTCTAACATATTAGTGATTTTTAAATAATCTGTTACAAGAAAGAACAAGATGAAAAAGTTACAGTCTTAGTGAGAAACCATGGACATAAAAACTATATCATCAGGTGCTGAAAATAGAGGGAGACAAGGCTCGTTTTTTATCATTTTAAACATTAATAAGTAACTAATAAAATAAAATTTGAAATATAGTACCTTATAAATAGAAGTAAATGAGATAAATCAGTATTGGGAATCCAACAATATATAGGTTAGTGGGATTCTATGTAAATTACATCTTAGTGATCATGCATAAATCCTTCCCAAACATGATCCATGGGGGGGGGATGAACCAAAAAGGAAAATGGTAATAACATATATCAAATATTTATTCATTTTTGTATCAAAATACTTCTAGTTAGACCTGGATGAGGCCCTATTGACATACTAGCTGATAATCCAATCCTAACCAGCTTTGTACACATTATTCCCATGTTTCATACACATAACTGAAATATATATGGGAGGTGTAGTAGAAAAACCATGTTTAAATCATGTAAAAAATAAAACCAAGCATACAATAATACCTCACATACCTACTCTACCAATGTGAATCCCTTTTTTCTTAGAAACATACCAACATTCCACTCATATCATAACTGATCCCAATAAATATATACAATTTTTGGCTTCCATTGGTGTGCATATTACTATTATAAAATCATTAAAAGTTATAACCATGCCTTATTACTTTTATAAATCTATATAGATAATTTGAGAAACAAATTTTTATACCAAATGTTTTATATTTCCAAATGATTCAACAAACTTAAACACATATACACCTTATAATATATATAAGATCCCCTTATTACAATGTACATGTTTATATCCCCAAGAGTAAAGATGTATAAATTGGGAACTTAAATATGTGTTTATATATATATATATGAATAAGTCACATTCAAATACAATAAGAATTATAAATCACATAGTGGATCGTTAGGAAACCAAAACACACCATTGAGCTTTTATAAAAAACTAGTCAAAAGAATAAAAAGATTTTCCATTTATAATTCACATTGTATAAATCATTTTTGAAATAAATTAATCATTTTAGATGATTAACAATACAAAACACCCTTGGAAAAATGATTTAACATGAGAAACCCATGCAGAATATTTAAAGAAAATGTTAAAAACTAGTAGGAAACTATTTTTAAGAACCACAAAAACTTTACCTAGCTTAAGCACATTATATAATAATGAGAAAAAACTTTAAAAGAAACATTTTTTTAAATTAATGTATTGGACATAGGTTAGCCTACCTCAAACGATGTATCCTTTGCAAATGATGACCAAAATCTACCTAAATGAGGCACAAGTTGCACTAGAAAAATATGAGAAACCCAAAAGTCAAAAAATAAGAAATTAAATTATGAAAACCCATAAGAATAAAATAAAACCTACCCAAAATTGATGGATAATTCATCACATTTAATGAAATATACCCAATCCAACATCAACTGAGTCCAAGGAACCCCAAAAAATATAGAGAAACCATAGGCACAAGACAAACCATAAAAATCATATCACGAATAGAGACTGGGGTTTAACCAAACCCATTCAATAGTGTCTGGGAGAAGAAAAATAGATAAATGAAAGAGAGGGTGAAAGGATTACCTATGATGATCACTTAAATAAATAAGAGTAGAAATAATTGAAAATGGAGGGAGGGAGAGGTGGTTGAGCATACAGTTGAGAGATATGGTATGGGGGTGGTGTATGATGAGAGGGTTAGGGGTTAGGGGAAAGGAAATAAACAAATTTTAGTGTTTTAAAAATTTTAGGGAAAAAATGTAAATCCAAAAAACTTTAACCCACTGAACACAATGCAAGGTTTCTTCCCAAAATTGGCCAATCAATGCGCCAACTATGTTCCCCTCTCTGGGCCTCTAGACACTCTGCATTGGCCAGAAACATGGTTAATGAAATAGTGCACTGACCATGCAATCAACTTTATAAAATTAATGTATCCCCTTTTATGGTATGTTCATAGTTTCTAATAATTATTTATCAACCATTCAAATATGATAAAAATCCAAAATTTTTAAAAATTTAAAACTCAATGCGACCTGAAACTAAAAAATAATGCTAAATATAATTAAATAATAAAAAATGATATATAAACTATGGTTAGGTTGTGTAGACAATACCTACTTCAACACCATTATGTGATTTTCCTAGTACCACAACCCATAAAATAACTAATTAGGCTCCATGCTAGAATCTATATTATACCATAACTCATATACAACCTTACATAGTACTATATATGAAGTAACGTCTTTCTAGAACCTAGTAACACATATATCCCAAGGCTTGCACATATTCCTTAGGCCATGGATTTTTCAAGTACCCTGAACCATACCTGAATACTCAGGGAGGTCCATCAATTCATCTTTATACATCCCCACTAAGTATAGAGAGGTTATCAAATGAACCGACCCATCCTTGCAGGTTTTGGGGAGTCCGTCGTCACTTACAATGGCCCAACCCCACACGCTATAAGGTGGAAAAAGTCAAGCACATTGGGCCATCCCCACAAATTCTATACTGGCCACAATCAAGCACACTATCTCATCCTTATCTGTTATAGGGATGTAACACCATAAAAATTCAGTTAGAATAAAATTAATATTGATATATTTCTTAACACGAAGCACTGATATTTAATTAATTTGTGTTATACTATATAAATATTATTATTTAAATGTGACCATCATAACCTAGCCAATAAATAAGAAATTATGAGTACGAGTAACATCATTGTGAAATAAATGTATAATTATCCTACTGGATACAAAATTATTAATTATTATTAGGAATTAAGCACTCAATTTTTTATTTATGTCATTTTATTCTTCAAAAATGCATTTTCTTCAAAAAAAATCTATATTTTTTTTGCATGAAAATTATAACTAATTTCTTCAAATTATAGTGATTTTATTTTTATAAAACCAAAATAATTTTTAAGTAATAATATTAAATTTATCAAAATATGTTTTTTTCAAAAACAATTTACTTCTCACTGATTAGTGAAAATATTGAATTTTATTGAAAATTGTATTTTTATTTCAAGGATTTATATGGTAACATTTTTTCTAAATTGGTTTAAAATAACAATTTATATTATATTATGAATAATATAATTAATTTTATTTTAATAAATTTTTATTTGAATTTTGCTTAAAAACATTTTTAAACATAAAAAATAATTTTTATGAAAAAACTATTTTTTGTTGCATTTTACATTTTTATCTTAAAATATATTCTATTAAATATAGGAATTGAATATTAAAAAATGGATTCTATATTTGGAGTCATAATTTTCAAATTTTTTAAGTAGTTCCTTTTTATTTTTTGATAATATTAATAGTAATCATAGTAAATTTTTGTTTCCTTGGCAAGGGTAAAATGAGAAAAATAGGGTTAAAACGCTAGGATATGACTTTACTATTTCTATAAGAATTTATTTTATCCTTTTGGATGATTTTATTTTTGATATTTCCATACAAATCTTAAATATATAGATAATTGGTTTCATATTTATTTGAATAATACCATTATATTAATTTAGGAAAATAATAAATAAAAAATGTCATTCTCTTGACTTTAATAACTGCACACTTTTACATAATGATAAAAAAAAGATAAGTTCAATTATAAATTTTTATTTAAAATATAAACTAATGTTTTCTATCATGTTATTTTTTTTAAAATTTTATTTATTAAATAGTTACCTCAAATTATTATGCGATGCTAACAAAAATGTATTCAATTAATAGAAAAATAAAATAAATGATTTTAAAAATATAAAAAGTTAGAAAATTTGGGTTATTTTTTATGTTACATGAAATTTATATATTCAAATTATATATTAATTTTGTGGTATATGTTAATATTTTAATTCTATTACTTTATTTTTGTTTTCAAAGTAAAATTATGTTAATAGTTCTTAAAATGATATATCTAGTATTTTATCATAAAAATATATTTTTTAAATTATGTAAAAATAATAAAAATCATGAAATAGGAAAATTTGGATTATATATGATCTAAAATATCACCCATTTTCCATTTATGATATAATTTTCACCTTATAAATAAAACTATAACCCATTAATATTAAAAATTCATTACCACGAATAAGATTAGAATTGGTTAACCAAGGGATTAAACCAAAAGATAATATTTAAAAAGACACCAAAAAAACTATATACATTTTATTTTATGATTTTATTTTTACATTATCTACTTTTTAATCAAATGTTATTCTATTTAAAAGAATTTTTCTTGACAATGGATTAATTATATTTTAATCTTTTTTGTAGTTCCGAATGTCTCATTTCTGTACCTTATAGAAGGACACCCATTATCTATTTTAATTACTACCTTATGAGACATATATCTCAAAAAAAAAACTCTTCGAATTTATATTGAAAAATACTCAAACAATTTCAATAGGTTCTTGGCTTCCAAAAATACTAACTGTATCCCCCTGAAGAGGAGATCTAAAGGAAATCTACCAATGAAGAGGTAGTCGTGTTTCCCGACTCTTTGAAATTTATTTATTCTTATAATTCCTATAAATATATTATAACCATACAAAAATAATAACTCGAGTATAATAAATTTAATTATATTTTATTTTTATTATGGGAAAAGATTTTTCTACCTTTTATTCATCCAACTAAAAACACAATCATCACTCATGTGCACGTATGACTTACCGTCTCAACGTAGCGGTGTAATTCATTTTTGACAGCCACATTTCGTGGATGATTATTATGGTGGGTTTAAAGTATATATATGATATTTATTAACCACTTATTCCTATTTAATTATTATACAACATTAACCTTCTTACCTTCTAGACTATCAGAAAATGATAACGTCACTTGTGTGTAAGTGTGGATTACCTCTTCCACATAGTGATGTGATTTGTTTTACATTTCTATTTTACATGGATGGTAATAAAGATAAAATTAATGAATATGTAATATTAAAATGATATAATAATGTTAATGTTGAATTATTTACCATTATTTCATTCCATCCATCAAAAATTAAAAATAATATTCATTTGTATATACGACCGACCATCAATATGAACATTGTAATATATTTTTCTATCTGTTAATTTAATGGTTAAATTTATATATATAATTAATATATATGATATTTAAATCATTATTAACGTTATGTATATTATAGAACCCTGAAAATATTATGAGAACTAGAATTACCGAACCAAAATTCTCATGAAAAATGAAACAATTAACACACAGAAACAACAATTTAAATATGGAATTATTAATAAATGGGTGTTGAAATGTTATAATATGATCCTATATGATATTATAAGTATGTAAATTATTATATTATAGAATTATAATAACTTTAAATTTATTATATAGGAGGTTATAGAACCTTAAAAGCAAGTAGAACTTGAGGTAATGGATTTTGAGTCTCACTTTTATTTATGGGAGGTATATTGCATATTCACAACTCCATTATTTGTGTGGTGTATATACTACCCATTTGAAAAGTTATATCATGAATATAATTATATATATGATATTTAATGTTTAATTTTATGTTACAATTTCACGGTTATTGTTATTTAAAAGTTACTTAATCGTTAAGGGTTTTATCTTACAATCTCATTATTTTTCGAGATTGTTTATGATTATTTTTTAAATAATGATATATTATGATCTACCTCTCAAGAAAGTCATTAATGTTATTCTACTATAATTTTTATGGATACTACATATTTTTATTTCACTTTACTCTCTTTATCAAAACAAGATATTGAATAAATAATTTTAAGTAAACCGAATTCATTTATCTCTTCATCCAAAAAACCTTTTTTCCATATCTATGTTTTCTAAAAACGTTTTAAAGAATTTTTTTAGTATTATACTATTATTTTTTAATTTTATTTTTACCCATGATATAATTTTTAAAAACGGTTTGAAATGAATCTTCTTTATTTCATTTCTAATGAGGTACTTTTTGATTTTTTTTCCAAAAGTATAAAAGGGATGTTTTCTTTTAACTTATACAACATGAACAAAATTTCCCACCATAATGACAAAATGAGTATGATTCCTCTAAAATTTTACAATGATATTTTCAACTGAAATTTTTTCTTTAATATTTAAGAAATTTTTATATTTTAAATGAGTGATTTTAAAAAGAAAATAGTATTTTCCTTGAGAAATATTTCAGTGATATTTTAAGGAAAATATTCATTTATGATAACATCATTTGTTGTTAATTAGGATTTGTTAGGGATATGATCCAAGGATACCATGATTATTATTTCTCTAGATGGTTTATGATTATGATTATTTATGAAACTTGTTTCTTTTCCATGAGTTATTCGATGATTAATGTTTTATGATCTTGTGGAACACATATGAATGGAGTATGATTATGTGACTAGTGATACTAGAATTATATATCGCTCCAATGCATTGTGTAAATATGGATAAATCAAGAGATAAATATGTTATGTGTGAACCTAATTTTATGTTCAAAACATTATTTTTGTACCTAGTTTTCATGTCAATAAGATTAAGCATGGTCCTGAGTTTTAGGTTTATAAGATTAAGTATGGGATTGGTATTCTTGTACAGAAGTTTTTAGATAGACCTAGATTTTATGGCCATAACTTTATGCTTGGAACTAGATTTCATGTCAATAATATTATTCATGGACCTCATTTTCATGTCCATAAGTTTTTGCAGGGGCTGATTTCATCTCCTTAACTTAATGAGTGAACCATTTTCTATTTAAATATGTTCAAAATGTTTTAATATCCTATTTTTTTCATATTCTTATGTCTATATTATTCTCTAATGGATTATGTTTTATGATTAATTTATGATTCATGTCTTAAAAAACACCAAGATTTATGATATGAATCGGGATTTGGATCTATGATATGTTGGGTATTATTTTCAAATATCTTGCACATGTTCTCATACACTTATGATTGTGTCATGATTTAGTGATGAATGATATCTCACTTTAAAATACTTACTGAGAATTTGAGATCACAATATTTATGTGTCATTTTACTAGGTTATAAATAAAATTTTTAATTAGGGTATTTATATGAAGAGTACTATGTGGGAATATATTTTTGGGAGATGTTAATTATATTTCATAAAATTAAAAGATCATGTATCTAGCATAAAAAAGAACTAAACCTTTACAGTCCTTGGAAATGTATTTATTAAGAATATAAATTTAAAAATATATAATATTTATATATGAAATGACTCGGTCATTATATTTAGTATAAGAGGATAGGTTTACTCAGTATTTATAAATTAGTGTTCGTAAACTTTAGTGAAAAACATGGGGATTAGTCTAAGTATAAGATAACATCATAAGGTTTTGGTAAGGGAGATATGACGTAATTTTTATAGTAATATTTCCCTTTCTAGATAATATAATTGGACATCATTTTATCAAAGATTCATCTATGGGTAATAATCCCAAAATTATTTGGTTGAGTATATCTCATCCATCATTCAGGTGACCAATGAGTGTTCCCTTACCGCGAACCTGATTTGACACTCTTGGGGTATATGATTTGGTTAATTAAAATTTTATTTATATTGAATTATGAAGGATTTGAATAAAAATGATCATGGATAACCTTTGTTAAACCTAAGGTGTATAGATTAAAAAAAGGTGTCATGATTCAGATTTCTAATGAATTATATTTCAGGATTTCTCAATATAATTATTGTTACTGAAAATATACATTTTTTGTATTAGTTAATGGAATAAACTATGAGTAATTTTGTTAATGTTGAATTTAATGGACAATGAAATGACTTTTCTCATGATAAATTAAGTGAAATGGGAGTTAGAATATGAAATATTGTGATTATGAATAATTAGCTGTCTCATTATATTGTTAACAATCCCAACATGGCTGAGTTTTTTTGATATTCCTCATAAGAGAAAAATGGAGTTTCATGATGACTATGAAGGGAACAAGATTTAGTTACTTATATATTAAGTATGCGGGAAGAATAACTCAGGAAAAAATCTCAAATGAATGATAATATTTTTTATGTGTGGAAAAAATGGAATAAAGAAAGTATTTTTTGATAAAAAAATGAAGAGTTGAAAGGAGGGATATGAAGTTCATCCTATGATACTATTTATAGTATAATGTATTATTTGTGGGTAACATGAGAATTGTATGAGTCGATTCCCTAATCCAAGAGCTAACTCCTAGACCATGGATGGGCATATGTTATGATGATCGTTGAAGTGGAATTTTTGAAATCATTATCTATTATAATTTAAGAATTATGCTGTAGAAGAATATTTATCATTGGTATTATAGTTAAAAGTATAAATAAACATCAAAGGATTGTTCTGTATTAATTATATTTTAAATATTTTCCAAAATATATTTAATGGTATTGATTACATAGAAAAGTGATTAAGTGATAACATCATATTTTATGGAAAAACAGACAACTCAGGAAAAGATAAACCTTAATTTGTCCCCGATGTTGAGATAATATTGTTTAGTTGAGATAAATAGATGATTGGTATTGATAAAGAAAATGAGACAGTATTGATGAACTTGTAAATGATTAGTGATTTAATGAAAAAGTGGTTTATGTCATATTTTATAGAGTTTATGTTATTTTTGGATTTATGAAATATATTTGATAGACTGTGATTTTATTTGAGGAATAATTATTGTCTTAATTTTTGGAATCATATATTCTTTCATTTAGGCTTTATGGTGTTTCAGGTTATTAAAATGTTTTAAGGAAATGGAATCAAGGTATTTACATATTTTTTATGAGACATTAAGAGATAATTTATTTTTCTTGGGGATTAATGTTAAGTGGATTTTGGATATTTAGTAACCTTATTTCAAAAATTTTGGATTTTTAATTTTGTTAGACATATTTTGAAAGAGTTTTAGGTTCACTATTTATAGAATGGTTTATGTTGAATTTTAGATGTTATTGTTATGTATTTAAATATTAATATATAATTTTACTAACCATTTAGGTTTTGGTAAATATTTAGATACATGAGGTATATATTTTAATCCTTTTATCGATCTTATGATATACTAAAAGTTAATTTTAGTGTTTTAGGCATGAAAAATTCATCTTGAATATTTATTTATTGGAGTAATAGGTGAAGTGAGAATTGATTGAAGCACAACCAAAGGATGAAATTATTCTTATGAAATGAAAATAAATCAAGTTTCCATTCTTATGTTCACTATCTTGATATTAAAACAATCCCTCAACATTAGGGAAATGATCTTGGAATAAAAATGTTATACTTCTACCTTTATTTGTAATGAATTGATGGTCTTTTCACCACCAATTATTTATGGTTTTATAGTATCTATCATTCTCATTCCCATGTTCTATGTCACAATCTATTATTCCTTTTATTGCGACCCTAACCCCTTTCACATAACAACTCATGATTTTAAGCATAATTATACATCAGAGTGCAAGCTAATGGCCGCGAAGTCTAGTGTCTTTTAATACTAGGTACATAATCAAACAATTTTTTTATTATTTAAACTCCAGAATGATATTATATATTCAATTATTTTCATACATCTGCATTGGATAACTTGGGGATGACATGAACAAAGGGATGAGATAAAAGACCAGTAACAGAATAACCATGATAACAAAGCATTATCAAATAGGACAGAAGGAAAGACATGATGATATAAAAATCCATGTAACATATGGAATCATAACATATAAAAATGATATAATTTAAACATGGAATCATAGAAATGTAGAAAAAACATAAATCATGACATTAGTACGAGTCAAGACTAACCACCCATCCCGTTTCCCGTAGTAGTACGGGTCAAGGCTAACCGCCAAGACCATTGCACATAGCATCTCATGAGACATAACTTTACCCAATGAATTAGAGAGCTATATAGGAACACCCATATTAAATTTCATGATTTTTTTTTCTATATAAATAATCATACACAATCAATCTTACATAAACATAAGGGTTACCCATGGGAAGAAATGGGTACCACAGTCATGACATAAATCATAACCAATGGGAGCATCATGATAGTTCCATGAAAGAAAGGAATTAGAACATAAATGGTCATTCATAAGGTAAAATAAGAGTATATCATTTCATGTGACTTCATATATAAGTGACAACATGTATTAAATGTATTTGATAATTTTTAGCATTAAAACATTTTTGTGCGGTTTTAAGGAAAATACTATAGATATTCTAAAATAGAAAAAGGAACAATAATTTATATAAAACTAGAAGTGAACCAAGAATGTTTTCATAATAAAAAGAGTTATTTTATAAATACAATGGTGTATTAAAACAGAACATATATTTCACTTGAAATTGGGTAAAAATTTGAGAAGTTCCTTTAAAACACCTTTGCTTATCAGAAAGTACTAACGAGGAAATCTTTAAAAAAACATGCATATTCCTGAAAGAGAGTGATGAAAGGGTATTGATAAATTAATTTTTACAACTAAAAATCATTGAGAAGATTCACTTATATAGATAATATAACTTCATTTTGATATAAAGAAAGATAAGGCAATCCAAAAGAATAAAGGAGGTTTGGGTAGAATTCGTTACTGATTATCAGCATGGTATCAGGTGTATCTAAAAGGGATTGATGAGAGAGAAAATTGGTTTCTCATCACTTATAGATTATTTGGGATGTATGGGGGAGGTGAGAAATCAAACCCCATCATTAGTAATTACACATAAAATGTAATAGCATAGAGGACATTCTTGAATAAAAGTGAAATAGAGAGGATCCCTTACCTTTAGTCGGATGGTGTTCTCCTCTTGGTAACAATGACCTGAATAATAAAATTAGGTTTATTAATTAATAATTTAAAAATATATTATATATGTAAAATATTTATTATAAACTTATTAAGTTCATTTATAACTATTTTGATTGGTTATGAGGTTCAATTTCATTGTTTGGGTCTGTTTGTTTACTTGGTTTTAATGATCGGTTCACTTATATTCATGTTCGTATAAACATGTAAGATGAAAGTAGTTTTCCAGAATTGAAGTTTTATGATATAATTAAACTTCTAGTATATGAAATGGTCGAAAATTTAATTTGTTTACTTAGAGTGACGTCGAATTATTATACAAAACCTCAGTGACAACAGTTTTTGTTAATCGGTGGGTTTTGATTACAACGAAAATATTTTTCTTTATAAATTAATACCATTTTTAAAAAATAATTACAGAAAAAAACTCAGATATATTAAATATATAATAATATGGTTCAACCATAAAAAAAATAGTTTCACGACCAGAATTAAATATGATAATATAAATTGATAAACTGTTGTTCTTGAATGTGCTAAATCAACACATCTCAAACGGTGTTTTCATTTATTTCAAATAAAAGGTGGGGTAAAGAGAGATAATAATGAAATATCCCATTACAATAACAAAATTCTAGTATATTTATGGTACTGGATTTTTCATACCATTTGGATGAATAGAGGTTAGGAAAGAAAAAATAACAAAAGAACTTAAAAATGAAAGAAAAGAAAAGATGAATTTAACCTCTTGAATCAACCTTCCTTGAGAGCTTCTTAAAGGTGGAGGTTTTGGTCATTCTAGGAGAAAAAAGGCTATTGGACATTGGGGGGAGCTTGAGGAGTTATTTGGGTAGAATATTGGAATGGAAAAATTCTTGAGAGTAGTAAAGAGAAGAGGTAAGGATGGGTTCTATTTATAGTGGAGGGGAGAAGGATTTTCATAATATTATAACCATTAATTTATTATTTCTTCAAAAGACAAGAAATAATGAGTATTCTATGACCTATAATAGTAATAAATGCATGTGATTTAGAGATTTTGGTGCTTAAATCACTTATGATGCTAGGAATAGTGGATTTAAATTACAATGTATTTATACGATATATTAATGTATTTTACTATTCACCAAAATTTCAAGTATTTCAGAAAAATCCCAAAAATTCACCCTACCATTTTTAAACATGTATAATCAAAAAAAGAAATATATTTTTCAAAAATAATTTTCTAAACATGATTAATTTAATATATTATTAATATCATAATTTATTCTAAAAAAACAGTTTTAAAACATTTATTTACTTATTTTAAAATATAGGTACATCATACTTTCACATAAATCTGATTTATATACAATCATATGTAAGGTTAGTAATCATTAGGTTATGTCACTATTCATAAGGGTAACATTACTATTCATAATAGTACGTTACTATTCACCAAAAATTAAGTTGGTCATATTAGACTCCAAATAACTTACAGATCACAACCGTGTATGTCAGATTTTTGAAATTCCAAAAACTGAAGTATCAAAATAATGTTTAATGGTCACATAGCACTTAGAAGTTCATTATGTTGTGATTTTGATGTGATTATATGAAATATTTATAAGAAAGAAATTTCCATTTATAAAACATTGGGTCGTTACATTCTCCCCCCTTATGAAATTTCATACCTGAAATTTTGTTTTACATTTTAAGTCATAAATATGTAAGGGTACTTTTCCTTTATTGCCTCCTCCAGTTCCCATGTTTCCTTTTCATATTTTTGATTTCTCCATAGTTCCTTGACCAGATGAGTAGTGTTGCTGCATAGAAATTTGTCTCTATGATCCATGATCTTCACCGGCTGCTCCTCATAAGATAGATCAACCTCTGATTGTACCACCTCTAAAGTGAGTACATGTGAAGGGTATGATATGTACTTCTTTAAGAGGGATACATAAAAGAAATCATGTACTTTCAACATATCAGGTGGAAGTTCCAGTCGATATGAAATATTTCCGACTTGTTCAAGGATATCTAAGGGGACGATGTACCTGGGAATTAACTTCCCTTTCTTCCCAATCCTCATGAAATTCTTCCATGGAGAAATGTGTAGAAATACCATGTCTCCAACTTTGAACTCAATGTCTCATTGAAAATTGTCTGCATAACTCTTCTTTCGACTTTGGGATGCCTTGACATACTGCTGAATGATTTTCACCTTCTCCACAATTTATTTGACCATTTCAAGTCCTAGCAGCTTATGCTCACCAACTTCATCCCAACATTCCAGTGTCCTATATCTTTTCCCATAAAGGGCTTCATATGGTTCCATTCAGATGATCAAGTGGAAACTGTTGTTGTAGGAGAATTCAACTAGTGGAAGATGTTGGTCCCATCCTCCATTGAATTCCATAGAATATTCTCTCAACATATCTTCTAATTTCTGAACATTTTGCTAATATTGGCCATCAGTTTGAGGATGATAGGCCATACTGAAGTTCAGTTCAGTGCTTAGAGCATGTTGGAAACTTTTCCAAAACATCGAGGTGAATCTTAGATCATGATCGGATACAATATATAGTGGTAATCCATGTAGCCTTACCACATCCTTGATGTAAATCCATAAAAGTTGATCCAATGAGAAGTCCTCTCGAATTGTGATAATTTGAGTTGTCTTCATAAGACGATCCACAACGACCCATATAGCATTTTTTCCTCTGGATGTCCATGGATGTCCAGTGAAAAATTCCATGGTAATGTTCTCCCACTTCCATGTTGGTATGGGTAGTTGGTGGACCATCCCCGTAGATGTTTTCCTTTCATCCTTCACTTTCTGACATACCTGGAACATCGATTTATATTCATCAATCCCTCTTTTCATATTGTCCCACCAAACGTTTTCTCAGAGACCTCAATACATCTTTGGGATCCCTAAGTGAATAGATAAGGTCGATATATATTCTTCATTCAAAAGATCCTTCTTTAACTATGGATTGGTTGTTACTCATTATCATGACCCAAATATTATAACTCCTTCCTCATCAATCAAGAAATCGAAGGATTTCCCATTTCTGATAGCATCAAAACTTTTCTGAATTTCAATATATTTTCTTTGAGCATCCTTTATTTTCTCTATGATAGATGGTTAAGAAATCATTTGATAAAGGATTGATGATGTCCCCCCCTTAATGATTCCCATTTCTATCCTCAATAAATCTAAGAAGATCAGATCCTTTTCAATTCTCATTATTGATAAAGATGGAGGATCCTTTCTACTTAGAGAATCGTCCACCTTGTTTTCCTTACTGAGATGGTAGTGGATTGAGCAGTCATAATCTTTGATGAGCTCTATCTATATTCACTAGTGAATATTAAGATCTTTTTGTGTGAATATATATTTGAGACTCTCGTGGTTAATATATATCTCACACTTCTCCCCATAGAGATAATGCTTGCATATTTTCAATGCAAAGATCATAGCTGCCAACTCCAAATCATTCAAGGGATAGTTTTTCTCATTTATTTTTAGATTCCTTGAGGAATAGGAAAACAATTTATCATTTTTCATTAGCACACAACCTAATCCCTTCTTTGAAGAATCACTATACACCACAAAGAGTTCTCCACTTGTTGGGTGTGTGTGTACTGACACAATGTTAAGCCTCTTTTTCAACTCCTTGAAACAATCTTCACATTCCTGCGTCCAGAAAAACATTACTCCATTCCTTCTCATCTTGGTCATTGGGTTTTATAATCTTGAAAATTTCTTTACAAATAATTGATAATACCACTCTAGACCCAAAAAGCTATGGATCACCGTTACAGAAGTTGGCATGGGACACTCTTCAATTGCCTTTGTCTTGGAAGGGTCTATAGATACCCATTTTATAATGATAACATGCCCCAATAATGACACTTCCTCCATCAAGAACTCACATTTACAGTACTTTTCATACATATTCTCCCTTCATAGAGTCTTTAACAAAGTATTAAAATGCTCCTCACTTTCCCCCTAACTCTTGGAGTATATTAGAATATCAACCATAAAGACTACCAAAAATTTGTTGAGGTAATCTCTAAATACTATATTTGTTAAATCCATAAAAATTTCTGGAGAATTAGTGAGTCTGAAGGTCATCACTACGAACTCATAGTGTCTATATATCGTTCGAAAGGTAATCTTGGGAATATATTCCTTCTTCACCTTTACATGGTGATATCCAAACGGAAGGTCCACCTTAGAGAAATAACTAGCCCCACGAAGCTGATCGAACAAGTCTTCTATCCATGGAAAATGATACTTGTTCTTTATCATGATTTTATTGACCTCATGATAATCATTGAAGAGTCTCATTGATCCATCCTTATTCTTGATGAAGAGGACTAGAGCACCCCATAGTGAAGCACTAGGGCATATAAAACCCTTCTCCCGATTGTCCTATAACTGCTTCTTCAGTTCTTCTAGCACTATGGTAGCCATTCTCTAAGGTGTCTTTGATATAGGAAGAGATCCATGGATAAGTTCAATTGAGAACTCAAACTATCGGTCAGGAGAATACTAGGAAACTCTTTAGGGAATACATCAGTGTAATCGCTGAGGATGGGCATGTCTTCAAGCATGATTCTCTCCTTTATCTGAATAATTTGGGCTAGATATGATTACTCATAAGTAAAAAATATCCAAACTTGAAATGATGATTCAAAAGGAGATTCATCTTTCTCATTACACTTTTAAAGAATTAGAGGATGCTTCAGGATGTGAAGAGTGATCTCCCTTTCCCAACAGTTGATGTTGAATTTGTTTAAAGATATCCAATCCATGCCCAATATACCATCGAACTCTACTAAAGGAAGTATGATGAGTTTTTCAGGGAGTTTCAGTCCAAAAACCTTAACAAGGGATGAGTTATAAACCATGGACTCAATAATTTACACATTCACTATTCTCACATATAACTTTTCCTCCAAATTTTGAGACGGTGTTTGAATAGTTCTAATAAACTTACAAGATATGAAAGAATGCATAGAAATAGAATCATATAGTATGGTCTCTATTCTTGAATGAATAACTAGTGTACCTATAACCACATCTTTTTCTAGCTCCACCTCTACAGTAGTGATATCATAAGCCCTTCCTTGTTGACTTAGAAGTTGTTGTTGATTTTCCCCAATAACCCTTGTCTTAGGGAAATGTTTGGGATAATGCCCATGATCCTTGCAGTTGTAACACTACACCACTGGCTGAGTATTGATCTGAACCTTCATTTCTTCTACCACAATAATGGTATTTTTCATATACCTTCTACAGTTCTTGGACATATGACCAAACTTTCCAAATTTGATAAAATTCATGGTTCCCTTCAAATAGTTCCCAAGATGCTTCTTCCAACAAATTTATAAGAGGAAAATTCAAGATTCTTTCTATCATGGGATTTTTTTGAACCACCCATGTTGTTCTCCATTTACTGCTTCTTGTTACTGGGCCCACAAGACCACTGAGAGTCTCAAATCTCCATTTCAACCTTGAGGGCACAAAAGACAATATCCTCATAACTTTTGAAGTCTTGAAATTCCAATTATTTTAGTAGACTAAGATTTAGTCCGCTAAAGAAGAGATCCACCATGATTTTAGTGTTCATGATGAAGAAAAAGGTGTAACTTTCAAGCCTTGTAATGTTTGATTCATACGACCGATGGAATCATCTTCATTCTTATTGAGCCCTTGGAACTCTCTTTCCTTCTTGAGATGGATTTTTCAAGGAAAATATTTATTTAAAAACATTATCTTGAATTCCTCCTGATCCATGGAATCAATTTCATCTTGGAACATTGTATTCTTGATTAGTGTACACCACTGATTAGCTTCATCATCAGAACGATAGACCTCTAGTATGAATTTCCCTTCATCTAAGTACTAGAGGAAAGAGAATATATTTTCAATGGAGTTAATCAACTTTTATAGGAGGAGGGGATCAGAAGATCCACTAAACATGGGAGGCCTTTGTAGCATGAAGGATTCTATGGAAAAATTATATTTCCTTGGAAGAGGAGGGAGTTCCACATGATTCATTATATTATTCATAACATGAGCCAATTGAGCAAGTACTATCATGAAGTTTTGAGTACCTGCTTCCATCATATCAGGCATATCATTAAGAATGTCTTCACATTTCCTATGACATTGGTTGTTGGAACGTGTTCTTCTATTTCCCACCAAAAACTAAGAAAAATAACATACAATTAGAGGGATTTAATACTTATTTATTAAACATAAAAAGGAAAATTTTGAACATAAAAGGATAAACTTGTAGAGAATAAGTATATCCTAAATTGTGATTCCTTTGGTTTAAATCTAGGTTATCCATGATCTATTTCTTAACTTATATTTATATGGGATTTTCCATTAATAATGGTTTATACAAATCTCATTAATTTACCAAAGAATATCCCCCTAGAGTGTTAATACCAAGAGTGAAGCAATGTCTATTGTCATGTACCAGGATACCCCGAGTCAAGCCCAAAACACCTTGTCAGAGTTTTCACTCCTAGGTACATTTGTGCTAGATCCACCTCTACTTATTTTTATCTAGACATGGACATATTTTCTTAATAAATCACTTAATATATACTTACCAAAATTTTGGGATGTTTTTTATACTTCGTCTCATCCTTAAGGTTATTAATAAGGTTCTCTATTTCAAATCTCCAAAAATAACTAGACCATCCTCTAATAGAAACTATAATGACCCTAGCATTTTTCATATAACATTACAAGATTTTATGTAAAATTATACCTTAGATTGAAATCCAAGGATCGTGAAGTCTAGTGTCTTTGAAGACTAGGTACATAATCAAAAATAAAAACAACTTTTGTATTTGAATACCATAGTGAGATTCTATCTTCAATTATGCTCATACACCTGCATAGGATAACTTGGAGATAACATGAACAAATGGATGAGCTAAAATCCTTGTAAGGGAATAACCATGAGAACAAAGAATCAGAACATGGGATACAAGGCATGTCATGATGATATAAAAAGGCATGTAACATATGGAATCATATCATATAAACATGATATAATTTAAACAAGGAATCATAGAAATGTGGAAGAAACATAAAACATGACTTTAGTACGAGTCAAGGATAACCACCAATCCTGTTTCCCATATTAGTATGGGTCAAGGATAACTGCCAATCCTGTTTGTCATAGTAGTACGGGTCAAGGCTAACTGCCAATCCCATTTCCCATAGTATCATAAGCCTAGGCTAACCGCTAAGACCTTTGCACATACCATCTCATGAGACTTAACTTTACCCAATGAATTAGAGCACTATTTGGGAGAAACCATCTTACATTTCATGAATATTTTTTCTACATAAATAATAATACATAATCAATCTTCTATAAAAATAAGGGTTACCCATGTGATGAATTTGGTACCACAATGATGACATAAAGCATAACCAATGGGCATATCATGAAAGTGTCCATGAAATAAAGAAATTAGAACATAAATGGATGTTCATAAGGTAAAATAGACATATATCATGGAAAGTGATGTCAAATATAAGTGACAACATGTAGGAAATGTATTTGATAAATTTTTGCATTAAAATATATTTTTATTATTTTAAGGAAAATAGTATAGAAATTTTAAAATAGAAAAGGGGAAAATATTTTATATAAAAACAGAAGTGAACAAAGAAGGTTTTCATAATAAAAATAATGATTTTAAAAAGACAATGGTGGATAAAAATATAGGATAGAGTTTACTTGAAATTGGGTAAAATTTTGGGAAGTTCCCATAAAAGAGGATTGCTTATCGGAAAGTACTAAGGAGTGAATATTTAAAAAAAATGCATATCCATGAAAGAGAGTTATGAAAGTGACTTGATAAATGAATTTGGTACAACTACACAGAATTATAAGATGCACATAAATATATTAGATAACTACATTTTGATATAAAGAAAGATAAGGCAACCTGAAAGAACAAAGGAGGTTCGGGTAGAATTCATTACGGATTATCAGTATGGTATCAGGTGTACCTATGAGGGATTTATGAGAGATAAAAGGGGTTTCTCATCACTTATACATCATGAGGGAAATATGGGGGAGGTGAGAAATAATCCCTTACATTTAGTCCAATGGTGTTCTCCTCTTAGTACTAATGACCTGAATAATAAAATTATGTTCATTAATTAATAATTCCAAAACCTATTCTATATGTAAAATATTTATTATAACCCTTTTAAGTTCATTTATAACCATTTTGATTTGTTATGAGGTTCAATTTCATTGTTTAGGTCCATTTTATTACTTGGTTTTAATGATCACTTCACATATATTCATGTTAAGATAAACATGAAAGATGAAAGTGGTTGTAAAAAATTTAAGTTATATGATATTATTGAACATCCAGGAGATTAACTGGTTTCAAAGTTAATCTGGTTACTTATAGTGAAGTCGAATTACTATATAAATCCTTAGTGATTACTATTTTTGTTAATCTGTGGGTTTTGATTACAACAAACAAGTTTATCTTTATAACTTAATACCATTTATACAAAGGATTATAGAACCATAACTAGGATATGTTACATACACAATAATCTGGCTCAACCATAACACAAATTGTTTCATGACCATAATTTAATATGATAATTGAAATTGATAAACAGTTTTCCATGAATGTGATAAATTAACACATATCAAACTGTGTTTTTATTTATATTAAATAAAAGGTGGGGAAAGGAGACATGATAATGAAATATCCCATTAGAATAAAAAAATTATAGTACATGTATTATACTGGATTTTTCATACCATTTTGATGAGTAGAGGTTAGGAAAGAAAAGATATCAAAGGAACTTAAAAATGAAAGAAAAGAAAAGAGTAATTTTACCTCTTGAATCAACCGTCCTTGAGAGATTCTTAAGGGGAGGGGTTTTGATCTTTTTAGGAGACCAAAGGCTGTTGGACGTGCAGGAGGATCTTGAGGAGTGAGTTGGGTAGAATATTGCAAGGCACAAGGCTTGAGAGGAGTAAAGAGAAGAGGTAAGGAAGGGTGATATTTATAGTGGAGGGGAGAGGGGTTTTCATTGTATTATAATCATTAATTTATTATTTCTTCACAAGACAAGAAAATAGTGAGTATTCCATGACCTATAAAAGTAATAAAAGCATGTGATTTAATGATTTGGGTTCTTACATCACTTATGATGTCAGGAATAGTGTATTTAAATTATAATGTATTTATATAGTAAATTAATGTATTTTTCTATTCACCAAAAATTCAAGTATTTTAGAAAAATAGTAAAAATTCACTATAATAATTTTTTGACATGTATGATACAAAAGAGAAATCCAATTTTCAAAAATAATTTTCTAAATTTGATTAATTTAATATTTAATTAAAATCATAATTTATTATAAAAAATAGTTTTAAAACATTTATTTAATTATTCCAAAATATAGGTACTTCATACTTTCACTTAAATCTTATTTATATACTATCATAGGTAAGGCTTTTACTCATTAGGGTATGTAACTATTTATACAGTTAATATTACTATTCATAAGGGTATGCTACTATTCACAAAAAATTATCTTGGTTATATTAGACTCCAAATAACTTACCAATCACAATCGTGTATGTCAGAGTTTTGAAATTCAAAAAACAAACGTGTCAAAATTATGTTTAAAGGTCACATAGAACTTATTAATTCATTATTTTTTGATTTCATGTGATTATATTAAAAATTAACAAGGAAGAAATTTCTATTTATAAAACACTGGGTCGTTACACCTTGGATGATAGTTTTATACAACATGTTTATAATTTCACCCCCACCAATGTTCTCCTTATATGGGAGCACAATTATGTGTTATTTTAGGTAACCTTTATATTTTTCACTTTCATTTTTAATTAATGTTTTATTATTCCATTGTTCGATGTGGGTTTCAAAAAATGTATTTTGGAATATTAAACTTTTAATGAATAAGATAAAATTATGAAGATTAATTTTATTTAATGGAGGATAATGTAATAACCTAACAATTTAGTTAAAATAAAAAATCTTGGTAGCGTGCTTAACATGCAATAATAAGCTTTAAGAAAATTGTGTTATATTATAAAAATATTATTATTATTATTTAAATGTGCCTATTATAACCAAGCTGTTAAATTGGTGGGTATGAATATGAGTAATGAAATTGTTAAATGTATTTATAATTTAACTACTTAATATAAGATTATTGATTAATTTTTAGTAATTAAACTCTTAATTTTTTTAGTGAAGTCATTTTATGCTTCAAAAATCCTTTTTTTCAAAAATAAATTTCTTTGTTTTTTGTGCATAGAAATTACAGTAAATATTTTCCACTTTTATAAATTCTATTTTACAGAATGATGCACATTTTTCAAATAAAAAATTAAAATATTTTATAATAAATTTTTGGTATTTTTCTGAAACAATTTATTTTCCATTGAATAGTGAAAAATATAGAATTTTATTGAAAAATTGAATTTTTATTTCAAATATTTACAAAGTAACATTTATTTCAAAAATGGTTTCAAAACAAAATTATATTTATTATGTTATAAATAATACAATTATTTTTATTAGAATCAATTTTCTGTTTTAATTTGGTATGAAAACATTTTTATACTTATAAAAGGCATTTTTCAGAAAAAACCATTTTTTGTTGCGTTTTGTGTTTTTATATTAAAAAATTTATTCCAATTCCATGAATTGAATCTTTAAATATGGATCCAATATTTTTAATTTTTAGGTTCAAATTATATTAAAAAACGCATTAATTTTTGGTTAATTTTAATAGTAACCATAGTAAATTTTTGTCACATCGATAAGGTTAAACAGAGTAAAATAGTGCTAAAGCTTTGGGATAAGGTTGAAAAATTTATTTAACACTATTATCTATTCTATTTTATTAATGGGGTTATGTTATTTCCATAAAGTTATAGAATATATGTTCACTTGGTTCCATATTTCATTAAATATGACCTTAATATTAATTTTGGGAAAAAATAAATAGAAAATGTCACTCTCTTGAATTTAATATCTTTAAACTTTTTACATACTATTAAAAAGAGGATAAGTTTGAATATACATGCTTATATGAAATAAAAATTAATATTTTCTATTATTTGAGTTTATTTATAATTTTTATTGATATAAGAATTACCTTAAATCCTTACACAACACCGACAGAGTATTCATTGAATTAAAGGAAAAATAAAATAAATGATTTTAAAAATATTAACAGTAATACAGCTTGGGTGAGGTATTGTAATAAATGAATTTTATATATTACTATAATATATGATATATATTATAAAGTTTTATATTATAATTACATTATTTTCATGTTGTTTACAAAGTCAAATTATGTCAATAGTCTTTAAAAATGACTTTTATAGTATTTTATGATTCAAATATTTTATTAAATTATTTAAAAATAATAAAATTAATGAAATAGGAAAAGTATGATGATTAATGGTAAAAATATTCATCCCTTAACCATTTAGGTTATAATTACTAACAGATAGGTAAAATTATAACCATTTAATATTAAAAATATGTTACCATGGTTAAGATTTAAATTGTTTAACCAAGGGGTTAAACCAAAATATAATCATTATAATAACCCAAAAACCAATATATATTTCATTATATGATGATTTTAAATGTTATCCTATTTTATGAAAATATATATCCATTTGGTAGCATTTTTCTTGAGAATTAATTAACTATATTTTAATATTTTTGGTAATTCCAAATGTGTCTTTTCCCTCCCTTATAAAATGAAACCACTTATCTGTTTTTTACACCACCAAGAGCCATATATATTTACCCAAAACATAAAATATAAAATATAAATATACTTATTCAAGTTATATAGGTAATGTTCTTCCAAAAACACTATCCTCGAGACCCTTAAAAGGAGATCTAAATTAAGTCAACTGAAGAAGCGGTATTATTTTTTACCAACTCTTTTTAATTTTATTTTTCTTATAATACCTATAAATATATTGTTTCCATAAAAAAATAAAAAATAAATTATAAAAATTATAATTATATGTTATTATGATTATGGGATAAAATCTTTCAACCTCTTTTCCATCCTATAGAAAACAAAAACATAGCCCGTGTAAATGTACAACTTACTGTCTCCATATTGCGGTGTAATTAATTTCTCATTGCCGTATTTAATTGATGTTTATTATGGTGGTTTTAATTATTATATATGATATTTATAAAATAATTATAATTTCTAAATTATAATATCATATCTACCTTCTTACCTTCCAGTCCTTTGGAAAATTATAAGATTTCCCCTGTGTACGTGTGGACTATCACCTCCACGAAGCGAAGCGAAGCGATGTGATTTTATTTTCATTTAAATTAAACATGGATGGAAATAAGGATATATTTAATGAATACATATGGTATAAATTATATATTATGATTATTTAAGGGTTAATTATTATTTACCTTTATTTCATTCCATTCTTTTAAAAGTGAAAACAACTTTCATGTGTACATATGACCTATTGTCTACATGAACAATGTAATTCATTTTTCTATCACTAACATTTATGAATGACTCTAAATATACATATAATGAATATATATTATAATTAAATAATTCATTTTTCAATTTATAACATTTATTAATGACTCTAAATATATATATAATGAATATATATTATAATTAAATAATTATTAACATTTTTTAGATGATGTAACCTTGAAAAAATTACAAGGACCATAATTACCAAATCAAAATAATCATGAAAAACTAAATAGTTAACATCAAGAAACTACAATTTTAATAATGAATTATTAATAAATGTGTGTTGAAATTATATAATAGGATAATATATGATTTAATAATTACTTAAATTATTTTTTATATAATTATAGTAAATTTTAAATAATTATAATGGTCCTTATATCACCTTCAAAGAAATTCAAACTTGAGGCGAGGTATTTCTAGTCTCACTTTTATTTTGGGGAGACAAATGCAATATTGGCCACTCATTTATTTTGTGTGGTTTATATAAATTTTTTTACATGTTATTTCATTAATATCTGTATATTAATGATCTTTAATGTTTTATTATATGTTATAATTTCACAGGGCTTATGATTCCAAAGTTACGAAAGTGGTAAGGGTTTTGATGTTATAATATCATTCTTTATCAAGATTGTTCATGATTAAGTTTTCGATGATGAGATATTATAATATAATTCTCAAGAAACTCATGAATTTTTTTCTCCTATAGTTATTTATTGATATTACATGTTTTTCTTTCATTTAATCTACTTAATTAGTTAATATATTGTTAAAATAATTTTAAAGAAAACCGACATTATTTATTTCTTCTATCAAGAATTTTTTCCCATATGCATTTTTCCTAATTTTTTTTTCAAGAATGATAATAATATTCTCCTATTATTTTTTAGAGTCATTTTTACCCATGATTGAATTTTTAAGAAATGGTTTAAAATGAATCTTCATATCATTTTCTAAAAATAGTACTTTTTTGATTTTTTACAAAATTATGAACGAAATGTTTTATTTTTAACTTATATTGAATGAATAGAGTTTAACACTATCATGAACACTCAATGATTTAAATATCCAATTATAAGTTTCCAATGTTATTTTTAAATAAAAGTTTTGATTTAATATTTGGTAAATTTTTAGATATTAAAAAAGTGATTTAAAAATAAAGATGGAATTTTTCTCATGAAATGTTCATCATATTTTTTAAATAAATTTTTCATTTATGATAAAATATTTTATTGATATTATTGATTTAAGGGGGATATGATCCAAATATACCATACTTATTTTTTATCTACATGGATAATGATTATGATAAGTTTATGAAACCCATTTCTTTTCCATGAGTTATTCTATGATAAATGTTTTATGATCTTATGGAAAACATATAAATGGACTATGTTTATGTGATGGGTGGTCCCATAATTATAAATCCCTCAAATGAATTGGGTAAATATGGACAAATCATGAGATAAATATATTATTCATGAACTTTATATCATGTTCACAACATTATGCATGACCATGGTTTTCATGTCAATATGATTAAACAAGACTTAGTTTCCTTGACCATAATATTAAACTTGGATCCAGTTTTCATGTCCATAAGTTTATCTATGGGCCTAGAATTCGTGTCCATAATTTTTTTCATGGATTTGGATTTCATGTCCATAAGATTATACATGGACTGATTTTTCATGTACTTAAGTTTATGTGAGGGCCTGATTTTTGTTTTTAACTTAATGAGTGAACCTTTTTTTATTTATACTTGTTCAAAATGTTTTTAGATCATGTTGTTTCACATTCCTATGTCTAACCTATAATGGATCATGTTATTTGAATAATTAATGATTCATATCGAATAAACTACCAATATTTATTCCATGATATAAGATTATGATATATGATATACATGATATGGTTTTCAAATGTTAAGCTCATGTTCTCATACCATCTTGCTAATATTATGATTAAGTGATCATTGATATCTCCCTTTCATACCCTTAAAGAGTATTTAAGATTTCCATTTCTTATATTTACTTTACTACGGTTATAAATAAAGGTTTTAAGTATGGAATGTCTAATAAGAGCACCATGTGGGAAGATATTTTTAAGAGATGTTGAAGATAATTCATGAAATTAGAAGATTGTGTATATAGTATCCAAAGACACTAAATCCTTGTAGTACTTGGGCATGTATTTGTGAAATGTATTGAATATTTATCTAAAAATATGTAGTATTTTTGTATGAAATTCAATTTTCATTATAGGGGATTCCATCATAAAGTACCTTGACCCATCCCTACATACTCAGAGAGGTCCATCAAGTCACCTTGACCCACCATCACAGAGTCTAGGGATGTTATTAGACACACCAACCTATCTGCACAGGTTCTAGGGAAGTCACCATCAGGCAATCAATTAGTACACACAAGCATTAAAGGTACACATAATGTATCTAAACTCACCAATTCACTAACATTGCAGTAATCCCTATAAACCTAGTCCCATGTAAAAGAATATTCCCAGGTCTCTTATATTATTCCAACCCTATAGGAGTCCATCAAATCCATCAAGATTAACCCACCACTTTGATACCATGAAAAAATATTGTTAGTCAAAACAAAAAAAACTTGAAACATGTAGGAAGTTTTACTAATGTTGGTACACAAAATTAAATAACTAATTTACCAATATTTGTGACAAGGTTAAGGAACCCAACCAAAATTGAATCCATTTCCTTTAATTCCATAACCCCATAATCGAAGCCTAGGATTATCCAAGAATTATATCCATTATCAAGGACATTACTCACGTAGAGGACCACCATAATATAATTATAATGATTATAATTAATAAGAAAATAAAAAATACTAATTACTCAAAGATCACCTAGAGGACCAACAACCCACCCAAGGTCCATGCTAACCACAAGCATGCCACTGAGAACCAGCCTCAACAACGAACACCACCAAATTAATTAATTAACAAGTTTAAACCAAAAGCTATAGTTAGTATAATGGGTTCCAAATTCACTGATCCATGAAAAAAAGTTAGAACCATGAGAAACAAGGTGAATTACACTCTTGGAATACTGAAAAACATAATCCATGTGAAAATTCCAAATTTCCAACTCACATTGATAGAATATTATTCTCAAATTCATCTAAATCCATTTGTAAAATTACTAGGAAAATACCTTGTAATAAATGGTGACTGGTGACTTGATTTCAACCTCTCAGAACATCCTATATAACCTTCACAAAAAACACCATAAAACAAAATTATTTCACCATTATCAAAAGAAATCATCACTTCCCAAAACGATACTGATGAACAGAAATTAATTGACTGAAAGAAGGATAATAAGAGAGAGTGAAAGAGAGGAACATACCATGAATCTCCTAAAACATTCCACTAAGATCACACTGAAATCATGGGGGAAGAACAATAAAGGGAGGGGATTGATAGCTAAAAATGGCCTCTCCTCACTCATGATCATACCTTAGGTCCAAGGTATCCAAACAAAACAATGATAAGGGTTTCCCTCATTAAAAAAGAATGCAGAACACAACCAGTGATCTAGTGTCTCCACGAGCTAGCTGGTTTAGGAACACCAGCTTTCGGTGACCTCATAAGGGGTGTGAGTCTACTACCCAGCCTGTCGAATGGCCGGTTTCCTACTAGGAATCCTAGCCACCATGAACACTTCCCTGATCTTCTCTCAAGCCCCTCTAATTCATATCTGAACCTCATTACACATCCAAAAACACCTCCTATAAGTGTTCAAATTCCCAAAATTTTTCCGCAAATCCCGTTTCTTAAAACAGTCCATCCACCAAACTAAAAAATTAAATCCCCTCAAAAATTCCCATCATGTAATGAAATGGGTCATTATATCAGTAGACTTGGATTGTGAAATATAAAAAAATTAATAATATTCATTTGGATGTTGGAATATGATTCCTAGTAAATACTGTAGATCAAAATGTTAAAATTGGAGAGTATTCAACAATTTAATGTTTTAAGAGGATTTTTGTAATATTTTTGAGATTCTTTAAGAGTGATATTGAAGTACCCGAATTCGGTATACCTTTTCATACATGATATTGAATTTAAAATAATATTTTAACCAAATATATGTGTTGATTTTAAGACAAAATTCTTTAATTCGGTGATCATGATGATTTTCAGGCCTTTTCCAGCCTAAGACGCAAATCTGGATGGGTCAGAAAAAGAATTCAAATATACATGGAATGTACTTCTTACACATGCAATATACTTTTTCCTGGGACATAGATCGGTAATACAAAATACATACCCATGTTTCTAGCCAGTGATTAAACAACTTATTATTACCATGTACTCGTCGTGTTCCCCCTTCTAGAAGCGGTTAGTGGCTGAAGATTGAAATTACACACCATGTGGGTTAGTGCTACACACCGTGTACCCCCACCAACCAAGAGGCACAATGTTCAAAGTCAAGGGTGGTGCGAGAGCTCACCCACTAGTCGAAAAAAATGGCCCATGTCAGGTTAACATGAGTAAACACCATGTATTTACAAATATTATAAATATGAGGGAAGACCCTCCCAATTAGACATGGATACTCAGACCCAAAAAGGGTAAAATTACAGTTCTATCCAACGGGAGAAGAAGAAGAGAATAGAAGAAAGGATGTGATGCCGCTACCTCCCCGACGATCTAAAATCTAATGTTTTTGCAATGTTTCAATCAGATATCACAAGTCTGTTAGTCACTAGCTACACCATGTATAGCTAAATCCCCCATGTGTTAGGGATGCAGATGATTATGGGTTGTTTATTAATTGCTATATTGTGATCGTTTTATTTATATTTCACTCATAATCTCTCAAAAAATCTTTCAAAATATCATTGGAATCCACGTATCAGACATAGAATGGGTTTTCTAGGGATCTTCTGAGGAATTACGGTTAAAAACATCCATGAACATTGGGTGGAAATATCATCTCAAAAGGGGTTACAATTAAAAAAATTAGTAGAAAGCAAATTTCAGACTAAGGAATTGGTTTCTACTGATTCAAATGAAATTCACTAGACCAATGGGGTTTCATTTTATGAAAAATCCAAATATGCGAGTTATCATGAACAACACAACCTCATAAGAAAATTGATTAATTAATTATCCTAAAAATCCACAACCTCGACGCATTCTTCCAATTCATCATCAAAATAAAATTTTTGTGTTTTTATTTATCTTTAAAGTAATATTTCAATAAATTGAACATTTAAATACTTTATCACTAAAACAAAAAACATTGACTCTAAATTTTAGTAAACATCACTTAATTAATTAAAAACCAGAAAACCAAAATATAGTAACTTCATCTCCCTATGGATCGATCCCAGACATGCACTATAATAATGTTAAGTTTATTTATTTCAACTTGGATTGTTGAAAATAACACTTCAGCAGAAACAATACAAAATTATAGTTCCATTTATAAAGTTTTTAAAGTTAAAAGTGTTTTTATTAATCAATTTGTATTTATTTAAGTGAAATTAAAAACCAAAAATTCTAAAAAATTTGTTCCTAATATCATTTATGTTTTTAATTTTTTTCTTACTCTTTCATGCATTATGTGATGTTTAATGTTCTGTAGAGAATTATAGGTTCATGAGCAGCCGAATTACCTGTTCCTAGAGCGTTGAGTCATTAGAAGTCCATCCGCTTGATCCAGATATCGAATGAATGATCCTAAAGAGAAGTCGAACACTTATGGGTGATCGAAACCAAAACACACCCATGGAAAACATGAAATAAGGAGACTTGGATTCTTTCTAAGCCATTTGAAAACAATTCATACATGAGGATAACGAAAACCAAAAACAGGCTAATGAGGATGGGAGGAACCAACTTACACCAGTAAACATCATGGAGTTTATACCACGGAATCATCAATGACAACCAGATCCATTTGTTCCAGGATATGAATCACAACAACACTAGAAGTACCCACCCAAATGGTTTTCATACCTTCATCTAGGCCAGGGTCCTTACTTTGCTCATGATTAGCAATTTTTCCCCCACCTCATCAAGAACAGCTGACCCCGTGTCATACCCTTATAGAGTACGATCTTCCTTCCATCCATGGAGTTGATATGATTATTGTTAGACCACCAGTGCATGAACAAAATTTTCAGTTCAATATGACCATCATATATCACATCCAAAACATGGTGCAATTTGGAGGATTACCAAGTGAAGACCCCAACACTCATCTCTCCAATTTTCTGGAGATATCTGACACGTTCTACTACCATGGGGTGACTGAGGACACTGTTCACCTTCACTTATTCCCCTTCTCATTAAGGGATAAAGAGAAGGACTATATTAAAGGACTAAAAAACATTATATCCTCACCTAGAAGGCATTTTCTTATGAATTTCAGTCAATGTATTTTACACCCTCCAAGGCAGTGACGTTGTGGAATGAAATTCAAAATTTTCAGCAACATGATTCAGAATCTCTGTATGAATCTTGGGATCAATTTAAAGAAATGAAAAAGAAGTTCCCTCTTCATGGACATATATTATGGATTAAAGTCCAATGTTTATATGGTAAACTCACAAAAAACACCAAATCCATGGTAGATGCAGCTGCAGGAGGAACGATGATGAAGAAATCCCTAGAGGAAATCTTCAACTTTCTCGAAGATATGTCAGCAAATAGCCTCCAATGGAACTCGAAGTGGGGTACTCAAAATAGGGGCATGCATCAAATTAATTCCACTATGATTATTTCTACCCAAATTCATGTTATTTCCAAGTAGATCAATGCATTGAATCTGAAAAAAGCATCTCATGTTCAAATGACAAATGACCCAGCATGAAGCGAATGTGGTGGCAACCACGCCATGGGTGATTTCCCGAGGACAAGTTTCGGTCCTTCAAAAAGAGAGGTCATCTATGTATCTCAAAACAGAGGTCCAAACATGTTACCTCAATACCAAAACCCGAAATGTCAAGATAACTCAAATATGGGTTGGGGGAAACAATAAAAAAATTCTCAACCCTACCCCAACCGGTTATGGTCTACAGAAATACCAGAATCTACATCCCAGATAATAGAAGTAGGGATCCTTCCAACAAAAAGGGTATAAAAATAATTTTATGGAGAAACAACCAAGTTATCCACAACCTCAATCGGCTGCACTCCAACCTCATCAATAACCCCCATCAAAGTTTGAAGAAATGATGTAAAAAATCCTAACAACTGCTGAAAAAATATTTCAAAATCAGGAAGAATCTATTCGGAACCATGAGAATCAGATTAGGAAACATTCCAATCTACTCTTTTCAAATAAAACTTGGTACACTACCAGGTAACACTAAGAAGAAGCCACTATAGGAGCCCAATGCTGTCATTTTATGAAGAGGGAAGGAGCTACCCCAGAAAAACTGAAAATCATGGTGAGTCAAAAAATCCATCTCACTCTACATCTAATTAAGTTAAAGACGCCAAAGTTGAGGAGTCCCCCTAAAGACAAGAACTATCAAATGAAAATGAGGCCATATATAGTAAAGGAAAATAAGTGGTAAAACCCTTTGAACCCCCTTACCATTTCCTGTACGAATGAAGCAAAGGAAGCTGAATCTGCAGTTTGGGAAATTCATGGAGGTGTTCTGGAAACTTTATATCAACATTTGTTTTTTTGAGGAATTTAATCAAATTCCTATGTTAATTTCATGAAATATATCTTCTCAAATAAGATTAATATGAAGTATTTGGGAATAATTCCTCTCACTAAGGAATGTTTGGTAGTTTTTTAACACTCTCTTCCTCCAAAGATCCAAGATCTAGGTATTTTTACAATTCCTTGCACAATTGGGTCTTGTGAGTTTGGTAAAGCACTTTTTGATTTGGGGGATAGTTTCAATATTATGACATATGAAGTCTTTAAGAATACGGGTTTAATGATTTACAACTTACGCGAGTGGAACTACAACTCGCATATTGATACATTAAATTTCTTAAAGGGCTACTTGAGGATGTGATCGTAAAAGTGGGAAGGTTGATTCTGCCTGATGATTTTAACATCCTTGACATGGAGGAAGATCAAGAGGCACCTCCCATTCTGGAAATACCCTTACTGGATATTGGGAAAGCATTGATTTATGTGTAGCAAGGCAAATTGATCATTAGAGTGGGAGATGAAGAGGTATCTTATAACATCCTCAAAGTAGTTAAACAAGTATCACTGATGAAACACGAGGACTGTTCTGCATTGATTACTATGAAAAATCACTTGGGCCACAGGGAATTTGACATGGAATGATGTTCTATCACTAATGAACCATTCATCAATTAAATCCATCCTGCTTATGAACTAGAAGAGTTTCCATTAATCATAGGCATGGGCAGTCATTATTGGAAACATGCAATTGTTCTATATTTTCTTGAGCGGGCCACAATAAAACTAATTGTGCCCTCATTTCTGAAATCTCCACAACATGAACTCAAACCTATTCCTCCATAAAACTTGGGTAGCATGATACTCAGTCAAGGTCGATCCAATGACAAAAAATAAAGGCACTTTCTAAGAGGCAACCCAGAGACTACACGCCATGTATCACTTTTTCACACGGTGTGTACTTTACTTTTTAATGTATATTTTAATAGAAATAGTAGTATAAGTATATGTTGATTAATTTAATAAATAGGGACGATTTTTGTGCCGATGTAAAGGTCACTAGAATGTATCAAATAAGAAAAAATGACCATTTGGTGTCTCGCTCCCGAGTCCGCCGCTCTCCCGGTCAACCCTAGGGTTTCGTCGATTCGGGATTCCGATGTTCTTCCCAGATATCTTCCAACTTGTTTGGGATGTCTGGTTTTGATCTGGACTGGTTGGCCGCTATGCTCTCTTTCACTATCAGTGTCCAAAAGAAATAGATCCCTCCAGCGATTCGGCCACATGGTATCTCCTTTATCGAACCCATTCGAGGAGTGGATTCATCTAATGCCTCGGCTGCAGGTACTCCCCTATGTAAAAAGCTTGATGATGGAAAATATGTGGTGGAAGCCGACCCCGAAGCGCTTCAACAGTGCTCGCTGAAGTGAAAGTTCTCAATAATGGGTCACATCTCCTACCACAAAGGTGACAAACCATGGTCCAATCCGGAGCTCAAAGCTAGAATCGCTCACATTTGGGGATTCACTGATTGGAATCTAGTTACCATCAGTAAGGGATACTTCCATTCGCTGTTAAAATCACAGGAAGCACTGGATCAAGTTTGGAGGACTGAAAAACTACAACTGAAACCTGGGGTTATTTTCATCTCAGATTGGGACTACAACTTCAATCCCTACACTTCAATAAATACGATGGTTCAGATCTGGGTGAGGCTTCACGGGATTAGCTGGTACTTTTGGCATCCCAAAATCCTCAATGATATCGCATCGTGCATAGGTACTACACTTAAAATTGATCAACACACCTTGAACGCTGATATTGGTCTCTATGCAAGGGTTATGGTTGAGGTTGATATCTCAGAAAAAGTCCTGGAAGTAATTGCCTTTACAGCGAATGACTTCAAAACTGAGATTAGAGTTGAGACCGAGCGTAGGCCACTTTATTGTGAGTTCTGTAAGACCATTGGGAATTCCATTCGAAAATTCCAGGTGGTTCAAATCTAGGTAGTTAAAAATCAGGCGGCCCAGCCCATCGATGATGGGTGGACGCAGGTCAATCACAAGAAGAAAAACAAGACTTTGGCTCTGGCTCCTCCTGATGCTCCCAAAAAGCGTGCAGATGTCTGTGTCAAGAAAGGTAATCACTCGGGTGAGAGATCGGGAGTTACCTGGGCAGATCAAGTCGATGCAGAGGAAGATGATGAAGCTGAGCTTTCTCTCCTCGAAGATTCACAGAAAATGGTGCTGAATGAACCCCTACACCCCCTTGAAGGTCAACACTGCTTCGCCAGCGCAGGGGCATGAGATACCTATAGTGACAGTACTCGACAAAACCCCTTAGGATACTCCACTGGACAACTCCTCTTGTGTTGTGCCAGAGGCTGCAATGTCCAGGGCAGTGGTTTATGATGCTGGAACCTCCATGAACACACTGCCAGAAACTGCTATTGAGGATGGCACAATGGTTACAAAGTCAAAGTCTATTCCTCCTGCTAATAGTACCTCCACGCCCAAACTCGAGGCTACTTCTCATGGTTCTATCTCCCTAGAAGCACCAGATTCTGGTATTCTTATTTCTTCTAAGAATTCAGAATCTCATTACGCATCCTTGTGCACTAATTTTTCTGATCATACCGATAAGGATGCCTCTTTTAACTTGACAGAGGCAGTAGACATGCAGGCCTCCACTGTCTTGCCTATTATTCCTCAGTCAAGTGATTCTCTTGAAAAAAGGAACACTATCATGCTGAATGTCAATGTTTCTATGTTCCCCTCAAAATAAAATGAATGTGATATTTCAAATTCTACTAACCATGTGCTTGATTACGCAATGAGCAAACAGGTTTTGAAGACTACTCCATCCCCTAGGAGATCGAAGAGGAAAAAAGGCTCGAGTGGATCCAAGAAGAAAAACAGGAGCAATGGCTCCAATCACATGTGTTAATGGATGTCATATTTTGGAATTGTCAAGGTATTTATAACTCTGGCACACTTTCTATTCTCAAAAGATCCATTTTGACTCACAAACCTAAGCTTTTTGCTCTTGCTGAACCTAAATTTAATTTCTCTCTAAAATTTATGCTCCTAGCTGCCTCTGGTGATATGTTTTTAGGTGCTTGCACTAACAATAATATGGTGAAATCCCGTTGGATATTCTACCATTCTTCTCTGAAAGATGTTAAAATCCACAATCTTACTGATCAAATGTTTACTTGTGATTTTGTTTTGGATAATCTCCATATGTACTGAACTTTTGTTTATGCTAAGAACCGCTACCATGATCGCAAACCTCTTTGGGCTGACCTCTTTCACTTAGCTGGTACCTTTTCTTCTCCCTGGTTAGTGCTTGGAGATTTTAATGCCATTCTTTCTCCCTATGAAAAAATTGGACCCTCTAATTCTCAAAACTCTTCTAGGGAGTTTAGATCCACTATTGAGGACTTTAATCTGGTTGAGGTTAATCTCAATGGTTCCAAGTATACTTGGTATAGGAGACATTATAATAGGATGGTTGCCATTAATCTTGATAGGGACCTTGTGAATCTTACTGCTCTTGATGCCTAGGACACTTTCTCTAGCATCACCTTAAATAGACTCTACTCTGAACATCATCCTATTTTGGTTAGCCTACACTCTAAACATGTCAAGTCGAGTATTCCCTTCAAATTCAACAACGCCTGGTCTAGTGATTTAGAGTGCTCTAGGATTATTCAAGATTGCTGGAACTCGATGAACCATCACTCAGATGCCTTTGCTTGTATCAGGAAGCTAAAGCACCTTAAACTCTGTCTCAAGGGATGGTGTAAGGATAAATTGAAGCAAGTTGATAAGGACATATCCACTCTTGAGACTGATCTCAACCAATTACAAATTTCTACCACCCATTCGGATTTCTCAACTGACCCTCAGCAGGAGGTTAATATTTCAATAAAACTCAATTCCTTGCTTACTCTCAGGGATAACATTCGTAAACAAGTCTTCAAAAACTAAATGTATCTCTGATGGTGATCACAACACAAAATTTTTCAACGCTCTCTAAAGGTTCAGAAAGGTCTGTCGGCCACTCTCCTTCCTAAAATACAATGACACCCTTCTTGACTCTGAGGCCTCCATTACAAATCATGTGGTTTCATACTTTGAGAATATATTTAATGGGGATTGTATTAACAAGGACCTCCTTCCTGTGGTCATCCCTTCTCTAGTATGGGAGGAAGACAATGATTTTATCCTAGGCATCCCTCTTGATCATGAGATCAAAGACACTGTTTTTAGCCTCAACCCTGACAGTGCGCTAAGACCTGACAGTTTCAACAATGGTTTCTTTCAGCTTTATTGGGATGTTATTCATATAGATGTTTGTAAACTTATAAGGAGATTCTTCTCTAATGGTCTCATTCCCCATGTTATTAATTCTCAATTCCTTACCTTAATACCTAAGGTGCACAATGCCTCAGAAATTCACATGTTTCAACCTATTGATCTCATCAACTCTATTTACAAAATTATCACAAATCTCTTAGCCAATAGACACTCCACCTTCTGTAATAAAATTGTTTCTTGGAATCAATTTTTCTTCATCAAGGGTTGGTCCATTCAGGACTGCAACTTCCTTTCTTCAAAATACACTAATTCCCTCAAAAAAAACTCCAGAGGAGGTAACATTTCTATTAAATATGACATTTGGAAAGCCTTTGACACTATTGACTGGGGTTTCATTTTCAAGGTCCTTTGAGCTTTTTTATTCAATGAAATATTTATTAGAAGGCTCAATTCTTTATTCAACTCCGATTTTATCTCTATCCTCATTATCGACTCTCCTAAGGGTTTATTTAAATGTTCAAAAGGGTTTCGACAAGGTGATCCTCTCCCTGCCATTATTTTTTCCATTGCGGAGGATTACCTTAGTCGTCTCCTCACCTCTTTGGTGCATTCAAACAAGCTTAAGCTAATACATGCCGCCATAAACCTCAATGTCCCGACCCATATCCTTTATGAGGATGACATTATCCTCTTCCTTAATGGTGACAAACACAACATCACTAATCTCCAAGCTACCCTATCTCATTATGAGGAGATCTCAGGTCAATTCATCAATTGGAGAAAATCTTTTATTTTCTTTGGTAAATCTTTCCCTATCTCTAGAAAAAGTCATATCATTGAGAGTCTTGGGATTAAAGAAGGTTCTTTTCCTTTTACTTATATGGGTGTCCCTGTCTTTTGGGGTCGTCCTCGATCCTCTTATTTTAACGAGATTTTTGATCAAATTATTAACTAGCTTTCGACTTGGAAAGGAAAATCCATGTCTATGGATGGAAGAATTTTCATGTTTAAGGATTATATTGTCTCTAAAATGGTTTATTCGTTGATGATTTATAGATGGACTATTAGTCTCCTTAAGAAAATTAATACCTATATTAAGAACTTTTTCTGGACGGGGAGCATTCTGGATAGGAAGCTTGTCACTGTCCCCTGGTCCACCTGCTGTAAACCTATCGAGAGGGGAGGGATTGGAATAAAAAATCTCACATTCTTTAACGTATCCCTCCAATCCAAACTCACTTGGAACTTAATTAACAGTAAATCTGACTCCATTTCCTTCCTCCAAAATCACCTCCTGGATAAGCTCAAATCCCGTAACTTGAGTTATGTTAGATCTTACCTCTGTCCGTCCATTAGAAATTCATTTATCAATATTATTCACAATTCTAGATGGATGGTTACTTCTAACTCAACTTTGAAATTATGGCTTGACAACTGGGTTGGCGTACCTCTCAATTCGATGAATTCTTCAAACGCTGCTCCCGATTCTATCAACTCCACCATAATGGAAGTTATTCATTCCCACCTCTTAGAGCTCCCTTATCATATCAAGAATGTAGTTGAGGGATACACCTTCTCAAATGATGAGGATAGTCTTATCTGGGATCCAGCTCACAATGGGATCCTGGACTCCAAATCCTATTACAAGAATTGTTTCTCCTCCCCAGAACACAACTTCTATTGGTTGAAACCTTTTGATAAACTCTAGATTAAGCCTTCTAGGCTTAATCTGGCCTGGAAAATTGTGCACAAGCGACTCCCCACGGAGGCTTGCCTTCAATCTTTTGGTGTTCAACTCAGCTCTAGATGTCCCCTATGTCATCAGCATAGAGAAGACATCAATCATTTATTATTGTCTTGCACCACGACATCTGCTCTTTGGAATTTTGTTACTGACATGTTTTATTGCAGAAGGCTAAATGCTGATTCTATATGCCCTTTACTCAAAAACTGTGTGGAGATGGATCTCTTGCCGTAGATTAAAAACCTATTCCTTTCTACCATTTCAGATCTCTTCCACATTTTGTGATATGATAGGAATGATATTATCCACAATGGTGTCTCACTTAATCTTAATGCAAGTCGATCGAGAATTCTAATTGCTATCAGGGACACATCTACTCTTCAAAAAGCCACATGTGCTAACTCGGTTGGTGACTTTGACATTCTTTGCCAGCTCGGTATTAAAGGAATATAATGTCAACCGAAGCGCCTCTTTGAAGTGTTCTGGTAGGATCCGATCCCTGACTGGATAAAGATTAACGTAGATGGTGCCTCGAAAGGAAACCCTGGTCCTGATGGCTATGGATCCATCTTTAGAGATTATCTTGGTCAGTTTCTTGGCTGCTTTTTTGCTGGCTGTGGTTCTGTCTCTGCCCTGGAAGCAGAAATGTTGACAGCAATTCATGCAGTCAACTTTGTCAAGTCAGAAGGTTGGGACAAAATTCGGATTGAAAGTAACCCCACCACCATTATCCAAGCCATTAGGAATAGTGTGGTTCACCTTTATTTGTCTCCTACCGCTCGATGGAATAATTTCCTAAGCTTACTCCAGGAGATCAGGTACATTGCCATCCATAACTATAGAGAAGATAACAAGGTGGCTGATGGGCTTGCTAACAAATGAATCAACCAGGCCATTACGTGGAGTGATACATTTTTGGTTGATATCCATCCGTTTTATGAAAAGTATTGTAATAAAATTTCCTTCTTTAGAATTTTGTAATCTTCATTTCCTTTATTTATAATAATTTGTGTCTTGGTCTTTGACCAAGACATTGCCTTTTTAAAAAAAAAACTAGAATGTATCAGATCTTTCACCAGTTCGAATAACTCCATCCCTACGTTCGGTATAGGGCTCATCCTTTTTAACCTGTGTTTAATTAAATGGCGTGTGAGGTACATTTAAAAATATATTTTTTTCTATATAAAAGAAAAACCATGATGGGGATGGATCAGTTAGCTAGGGTCATAAACCTGTTCCAAAATACCCAAGCTTGAATCCTGAAAACCAAACTATTTCCATCATTTTTTATATTAATAAAACCACTCGGCATGCATATAAATATATGTCATTTGCGCCATGTTTTCGATGATAATTTAAATAGTTTTTTAAATAAGAAAATACATGCAGGTGAAGTTGACAGATTGGTAGAGTCTCGACTCTAGATTCAAAAGACCCATGTTTGAACTTGTATAATATCCCTGTTTCATCCCTTTTATTCAAATTAAAAGCATACGCCAAGCGTTTTCTCCGTCCTGCGTATAAGTGTACCTCTATTTTAAATATTAAAATTAACTAAAAATGGGAAGCCCTATAACCTTTTATCTAGTGGTTGAGGTCTTGCATCTGGAAAGGATGACCGCTGGTTCAAATCATGCCCTAAGAACCGAACCAGAGGTTGTTGATATCGTTTTCAGATTTTAGAACACACGACTTTTATTTCTCTAATACACAACGTGTATAAGTTTAATTTTGTTGGTAAATATTTATTTTTTAAATTTTTTGTAAATTATTATATAATTATATATATATATATATATATATATATTGCTAAAAAATCAACTCATACATGATAGGTACTCTTTAATACAGACCGTGTTGTTCGGGTACAATGGCCGGGACTCTTCTTGGCCTTAGTCTGTGTCGCATGACCTCCCCCCTCCCCATTTTTTCCCTCCAGAATCCACCCCACCTTCCTCTAACTGATCCAACTATTCTGTGTGATTTTGTTCCTTATTTCTTTTTTATTTTGATCCACACTCCAGGTATTCCATTCTTCACCCTTTATTTCAATATTTCATAGGTGCTTAGGGTGATTTTGAATTAGGTGACCATTCAGGTCTCCCGTGTAGTACACAGGGTGCGTGAAGAACACAAGCTGTGTACATCTTGTACATGGACAAACATGAACCTTTTCTTATTTTCAAATACACATGGAATGCATGATTCATACATGCCATGTCTTATGCTTTACCCTTTCATTATGGACCTGGCTGTGTCCTGTGGCACACGATCCCTTCCCAAGATGAGCCACATGACATGTATGTTCAGTACATTCCATGTCCTCTATTCATGTTGGAGGAATATGTGTGGCCAGCATACATTCCTTGAAAAACCATGTTTAGACACATAGTGTGTACCCATTCCACACTACGTGTACTATTTCCTTTACCATGCCAAAGTCAAGCCATGTCTGGCCACTTACACGGACACTACTCCATGTTAGAACCCATGACATGTATACCATATTACACGCCATGTACCGGTTTTTACCTGGCCACATTCCCTCTCGATGTGACTATACAGAGTACACAGACTCTTACACTAATCATTATACACACTATGTACCCTAGATCTAAATGTTGTGTTCAAATTTATTTATTTTTCTCATATTTTATTTCTTTATTCTTTTCATTTCTTTTCTTTTCTTTCACATATGACAGGTGACAATCCAATGACTGGGAAGTGACCCACTTCTGTTGTTGAGGGAAAGAATCCCCCTCACCATCAAATTCATCTTATATATTCTGAGAAGCCAACATTAGACTTCCCGGTTTTCCAGCCCCCGGTGTTGGCCGCTCTGCCTCCTCTTATGATGATGCATCCCTCCATAACATCCGTCGATCTGATTGATTCTGTGGATCCCTCCCTGCCCCTGTTGCTTCCAATATGGATGCTCCCACACCTTCCCAAATTGTCAAGAGCTCCAGTTCTTCCATTCCCTCTTCGTACTCCCTCCCTTCAGTGTTGGGAACAACTTCAATGAACCGACCTGATACTAGTCCGGTATCCAATGCTCCCCCTCCTACTAGCATAGCTAGCCCTTATACCCTAGTACCAGTGGATCCACCCCCGCCAGTCCCACCAGTTCCCTTCCCTTAACAGCATCCATGCATGATCTTTCCTGAGGGTCATCCTATGGTATACATATTGCGACGATTCTTAGGCTACACTATCCAGTTGATCGTCCACTTTCTAGAAGTCAATGTTCTCTAGTACCTTGGAATCTGGGTGGATATTCAAGATATACTTGGATTTACACATCTCCTCGAGACACTCTAGGACAGAACTAATACTAAAATAGATTTATTTTTGGAGTTCCTTATGACCTTCAAGTTTGATGGGTTAGCCTACCAACAGACGCCCAATGATACCGCTAACCCTATTCACTTTTAGCTAGGCGGCTTCCCTTTTTCCCTTACTAGGGAAGATTTTAGCTGATGGTGCTCTTTATACCCTCATCCTACCACCCCATCTCCTTTCTCCAGCAATATCCTCCCTGAGCGCTCGGACTTCATTGCAATGTGGTGGGATATTTCTGGGCCTGACCAGAGGTTCACCCCCACATCACAGAAGTGCACATTCATCATTTTTTCTCCCCTATGTTTCCTTCACTTTTTCTTTAGTTCCATTATTTTTCCTTTTCATGAGAATATGAGAGTCTTTTCTAGACACAGAATATAAATTCTCACTTGTATTATCTGACATGATTACCCTGAACTCCCTTGTCTCGCTGCTTCTTACTTCGACTCTATGAACCATGATCATCAGAGCAATCTGAATGAAGGTTTTTATGCCACTCAATTGGAACACCATCTGTGATTTTTTGATCCCTATATCCCAAATGAAACATTAGGATCACCTAAGCATCTCAACTTACTCATGCTCATCCGCATGCAGATGGTTGAGAGTTGGGGTGATGGCTATGTGCTTGTGCAGGATTCATCAACTCCGACGGGGGCGAAGGATGACCCGGTTTCTCCCTCTAATATTACTGATCCCAACCTACCTCATCCACCCACAAATGTTCCTTCACCAACCCAAACCCTTCTTCCAACCATCCTTTTTCTTCCATTATCCACTCTTATTCTATGCCATTCACCTCTCCACCCCCCTGCACCCTCAGGTGATATCCCTACCACCCTCTGCCTAGCTGAGATGGATCGATGTCCATACCTTCTTTAGGTCCACCATGCTGCCATCGCTCCAACGTAGACACATATAGAGTTTGTTTTCTACTTATCCACCAGCAATTGGGCCTTTCACTACTAGAGACGTCACCTGCACCAGTCCCTCAATTCCCTCCTCAGCCTTCCGTAGCACCAAACACACTGACAACTCTATCCACATATTCAGTTCTACTCTCTACTGCTGGCCTAGCTGCTAAATCTCCTACTATCCCACCCAAGGTACCTACTATGCCTACCACTCAGGGTGCTGATCTAGTGCCTCCATTTTCCATTGCGGCTGCTTCTCCTTTGGCTGATTCCACTATTACAGATGACGCCTCTTCTGAGGAGACCCTATGACTGGTTATTGGTACATTTATTTCCATAATATATATCTTATTTGTGATATTCTTGGGATGTGATGATTTATGTATCTGGTGAATTCTTTTTTCCATTCCCTCGACAATCACATGTACTCTAAAGTGACTTGGAAATCTATTTTTTGACTACTTCCATATTTTTCAATTCACCACAAGGGGAGTAAATTTTTTGTGTTTCTTTTTCCTTTTTTACTTTCTCATTACTTCTTTCACTACTTCCCCTCATTATTTCCCCACATTCTCTACTATTCACTGGTATTGCACTTAGGGGACCATGTTCTGTGTTAAATGTGGGGGAGGGTCTCTGATTCACTAGTCTTTTACTTGAATTGATATAGGAGATCTTATTAATAGTTGAAATATTTTAAACTGTGGAAATTTTTTGATTAATTATAATTATAAATAATAATGACATAAAAGGTAATTTTAAAAGTTACATTATTATTTCAAATTTCAAAGTATTTTTAAATGATTGATGATATACTTTGATTCTATATTTAAAGTATTTGACCTTTATATTTATTAGACTGACCATTTGTACTCATGTCATGACATGATTGACCTTCTAGTTTTACTCATTCTTGAGAGGTATTATAATCCTTTTTGATATATTCTTTCTTATACCATCTTTCTTGATATATTCATGGGATATTCATAACTACCAGAACTTGCTAGTTTTTCTCTTTAAAAAATGAATATTCTTGAATCACATTTAAATTATTAAGGTAATTGATTGATTTTCAGCCCCTTTGACCTTGAGACCTACCCTAAATGTAATCTTTGTAATCCTTTAGAAACCATGAACTCCCTTGATAGGAAGCTACATTAAAAGCCTATTTTTCATTCCCACCCTAATTATTTTATAACATTGCATGATTATTAATTTGAGAATTAGAGATGAATATTTGTCCATTAATAGTATATTTTGGTGGGAGACTATGCATTTAAGTGTGGGGGAGATTACCACTTTATCACTCAGGTAGAAGGGTTCCAAAACCACTGTTTATTGTATTTTTAGTGGTCCCTATTGTTAAAAAAATATATTTAAAAATGAAAGAAAGTGGGAATCGATTCATTCATTACATATTATTGATGGGTTATGAACCCATGTTGGTAAGGGAATATCACGGTAATGATACCCTTTGAGAGATCGTGATTGGGGGTGCATTTTCATTAAGATTTATTTTTAATATCATGCATAATTGTTTAATAATTCAGCCTCCTTTTCAAGCCTATGTGATTATTTTTCATCATTACCTACCAACCTTTTGCTGTAGAAAAATTTGATCTATTTTTAAATACCTCATGATTTTTGTGATTTGACTTCTGAGGTGGAGAATGAGAACACTTGAAAGATTATGGATAAATTTCATGTACTTATGATTGAGCATAACACTGATTAAATAATCTTGAGTGAAGAGTGTGATCCTTTTTGGTGAGGTAGATCATCAAGTGGAATTTTTATTTATGAAAAGTTAAATAATGTGGATGAAAGAGGATTCAAATTTTTAATTGAATTGTATATGAGGCATGATTAGAATATCATTGGAATTGAAATGTGTTTTGTACATTTTAAAATCCCCTTCTATAGAAATAGTATTTACAATTATAATTAGTTGAATGATTTACTTTTTAGTGTATACATTCTATTGATTGGATGTTTATATTTTTCTTGAGGGAAAGAAAATGACTAAGTGTTGGGAAGTTGGATGTACCCGAATTGTGTATACCTTTTCATACATGCTATTGAATATAAAATCATGTCTTCACTAGATATATGTGTTTATTTCAAGATAAAATGATATAATTCAGTGATCATGATGATTTTCAGGTCTTTTCCAGCCTAAGACACAAAATGGGAAGGGTCAGAACAAAAATTAAAATTTACACGTTGTGTACTTCTTACAAACACCGTGTTATTTTTCCATGGACACAGATCGACAGGACCAAATACATGCCCATGTTTCCTGACAGAGATTACACTCCATGTTATTACCATTTACACATCATGTTCTTCCTTCCAGAAGACGTTAGTGGATGAAGATTGAAATTACAAACCAATTGGGGAAGCTCTACATGTCGTGTACCCCCACTTACCAGGCTGGGCCATGTTTAAAGTTAAGGGTGGCATGTGAGCTCACCCACCAGTAGAGAAAAATGGCCCAAGTCAAGTTGAATTGACTACATTCCATATACTCTTGAGTACACACCGTGTATTTACAAACATTATTAGTTGGAGGTAATGCCATCCTAATTCGACATGGATACTCAGACACCAAAATGGGACAATTCTAGTGCTGCCCAGAAGGAGAAGGATAGAATATAAGAAAGGAGGTGTTACAGCTAACTCAATAAGGATCTTCAATCAACATTTTTTACGATGTTTTACTCAGGTATCACAAGTTTGTTATTCCCTAGCTACCCCATGTGTAGATAAATACACTAGGTGTCGGGGTTATGGATGTTTATGGGTTGTTGTTTATCAATTACAATATTGTAATCATGTTATTTATATTTCTCTCATAATCCCACAAAAACTCTATATAAATATCACTAGAATCCCCTTATCAGACTAAGAACAATATTTCTAGGGATCTTATGAGGAATAATAATTAAAAACAACCATGTCTGTTGGGTGGACCTATCATCTCAAAATGGGTTACAATTAAGAAAATTAATAGAAACCAAATTACGGACCAAGGAATTGGTTTATACCAATTCAAACAAAAGTCACCAGACCAAGGGGGTTCTATTATATGAAAAACCTAAATATGCGAGTTATCATGAATTACATAACCTTATAATCAAATTGATTAATTATTTGTCTTAAAAATACACAACCCTGATGCATTCTTCCCATTCATCAGCAGAATCAAATTTTGTGGTTTCTTTGTCTTTAGAGTAATTTATCAAGAAATTGATATTTTGATTTCTCTACCATTGGAATATAAAAAATCAACTCTAAATTTCCATAAACTTCACTTAATTAATTAAAAAAGAGAAAAAAATAGTAACTTCTTCTCCCTATGGATCGATCCCATACTTGCACTTTACTACTGTTAACTTTAGGTATTTTAATTTGGATTTTCAAAAGTAACACTTCAGCTAAAACAATACCAGATACCTTCAATCTCCCAATGCTAATGATATTTCATGGTCACATAATTATTTTCAAGAAAATATATTTTTATAAAATGTTGGATTTTTAGGTTATATGAATTAGAAGTGAAAACATTATCATACAAAATGGTCCATACAATATTTAAGATGTTCTAGATCTACAATTAGTATTCTTTAAGTAATGGATAATTTTGATCTTCTTATATGAAATTTATATTTTCCTATAGAAAATAAATAGTGAAATTATTGTGTTTGAGTGATGTCAATTAATTTTTAAACTCACTCAATGTATTACTCCTTGTAATAATTATGTTATTGAAGTAAAATAATATGATATTGGATATTATTAAGAGTATAATATATATATAAAGTTGTATAACATTTTGTAATTTACTCATGACCCATGTAATTTACAATGAAGAAAGAGGAATATATAAAATATGTGAAGCGTTTGTTTAGAGTTTTAAATCCATTATTTGAAATTATAATAGTACCTTTATATTTTTATAGGACATATATATTAGATGATATAATTACTACATATATTATCATTCATAGTATGATAATCATGGATGAATGTGACCTAAATTATCTAATTATAGATGTGGTGAAAGCCTCGACTCCAATGGTTGAGATTTTTGTAGATAATGTTTTTTATTTCAATAATTAGTTAGTATATATATGAGGATTTGAGGGATCCATGATCCAACAATATATTTGTTTTCATAAGTAAAATACTTATAATTTAATTTTATTCTATGGATTTTTTTGTTTCACAAGTATTCTATGTAAAAAATTGTTTATATTACGTTGAATGTTTAGATTACATTAAACTAAATAGATAATGAGTTTGAATCATATACTATTTAAAAGCCAATGTGTTATGAATTGGAGGTTAAGGTTTTAATATCAACCCAATATTATTGGTGTTACAATCCTTTATAAATGGAATCCAGTAGTTTGAATTTTATTTTGTTATTTTATTACTGTATTAACATAGAACAACATATTAAAATATTGTTTTTGTAGTTTTTTTTACATTACATATATGAAGAATCATTGATGAGATTTGATAAATCAGAAGTCAAATAAGGAATTTTAAGAATCACTTGGAAGAGGATACATTAGGATCCAATTTAATTTTAAGAGTTTTTATAATACCACGTTAAGTCAATGAAAGTAACATTGTAGTTTTAGAGGCTGAGATAAGGATTTTTAAACAAAATAACAGAGTAAGAAGTGTTAATATCAGATATAATTCACACAATCATAATATAGATAAGTTAACATACTATATGTTGATAAAAATTCAATCTTAAGGAGTGGGATAAGACTACACTATCACTTTAATGTACCATGGATAATTATCATGATAAAATGTTATTAATCCAATTGAATATAAATTTAACCAATGTTGAAGTTCCTAGGAGTGTATAGAATGCTTGGGGGGGAGTCATTGGTGATCTCTTAGAATTTATTTTCTCTTAAATTAACCCATGAAGTTTTTTAAATTTTCAATCTTTTCAACATTATAACTCAACATAACTAAAATTTAAAGACAAATAAATAATGAAAGGAACATAAGTTTTTATGATTTTTAGTCCAAATTTGGGTACCTAGTCCTTACCATGTTTAATTCCATTGATATATAGATATCCACTATATAATAGAGAGAATAAAAATGATACATATCTTGTCAATATACTTATATCTCTTAATATAAATTTATACTGGTTACCACCACATTAAAAATTTACTTATACTTTAGATCCAATGCAATATTAAAACATTCAAAGTTTCTCACTAAAAATAATATCGGACAATTTTCTATCGGGTACCAATCAGTCCATTAAACCTATGTTTCATATTCCTAAGTCATTTACATGTCTATTTGGTACCTTTGTTTGATGATGCTATGTCTTATGCACCATTTTTTAGTAAACCTCTCTCAAATGAAATTTTTTTGGATGTACCGTTTTCTGATTCACCTTTGTCTGGTATTCTATGCTTGGAACTTCTCTTATTCAATCAAATGATTTCTTATTCAGTAACTAATGCTATAAAAAATCATCAATTTCACTCCCCAGAAGCAGCAATACATCTCAAATCTCAATGAACCTATACCACTTTGTATTAGAATTAATTCTCTGAAAATTAGTGAGGAAGGACATGCTCTAAATTTTAATTTCCCACTGAACTCATATTTCATTTGACTAACTTTAGAGAAATTAAAAATTCATTGTCAACATTATTTATATGATAGTAATCAAATATTTATGTCAACTAATTTATTCAAACCTTCACCAAATATAATGTTGATTTATGAGTGTTGAAAGAAAAAATCAACACTGTCACATTGTTTAGAGTATATAAAAATGAAATTAGATCTGTCTGATATATCATAATAGATTAGCTATCCAGTTCCTTCATAAGAACTTGTCTAATAAATGTAAAAAATTATTTATCTGATCTTGTTTTTCTGATTAGCTCGATATAGCAATTTCATGATTTCTTAATCTAATAATATTAATAATAATTCATCCTTTTGGTAACACCCCATATAGTGAAACCTTTTCTATATCCCCTCAATTTGGTGGCATTTTTATTATAAACTCATTCTTGGAGATTACAAACATGAGGGATTATCTATATAATTAAATTGTATTTATCAATTTTTTAATCTATACTAGTTCCCTCTAACTGATAGACACATAAAATTCCATCATGTAAGATCATAGTTTTCTCCATTTGAAGGACATATAATTTATTTATTTAGTGATCTTTTTATTTTTTTCCAATAGAAATGGATTTATCTGTCTAGGAAAATCACCTACTTTCCTATGTATGATCTTCATTTTTCCAATTTTTTTTTATTTTCTAGACTTTTTTAATGAATTATATAAATCTTCACTATATTTGGTTGAATTTATATTTTTTTCATCTAGTTGAACTTTATACATGTCAATCCAGTGAACTTAAGAGATTTATTCTTTTGAAGGAGTTACAAAGTTTATTTCATATCTTCTCGTGTCTATTCACAACTTTAGAGATCATCCTTTACATAGAATCAACCCCATGACTACATAACTTAGAGCTTTTTATAGTTTTCAAATTCATTATTTTATAACTTGGACTTTTTTAAAATCGTATCTATCCATAAAATTCATGATAGAAAATTATCTCAAACCTTGAGAACCTTTTAGTAATAATGATTTTGGAAACTATAAGGATTAAAAAATCATGTTCTTAATTTTTTATGTGACATAACTCAAAGTGTTTCTGATAATCATCAAGTCACATTTACCTGAAAAACAAAAACATAAAAAATATTTTTTGAAAAAAATACAAAAAACATTACAAAATTGTCCCAAATGATATTCAATATACCCATTTTTATTTTTTAGAAACGTTATCAACAACTCTTTTATGAAATTTCATCAAACCATAGACCATTTTATAGAGAGTTTCCCAACACCAGACTACTAGATTAAGCGATGTTTTAAAAGGAATTACATCACTCGATGAAAAGGCATTTTGTACCATGATATTGATAATGTAACACCCCGATCTTCCATGATACGCTTCTCATTCAATAATGTAATAGCTTGCATTGTACTCAACATTGAGTTTTAACACACTGCAACTAATCAAAGTAGCCGTTATGAATAGTAATAACCACGTTTTAAATTTATAGAAATTTTATATTTCAAAATGGACTTCATTTTTTTATTCCTAATATTGAAATTATCCTATGTTGAATTTTTTGTAATTTTATGAGAACTTCAAAATTTTTATGAATAGTGAAAAATACTTAAAACAACTTTTTTAATCAAAATAATTTATAGTGATAAGTTATACTATTGAGTGGTTTTAAAGTATAATTAGAATATATTTTTACCATTTTATCCAATGGTGGTCATTAGAATTAATTTCACTTTGAAATTGGACGTAAACAATTGTCAATCTTTTGATATAAATTGTTTCTTAAAAACACGCTATTTTTTGTGACAGCGGGAATTAATTATAAAACTAATTAATGCAAATTATATGTTTGGAATTTCATAAAATATACATCATTTTTGAATTCAGAATATCAATTATAGCTTGGGGTGAAATTTTGGCATTGTTCTGAAAAACTTCAATTTTTTATGAATAGTGAAACCACTAAGTGGTAGTTAAATAACTGATTTTTCGTTTAAATAAAATATTACCACTTCTGTGATTTGATTTTCAAAAATCCGACATACATGGTTTTCATTACGAAGTAAAATGTTGTTCAATGAGATTAAAATAATTTTTTCGTGAATAGTAACTTTTAAGTTCTTAATCGCGATTAAAGGCAATTAGTGTAGTTTAAGGTAAAAATAACGTTTTAATAATATGATATGAGCTTGAAACTTGTCCTACTCCTATTGGATGAGTCATGGCCGACCAAGACAATCCATGGGTAAACTTGGGGACTCCATGGAGCCACTTTAGTTGGAAAATGACATAAATACCTTTTATTTAATGTTAAAGTAAAAAATGACATAAACATGAAATGTTTTACTAAAACAATTTTTAAGTGGGGTTACACAAGTCCATATTTTGACTATAAATATTCATTAGAAAGCTAAAAAGATTTCCTACATCATAGTATTTTTTTTTTAATTTTTAGAAATTAAATAAATTAAATTATTTATGACATCATGATGATTCAGCAATGACCTCATTATTTAACGATTTAAATAAAATGGAAAGATAATGTAAAATCCAAAGCGTACACTTGTCAAAAACCTATTGGATGAGTAGATTTCGAACCCTTATCATCTTATCCTCGAATTATATAAGTGTGGGACCTCTAAAATCCGAAACACATTTTATAATAAAGTGACTTTTCTTTACTTTCCAAGAGTGCCCCTCCTCTCCACTTATAAAAGGCTCCCACCTCTCCCACCTCATTTACACTTTCAAGCCATTTGGCTCGGCCAAACTCTGCCCAAATACTCTCCCAACTTCACCTATTACTCCTAGAAGCCTCACTTTGTGCAAAACTCTTCCCAAGGAAGCCTTTGGCTCAAATCAAAAAGAGTTACCCGATTTTGAGGAGGTTAAAGAACGGTTGAGTCAAGTCAGACACGAGGTAAGGGAATTTCTTAACCCAATTTCTATTCTTTGGGTTAATCTCCTAATTTAAAATTATGTCATGATATTATTATGTCCTATCTTGTATTTTTACATTATTTATGTGTACTTATAGTGAATACACATTATAGATGTACTTTATTTAAAAAAATGATCTTTTTAAGAACTTCGTCTCAATCCCCTTTCATTGAGGCATATTTGGTTTTATACACAACTTTCTTTTATACGGTGTATAAACCCCTTTGACTTTTACGTTTATTCCAATGGAATATTTTTTTATACGAAGCGTTTTTCTAAATGACAAAAGGGAATGTTTTTCTTTCCGTACTTATGCGGCGACAACGACTTCTCCGCCGCCGTGACCATTATTTGAGTTTCAGCTTCCTCTACAAGCCATCATTTTTTTAATGAAAAATAAATACAAAGTTTTAAATTTATTTTATTTTGGTATTGAAAATGGTTTTGAAAGAGTTTTTATTATATCAATTTGTTGTATTGATATCTTGTGATTGAAATGTGGAAATGTTATGTTTCCCTTATGCATGTTTTATGTGATACGATTATGTTATGGTTTATGATATGTTTAAACCTATTCATATGAGGAATGTATTGGACTTAATATGTGACGGGTGGAGCCCGCTATAGCTCCTCGATGCATCGGTAGTTCTCATGAGACAACTAGACGTGGAATTGGCCGAGACCCTTTCCAAATTTGATTTATGGTTTTGGCCGAGGCCTTAATCATTTTAGACGTCTTGGCCAAGGCCTTGACAAAATGTTTCAGAATGTCTGGCATTATACATTCCCTCATTATGAAAGTGGTTATTGATATTTCACGTGATTATTCGACCAGTAGAATATCCATGTGAAGAAGTGAATGGCATTATCTCATTTTACTTTTGCCATATTATGTTGATGTTCAAGTTTGAAAGGCTTTTGTTTTAGTTATACATTGCCTTAAATTTTTATGTTTATTTATGAAAGCTTCCGCAATATTGTTATCCTTACAGAGCATTTGAGCTCACCCCTTTCAATGTTTTAATATTTTCCAGGATGTGAAGAAGTATTTTATGAATGACCTGCAGGTATTGTGAGAAGAGGATATGAGTGTGGACTATGGAGACTTTGTTATTTTAGTTTTTCACTTTATGATGTAATGTAACGTTTACGAATGTATCTAGTGTTTCCAAGGCTACTAAACTAATCGGTCTTTCGAGACTTGATCTTTTGTGATCATGCCAATGTTACGAAGTAATGCACCGACTCTGGGTAGCTGGGGTTGGGGCATTACAGTTGGTATCAGAGGCAGTCTAATACTAACCTTGGAAGCTAGATTTAGATAAACTCTGATTAGAGCACATAGCCCGAAGATAGACTTTAAGGATTAGTATAGAAGAACTTCCTATAATTTTGGTATTATAGAGATTTTGTGAGTTTTCCGAGCAATACGTCCCTGTCTGGATACGAGAAAGTAGAGGCGGCTCTGGCACAGATGTACCTAGGGGTAAAACCCGAAAACACCGCTTTGAGATAGACTCGAACGGGAACTGGTGCACGAAAATGGGCCTTACTGCACTCTTGGTTACGACACTCCCGGGGGATATGCTTTGGATAATTCTTATTTTCTTTATAAACCACTATGAACGGTTATGAGTATATACTTCCTCAAAGAAAACATTTTTTTGGATTATATCCATAAATAGTTCAATTTATGTTAAGTATCTTACAAGTATGGAATTATGTATTTTGATTTATAAACTAATATAGTTTATGCCATTGTTTAGAAATGGCGCCTAGTGGAAGGAATGGAAACCGTATCAATGCACGCACTCCGTGTAGGGATTTCCCTCCGGATAAAGATAATTATTTTGGATCTGGAGATACAACTGGTGCTGATCAACTTATTACCATACTGGGACAACTCACTCAGGTTATGAATAATAACCTTACTCGTATGGAGCACCCTGATCTGCAACGTGGAGGATCAATGTTAGACCGCTTCATGAGGCAATAACCACCAAAATTTAATGGGGGTATAAATCCGTCAATAGCTGAGCAATGGATAAACTCCTTAGAGAAAATATTCCACGCCTTGGGGAGTAGCGAAAGGGAGAAGGTTATCATGGCAGTTTACCGCCTCACTGGAGATGCCGATCAATGGTGGTCATTGATTCAATATACAAAGGAAGATGATGACGTATCGAATATGGAATGGAGGGAGTTCAAAGAGCTTTTCTTAGAAAAATACATTCCTCGTGACCATCAAGAAGATATGGAAAGGCAATTTCTGAGTCTGAGGAAGAAGGAGGATGAGGATGTTGCAAAGTATGAGGCTAACTTTACAAGGTTAGCGAGGCATGCTGTCGATTATATACGTAACCCAAGGAGTAAGATTGATCATTTCTTTGATGGGTTAAAACCATTTCTCCGTCAAGCTTTAGTATCAAAATCCTTCTCATCATACGAAGATATTGTCTCGTGTGCTATCAAGACAGAAAAGGAATTCCCTAAGTCTTATGACAACAAAGTAAAGAAAGAGAAGAAGAGAACGGTGGAACAAGAGACAGATAAAGGGAAAAAGGGAAAGAAGGATTTTACATTATGTGATAATTGTGGGAAGAATCACCCTGGTACTTGTCTAAAAGGAATGGGAGTTTGTTATAAATGTGGGGAAAAGGTCACCAGGCGCGTGATTGCAAGGGAAAGAAAGAGGCTATCAATGTTGAATTCTACAATTGTAGGGAAATGGGGAATTATGCAAATGAATTCCCTAAGCGTCAGGGAAACTTACCTCAGAAAAGGCCAAGGGATCAAGGGAAATCTTATGCTGTTACTACAGTTGAAGCAAAATAATTAATGTATTGGTGCCTTTGGACTCATGGATTATATTCTGGTTATTAGAATAATGTGATATATATATATATAAGGATTGTACTGCAGTACTTGTTGATTTCAGTAAGGTTTTAATATGATGAAGGTAATTATATTTTTAGTATGTGACAATAAGAGAAACTTTACTTTGTTTGGGGAATCTGATAAATTGATTTTGGAATTAAGAGACCTTTTAGAGAAAGTCTGGACAGAGGTATTTTGGATAACTATAAAGGTTGGAGTTGATCTTTGGATAGTATTGTTTAAGGTTAAAAATTTATGAAGATTATTTTTTAATATTGTAATACTATAGTTTTAGGAAAAGGACAACCTGCAGGGTGGGGCATAACCCGTCGCGTCGGACAAAGCTGCAGGAATCGAACCCACAATCATAGTGCGACAGGCCTTTATTTCCTACCACTAGCCTACAGGAAGTCCCTGGTTATTACAAAATAATTTTACTAATCTAAATGGTATGTGTTAACATTTGGAACCTTATACAATTAGGATAAGTATAATATTTTTGAGTTCTATTATCTTTTTGAGTGAAAGATGAGTTGAAGGTTGAAACTCTAATTGTCAAGCATAAATATATATATACTTATCTCTTATTCAATGAATAAATTAATTCTTAAACTTTAGTAAAGGGATATTAAAACAAAAAAATGTGTTATCCTAATACCTTATGTCTTGTTGAACTGATGATATTTTAAGTCAACATAGATTGAAGTCTTTGAGGCCCTCAATTTGACAGTTGATTGTGATTGATGACCTCAATCACTCCCTACAAATATTTACATTTTTCCTCCAATTATATGTCTTTAATTTCCACCAATGTTCTCCTAATCGAGATCATAATTGGGTGGTGACTTTTTCATTTCCCTTTCCCTCTTATTAAGGCTAAATTTTATTAATCTTATTTCCGATGTGAGTTTTCCACAAAGGTATTTTCTCTTTTCAACCTTTTATTTACAAAGAAAAATTTCAAATTGCGAGGATGCAATTTATTGAAGGAGGGGAGAATGTAACACCCCGAGCTTCCATGATACGCTTCTCATTCAATAATGTAATAGCTTGCATTGTACGCAACATCGAGTTCTAACACACTACAACTAATCAAAGTAGCCGTTATGAATAGTAATAACCACTTTTTAAATTTATAGAAATTTTATATTTCAAAATGGACTTATTTTTGTATTCCTAATATTGAAATTATCCCATGTTGAAATTTTTTTAATTTTCTGAGAACTTCAAAATTTTTATGAATAGTGAAAAATACTTAAAACAACTTTTTTAATCAAAATAATTTATAGTGATAAGTTATACTATTGAGTGGTTTTAAAGTATAATTAGAATATATTTTTTCCATTTTATCTAATGGTGGTCATTAGAATTAATTTCACTTTGAAATTGGACATAAACAATTGTCAATCTTTTGATATAAATTGTTTCTTAAAAACACGCTATTTGTTGTGACAGCGGGAATTAATTATAAAATTAATTAATGCGAATTATATGTTTGGAATTTCATAAAATAGAAATCATTTTTGAATTCGTAATATCAATTATAGCTTAGGGTGAAATTTTGGCATTGTTCTGAAAAACCTCAATTTTTAATGAATAGTGAAACCACTAAGTGGTAGTTAAATAACTGATTTTTCGTTTAAATGAAATATTACCACTTCTGTGATTTGATTTTCAAAAATCCGACATACATGGTTTTCGTTAAGAAGTAAAATGTGGTTCAATGAGATTACAATAATTTTTTTTGTGAATAGTAACTTTTAAGTTCTTAATCGCGATTAGAGGTAATTAGTGTAGTTTAAGGTAAAAATAATGTTTTAATAATATGATATGAGCTTGACACTTGTCCTACTCCTATTGGATGAGTCATGGACGACCAAGACAATCCATGGTTCAACTTGGGGACCCCATGGAGCCACTTTAGTTGGAAAATGACATAAATACTTTTTATTTAATGTTAAAGTAAAAAATGACACAAACATGAAATGTTTTACTAAAACAATTTTTAGGTGGGGTTACACAAGTCCAAATTTTGACTATAAATATTCATTATAAATCTAAAAAGATTTCCAACATCATAGTATTTGTTTAATAATTTTTAGACATTAAATAAATTAAATTATTTATGACATCATGATGATGCAGCGATGACCTCATTATTTAACGATTTAAATAAAATGGAAAGATAATGTAAAATCCAAAGCGTACACTTGTCGAAAACCTATTGGATGAGTAGATTTCGTACCCTTATCATCTAATACTAGAATTATATAAGTGTGGGACCTCTAAAATCCGAAACACATTTTATAATAAAGTGACTTTTCTTTACTTTCCAAGAGTGCCCCTCCTCTCCACTTATAAAAGGCCCCCACCTATCCCACCTCATTTACACTTTCAAGCCATTTGGCTCGTCCAAACACTGCCCAAATACTCTCCCAACTTCCCCCTCTTACTCCTAGAAGCCTAAATTTGGGAAGAACTCTTTCCAAGAAAGCCTTTGGCTCAAATCAAAAAGAGTTACCCGATTTTGAGAAGGTTAAAGAACGGTTGAGTAAAGTCCGACACGAGGTAAGGGAATTTCTTAACCCAATTTCTATTCTTTGGGTTAATATCCTACTTTCAAATTATGTCATGATATTATTATGTCCTATCTTGTATTTTTACATTATTTATGTGTACTTATATTGAATACACATTATAGATGTACTTTATTTAAAAAAAATGATCTTTTTAAGGACTTCGTCTCAATCCCCTTTCATTGAGGCATATTTGGTTTTATACACAACTATCTTTTATACGGTGTATAAACCCCTTTGACTTTTACATTTATTCAAAAGGAATATTTTTTTATATGAAGCGTTTTGCTAAACGACAAAAGGGAATGTTTTTCTTTCCGTAATTATGTGGCGACAACGACTTCTCCGCCGCCGTGACCATTATTTGAGTTTCGGCTTCCTCTACAAGCCATCATTTTTTTAATGAAAAATAAATACAAAGTTTTAACTTTATTTTATTTTGGTATTGAAAATGGTTTTGAAAGCATTTTTATTATATCAATGTGTTGTATTGATATCTTGTGATTGAAATGTGGAAATGTTATGTTTCCTTTATGCATGTTTTATGTGACAAGATTATGTTATGGTTTATGATATGTTTAAACCTATTCATATGAGGAATGTATTGGACTTAATAAGTGACGGGTGGAGCCCGCTATAGCTCCTCGATGCATCGGTAGGTCTCATGAGACAACTAGACGTGGAATTGGCCGAGGCCCTTTCCCAATTTGATTTATGGTTTTGGCCGAGGCCTTAATCATTTTAGACGTCTTGGCCGAGGCCCTGACAAAATGTTTCAGAAAGTCTGGCATTATACATTCCCTCATTATGAAATTGGTTATTGATATTTCACGTGATTATTCGACCAGTAGAATATCCATGTGAAGAAGTGAATGGAATTATCTCATTTTACTTTTTCAATATTATGTTGATGTTCAAGTTTGAAAGGCTTTTGTTTTAGTTATACATTGCCTTAAATTTTTATGTTTATTTATGAAAGCTTCTGCAATATTGTTATCCTTACTGAGCATCTGAGCTCACCCCTTTCAATGTTTTAATATTTTCCAGGATGTGAAGAAGTATTTTATGAATGACCTGCATGGATTGTGAGAAGAGGATATGAGTGTGGACTATAGAGACTTTGTTATTGTAGTTTTTCACTTTATGATGTAATGTAACGTTTACGAATGTATCTAGTGTTTCCAAGGCTACTAAACTAATCGGTCTTTAGAGACATGATCTTTCGTGATCATGCCAATGTTACGATGTAATGCACCGACTCTGGGTAGCTGGGGTCGGGGCGTTACAGATAACCACCAAATTGATCCCCTTAACTTACCAAATTATAAATTTCAAAACATTTACTCTAATATCTTTGACAACACTAGATTTAAATTCATAAAATATTGTTTATAATGTTGTACTTCTTCTACCCATTTGACAATAAAATCCAAATACATGTGGAGGATTACATATGATCTTTATTAATTTAGTTGTGGAGGATGAACATGTAGTTTCAATATCAATTCCTCAAATATTTCCTTTGGCATAACTTCAGTAAAAATGTCAGAAATTTGATATTTCATTGAAATATACTCAAGAATTACATATACTGTAGAAAGTTTTTATTTGATTAAATGATATTTAATATCAATATAATTTTATCTGGAATATTTTAAAATATTTTTAGTGAGATTAATAACTCTATGATTGTCACAAATAATCTTGAATGGGTTTCAATATTCACCCCAAATATTCTAGATGATCATTTATCGACATCATATGAAAATGTGATTGGGTAGAAAAAACATATTCTACCTCCAAAGTACTCAAAGTAACATAATTTTGTTTCTTACTGTTCCATATCACACACCATTATCCCAAGAAAAAAATTCCTCCTAATGTTTATTTTTGATCATTACAATTTTCTTCCCAATAAATTTATATGAAACCAAGAAATGTTAGATCATTACTCTTCTTATACAACAGGTCATAAATGTTTATCACTTTAACATAAATAAGGATTATTTCTGATGCCAACACGTGTGATTCCTTTGAATCACTCTAAAATCTCACACATAAAGTTAAATAATATACAATGTAAAATCTTAAAGTATTAATATTTAGTAAACTTATGATCAACTTCCATAAGTCCTTCTAATTCTCACATTATCCAGCTTCATGTTTACTAATCTTCATGCCAATAGAAATCAGTGTAGGAACCTCCAAATTTTACATGGAAAAATTTTATAATAACTCCGTATCATAATTTTCTTATGATAGGAATATGTTTCTTAATTTATATTGAAAATTTAATTCATGAATAAATTTTTTCACTCTGATCATTGAAATATCAAAATTTATCTTCATTTTTTCTGCAAATGCTTCACATGATTTATCCTTGGAAGCATTAGAAAAAATATAGTTAATGTAAATAATGACTATTAGGGTATGTGTTATCTTCACTTATATATATATTTTTCTATTAATGTTTTTTAAAAAAAAATTCCATCTGCTATAGGAAAACATTAAGCATTGAATACTATACACGAGGGCCTATTTTAATCCATACAAGGTTTTCTTCAGTTTACATACCATGGTTCCATAATTTTCATGTATGAACCCACTAGGTTTCCTAATATATAATTATTTTTTATTTTCTTCATTCATTAATGCTGAATTAACATCCATATGATAGACTTTGTAATTTTTATGAGTAGAAACAACCCAAAAAATTATGATAGTTTCATGTCTTACAATGAGGGAAAACGTTTCATCAAAATAAATACCTTTCACATGAAAATAAATATTGTAAACATGTCATGTTTATTTAATGACATTTATCACCATTTATTGAGTTTATTTCAAAACATCCCTTTTGTTTCTATAATATTATTTACTTTTGGTTAAAGAATATGATCTCAGATATCTTTTTCACAATTTTTTCCAACTCTTAATTCATTGAATTAAACCATTATTTAAGTTCAACATCTTCTAAAATGGTTTGTGGTTACAGTTGTGAGATAAGTGATGTTTTATTCTTTGATATAAATTTTTACCTAGTCTGAATTGGAGTGTTCTGATCTCTGATAATGTTATCATATTTAACCTATTTTTGAATGTTTTGAATTTTTGTGGTTTTATTCTGGTCTTACTGTAATTATCATTAGACTGATTAGAATCAACATGTATAAGATTAGGGTGAAATTCATTTTGCATCTCATTAACTTATTTATAAGTCGTAATTATAGCTTTCACTACACCATCCATACCATATTCAATAACTTTTTTTATAGTGGCTTAATTTTTAAGAAGTTTTCATTAATGGAATCAACAAACTTATGTAGTCATTTATTCTATCAATTGTAACTTTTACCATTGGATGAATATCCCATGAAAGCACGTTACTCCACTTTTTCATGAAACTGTCATAAATCTATATTTTTTATCTTTATTAACCAAGGGATTTCAAAAACCATAAATTATTTCACTATAGTATTTTTCTTATACCACATCTCATAGGGATTCATTTTTGAATCTGATTGAAGAAAAAATCTATTTTGAACATGTATAGCTACGATTAGATCATATCTCTAGATTAATTATGAAAGTTTATATTGAGGAAGTATACTTATTACCATATCAAATGGGCTTTTGTTTTTCTTTTTTGTTACTCAATTTTTTGAGCACTGCCGGGAGCACTATATTAGTGTTTATTTCTATGTTTCTTCTGTTAGGACTCAAAATAGATAGTTTTGTACTCATTTAAATTTTCTATTCTCAAATTCAATATTTAAACACCAATATCCTTATCAACTTCTCTTATGATGCTTTTAAACAACTCTACAAACTTGATTTTTATTTCATGAAAATTATGCCAATCATTCAAGTAAAATCATCAATGTATATAATAAAGTATAAATAATTTTTTTATTGATGTATCATTAGACCAAATAGATCATAGTTTATGTGTTTGAGTGGTCTAGTGGATTTAATTTCAACCTTTTTATTACTTCCACTAACCATCATTCCTTTATGGAAGGTTGTTAAAAAATAATATTTTCCTCTTTAGTTATGTAAGATATCTTGCATCACCGTTTATTGAATTTTTTATCTTACTCTTCCGGCCAAGATTCCCATGTCTTTGGTGAAACATATTTTTTAACCCTTAAAACTCAAATAATAAGAATTACTAGTATCTCCAATATAGAATAGATTTTCGTAGGTTCATTATCCCTCAATAACAACTATTTTATATTTCAAACAACAGATAATACATGATTTTTTTTTCTAAATATAACTTCCTTACCAAAATCATAATGTTGGATAACACTCAGTATATTCTGTCTATGTCCATCAACAAACATAATTTCCTTTGACTTTAAATTTTGATCTTCAATCTCATCTGTACTAATTCATCTTTTATTTATGGTACTATCATTTCCAAAAGTGACTCATCATCCCTACTATTCTGCAATTTTTTTCATGATTTTTACATCATGTATCATATGTGAGAACAACCACTATCAAGAATAAATGGTTTATTATTTTTTGATATATTTTATAATAGTCTTAACAAGAAAATATTTGTGTTCAATTTTAGTTTTCCTAGATTCCTTTTCTTCTTTGGTATTAATAATTTTCACTGAATTGTTTTCATGAAATCTTCATCATAGTGAACTGGTTGGTCACAACTTCTATAAATTTACTCCAATATTTCAAATTGGTGTTTCTATGAGATACATTTAACATATGACAAATTTTATTTTGGTTTTTCTTTTAAAATTGGAATGTTATATTCTTTTCTTCCACCATTTCATCCCATTAGTTTATTCCTACTTATAGGGAGAGATATGCTGTGATAGAAATTATATATTATTATCTTTGAATATCCCAAAAACATAACAACATCAATTTAAATTCAATATTATATAAAGTTATTTCTTTTCCTTAGTATATATGTTTTGAGACTCAACATAATTTACAATATCTAATTTCCATTATCACAGGGTATCATTATTCTCGAATTTATTTTCAACTAATTTTCATTTAGTTTGTTTCTAACATAATATCTCAACCTAATATCTACGATTATTGATTCTTAATCATACATGTTAAATAAAATTAGATTAAATTTTAATTTTTGTGGATGTAGTTTTTACATGATTTTTGGATGAATTATTCCAATAGTTTGATATGTTTCAACCATTACCTACTAATATTTATTGTATTTTTTATCTTATTAAAGTTATTTTAAAACATGATACATATTGATTGTGTCTTACATATATATTATTCCTTATCAATAAGTTTTTCATTAGGTTTTTTCAACATGTTCCCTTATTCCACAACTTTCATAATGATGTTTTTTATTTCTTATATGTATGCATCATACTTTTTGTGAATGTATTATTCTCCATAATGATTCAGTTCACTATCATTATTCAAATATTTGGATTCATTTTTGAGTTTAGTGTTATGTTCAAGAAATTCCTCAAGTTATGACCTTATCAGATATTTCATATTTCTTTCTCTGCCTTCTTTTTCTTCACTGTTGTAGTATCTTCCGTTATTTCAAAAAGATCCCTGTAGGTTCTGATTTTTTTTGGAAAAGAATATTATAAGAAACTATTTTATCTTAATTCATACTCTCCCCTTTTACTCAATTTACATAATTTTTTTATTACGGTGAATTTATTCTTTCTCCTATTAGATTATTTAACTTCATTTGAATATTTACTCCACTTATTCCTCTAAGGATTTTCTTCAGAATCATCATAAAAATATTCTCTATATTTCTTATTTGGAAATTTCATTTAAATTTTTTTAACACCTCCAAACTCAAAAAATTTAAGTAGGAGTTTAACTTTATACTTATCTCTACCTTTCCTGTAATTTGAAGAGAAAGGGACATAATTAAATCTTTGAATTTAACATCAACTTCATTATCTTAAAATTCACTAAGGCCCATTACATCTTGATTGTGTTATCATATTTTCAGATTCCTCATAGCTTCAAAATCAATCTATTCCTTAAAAATCATTTTGGGTGAAAGATTATTCCTCCTTTTATACAGAAAAAATCATGTTATGAAGTTCATTAACGGATAAATCATATCTATATTCTAATGAATATATTTCTTGGTCAAACATGTCTGGAAAGTTCCACATTAATTTTTAATGATAATTTCATATTCCATGAAATATCTGAATCCTTTGATGTTTGTGGCAATTTTATTTACTCGATTTAAGTAGTCATCAATAGTTTCCTTTACCCATTCTGATATCTTGTAACATGATTATCTATATTTTATTCCCTGATTCCTTTACTTTTACATTTCCCTTGAAGATTATTACAATTTTTCCCATGTTTCATTTTATTTTTTGAGACCCATAAGCTTCATAAAAATCTTTGTTGATAAGGAAATACGAATAAATTTATGATATTTTCCATCATCCTTAAGATTACTTCTTCCATGAAGAATCATATTAGCATCTTTATCCATTTGTGGGAACCCTACAACAGCCTCATAAATCACCTCCAGGTCAAGAGATAGAATATATAATATCATTATATATTTCTATCCATGATAATTTTTTATTGTAGAAGGTAGGATCACCACTATTTTTGATTGATATTAGATTATATTTTATAATAAATATAGATATTTTACAAAGGGAACCTATATTCTATGAAACCATTTTAAGTTCTCAGGAGTGTGCAGACCTCTATGAGGGGGGGGGGTGTATTAGTTCTGATATCTTAAAATATTTATTATCTTTAAATTAACCATTAAAACTTATTAAGGTTTTTATCCTCTCAAATTTATAACTCATAGTCACTTGTATGAAAAGATAAATAAACAACACAAGACACACAATTTATTTCAATGTTTATTCATAATGTGGATACCTAGTCCTTTCCATGTTGACTCCCATGGGCCCACATATATCCATTAAATAATGATGTGAATAAAAATGAACCTACTCCTATTAACATCCTTCTATCTCCCAAAAAAAATTACACTAGGTCCAATCACTAATGAAAGTTTATTATTCTTTATATCCAATGAAATATTAAATCATTAGAATTTACTCACTAAAAAATTTGACTGAAAATATTCACTTTATCCCCACTCAGTCTGTTGAACATTTGTCCAATATAGCTTAGTTTGATATGTTTATGTCCAACACCTCTGTATAATAATTCTATATTATATGCACATATATCTAGTACATATATTTTTGGGGATTTTTCATCCGATGCACCTATGTCTGATACACCTCTATCTGGTCTACTGTGTTTGATACTTCTCTTTATCAATCAAGTGATTTATTCATTGGTTACTCAAAGATCAAAAACATCATCTATTTCAGTCTCTATCTAAAGATTCACATGTTTAATAACAATGATATTATACACATATATATAGAAATTATTCCCTTATAAATAGAGGAGAATGTTTGGGTTCTAAATTTTTATTTCCCCCTCAAATAAAATTTCATTTGTCCATCTTTAAGGAAATTGAAACTTTGGAGTCTACATTCCCCATACGGATTTCCTAAAATCTCTATTTCAACAAAATTCTTCAAACCGTACAGAAATTTCATATTCATTTATAAACCTTGAAATAATAGATCAACATCATTATAATGTTTAGATCATATAAAAATGAAGGCCACTATATCTGATAAAACCTAAGAACTTATCTATCGGGTGCCTTAATAATTAATCCAACATATAATGTAAACACTTTACTTTATGATCCTATTTGTTGGATCAAATAATTCCATTGAACTCAAGATTTATTCATCATGTAATATTCATAATAATTCCACATTCTGGTAATAATCTATATGTTGATACTTTGTATGGATCCTATATATTTAGTAGAATTTTTCCAATAAAATCATTCATGAGGATTACAAACCCGAGTGATACGCTATACGATGACATCCTATTTCTCATTGTTATGCTCTGCATATGTTTTCACTATTTGATAAAATCATAAAAATCCATATGATATCTTTATAGTTTTCTTTATCTAATATAATTAAAATTTATTAATATAATGAGATTCTCAAAAGTTTTTCAGATAAAAATTGATTTCTCTATCAAGTAAAATAAAAAACTTTCCTCCATCCAATAATCTTGGTGTCATCAATGTAATTTTTTAGACTTAGTCTTGTGAATTCTTCAAATATTCACTATGTCTAGAAGACTTCTTATTTCTACATCTGGTATAACACAATACATGTTTTTTGGTAAACATTAGATATCTATTCTTCAGTTAGAGTTACAAAGTCTCTATCTTATCATATTTTGTTTGATTAAAACTTCATATATCATCATTCATACATTCTCAACTCCATGAATTCTTAACTTCAAACTTTTTATATTTTGAAACTTCATTATTTTATAACTTAAACATTATACAAACTATATTTGTACATAAAATTAATTAAATAACTTCTACATTAACCATGATTAATTTTTAGTAATCATGATGTTAGAAAATTTGAGGACCAAAAAAACATTTTCTGACTTCATATGTAATGCATCTCAAAATATTTCTGGTAAGTAGAAACTCACTTTCACCTAAAACACATTAAAATTGACATAATTTGTTTGACAATAAATAAAAAAATATTTACAACATCAACCCAACGGATATTTAAATGTGTTATGAATTGGACTGATAAAATATTTTCAATTATCACCACACAACTTTGTAAAATTTAGAATTCAATATGAAGAAACAAATATGTACTAAGTTTTCAAGAGAATATAATATATATTGAAAACATAATGTTAATTTTTTGATAAAATATTTCTAATATTTAATAAATAACTTTGATAAAGCCAAAAAATTATATCAATCCAATAAATAATAACTAAAATTCCTGATGGTTATTTATTTTTATACCATAAGGACTTGAACCACTGATCAAGAATATGGAAACAACATGAATTCATGGGAATATCATTTGAGATTTATTTATAAATTTTAACTAAAAAAATATATCATTATTGAATAATTATGAATTAAAACCACACTATTTCATTAATAAAAGTCCCTTGGATTCTATGAAACATTGAAATTCTTTTCTACAAGTGATTGTGTTTATAATATTTATTAATATACACTTTTCTAGTCATATTCTTATTGTTTTGAGTTAGAATTTCATATTTTATCCACTATGTATGATTATGATATTATCCTTGATGACATGTTGATATATTTATTATTTCCATTACTAAGCATTTGAGTTCACCCGTTTCTTATTTTGTTATTCTCATATATTTGAAGATAGGTATTAAATGTGATATTTTTGGAAAGGGGTTTAGATTTGAGTGGTTATGAAGAAATATAGATGAGTATTGTAGAATAAGTTTTCCATGTAACTAATCATCTATGATACTAAACCTATCATTCTCCGGTCAGTGTGACCCTTTATTATATGAAATGATTATTCATCGAAAATTTCAATATAAATGTGTTTATTTAGATTGGGTATCTATATTCACTCATCTTATTGTCTTTTTATCACACGATGACATGAAAAGTATGTCATGTATGATTTTTTATCCATAATATTTTCCATACAACAATATATATTTAATTTATTTAAGGATTTCATTAGTGGTGGATTACTGAGTACATATATTATAACCTACACATGATCCTTAAAGGGTGTACAAAATTCAAGGATTTTGATTTAAAAAATGAAAATTCCACGATCTTTTAAGGATATGGTAGGGTTTCTGGCATAGATTGGGAGATGTGACCACATCATACCTTGAATCTAGTTTTATTTATATCTATATTCTTATATATATATATATGTGTTATATGATTAAACTCTTAAGAGATCCTACATATAATGTGTGACTTGTATAACATTTTCATTAGATTTATATTTTGGTCATAGCATGTTATGTTTAATTATAGTTGTATTTTCATTGTAATATATATATTTTTTAGTTCTATTACAGGCAACAATTGATAATATATCCATTTTTCATTATGGTTATCTAATAGAGGTTATATTTCCTACATATTATCAAAATACCCTTCCCATTATCTAACCATATCTAGAATATTGGTAGGTATTCCATAGTTATTTTGGAACTCCTGGCTCAGGTACTAATTTGGTTGATTGGTATAAGGACAGTGAAAAGTTCTATTACATATATTTTTAAATAGTTTTACTAGTTGATACACGGTTTTTGGAGATAATATTGTTTATAACTTAGGATAGAACCAATGTTTATGCATAGATGACACATATGTTAAAAAAGTACATGTTATAATGGAATGATACTATGTTATGGGGTTCTTTAATATTAACCTTTCATGATTTTGGGAACATGATGTGTAATTTATGGATTACTCATTTACCCTTGGACCAAAGTGTTGATGTAGAGTGTGTCCATGAATAATTTTTTTCATGTAGGATTAACATTACAAGCATATATGACTATATGTAATTGATAACAGAGTTGTGAAGTGGTCTAGTTATCGAAATTATCTATAATAAATTATAAATTGTTTTATTCTATAAGTTATTGATGGAAAATTACTTTAATTAACATATGGTTAATGATTTATTTTATTAATTTTAGCTAAGTATTTTTTATTTGGATCATATGTTTGTCATGTATCGAACCATGAGATTGGATATAGTAGGGATTCTAAGTTGTATGAGTCCTTTATCTAATTAGGGGGTGTATTGAGTAGTGAGACATGTTTCTAGTTACTTATTTTCTAAAACAATAACACCAATAACTATAATATATTTTTTTCCCATTCATTAGAATTTTAGTGACATACCACCCTTAATAACTCTGATCAATTTCCAAGAATGTTTAAATGAGAATACCCTAGTGGCTATAATTCTATAAGATCATATGGACATGAAACATTGAGTTAGATTTAATTGGGTTATACAGTCAATGGAATATATAGATACAGGGGTCATGTATTCTATATATGATATTAGGAGGGATATTTTTAGGTATCACCCAACCCCATTTCTGGGTGAGGGTAGTTCACATGGCGTAATGTTATGGGTTGATTAACTTCAAAACATCATTGATCAGATAGGGGTCCCAATAAGGGAAAGGTGAAAATAATTATGTCCTTGATTTGTGGACTAGATAAGAGATGAATTTATTTTAAGTCAAGACATTTAAGTGTTAGGGTCTATCCTAGAGGGAATTTTAAACCTGATTCTTTGAGTGTTATTTACACATTACATTTAGTTCAGAGAGGTATTATGAGTTAATGTAACATCCCAGGTAAATAAACAATATTACATTTTCATATTTATTAATATTTGTCAACAAAAAATTAATATTAATTTAAAGGGGATTCTATGTTCGATGGCGTACCCAATACGCAACAACGAGTTTCTTTGAAATCATACGATGCACACTAATAATATAATAATATTATTGTAAATAGTAGTAAACTCTTAGCCGATGTTATGGTAGTAATGAACAGAACTAACTAAAAATTTATTATATATGTTTGTTAAATATTTTTACATTTATCCAATAAAGTTTAGAGGCTTAAAATGAAAATTAATTCAATTTTAAGAATAAATATTCTAATATTCTTTAAAAGACTAATTAACCGCCTTTTGATGGCGAACCCTTCTTAAATATACTTTTTTTCACTTTTATATGTTATATTTGAAAAAATAAAATCCTTCTTTATAATCAAGAAATCAAAATTTACTTTGTTTAAATTTTTGTTATTTTCCGATAAAGATCATTTTTAGTGAAAAATGTTGTATTTTAATTCAAAACCTTCTTTTAATCTAATTTATTTATATTGTTAGATTATTTTTTTAATTGGTTTTAAAGTTTAATTAAAATATATTTTTACCATTTTATCCAATGGTGGTCATTTTAATTAATTTCACTTTGAAATTGGACATCAATAAGTGTCAATCTTTTAATCGATATTATTTCTTAAAAAACACGCTATTTGTTTTGACAGCGAGAATTGATTATAAAATTTATTAATGTAACTTATATTTTTTTAATTTGGTCAAATTTATATAATTTTTGAATTTTTAATATCAAATATAGATTAGGGATAATTTTATGGTATTTTTCTGACAAATGTCAATTTTTAATGAATAGTGAAAAATACTGCATTTTAATTCAAAACTGCCTTTTCATCCAATTTATTTATATAGTTAAATTTTAATTTGAATTTGTTTTAAGGTGTAATTTAATTATTTTTTTATCATTTAATAAAATTTTGTTCATTGGATGTAATTTCAATTTTAAATTGGATGTAAAAACAAATCAATCTTTTGATAGATTTTACTTCTTAAAAACCCGTATTTGGTTTTGACGACAGGAAATATATTAAAATAATTAATGTAATTTATTTGTTTGGAATTTTATAAAATGGATTAAATATTTGGAATCAGAACTTCAAAATTATTTAATTAATTCTCTTTTGTTTTTGGACATTATGAATAGTAACAACGATAATTATCTTTAGTTATCGTGTTTAATTAGGTAATCGGGTAGTTAAGGGTAATAAAATAATATCCTAAAAATATAAAATGAGCGCAACATGTGTCTCAATTCTTTTGGTGGTGTCATGACCATACATGGGATTCCTTGTTTTAACTTTTGGGCCCCATGGAATCACTTTAGTGTGATAGTGACTTTTTATCATATTATTTTTTTAAAGAAAGGAAATATAACAAAGGTTTGTATATCCTAAGTAAAACAATTTTAATTTCATTTACATAAATGATCTCTTTGACTATAAATAGTCATTGGAAATCTATAAATATTTCCTACATGATTGTAATTTTTTTATAATTTTTATACATTAAATTAATAAATTTATTTATGACACTGTGATGATGTAGTGATTACCTCATTAATGAACGATTTAAATAAAATGAAAAGATAAGGTAGCATCTAAGACATAAACTTGTCAAAAACCTATTGGATGGGTGGATTTAGAACCATTATCACTTTATCCTAGAAATATATAATTGTGGGACCTTTGAAATCCTAAAATCATTTTATAATAAAGTAACATTTCATGACTTTCCAAGAGTGGCCCTCCTCCCACTTATAAAAGGCCCCCACCTCTACCCCATTAAACACACCTCTCAATCCATTGGATCGTCTAAAATCTGCTCATATTGTCCATCCAAATCACTATCTTACTCTTAGAAGCCTCACTTTGGGCAGAATTCTTTCCAAGGAAGCCTTTGGGATCAAATAAAAAAGAGTTACCCAATTTGAAGGTAATGTATTCTCTTATGTTATTTTTCTTTATTCTGCTTCTCAAACCCCCTAAACTCTTTTTATTACTTTATTTTGTTACCAAAATAGTCACTTAAATATACTAGGATGTTCTTATGAGAAGTATTCAAGCTAAACTTATACACACCTCCATCTAATGGTTAAAGAACATACTATTTCTGTGGGTGGCGAATTACTGCCTAACGAAACGATGATTGTTCAATCTTCTTTTAACACCTCTCACGGTGGAAATTAAGATGCCACAATATTTATATATGATATATATATTATTTTTATGTTTCATTATGCTTATGTATTTTTCATTTATTCCATACCTTTATGGTTTCCATAATGGGTAAACACAATAATTTCATTTTAGGAAGTGCGGACTACCGCCCCCTCAAAGAGATTTGAATCATTAATGCTATATGTGGGATGTATAAAGGATGGAGTTAATGATATTATATATTATATTATAATTTAATTATAATATACCTATGTATAATTATGTTTTCATTCCATTAAAGTATGAAATAGAAATGAAAGCAGCGTTCATGCGTACGTACGGCATGTCATCTCCATGAACGGTGCATTTCATTTTTTTATCTCCAAATGTTATGGAATAGTATAAAATTAATATATACTGGATATATATGATATTTAAATCATTAATACAAATCTTTAGATGAATTAATTATAACTACAAGGGAAATTCTTTTCAAACAAGTTTATTTTTGACTCATATACCAAACATCGTCAAAACGTATGATATGAACTCCCATAATTAACTAATTATTATAACATGATAATATGTGATATGAATTTAATAATAAACATTAAAGGAAGCCATTAAGATATTATAAATTGATCAAAATTTATTATTCAGGAATATAAAGAAATGAATAAGACAAGTTAGACTTGAGGTAAGGGATCCTACCTCTCTTTTTCTTTTGAAGTACTCTCTTTTATGTCACTTCTTCTAAGATCCTCTTTCATATGTTGGTGGATGTTCTTTTATATTCCTATTACTATATGTTTTATTTTCATATGATGAGAGACCCTATTTGATCTCATCAATCTATTTTTGGATGATTTACGTGGCACCGTTAGGCTGCCGAAATATCGTAAGTGATTTCTTATCTCACTTTTAATTCAATGAGATTTCCATTGTTCGCCACTTATTTATGGAATGGGGTGTATTGTGTACTGAAAATTGATATATATTATCAGTATTCTATTTATTTTCATGGTGTTCTGTAATTAATTTGGTTGTAATTATATTTTGGTCATACGACTCGATTGATTACAGCAAGGTAAGGGGGTTTTTATCTCACTTTTTGTTCCCGTGAGATTCATGCTACATTTTACACTATTTACTTTTGTGTGGTGTATGTACTGACCATTATTGTATTCCTTGTGTAATATAATTTAATTTATGGGTATTTACATCTTCATTGTATGACCCTTCTTTCAAGGGGTGTACGTTTCGAAATTTACCCAAATCGGTAAGGGATTTTTTCACCCTCCTATTTTTAAAAGGCTTCTTTTTGTTAGGTCTTTTAATTTAAATATTCTTATGTTAGGATATGTTCTTATATATACTTATTGATGTAAATGATATGTCCAAGTGATGAGATACCCTTTTTATCTCTCATCCTCTCATTTTCTGAATTGTAAAATGACACAGTTAGGCTATCGAATTTCTGTAAGAGAACTTCTTACCCCAATTTCAATTCTTTGGGTTAAACCTCTACTTCTTGATTATTTCATATTATGAATACTATGATTTACTTTTCTTTTATTTTTGGTATTGAAAATGCTTTTGATAATGTTTTGATTATATCAATGTGTTGTATTGATATTTTGTGATTGAAATGTGGAAATGTTATGTTTCTTTTTTTCATGTTTTATGTGATACGATTATGTTATGGTTCCTGGGAATTGTTTATGAATATGGGTGGTTCCGTGATAAACTAAGGGCGGGTGATCCCGTGGTAGATCTCTAATTCATTGGGTAACATGAAGGAGTTAAACACTAAGGTTTCTCCAAAGAGATTTAGGGAATATACTGTGATGAGTATTCCAAACGTAACCATGAGGGTTACTCCCTACGTATGAATGCCTCAACTTATCTTTATGTATTATGATTTATATGAGTAATACTGAAATATTATGATTTCAGAAGGTATGTTATGATTGAAAGTTATGGTTTCATTGATTTGTATTTATTGGTGGGTTAATGTTTCCATTCATTATGTTATAACCCTTACTGAGGTTTTTATACTCATCCCATGTTTTTGAAATGTTTTTCACAGGTTATAAGGAAGGGTAAGAGAAATGAAGTCTTCAAGAAGATTTATATCAAGAAAATAACTCTTGTTTTATTTAAGGATTTTTTTTTTATTTTTGTGAAAAATTATTTATTGTAGTAGTGTCTACTTTGTAATCCTTTGAGATGTTATAGTTATGTCCAAATTCTCTAAAACTCTAATCCTAAAAAAATCCTCAATGTGAAATATTCATTTAATTCAAGATAAAGTAATGTTTTAAGGCTAGGTCCTTATAGTTGGTATCAGAGGTCGGTTTAGATAACTTTAGAAGATAGGGTATTCTTTAAGCACAAGTGACATTACCATAATGGTTAGGATTTCAGAAATAGTCATAGTTTTTTCTGATAATGTAAATGAGTTTAAGATAATATAAATAATTATATCTTTTTATTTACCCTCCTCATAATATATTATATGATGATTTTAATGATATACTAACACTGACATTTTTGGTTTTAGTAAATGGATAGATCTAGTAGGAACCAAAGTGACAATGGGTTTGAAGGAAACTGTGGTGGTTATCTGATTAAGAGATTGGATGAAATGAGGGATTCAATGAGTAATCTTTTGGTTATTATAAACAAACTATCAGAAGCCATGATCAACCACTTGAACCTTGGTGAGTTCTATAATGCCTCAGGTACGAGAGAACCAACTCGATGTGTAAGTTTAGGTAATAATTATAAAGGTAACCATTAGGGTTTATATAATCCTTACTTTTGAGGTAATTATGGGTTACTATATGTTATGATAGAAAATGAAAGGCATGAGATAAACTTGAGGTTAAATTATTTTATCGTTATTTTTATGATTTTATCTCTTTTTGGGGAATGTTTTAAGAATTATATAGTTTTGGAAAAAGGAAAACACGCAGACCGTGTGACAACCTGTCACGTCAGATGAAGCTGTGGGAATCAAACCCACAAACAAAGTGCGACTATTATTTATCGACTACCACTGGACTACGTAAAGTCCCTGGTTAGTATGAAAAATTCTTTTTAGTTGGATGATTTTATGAATCAAGAATAAGTTGATTTTGGGTTATATATGGAAATTATTAACCTATCATGGAAGATATGTGATTAGGTTAATTACTTTTCTATATAAGACTTTAAGAGAAACTGATGTTATTTGGAGATAAATGTTAAGATTTACCTTGGAAGACTATGTGATTAAATCCATCAAAGATTTGGGTTTCAATCATAGTTTGGTTTATCTTTGAATAATTTTATGGACAGCTGTTTATTGAATGTTCTTTGTTGAACTTTGGATAATGTTTAACAAATTATAGATATTAAGAGAAATATTTATTTTTATAAAGGATTATCCTCTTTGGGTATTATCTGATATCGTACTAACAATTTTTGTTTTGGTTTTGGTCTTAAGACATGGGAAATATATTTTTCTCTTTTCTGGATTAGGTGATTCTCTAGAAGTTGATTATTGTGCTCTTAATGTGAACAAGTCATCCTAAATACTCGTCTTTTGGAGAAAATATGAGTTTGTGTAAGAAATATAGTAAGAGATGAAATTATACACGAAAAGTAAGTATGTTTACTTATGTTTTAGTTAAGCTCATAAATAAATTCCTCAATGAAAAGTAACTTAAAACAAAAATTTTGTCTGATAATTTTTCCTATCGGGGAATCAAATACCGTTTAACCCATCAGAAGTTTGTGATTTTCTAGTGGTTAACTTTCTCTTAAAAATGTTTTCTATCACTCTCCATCAGAACATGAACCTTTGTTTTTTCTTCCATATCCATGTTTTCCTACATGGAATCCTAGTGTGGGTTAACCAGGGTGACCTTTGTACTTCTCTTTCTTTCTTTTAAAGTGATAGTTTTGCTGACTCTTTTTCCGATGTGGGGCTTTCAATGAAGCTTCCAAGATCAACTTTAAAATTTCGAGGATGCAATTCCTAAAAGGGGGGAATGATGTAACATCCTAGGTAAATAAATAACATTACACTTTCATATTTATTAATATTTTTCAATAAAATATTAATATTACTTTAAGGGGGGTGCTATGTTTGATGGCGTACCCAATACGCAACAACGAGTTTTTTTGAAATCTCTCGATGCTCACTAATAATATAATAATAATATTATAAATGTTAGTAAACTAGTAGCCGATGTTATGGCAGAAATGAACAAAAATAACTAAAAAGTGATTATATATGTTTGTTAAATATTTTTATATTTATCCAATAAATTTTAGAGTCTTAAAAAGCAAATTAGTCCAATTTTTAGAATAAATATTCTAATATTCTTTAAAAGGTTGATTAACCGCCTTTATATGGTGAAACCTTTTTAAATATACTTTTTGTAACTTTTATATGTTATATTTGACAAAACAAAATCCTTCTTTAGAATCAAGACATCAAAATTTACTTTGTGTAAATTTTTGTTATTTTCTGATAAATATCATTTTTAGTGAAAAATGTTATATTTTAATTCTAAACGTCCTTTTAATCTAATTTATTTATATTGTTAGATTATCTTTTTAATTGGTTTTAAAGTGTAATTAAAATATATTTTTACCATTTAATCCCATGGTGGTTATTTGAATTAATTTCAGTTTAAAATTGGACATAAATAAGTTTCAATCTTTTAATAGATATTTTTTCTTAAAAAACACGCTATTTGTTTTAACAGCGGGAATTGATTAAAAAATTAATTAATGCAACTTATATTTTTTGAATTTGGTAAAATTGATATCATTTTTAAATTTGGAATATCAAATATAGATTAGGGTGAATTTTTGGTATTTTTCTAATAAATGTTCATTTTTAATGAATAGTTAAAAATACTGCATTTTAATTCAAAACTACCTTTTCATCCAATTTATTTATATAGATATATTGTCATTTTAATTGGTTTTAAGGAGTAATTTAATTATTTTTTTATTATTTAATACAATGTTGGTCATTGGATGTAATTTCACATTTAAATTGGATGTAAAAATAAATCAATCCTTTGATAGATTTTACTTCTTAAAAACCCATCTTTGGTTTTGACAACGGGACTTATTTTAAATTAAATACTGAAATTTATTTGTTTGGAATTTTATAAAATGGATTCCACATTTGGAATCAGAAGGTCCAAAATATTTAATTAAGACTCTTTTGTTTTTTGGACATTATAAATAGTAACAACGGTAATTATCATTAATTATTGTGTTTAATTAGTAATCAGGTAGTTAAGGGTAATAAAATATTATCATAAAAATATAAAATGACCCCAACATGTTCCCAAATTCTTTTGGTGGTGTCATGGTCGACCATGGGACGCCTTGTGCCAACTTTGGGGCCCCATAGTGTAACATCCCAGGTAAATGAAGAATAAGAAATATTTCATATTTGTTAATATTTGTGAATTAAATATTAATTTTACTTTAAAAGGGTTGCTATGTTCGATAGCATACCTGATACACAACAACAGGTTTCTTTGGAATCTTACGTTGCACACTAATAATATAATATTATTATTTTAAACAGTAGTTAACTACTAGCCATTTTATTAGCGGGAATGAATGAAACTAACTACAATATGATTATACATGTTTGTTAAATGTATTTACGTTATCCAATAAAATGTTAGAGGCTTAAAATGTGAATGAATCTAATTTTAAGCATAATTTACATTATAAGTCCGATTTCACTCCTTTTAATGGCGAACCTTCTTTAAATATAGTTTTGCTCACTTTAATACATTCTAATTGACCAAATAAAATCCTTCTTTAGAATGAGGACATCATATTTTACTTTGGGTAATTTTTTGGTATTTTTTTGATAAAGTTCATTTTTTAATGAATAGTGAAAAATATTGCCTTTTAATTCAAAAGTTCCTTTTAATATAATATATTTATATGGTTAGATTACCTTTTCAGTTGGTTTTAAAGTGAAATTAAAATATATTTTTAACAATTAATCTAATGTTGTTCATTGGAATTAATTTCACTTTGAAATTGAACATAAACAAGTATCAATCTTTTGATAGTTATTGTTTCTTAAAAACACGCTATTTGTTTTAACAACAAGAATTAATTTTTAAATTAATTAATTCCACTTCAATGTTTTGAATTTGAAAAAATAGACATCAATTTTGAATTCGGAATGTCAAATAATGAATAGGCTGAATTTTTGGTATTTTTCTGAAAAACGTCAATTTTAGATGAATAGTGAAACCAATTAGTAGTAGTTAAAAAAACTGACTTTTCATTTAAATGAAATTTTACCACTTATTTTAATTGAATATCAAAAATCTGAAATACATTGTTGTTATCAGGAAGTAAAATGTGGTTCAATAAGTTGAAAATAATTTTTGGTGAATAATAACTTCTGACTTTTATTTACCACGGTTAAAGATAAATAAGGTAATTCATGATTAAAAGAATATTATTATAATTTAAATTTCCTTAACACTTGTTCAAACCATATTTATCGAGTCATTTACAACCATGGGCATCTTTGGGTCGATTTTGGGACCCCATTGAGCCATTTGATAGTGATAATGAAAATTTAGATTAATTAACTTCAATTAAAGGAAAATATGATAAAAGAAAATATCTTTTATTAAATTAATTTTTAGAAGGGTTTATATAAATTATCTTTTTGTCTATAAATATTCATTGTAAAGATAAAACGTTTTCCTACATTATTGTATTTTTATTATAATTTTTAGACATCGAATAAATTAAATTATTCCTGACACAATAGTGATGAAATATTTACCTCATTAATAAATAATTTAAATAAATAAGATTATAATGATTAAAATATTATCCAAAACATATCCAATTCTGATAAAATGATTTTTTTTCGACCATGATGCATATTATCTTCAACTATAAAGATTTTTGGACCTTGATAAACCAAATATAATTATATTATAAAATAATATTTTCACACTTTCCTAAAGAGCCCCTCCTCCCCCTTATAAAAGGAGACCATTTCTAACCAATTACACACACCTCTAAATAACTTTGGCTCACTCAAAATATTCCAAATTAATCTCCCTACATCCCTATACTTCTCCTAGAAGCCTTACCTTAGGAATAAGACACTTCAATAAGTCCTTTGGTTCAAACCAAAGGGAGTTACCCAAATTAAAGGTAACTGTTTCTCTTAAATTGTTTTCTTTTATTTTACTTCTCCAACCCCTAAATTCCTTTTTTTACTTTCTTTTGTAGCAACACCAGTATACTAAATATACTAGTATGTTGTTATGATAAGGATTAAAACTAAACTTACACACACCTCCATCTAATGGATGAAGAACATAATGTTTCTATGGATGGCGAACTAAGGCCTCACGAAACGATGATTGTTCAATTACATATTACCAACTCTCATGGTGTCCATTATGATGGAACTATTTTTATATATGATATATATTATGTTTATTATTTATTTATACTATTTTACTTCCAATTTATAGCATTCCTTTATGGTTTCCATTGTGGGTAAATACGATAATCTCATTTGAGGAAGTGCGGACTACCGCCGCCTCAAAGTTATTTGATTCGTTAATGCCTTATGTGGGATGTATAAAGGATGGAGTTAATGATATTATATATTATATTATAATGGAATTATAATATACCTATGTATCATTATGTTTAATTTCCATTAAAAAAAGAAATATAAATTAAAGTAGTGTTCATGCGTACGTACGGCTTACCGTCTCCATAAACGGTGCATTTCATTTCTTACCTCTAAATGTTATGTACTATTATAAAAACATGTATATAATGGATATATATGATATATATGATATCCAAATCATGCATATCATTATGGATATAATAAACCTTTGACAACATGGACAACTTTTAAATATAAGGTGTTCATTTTTTTACTCAAGTACCAAATATCGACAAAATGAATGTTATTAACTTAAATGATTTCATAATATTTATAACATGGTAATAAGTAATATAAAAGGAATAATAAACTTGAAAAATGTTCTTAATCAATTAGAAATTAACTTTAGTTTATTATTCAGGAGATTAAAGAATGATCGAGTCAAGTCGAACACGAAGTAAGGGACTTCGTCTCAATCTCCTTTCATTGAGGCATTTTTAGTTTTATACACAACTTTGTTTTATACGGTGTATAAACCCCTTTGAATTTTAATTTTATTCAAATGGAATCTTTTTATACGAAGAGTTTTACTAAATGAAAAAAATGAATGTTTCTTTTTTTACGTAAGCGGTGACAACGACCTTTCCGCCACCGCGAGTATTATTTGATCTTTGGCTTTCTTAACAAGCCGAAATGTTTTTAAAAGGAAAAATAAACACCATATACTCTTTTTACATATTTTGGTATTGAAAATGATTTTGAGAATGTATTTATTATTTCAATATCTTGAAATGATATTTTATGTTAAAATGTTATCTTTCCTTTATGCTTATGTTATTTGTTATGATCATGTTATGGTTCTTGGGAATTATTTACGTATACGGGTGGTTCCATGATAAACCTAGGGTAGGTGAGCCCGAGATAGAACTCCAATGCATTGGGTAACCTGACGGAGGTAAACACGAATGTTTCTCCAAAGATATTTATGGAATATACTGTTATGGGTATTCCAAAGTAACTCCCTATGTAGCTATGATATCTACAATGTAAGTATGATATGAATTCCACAAGTTACCTTTATGATTAATGATTTCTATGTGTCTTTCATAAATCTTATGATTTCATGAGGTAAGTAAATGATTTCATGTTTTTTATGTATTTATGAACAAATATTTTCATTCTTTGTTTTATAACGCTTACTGAGCTTTTTATGCTCATCCCAAGTTTTGAAATGTTTTCACAGGACTTAAAGATGAATAGGGTCAAGGATGGGATCAAGGAAAAGTCATGCTGTCTAAAACATGGAACTAGACATGAATCTTTTTTTCAAGAGTTTTTATTTTATGAAAAAATGGAAACTGTGTAGATATTTCTACCTTGTAATCTTTTGAGATGTAATAATTATGTCATAATTCTCTAAAACTCTAAACCTGAAAAGATCCTCAATGTGAATTATTCATTTAATTCAATATTATGTAATGTTTAAGGCCGAGTCCTTATAGTTGGTATCAGAGGTCAGTTTAGATAACTTTAGGTGTTAGGGTATTGTTAATGTAATATCCATAAAGTAATATTGACATCATATACCATTTTTCGATTACCAGGTTGCCTCGCCTAAGATAAGTTTGTGTTCAGAATGGTTTTCCACAGAGGAAACAGGGAAGCTGTATTGGGACGACATCAGGAGGAAGACAACCTTCCAAATCAGCAACCTAGGATTGTTGGAATCAGAACTGAACGGTTTTTTACAGTGATGGAACATTTGACTCAGGCTATAAATGGTTGTGGTATCTATGTATGAGATCAACCAGATCAACCACATAGGAACATGTCAGTAGTGGAGACTTTCATGAGGCAACATCCCTCATCATTCAGAGGATCATCTGACACTCTGCTAGCTGAAGGGTGGATTAAAGCATTGGATAAGATTTTTGATGTCATGGGTTGTTCATAACATCAAAAGGTTAGTGTTTCTATTTACCGTTTTGAAGGTGAAGCTGATCAGTGGTGGTCGATGGTGAAAAATATCAGGGATAGTGAGGATATTGATGCTCTCGATTGAGATGAATTCAAAGGTATGTTTCTTGAGAAATATCTTCCTAAGTTGGTTCATCTTAGGATGGAAAAAAAAATTCCTGGATGTGAGGTAGGAAGATGACTCAGTGGCTTCTTATGAAGAAAAATTCACTCGACTGGCGAGGTATGCTCCAAATTTCATATGAGGTCTTGATAGTAAAATCAACCATTTTTACTCAGTATTAAATCCAAAGTATCGAATGGATTTAGATTCTCATGATTTCAAAAGTTATGATTTTTTTTTGTTTTGCGGAGAAGGTGGAAATGACGTTTTCTGATGATCAGGTATTTTTTGACCAACAACAGAATAAGAGGTCGAGGTGGCAGGCGAAAAGGGAATAAATCTTCAAAAACGTCTAATGGTAAGAAAATTAAGTTTACAGTTTGTGAAAATTGTGGTAAAAAGCATGATGGGGAATGTCTTTTGAATTCTGGTAAGTGCTACCGAATTGGTAAAATGGGACATAAGGCTCGTAATTGCACTGAAAAAGATCAGGGTAATGGTAAGAAAAAATCTAATTTACAATCAGTAAAATGTTTTAAGTGTAATGAAATGGGTCATTATGAAAATGAGTGTCCAACAAAGAACTCAACCAAAGGAAAGCTACCAGAATACAAGCAGAAAGGGGTGGTGAAATCCTTTGCAACTACTTTAGCAAATGTTGGGCCATAAAATGAAGTTGTGTTAGGTACACTGTTTGTTTGTTCAGATTATGCCAATGTGTTGTTTGATTTAGGGTCTACACACTCATTCATTTCTGATAAGTTTTCTAGTAAATTGGTAATTCCATCTCATGATATGAATACTGAACATATGGTAAAAACACCTGGAGGAAATGTTGAGACAAAAATAAAACATAAGAACATTCCTATCCTTGCATGCGGAAAGAATCTATCTGCAAACCTTATTGTTTTGGCTCTAGTAGAGTTTGATGTAATATTGGGCATGGATTGTCTTTCTGTTTATCATGCTAAGATTGATTGTAGAGCTAAAGAAGTTTCTTTTCCAAATGATTTTTAGTTTTTATACAAAAATGAACCCTTGTTGCTGATAACATATCAGGAAGCTGAGAAACTAGTAAATGATGGAAATGAATGTTACCTTGCACATATTGTTGAAAACAAAGGAACTGTTCATATTAATGATGTTCCAGTGGTAAATGAGTACCTTTATGTTTTTCCTGATGAGTTGCCTCCTATTATACCTGATCGGGAAGTTTAATTTACTATTCACTTAGTTCATGATGCTAAGACAATTTCAAAACCCCCTTATTGAACGGCTCAAATTGAACTTTCAGAGTTAAAGAAGCAATTACATGAGTTATTAGATAAAGGATTCATTCGACCTAGCACATCACCATGGGGTGCTATTGTCTTGTTTGTTAAAAAGAAATATGGTTCAATGAGACTTTGCATTGATTATAGAGCATTGAATTAAATCACTATTAAGAGTAAGTATCCTCTGCCTCATATTGATGATATGTTTGATCAGCTCCAGGGAGCTCAGTATTTTTCGAAGATTAACTTGAGGTCGGGGTACCATCAGTTGAATTTAAAGGAAGTAGACATTCCAAATACCACGTTTCGTACTAGATATGACCATTATGAATTTTTAGTTATGCCTTTTGGGTTAACCAATTCACCTTCTGTATTCATAGATCTTATGAATATAATTTTCCATGAGTTCTTGGATAAGTTTGTGGTTGTGTTCATTGATGATATTTTGGTTTATTCCAAAATTAAGGAGGAACATGAAAGTCATTTAAGGGTTGTATTGCAAACCTTAAAAGAAAATAAACTATTTTGGAAATTCAGAAAGTGTGAGTTTGGTAACAACAAATTTCTTTCCTTGGTCACATTGTTTCAAAAAATGGAATAACTATTGATCCTGCTAGAACGAAAGTTATTAAAGAATGGCCAAGACTCTCAACTATAACCAGGATTCATAGTTTTCTTGGTTTTGAAAGTTATTACCAGAGGTTTGTTGAAATGTTTTCACAGTTATCTAGTCCAATGACTAAGTTAACTCGAAAAGGTGTTAAGTTCATCTGGACAAAAGAAAATGATGATTATTTTCAAGAATTGAAAAGAAGATTGGTGAATGCTTCAGTTTTGGAACTGCCTTCCAGAAATGGTGAGTTTGTTATCTATAGTGATTCTTCGTTGAAAGGAATAGGTTGTGTCCTAATGAAAAATGATTAGGTAATTTCTTATGCTTCATGTTAGTTTAAACCACATGAGTAAAATTACCCTACACATGACATGGAATTAGCTACTATTGTTTTTTCTTTAAAAATTTGGAGGCATCATTTGTATGAAGTGAACTGTGAAATATATACTTATCACAAAAGTTTTAAGTATATATTCACTCAGAAATAATTGAACATGAGACATAGGAGATGGTTGGAATTAATCAAGGATTATGATTTCATGATCCTTTATCATCTGGGGAATGCAAATAAAGTGGCTGTTGCTTTGAGTCAAAAAAGTAATACTTTATTAACCATGTTATGTTTGGAATGAGATCCTTTGGTTTTTGATTTGATGAACTTTGGAATAGAAGTTGTTGTTGTAGGAAATTAATCTGTTTTGTTTCAGGTGTTAGTGAAATCATCTCTATCAGACAGAATTAAGCAAGCGCAGAAGGAAGACAGTGAGTTGCAGAAAAAGGTTGTGTTAGTTTAGAAGGGTAAGTTGCCTCATTTTAATGTTGATAATGATTGTGTTTTTATATTTGGAAGGAGATTATGTGTTCCTTGTGATTCACATTTGAAGAATGAGTTGTTATGTGAAGCTCATAGTTCTCTGTTTTCAGTTCATCCTGGCAGTACTAAGATGTATAGAGATCTTCGAGAGTATTACTGCTGGGATGGAATGAAAAGAGATATTGCTGATTTTACTGTGAAGCTTGTCATTTGTCAGCAGGTTAAAGTAGTGCGACAGTTACCGAAAGAAACGCTTCATCCTGTACCAGTTCCAGAGTGGAAATGGGAAAATATATCCATGGACTTTGTTGTGGGATTACCAAAGACATCTCGAGGTAATAATTCAATCTGGGTTATAGTCGACTGATTGACTAAATATGCTCATTTTCTTCCTATTAGAGATACTTTGTCTCTAGATCAACTTTCTCAGTTTTATATTAAAGATATAGTCAGGTTGCATGGAGTTCCCTTCTCCATTGTATCTGATCATGATCCCAAGTTCACTTATAACTTTTGTAAAGGCCTTCAGAAGTTATTGGGTACTGAATTAAATTTTAGTACAACTTTTCATCCTCAATCAGATGGGTAGTCAGAATGAACAATTTAGACCTTGGAGGATATGTTACGTGCTTGCTCGATGGATTACCAGGGAAGTTGGGACCAACATATTTCTTTGGTTTAATTTTCTTATAATAACAACTTTCATTCCAGTACAAAGATGGATCCATTTGTGGCATTATATGGAAAGAGTTGTTGAACTCCAGTATTCTGGGATGAAGCAGGTGAAAGGAAGATGAGGGGTCCAGAATTGGTAGAAGAGATGGAAAATAAAGTTCAGTTGATTCAGAAGCACATGAGAACAGCTTAGAGCAGAAAGAAATGTTATGGAGACAACCAGAGGAAGGATCTTTCTTTTGAGGTAGGTGATCATGTCTTTCTCAAACTTTCTCCATGGAAAAGTGTGATGCGTTTTGGTAAGAAGGGAAAGTGGAGTCCAAGGTTCATTAGAACTTATGAAATTCTAGAGAAAGTTCGATCAGTTGCGTATAGAGTGGCTTTACCTCTAAGTTTATCCCAGGTACACAATGTCTTTCAGGTTTTGATGTTGAGAAAGTATATGCCAGATCCATCTCATGTTTTGAGTCCAGAGGTAGTTTAGTTGGAAGAGAATCTCTCTTATGAAGAATAACCAGTTCAGATTCATGACCGTAGAGATAAAGTGTTGAGGAATAAGGTGATTAACCAGGTAAAGGTTTTGTGGAAAAACCATATGGTTAAAGAGGAAATGTGGGAATCTGAAAATTCCATGAGAGATAAATACCCCCACTTATTTTGATAAGTGAATAAAAATTGCGAGGACACAATTCCTAAAATGGGGAATGATGTAACATTCTAGGTAAATGAAGAATAAGACATATTTCATATTTATTAATATTTGTGAATTAAATATTAATTTTACTTTAAAGGGGTTTCTTTGTTCAATAGCGTACCCGATACACAACAAGGGGTTTATTTGGAATCTTACGTTGCACACTAATAATATAATATTATTATTTTAAATGGTAGTTAACTCCTAGAAGTTTTATTGGTAGGATTGAATGAAACTAACTACAATATGATTATACATGTTTGTTAAATTTATTTACATTATCCAATAAAAAGTTAGAGGCTTAAAATGTGAATGAATCTAATTTTAACCATAATTTACATTAAAAGGCCGATTTATCGCCTTTTAATGGTGAAACCTATTTAAATATAGTTTTGGTCACTTTAATACATTATAATTGACTAAATAAAATCCTTGTTTAGAATGGGGACATCAAATTTTACTTTGGGTAATTTTTTGGTATTTTTCTGATAAAGTTCATTTTTTAATGAATAGTGAAAAATATAAAATTTTAATTCAAAAGTGCCTTTTAATGTAATTTATTTATATGGTTATATTATCTTTTCAGTTGGTTTTAAAGTGAAATTAAAATATATTGTTACCATTTAATCCAATTTTGGTCATTAAAATTAATTTCACTTTGAAATTGAACATAAACAACTATCAATCTTTTGATAGTTATTGTTTCTTAAAAACACGCTATTTTTTTTAACAATGAGAATTAATTTTTAAATTAATTAATTCCAAATCTATGTTTTTAATTTGAAAAAATAGACAACAATTTTGAATTCAGAATATCAAATAATTCTTAGGCTGAATTTTTGGAATTTTTCTGAAAAACTTCAATTTTTGATGAATAGTGAAACCACTTAGTAGTAGTTAAAAAACTAACCTTTTCATTTAAATGTAATTTTTACACTTCTGTGAATTGAATATAGAAATTCCAACATACATGGTTGTTATCAAGAAGTAAAATGTGGTTCAATAAGATGAAAATAATTTTCGGTGAATAGTAACTTTTGACTTTTATTTACCGCGGTTAAAGGTAAATAGGGTAATTTAAGGTTAAAAGAATATTATAATAATTAAAAATTAACTTAACACTTGTTAAAACCTTATTAGTTGAGTCATTTACGACCCTGGGCATCTTTGGGTCGATTTTGGGACCCCATTGAGCCATTTGGGAGTGATAATGATAATTTAGATTAATTAACTTAATGTAAAGGAAAATATGATAAAAGAAAATATCTTTTAGTAAAATAATTTGTAGAAGGGGTAATATAAATTATCTTTTTGTATATAAATATTCACTGGAAATATAAAACTATTTATACATGATAGTATTTTTTTATAATTTTTAGACATCGAATAAATTAAATTATTCATGACACAATAATGATGCAGTATTTACCTCATTAACAAATAATTTATATTAATAAGATTATAATGATTAAAATATTATCCAAAACATGTCCAATTATGATTTTATGATTTTATTTTGACCATGAGTCATCTTATCTTTGACTATAGTGATTTTTGGACCTTTAGAAACTGAAAATAATTATATTATAAAATAATATTTTCACACTTTCCTAAAGAGCCCCTCCTCCCTCTTATAAAAGGAGACACTTTTTAACCAATTCCACACACCTCTCAATCCATTTTTCTATCCAAAAATCTACCCAATTAATCTCCCTACATCACTCTCCACCTCTTAGAAGCCTGTCCTTAGGCAGAATACACTTCAAGAAGTCCTTTTGATCAAACCAAAGGGAGTTACCCAAATTAAAGGTAACAATTTCTCTTAAATTGTTTTCTTATATTTTACTTCTCCAACACATAAACTCTTATTTTGCTTTATTTTGTAACAACACTAGTATCCTCAATATACTAGGATGTTTTTATGAGAAGTATTCGAACTACACTTACACACACCTCCATCTAAGGGATGAATAATATAATGTTTCTGTGGATGGAAAACTAAGGCCTCACGAAACGATGATTGTTCCATTACATCTTACCTCTTCTCATGGTGGACATTATGATGGTATGGTATTTATATATGATAAATATTATGTTTATTATTTCATTATGCTTTTGTACTTCTCATTTATAGAATTACTTTATGGTTTCCATAGTGGGTAAACATGATAATCTCATTTGAGGAAGTGCGGACTACCTCTCCCTCAAAGTGATTTGATTCGTTAATGCCTTATGCGGGATGTATAAAGGAGGGAGTTAACGATATTATATATGATATTATACTGGAAATATACTATAACTATGTATCATTATGTTTTATTTCCATTAAAATAAGAAATACAAATGAAAGTAGCGTTCATGTGTACGTACGACTTACTGTCTCCATGAACGGTGTATTTCATTTCTTACCTCTAAATGTTATGTACTACTATAAAAACATGTATATACTGGATATATATGATATATATGATATAAAAATCATGAATATAATTCTGGATATAATGAACCTTTGACCACATGGACAACTTATAAATATAAGGTGTTCATTTTTTAACTCAAGTACCAAATATCGACAAAATGAACGTTATTAACTTAAATGATTGAATAATGTTTATAACATGGTAATTAGTGATATAAAAGGAATAATAAACTTGAAAAATGTTCTTAAGAAAGTAGAAATTAACTTTAGTTTATTATTCAGGAGATTAAAGTTATGATAGCTAAAATGTAAGTATGATATGGATGCCACAAGTTACCTTTATGATTAATGATTTCTCTGTGTCTTTCATAAATATTATGATTTCATGAGGTAAGTAAATTATTTCATGTTTTTTATGTATTTTTTAACAAATGTTTTCATTCATTGTTTTATAACCCTTACTGAGCTTTTTATGCTCATCCCAAGTTTTGAAATGTTTTCACAGGACTTAAAGATGAATAGGGTCAAGGATGGGATCAAGGAAAAGTCATGCTGTCTAAAACATGGAACTAGACATGAATCTTTTTTTCAAGAGTTTTTATTTTATGAAAAAAATGGAAACTGTGTAGATACGTCTACCTTGTAATCTTTTGAGATGTAATAGTTATGTCCTAATTCTCTAAAACTCTAAACCTGAAAAGATCCTCAATGTGAATTATTCATTTAATTAAATATTATGTAATGCTTAAGGTCGGGTCCTTATATATGGAATCACTTTAGTGTGACAATGATTTTTTATCGTATTATTTTTTTTAAAGAAAGGAAATATAACAAAGGTTTGTATATCCTAAGTAAAACAATTTTAATTTAGTTTACATAAATTATCTATTTGACTATCAATATTCATTGTAAATATAAAAATATTTCCTACATTATGGTAATTTGTTTATACTTTCTAGACATTAAATAAATAAATTTATTTATGACAATGTGATGATGCAGTGATTACCTCATTAATGAACGATTTAAATAAAATGAAAAGATAAGGTAAAATATAAGACTTACACTTGTCAAAAAAATATTGTATGGGTGGATTTAGAACCCTTATCACCTTATCCTAGAAATATATAATTTTGGGACCTTTAAAATACGAAAATAATTTTATAATAAAGTAACATTTCAGGACTTTCCAAGAGTGCCCCTCCACCCACTTATAAAAGGCCCCAATCTCTACCCCTTACCCACACATATCAAGTCCTTGGGTCATCCAAACTCTTCTCATATTGTTCCTCCAAATCCCTATATTACACCTAGAAGCTTCACTTTGGGAATAATTCATTCCATATAAGCCTTTGGGCTCAAATCAAAAAGAGTTACCCGATTTGAAGGTAATGTCTTCTCTTATGTTCTTTTGTTTTATTCTGCTTCTCCAACCCCCTAAACTCTATTTAATCCTTTATTTTGTAACAAAAACAGTATATTAAATATACTAGTATGTTTTTATGGGATGTATTTGAGCTAAAATTTTAAACACCCCCATCTAATGGTTAAAGAACATACTGTTTCTGTGGGTGGTGAATTACAACCTCACGAAACGATGATTGTTCAATCTTCTTTTCACACCTATCATGGTGGCCATTAAGGTGTCATTTTATTTATATATGATATATATATATATATATATTATGTTTATGTTTTCATTATAATTTTGTATTTTTTCATTTATTCCATACCTTTATGGTTTCCATAAAGGGTAAACACGATAATTTCATTTTAGGAAGTGCGGACTACCGCCCCCTCAAAGTGATTTGAATTGTTAATGCCATATGTGGGATATATAAAGGATGGAGTTAATGATATTATATATTATATTATACTTTAATTATAATATAATTATGTATCATTATGTTTTCATTCCATTAAAGTATGAAATAGAAATTAAAGTAGCATTCATGCATAGGTACGGCCTACCGTCTCCATGAACAGTGCATTTCATTTTTTTATCTCCAAATATTATGGAATATTATAAAATGAATATATAATGGATATATATGATATTTAAAGCATTAATACCATTCTGGAGATTATGTTATTATAACTACATTTGAAATTCTTTTCAAACAATTTTATTTTTGACTCATATACCGAACATCGTTAAAACATATGATATGAACTCACATTATTAACAAATTATTAAAACATGATAATATATGATATGAATTGAATAACAAAATTTAAATTAAGTACTTAAGAAATTATCAATTTACCAACATTTATTATTCAGTAATATAAAGAAACGAATAAGACAAGTCGGACTTGAGGTAAGGGCTCCTACCTCTCCTTTTCTTTTTAAGTACTCTCTTTTATGTCACTTCTTCTAAGCTCCTCTTTAATATGTTAGGGGATGTTATTTTATATTCCTATTACTGTACTTTTTATTTTCATATTATGAGAGACCCTATTTGATCTCATCAATCCATTTTTGGATGCTTTAAGTGGCACCGTTAGGCTGCCGAAATTTCGTAATGGATTTCTTATCTCACTTTTAATTCCATGAGATTTCCATTGTTTTCCACTTATTTATGTCATGTGGTGTATTGTGTACTTCCAATTGATATATATTATCATGACTGTATTTATATTCATGGTGTTATGTAATTAATTTTGTGGTTATTATCTTTTGTTCATACGACTCGATTGATTACAACAAGGTAAGGGGTTTTTTATCTCACTTTTTTCTCCCGTGAGATTCATGCAACATTTTCCACTATTTACTTTTGTGTGGTGTATGTAATGACCATGATTGTATTCTATGTGTAATATAATTTAATTTATGGTTATTTACATCTTCATTGTATGACCCTTCTTTCATGGGGTGTACATTTTGAAAGTTACCCAAATCGGTAAGGGATTCTTTCACCCTCCTATTTTTAAAAGACTTCTTTTTGTTAGGTATTTTAATTTACATCTTCTTATGTTGGGATATGTTCTTATATATCCTTAGTGTTGTAAATGATTTGTTCAAGTGATGAGATACCCTTTTTATCTCTCATCATCTCATTTTCTGAATTTTAAAATGACGTCGTTAGGCTGTCAAATTTCTGTAAGGGAACTTCTTAACCCAATTTCAATTCTCTGGGTTAAAACTCTACTTCTTGATTATGTCGTATTATGAATATGTGTGGATGACCTCTGATTGTTTTACACTTAATATCCTCTTATATTGTGTGTCTATATATTTGTCACACATAATTATTTAATTGTTTTATCCTTAATCTAAGGATACCATCTTTATACGGGACATCGTCTCAATCTCCCTTCATTGAGGCATATTTTGTTTTATACACAACTTTATTATGGTGTATAAACCCCTTTGATTTTTACTTTTATTTAAAAGGAATATTTTTATATGAGTAGTTTTACTAAATGACAAAATGGAATGTTTTTGTATTATGTATTCAGCAACAACGACTTCTCCACCGTCGTGACCATTATTTGAGTTTCGGCTTCCCCTACAAGCCATAACTTTTTTTAAATTAAAAATAAATACCATGATTTAATTTTCTTTTATTTTGGTATTGAAAATTGTTTAGCTAATTTTTCGATTATATCAATGTGTTATATTGATATTTTTTGATTGAAATGTGGAAATGCAATGTTTCCTTTATTCATGTTTTATGTGATACGATTATGTTATGGTTCTTGGGAGTTGTTTATGAAGACGGGTGGTGTCGTGATAAACTAAGGGCAGGTGAGCTCGTGATAGCTCTCCAATGCATTGGGTAACATGAAGGATTTAAATTCTAAGGTTTCTCCGAAGATATTTAGGGAATATACTGTGATGGGTATTAAAAATGTAACCATGAGGGTTACTCCCTACGTAAGAATGTTATGAATGCCTAAAGTTACCTTTATGTATTATGATTTCTATGAGTTATACATAAATATTATGATTTAAGAAGGTATTTTATGATTAAAAGTTATGTATTCATTGATTTTTATTTATTGGCGGGTTAATGTTTCCATTCATTATTTTATAACCCTTACTGATCTTTTTATACTCATCCCAAGTTTTTGAAATGTTTTTCACATGTTATAAGGAAGGGTAAGAGAAACGAAGTATTCAAGAAGATTTATATCAAGAAAATAACTCTTGTTTTATTTAAGTATTTTTTTTATTTTTGTGAAAAATCGGTTATTGTAGTAGTGTCTACTTTGTAATCCTTTGAGATGTAATAGTTATGTCCTAATTCTCTAAAACTCTAATCCTGAAAAGATCGTCAATGTGAATTATTCATTTAATTAAAGATTAAGTAATTTTTTAAGGTTGGGTCCTTATAGTTAATATTGATTATACAAGGGATTACATCCATGATAGATTATGAATCAAATATTGTAAATCTATTACATTTTTCTCTAGGGTTATCTAGTGATGTGACAACAGGGATTAGGAATTTTGAGGTGGGACTAAAACACCCCATTCAAGGAACAGTGAATATATTATGTCTAATTTATTTATATAAGGCATTGAAACAAGTCCTCATTGTTAATAATAATATGGTAAAGGGTGGTTCATTAGGGTATTTTATTTTCTTTATGGGTTTCAGAGTGGATCATCTAGAAGTAGGAATCAAAGATTTGATGATTTTTATAGGGTGATTATAAACAAGTCTATCAAGGTTGTTGTATATCTACTTACCTACAACAGAGGATAACACTATAGTATTATCAATGTTGAAGGACTGGTTACATCCTATCATAGTCTTACCAAATATTAGTGTAGTGTCATTCTCATAGGAAGATGGGACATCTATAATGGTTCTGTAGGATTAATCCCTAACTAAATCCTAGGAGAGGATACATGAAGGACCAAGGATCTAGGAAATAGTTAGGGATATCTCCTTAAAGTTTTATTTGGTATTATACTATGAAATTAGTATACAAAGTATGATGTTCTTACCAACGATAGGGGAAACCTCTATAGGATGGAGGTACACCATCAGATAGTCAAATTTCTGGGGGTTAGAACTAAGGTGTATTCCTAGAGAGTCTTTTCCTACTTAAAAAAAATACTCCAATTGATAGTGTATAGGGGCTATTGAAAGTTAAGTTATAATTCAAGTGATATCTACCATGAAATTGGTATTATTTTATTCAGGTGTGGTACAATTTTTTATTTCCACTCAATTAGAGATTTGGGATTCCATTAGAGTGATTAGTTGGAATATTGAACCATAAAACAACATTGGGCAAGTAATTAGAGGGTATATGTGGATGTTTAGGATGGTTAATGGTAGTTATTGGTTATTATAATATTTGTAATTTTCTACTAATTGTTTTGAGTAGCTTCAATGGGATCATAGGCATAGACTTATTGACTTATTATTGAGTACACATCTAATTCAATTAGAGGTGGGTGTTTTTTACTCCTCCAACAAGTGATCACTATACTATTCATGGGTAATTGGATTTTTTTCTCATAGATTAGAATATATCCAATGCTAATATGTATGATTATCCTTTAATTCATGAGCATCATTTTTGAGGATGAATAAGATATGAGACAAATTGTATCACCTCATGCTGTAGACATATATCGAGGCATCATCCATGAGGACTTATAGGGGTTTCTACCTAAGAAAGAGGTTGATTTTATGACTTATATAGTGTATGTTAGAGAGATTATTTTGACACCACCACTCATGATTACACCCAATGAGTTGAGAGAGTTGCAGGCCCAACTAGATTACTTTGAATTCAAGGGGTTTATACACCCAATTAAATAACTATTGTGACTTTTTCTAGTTTTTTCATCAAGAAGGGAAATAATTGTTTAAACCTTTGTGTGGATTACAATAGGATGAACTAGGTGAGAATCTATAACTAACATCCTCTTACTTAAATTGATGACCTATCCAATCATCTAAAAGGATATAAATAGTTATTTAAGAACAATTTGAGGTTAGTGTATCACTGGTTATGGGTGAGAGTAGAAGATATTTCAAATACTGTTTTGGGATAAAATATTATAATAGTTCATTGTGACTCCATTTTATTATAAAAACATGATATATGTATTTATGAACCTAATTAATATAGTATTACACACATATCTATATCTTTTTGTGGTGGTATTCATATATGATATTCATGTACACTCCAAAACATAAGAGATTCATATTTGATATTTAGATATCATGCTGATTGATTTGAGAGTGTATTAAATTTATACCAAGACCTAAATGTTTCATTTATAGATTGAGGAAGTATTTTTATTAGTGAATGTGATATCTCATTTTTTCATATTTGTATACCATAAGAAGTTCAACACTATGGTTTCAAAGAAAAAACTAAATAATATATTAAGGATCAATAGTTTCCTAGGATTTTCATTTTGATACAAAAGATTCATTCCAGACATATCATGATTAGAAAAATCTATCATGATATAGAAAAGTGAATAAGTGTTCTTTGAGTGGCTTCATTATTATGAGAGGATGTTTGTCACGACCCGTCCTCAGGGCCCGTTCTGTGACTACCCCAAGCCTGCCTTCCATAGGCCAGGGGCTCGAGACTAGCCCCAAAGGCGTAAATGCAGATAACTGGGAAGGAATTGCCTTAATAAAAGTAAACAAACACCATAGAGTACAAGCAGAAGTAAAACACTAAGTACAAAAGTAGTGATGAAAAGTAAATGGTCCAGAATACAAACCCAACTGAAAGTACAACTACAACAGAATGAAAGTACAACAGAAAAAGGCAACAGCTGGAAGAATGGAAGCAGCTCCAGGGTCGTCCTCCTCGGATCCTACCTGAAGGGTAGGTACAGATAGCACAACTCCTGGATTGTCCACCACGAATCCAACCTGAAGGGTAGGTACATATATCCTCCACAACGCTCTTTCCCGTCAACCTCCTCTGAGTATCGTCTCGTCGTGAAGTCCACCTCCGGATACTGACTCATCGAGAGGTCCACCTCCGGGTACCATCTAGTCCTCGAACACTCGGCCTCTGTCAGTGCTACCCGACGTCTGCAACCAACACAACGAGGTGCGGGCATAGCCCGTGTAGGGGTGAGTATAACGATACTCAGTAGGGACCCCGAGACCCTCAAGGTCTCACTAAATCCAACAAGGATAACCACAAAGAAGATCTCAATAGATAACCTCTACTTAGGTATATGCCCATACATACACCTAATTTATCAAGTAAACTGTATCAATCATGAGGAAACACAAAGATTACGAAATCAATGGGTAACCACTTCCCAGGTATATGCCCATACATATACCTAAGTTATCAAGTGACCCATCTCAATCATGAGGTAAACACAAAGGTCATAGACTCATCTCAAACCAGGATTTTCATTATCGAAACTGTAACTGCTGAAGAGCCCCGTCTCTGGAGTGTACAGTGATCCTGTCACGACTCCGAGGTACTGCTCACTAACCTAAGACTACTGAGGTACTCCTACTGCTGAGTACCGTGGGCCAGCCACCCAAATACAGTAGTGCTTTCCGCTGGGGTCTGCCACCCAAACACAGTAGTGCATCCCCCCTAATAGCCTGCAGAGAAACTCTCCGGATGAGTACCGCGGGTCTACACCCAAACTCAGTAGTGCTCCCTCCGCCATGGGTCTGCACCCAAACAGAGTAGTGATCCATCCATTGGGCTAGTCGACTCACTCCAAATCGAGTTGGTCAAGCAGTCGTCAGGTCTCGGCCGGCTACACGGTCTCCGTACTCCGCACGCTCGTCTCTGGGAGGGTCCTCTCCACGATCTACTGGTCGATACTCCAAGTATCACAAAGTCCCCACGAAGAAGTATCTTAAAGGACTGCCTCCTCATAGGGGTCTCAAAGCAACAGACGATGCGTCAATCGGACGCCCGATCTGTGAGTTATTAGCCTTTTTGTCCGAGGTGCCTGGTTGGTTTCGTGTGCGAACCAACCCGGCCGTAACTCAAATGTACCCCAAAATCTCATAGGGTATACTCATAGGGACCGTTTCTCATCGTGATCACCAACGCCGCTGACGGTTCGTCAAACGTACGTCCGGTCTGAATGTTATCAGCTTTTCCGTTCTAGGGGCCCGGTTAGATTTTGGGTATAATCCAAACCGGCCATACTCCAACTTCGTCCAAATCTCAGGAAAGTATGCCAAAAGTTCCGTCTAATCAAGTGGAATCCAAAAAAGTCGACGACACGTCAATCGGACGTTCAGAGCTCAAGTTATAAGCATTTCCGCTCTGAGTGCCCGGTTGGTTCCGTACTCGAACAAACCCGGCCGAACCCAAAGTACTCCGAAACCTTGAGTGCGATATACCAAAGCGACCGTATCGATCCAAGGATCGGATCGCAGATGGCAGTGCATCGATCGGAGGTCCGTAGCCCAAGTTATGAGCAAAATACCGAAAGAGGTCCGGAAGTGGGGGTTTTGGGCCTAGACCAACCTGGCCCGAGACCCCCTAGGTCGACCCGAACCGGGTCGACCGGACCCAGGTCCGAGTCCGGCCCGCTTGGGCGCGGCCCGGCCCGACTGGCGCGGCCCGACCCGACATGGGTGCCGCCCGGCCCGGTCCGGCGCGCTGGCACGCTGGCGGTCCACTGGCCAGCTCAGTGTAACTTAGCTGGCGGTCAGGGGGGGGGGCTGCCCCCCTGTTCAAATAAACTCGGCCTGCCCACGTGGGGTCCGCTCCACCATCCGTCCGGGGGGTTCAAACCCCCAGTCTTCCCCCATGACCGGCCGGCCCGCTCCGGCTGGCCGGCTGCTGCACCACGGGACCGGCGCGGTCCCGTGCCCCCTGCTTCGACGCCGGTGGCCGGAAACCGGCCGCCGCTCCCTGCTCTGCCACGACCCAAGGCCACGACCTTAGTCCGTTCAGTGCGGCGCGACGGCGCCGCGCCCCTCCGCCGCGGCCCCGCTTCGGCCGCGGTGTTTTCCTGATTCTCTGGCGCAGCGCGACGGCGCCATGACCTTCTTCGACTTCAATGGAGCGGTGCGACGGCGCCGCACATCCTTGCTGCACGATCTCGCACGGTGCGACGACACCGCGTCACTTTCCTTCGAACCGCAACAACACAATGATAAGGGAGGAGGGTCGGCCGTGTTTGTGCAGTCTGGCCCCCTCCCATTAATCGATAGAAAGCGGTCCAATTTGAAATGAGGAACGACGACAGAAGAATTCACGAATAACAACAACAATAAAACCCCAACGTCGATTCAAGGTTCATTCGTCGTCGGTGCGAAAATCGGTGTCACGAGAATGACGTCAGATTTGTTCGTTGCGCCCGTACCACGCTACCGATCCCCACTCATTCGTCGGTGTCTCGCCGAAGAAGATGGAACCTCGGTATTCTTCGACAAACAGGTGTCTTTCTTCACGGGAGGAAGATGTTCTTCAATGAAGGAGGAACTCTCTTCCTCTTTCACAAGGGCTCTCTCTCAAAACAATTCCCCCAACACAACAAGTGTCCACCAAATTAAAACAAGGGTACTTCTTATTTTAATTACACTTGCCAAACTTTCAAAAATTAAATCCCTTAATTAAAAAAAAGGCTCCACTCCATTAAATTAGTGGAGTTTAATGTACTAACAAGGGTGAGTTATGGGGAGTTTAGGGAGTTGAGGGGGAGGTGAGGAGAAGAGAGGTCATCCACTTAAATGGGGATTTAGAGGAGGTTTAAGGAATGTGAAGGGGTGGGGCTCATGTGGGCTCCACCTCACCTTTATCCTCTCAAGGGTAGTTAGCAACCAATAGGTTCCACCCCAACTCCTACACCTAGGATATAACCACCTAAGTTAGGAATAAAATTGTACCAAAAATTTTATTCACCATTTTTATTTAAACAACATTTTTGACAACTCTTCCCAAGTAAACGCATTTTCAGTAAAGGTCCTCTTAAGCAATTAAAGGCGCTTTGAGTTAATATATGCCCTCAGATTTTGATTCCGAGCACCGGTTCAAAAGTTAGGAAAACCCGCTCATTCGTTCACTGAACGTACCCGATCTAAACTTTGGAAAATGATTACGGGCACACCGGGCCTCAGAATCAGGCGCCGTCAAAAACTGCGTACTTTTAAAATTCCAAAGAAATGAAGAAAAAAATATTCTTGAAATTTCCGGGTCTTTAAATTACAACCACCTCAGGGATTTACATCCCCAAAAATCATAACACAAACTAGGGATACAAAAGTGGCACTGAGCACACATCTGAGCCTTCCGCTCCCATGTGCTCACCTGGTGGTTCCCGTGTTGTCAGTGAAAGTGCACCTGAGGAATTGTCCATCCACATAGGACCTGCTCCTGTCGATCCTCGATCTCCACTGAAACCTCCGTGAATGTCACCCTTCCATCGACGTCCTACTTCATGAGGTTGATGAAGTGTGAAGGATCATGCACGTATCTCCTCAGCTAAGATAAGTGGATGACATCATGAACCCGATTCAACTACTTTGGAAAGGTAAAGTGGTAAACCACCTCACCTACCCTACTGTGGACCTAGAAAGGCTCGCTGAACATCGGAGATTAATTTACGGCTCAGCCACATCTCCGTAATCCTCGTCGAGGTGAGACCCGTATAAGGATGTGTTCATCATCCTAGAACTCTAGAGGCCTCCTATAAGCTCTATGTAGTCTTATCTACCATGATCCATAGGCAATCACTACCCACTTCTACATTAGGACACACCCGAGTCCAGTCCTTAATGCGTCGCAGTGAACTATGTAACCAACGGCCACAGGTTGGGCGCACCGGTCAACCTCTACCCCAGATTCTAAAAGCTCTGCTAGAAGTGGTTCCAAAACTCTGGAGAATTCTGGCACAAAGTTATGTTTGGCCATCTCCTGAGTGATCGAATGCACCCCCTTTTGAAAGATTCCATCCTGTGCTGCCTGGGTTTTACTTTTCACCGACCAAGGAAAACCCCATTCCAACGTTGTAGGTAAAACACAACCTCTATGCCTAATATTGTCAATCATAGTATGAACCGTGGATCCAATCCATACTCAGACCAACATCGTAAGGCCTCGACGCTGCCACCAAGAGATTCCAAACGAAACTCTCTCCTCGATGGTCAGACCACACAGTCGGCGTAAGTGTTATTATCAAGTCTCCTCCCAAGGTATCTCCAGACGTGAGGGTCAAGTCTATGAAATTCCGGAAAATCTAGGTCTGGGACAAGATTCATGGAAGGAAGGAATGATTCGTATCAATGTCTATTACTACGGCAGCTAGTAGTGGACATAGACTGCCCCTCGAATCATTCCTAGAGCCATTGGGTCACTCTCCTTGACCTCATGCAACTACTCTTTTCCCCTTCCATCTAGCTCTCTGAGCATGGTGGGGGAAAAAAAGCTGAGTGGTTGTAACATGTTGAAATATACCCCACCACATGCTGCTCTCCTAGATCTGCCTCCACGTCTACTGCTCTGCAGACTCATCTGTCCCTATCACTCCTTCTTGAAACATTTACATGCCAAAGTCTCCGAGACTGGCGCCAATTTCCTATTTCTATTGCACTGTGCAGTCTTCATCCGCTACTAGATGATCTGAACCTTCTTTTCCTATGATCAGTAAGAGCTGCTAAGATTTCTCCTTTGCTGAAAAGAGGAAATCAGTTTCATCCCCTGGATGAACCATGCCCATTGCCTAATACAGTCAATCCTGACATGAATGATGCATTCATGCCAAGGATGACGTCGTAAGACCTCGACGTAACTACCAAGATATCCAACTGTCACTCTCGCCTCCAAGGGTCAAGTCACACTGTCGGCATCAGTGTGAGGTCCCTGGGTCTCCTCCAGTATAAATCTTGAAAGTGAGGGTCAAGTCAACAGTCTTAACCAGTACCTCTTAGTATCAAACAAACAAAAGGACAGGAAAGCAAACATCACAAATATAAGTGTCTTTTATTACTGCAGCTCGAAGTACAAAGACACAAATACAACAACAACATGGAAGTAGATGTACAAGGGACAAAATGAATCCACTAGTTCTGCTCCTGTCCGCCTGCTTTTGGAGCTCCACTGCCTGAAGTTGTATAAGATCTAGAAAACTCTCAGCCACCTCCTCAAGCAAGTCCTCATCCGCTTGTGAGTCAGGTTCACCTCGGAACTTGAGGGTATCTGATGTTGGAACACGTGTAAGGCAGTAAGCCAACATGTGTCACCTACCAGTACCCCCGGTTGTAACTACTGACCAATAGGTAGTGATGTATAGCTGACACAATACCCGAAGGCACTATCTCAGGCATTGGTCCATGTACCGAAGCCTCATCATTATGAGGACCATCCTCATGGTCACTCACTGGAAAACACTAGTAGCCAAGTCTACCATTCACTCTACTGGTGTCTCAGATAGGCGGAAAAGCTCTAGCAATCACCTCCAGCCTGTCCTCTACTGTTTGGGAATCTGCCTCGCCTCGTAACCTCGGAGGCCTCTACTGCTGGTACTCGTTTAACGCGCTCTATCAGAGTGCACTGTCTGCTAGTATGGAAAGTGGCATCTACTGCCCAACAGGTGGTGGTGGTGCTGGTACACCACCAGAGGGTTCCAATATAGTGAAAAGGTCCCCACATCGGATCCTTGTCGCTCGGTGGACCATCATCATGTACTATCTCAGAACTCCAACTGACTGTCTGCTTGGAGACATCCTGAACAGATGCGACATGGTCAACGATTTATACCTGGTGAGCTAACCTGGTTTGAGCTGACTTTAAAACTTTTGGAAACACACACACACAATCAGTTTTTTCTTGTACAAAGTTGGAAATCAGAAGTTAGGGTACTAGTGTATGGATACGTCGGCCGCCCACATCAATACTGGACTCCCTGAACTGAAAACGACACTCGGTACCCTTAAAACTATTTTTTTGCACAAAAAAGAAATATCAGAGTTATTAGTTCTGCGGTAGAACCGACTCCTCTGATAATAATTTGTCACGAACCGTCCTCGGGGCTCGTGCCGTGACTACCCCAAGCCTGCCTTCTATAGGCAAGGGGATGACGACTAGCACCAAAGGAGTAAATCCTGCTAACTGGGAAGGCATTGCCTTAATAAAATTAAGCAAACACCACAGAGAACAAGAGGAAGTAAAACAATAAGTATAAAAGTAGTGCTGAAAAGTAAATGGTCGAGAATACAAACCCAACTGAAAGTACAGCTACAACATAACTAAAGTACAGCAGAAAAAGACAACAGCTGGAGGAATGGAAGTAGCTCCTGGGTCATCCTCCTCAGATCCTACCTGAAGGGTAGGTACAAATAGCGCAGCTCCTGGATCGTCCACCATGGATCCTACCTGAAGGGTAGGTACAGATAGCGCAGCTCCTGGATCGTCCACCATGGATCCTACCTGAAGGGTAGGTACAGATAGCCTCCACAATTCTCTTACCTTTCATCCTCCTCCGAGTATCGGCTCATCATGAAGTCCACCTTCGGATACTGACTCGTCGAGAGGTCCACCTCTGGGTACCGTTCAGTCCTCGAACACTCAGCCTCTGTCAGCGCTGCCCGACGTCTGTAACCAACACAATGAGGTGCGGGCATAGCCCGTGCAGGGGTGATTATAACGATACTCACTAGGGTCCCCAAGACCCTCAAGGTCTCACTAAATCCAACAAGGATAACCACAAAGAAGATCTCAACAGATAACCTCTACTTAGGTATATGCCCACACATATACCTAAGTTATCAAGTAACCCATCTCAATCATGAGGATACACAAAGATTATGAAATCAATGTATAACCACTGCCTAGGTATATTCCCATACATATACCTAAGTTATCAAGTGACCCATCTCAATCATGAGGTAAACACAAAGGTCATAGACTCAGCTCAAACTAGGATTTTCATTATCGAAACCGTAACTGCTAAAGAGCCCAGTCTCTGGAGTGTACATTGATCGTGTCACAACTCCGAGGTACTGCTCACTAATCTAAGACTACTGAGGGACTCCTCCTGTCGAGTACTGCGGGTCAGCCACCCAAACACAGTAGTTCTTTCCGCCAGGGTCTACCACCTAAACATAGTAGTGCATCCCCCCTAATAGCCTGCAGAGGTACCCTCCAGATGAGTACTGTGGGTCTACACCCAAACTCAGTAGTGCTTCGTCCGCCATGGGTCTGCACCCAAAAAAAGTAGTGCTCTATCCACTGGGCTAGTCGACTCACTCTAAGTCGAGTCGGTCAAGCAGTAGTCAGGTCTCAATCGGCTACACGGTCTCCGTACTCCACACGCTCGTATCTGGGAGGGTCCGCTCCATGAGCTACTGGTCGATACTCCAAGTATCACAAAGTCCCCATGAATAAGTATCTAAAAGTACTGCCTCATCATAGGGGTCTCAAAGCAACAGACGGCGCGTCAATCTGATGCCCGATCTGTGAGTTATTAGCCTTTTCGTCTGAGGGGACCGGTTGGTTTCGTGTGCGAACCAACCCAGCCGTAACTCAACTATACCCTGAACTCTCATAGGGTATACTCATAGGGACCATTTCTCATCGTGATCACCAACACCGCTGACGGTTCGTCAAATGAACGTCCGGTCTGAAAGTTATCAGCTCTTCCGTTCTAGGGGCCTGGTTGAATTTCGGGTACAATCCAACCCAGACATACTCCAACTTCATCCAAATATCAAAAGAAGTATCCAAAAAGTTCCTTCTCATCAAGAGAAATCCAACAAAGTTTACGGCACATCAATCGGACATCCGGAGCTCAAGTTATAAGCATTTCCGCTCCGAGGGCCCCGGTTGGTTCCGTGCTCGAACCAACCCGGCCGAATCCAAAGTACTCTGAAACCTTGAGTTTGATATACCGAAGTGACATTCTTGATCCAAGGATCACATCTCAAATGACGGTTCATATATCGGAGTTCCGTAAACCATGTTATGAGCAAAAGACCGAAAGAGGTCCGGAAGTGGGGGTTTTGGGCCCGGCCCGAGACCCCCTGGGTCGGCCCGAACCGGGTCTACCCAACTCGGGTCTGGGTCCGGACCGCTTGGGCGCGGCCCAGCCCGGCCTGGGATGCCCGGCCCGGCGCGCTGGCATTCCGCTGGCCAGATCGGTGTAACCAAGATGGCGGTCAGGGGGGGTGGGCTGCCCCCCTGTTCAAATAAACGCGGCCCCCCACGTGGGGCTCGCTCCGCCATCCGGCTGGGGGTTTCAAACCCCCGGTCTTCCCCCCTGACCGGAAGGACCGCTCTGGCCAGCCGACTGCTGCACCACGGGACCGACGCGGTCCCGTGCCCCCTGCTCCAACGACGGCGGCCGGAAACCGGCCGCCGCTCTCTGCTCCGCTACGGCCTAAGGCTGCGGCCTTGGTCCGTCCGGCGCAGCGTGACGGTGTCGCGCCCCTCCGTCGCAACCCCTCTTCGACCGCGGTGTTTTCCTGATTCTTCAGCGCGGCGCGATGGCACCGTGACCTTCTTCGACTTAAATGGAGAGGTGCGACAGTGCCGCGCATCCTCGCCGCACAATCCCGCGTGGTGCGACGACGCCACGTCACTTTCCTTCGAACCACAACAACACAATGATAAGGGAGGAGGGTCGTCCATGTTTGTGTGGTCCATCCCCCTCCTCAATAGCAAGTGGTCCAATTTTAAATGAGGAACGACGACGAAAGAATTCACGAACAACAACAACAATAAAACCCCTTCATCGATTCAAGGTTCGTTCGTCGTCGACGTGGAAATCGGTGTCGCGAGAATGACATCGGATTTGTTCGTTGCGCCCGTACCACGCTACCGATCCCCGCTCATTCGTCGGTGTCTCACCAGAGAAGATGACACCTCGGTATTCTTCAACAAAGAGGCATCGTTCTTCATGGGAGGAAGATGTTCTTCAACGAAGGAGGAACTCTCTTCCTCTTTCACAAGGGATCTCTCTCAAAACAATTCCCTCAACACAACAAGTCTCCACCAAATTAAAATAAGGGTACTCCTTATTTTAATTACACTTTCCAAACATTCGAAAATTAAATCCCTTAATTAAAAAAAATGCTCCACTCCATTAAATGAGTGGAGTTTAATGTACTAATAAGGGTGAGTTATGGGGAGTTTAGGGAGTTGAGGGGGAGGTGAGGAGAGGAGAGGTCATTCACTTAAATGGGGAGTTAGAGGAGGTTTAAGGAATGTGAAGGGGTGGGGCTCGTGTGGGCACCGCCTCACCTTTATCCATTCAAGGGTAGTTAGCAACCAATGGGTTCCACCCCAACTCCTACACCTAGGATATAACCACCTAAGTTAGGAATAAAATTGTACCAAAAATTCTATTCACCATTTTTTATTTAAACCACATTTTTAACAATACTTCCAGAGAAAACACATTTTCAGTAAAGGTCCTCTTAAGAAATTACCGGTGCTGCGAGTTCATTGGTGCCCTCGGATATCGATTCCAAGCACCGATTCAAAAGTTAGGAAAACTCGCTCATTCGTTCACTGAATGTACCTGAGCTAAACTTCCGAAAATGATTCTGGGCACACCGGACCTTGGAATCAGGTGCCGTCAGAAACTGCGTACTTGTAAAATTTCAAAGAAATTAAGAAAAAATTTTCCTTGAAATTTCCGAGTCTTTATAATTTTTGAGGAGTTGAATGGTAGATTGATGTCTTCTCAGATCCTAACCTTACCCAAGTAGGTAAAGGAATAAACTATATTTTATGATACATAAAAAATAGATATTGAGGTTGTATTGATATAGTATGGATTGTTTGTTACTTATTGTTCTAAAAATTTGAAGTTGTATAATATTAATTGAACGAATCATAATATAAAATTTTCAATGGTTTCTCATGCAATAATATTTTGGTACCCTTATATGAAGGTTCTGGGTTCAACAGAAGCATTATATGGGGAATTCCAAACATGTATTTTTTTTTGTGATTGATGATTAATCCAATATTTAAACAACGATAAATTCCATGGTCAAAAAAATTGAATCAAAGAATATAGACCATAGAATGATGATGAAACTAAAGCACAAGATCATTTCAAATTATTTATAATTAATTTAATCAAATAATGAATTACCTTTCAAAAAATTTATTATTCATTGACAGACCATCCAAATTATCTACATTTTAGTATCATTTAGTTGTTGGAATCAATAATAGATGCTCTCTAATGGTGATACACAAGTGTTTCATAAGCATATGAATACTGCTATAGTAATCTTTTGGTTCTTGAATGGTAGATCCTAATGCTTGCATTGTTCACATTTTATCTTCTAGAGAATCACTTCAAGGTAGGGTTCTATTTGGTCTCTTTGGACATAAGAGTGGTGAAGGAGAGGGATAACTCTCTGTTCTTGAGAGAATTATTAGAGAGGGAGCACTCTAGATATTTTAGATTATTCTATTTAGATATTTATGTACACAAAAAATTAATGATCTCTCTATATAAATAATATAATTGGGTTTATATACCAGTAGGGTAAGAAAATAATAATTTTTCATGTGCCCTTATTATTTTCTTAATAGGTGTGGAACCCCATGTCTATAAAAATAATAATAATAATAATATTTATTGACATGTGGTAATCTCATGAACTAAATTAAATATTATTAATTCAAATAAAATTCAATATGTACTATTTCTCACAAAACTATTAAACTCATTCTTCCATTCCTCTATAATATTTATCGGGACGTGAATAATTACTATATTTTTAATAAATAAACATCACATCATTATTCACCAATTAATAAAAAAATATTATACTCACTAAATAAGAAATAAATATTTATTAAATATTTTTCTGAAATAATATTTTATCTAATAAATGGTGATGGAATATATACGATCTATAAAAAATGAATAATATTTAAACCATGTAAAAGAATAACATTTATTCAAATTTTTAAATAATAAATGATAATATATTATTTAACTAAGATTCTGGATACACTTACCATGTGACTCTTCAGGTATCTTTCTCAGTGGCATTAGGAAAAGTAGCCCAATGCACCAGGTTAGTGTCTAGAAACGCACCAAGGAACCCATAGAGAAATAATTTAATGCCACAATGACATAATATGTTACACAGTCACTTACTACGTAATATAATCTCTTTTTCTCAATATATCTAATTAAGATTATTGTAAGTTGATGCCATAAACCTATATGTCTGATGTCTCCTTATTTGAATTTTCATAAATCAAAAAATCCTATAGAACACCACAACCATGGATTTATTTAGTCTATATCACATCCAATAGAGGACATGAAATTTCAACTTCCATTAAAAGAATATAAGGGATAAATCCTATCTTGCATTATTCATTAATGAAATATTACTTATAACACACCTAACATATCCTAACTCACCGTGAACATATATCATCATGGTTTTCATCAATACGTCAAATTACGTGAACTTTAATACTAATTAATAATAATAATAATGTATAAGGACATGTAAATTCATCTTTAGATAGGAACATTTTATGAAACATATAAAGGTGTATTTCCTACTAGAGGATCTCATTATCATAATACCCTACACTAGATATTACTAAGGGAACACACGATGAGAAGTTGCCTAAATTTCCTATGAGTCTCTACCCCAGATAGCATGTATTATTTTTTCCTTCAAATTATCTCATTTGGATATAGATCATAAATTTAATAATACCTTTGTGGCACTTCTGGGTTCTCATCATAGCAGGGAACTGTTATGACCTTTTAGTGCGAAATCTACTCTTAGAACATTATCACATACAATGTCCTGAAGAAGATCAATCATGATGTGATAAATAGTTTATTAATATTATAAAACTAAATATGGGTTATCATAAAGTACACATAACTTGGTTATAGGTAACCAACTACAACAGACACCCTCTTGGACTAGAGCCAACTGCTAACAACCTTCCGTATGCTAGATCTCACATGATACTCATACTTATACTATGATTGGGATTTATTTAATGGTTCCACCATTTTTTATTCTATGGGAAATCCGATTAATACAAATTCACACCTCTGAGAATAATATCTCAAGAGGTGAAACTTCTAGAGTATGTTCTTTGTCCGTTGGTGTGACCTTAGATCTTTTACAAGATCCACCACTATAGTATTATCACAATACAATGTGATAGTGTGTTTAATTCTAAGTACCAAATCAAGATCCTATAAAAAGTTTTTTTTATCCAAATAGATTACTTGGATACATAAAAACCCTATATATACTCAAAATATACTATAGAATTTGTGAAAAATGGATGCTTTGAACTATTCCAGGTTAAAAATACTCTGTTGATATTCTGATTGTGAATTCAGATCATTATGATCTATTTGAAAACAAGAATCAATATAATCCCTAATTAATAGCTCCTCACCTCTTACATACACTAGGAACATATCCTTATTTATTATTAGATATACAAGGAAAGCCTTAATAGTAGACCAATGTTTTTCTCATTGATCAACATGATATATGCCTACCATGATTAATGAATAAGAAATATCAAGTCTGGTATATAACATGGAATGCATGATTTATCCTATCACTGATGTGTATGGGATCTTAATCATTATATCTTTCTCCAGTTTTGTTTGATGACACATTTTCATAGAACGATTTATACCTTGTGATATTGGAAGTAATCCCATCTTGGATTATTCCATACTAAATTCTTTAGTTTTTTTTAAAAAGTCAAGAAAATTTTATTAAAAAAAGAGAGATGAGTTACATGAAGGAAAACGATGGAATCTTATTAAAATATCTTAAAAAGTGGGGGAGAAGATCATCCGGAAAAGTATCACTCCATGTAATAGCTTGGTTGACTCATTTGTTGGAAAGGCCATCCGCCACCATGGTGACTTCTTTGACACTGTTTAAACTCTTTATTAACTCGCCTTGATAAATTAGTATTCACCTTACCTACTATGTATATTTTTCTCTTGAATACAGATTTTCACCCAACAATATTTACATCAAAAAGTACATCAATAAAAAAATAATATTTTCTATGATACATTGAATCCATTTTATAATTCATGGCTTCTTTCTATCTAATATCGTCAGAGCTCTCAAATTCCTTTTTGTAGTTTATAGGTTCATCATTTTCAACCAATAATGATTCTCTATATTTGGTGACTAGAAACCCATATCTCTTTGGATATCTTACCTTTCTAGTGCTCCTACATAGTATATGAATTTTTGGAACTACTTCTTGCATGGGACCTCTGGAATATTTTCATGTATCAACCCTTGTGTATCTTGAGCATCAACTACATTGAAGTCTCTCTTTTTTACCATCCTTTTTGAGGATGTTATCCCTCTAAAGAAAGATGGATTTTTCAATGATAGTAATTTTATTGTATGAGGGGTTTAAAATTTTTTATTCCTTTATTTCATTAGGATTCCCTATAAAGATATACTTTTTACCAAGGGTGATAGTCTATTTCCTAAGACGGCATTAAAAAAGACCTCACAATCCCATACATGTGTATGCTATAAAATAGGGTTCTTTCCACTCCCTAACATGAAGGGTATTCCATTTTCCAGTTTAGTCAGAACTTGGTTTAGTGTGTATGCCATAGTTTTTAATACATTCCCCCAAAAGGTTAATGGAATATTTTCATGAATCATCATCGACCTTACAATTTATAACAAGGTATGGATCTTCCTTTCACTAAACCCATTCCACTTTGGGTGGTAAGTTTGAGTGAGTTGATATAGAAACCCAAAACCCTTAAAAGGTTGATAAACTCTTGTTCAAGATATTTAAAACCTCAATATAATTGATGTTTCTTTATCTTATTTCCATGTTTATTCTCTAATTTATTCATGAATTCATTTAATTTCTCAGAAGAATCAAACTTATACATCACCAAGTAGAAATATCCATATCTACTCTAGTCATCAGTAAAAGTTACAAAGTAAGAATAATCACATATTACTTCTAATATTAATGGTATACATACATCAATGTATACCATTACTAAATGCTATGTATCCCTTTTACCCTATCCATCAAATGATGTTTTGGTAAATTTTCATTGTAAATAATAATGAAATATTTTAAGTGTTTTTAGCTCAAAAGAGTCTAAATAATCATATTGGTAGAGTTTTTCAAACACTTTTCATTTACACAACCAATATAGTGATTCCATATATTGGTGTTACATGATCCATGTGAACTTTATTTATTATTAATTTCCAATAAATAGTTTTCATAATTTAAAACATAAAGACCATTATTTAAATGTTTCATATGATAAAATATATTTTCGTTATAAAAGAAACTACTTTTATTTACAAATTTTGAAATAAAATCATCTGAATCTAGGAAGGATATAAAAATTATGTTCTTGGTAATAGTTCATACATAATAAAAATATCTTAATAAATATTTCATTCCTACTAGAAATTAAAGGTTGTAGTCTCTAAGGGTTAGAGCATCTAACATCACACCATTGTCAGCTCACAAATCTACCTCTCCTTTAGAAATATTTTGGAATATACTTTATTCCTATATTTGGAAACAAATGTGAGTAGAAAAAACTATATCTAATAACAAATGTGTAGATAATTAATGTTTAAAATCTATAATTAATTCCACATTAGCTTCCCCTTACTTATGGGTGAAGTTCCTCTTCTAGTCTCCTTTCTTACCACATGAAAAACATACCAAATACTTTTCTTTTCCCTACCTCTAGATATTCCTCTTCTTATAAGGATCATTTTCGTGAGCTTTAGACCTGTTATAAGTCTCACGCTCCTTGAACTTATTCTTACTAATTCTTATTCACTATATGTACTTTGATTTTTTATGCCCCATGTCTATTTCCACTTGAAAAATCAGAGTAAGAAGTTCTAAAATACTCTTTTAATTATTACATATGATATAATATATAATAAAATAAGATAGGGAGTTGGGTATTGAGTAAATTATAACATTTATGCACAAATCACTTGGGAAATTAGTCCCAATGATATTTAAGAATTAAATATTGCTAATAAGATTGAATATACGAAGCCTACCTAGTGATGAATCTCTATTAGTTTTAAATAAATGATTGGAGATCTTGTATCTCTCTTATCTCACCTTCGCCTGATAGAGATCCTAAAGTCAAGACATCATGCTATACAAATCCATGTCCTTATGTTTCATCGTAAGAAAATTGGTCATGTATTATAGAATGAAATACTGAACATATATGGAATTTCTCAAATGTGTTTCATAGATAGATAATTTTTCCTCACTAACCATTTTATTAGGCACTTCCGGAATAAGTTCTTCCAACATGTACTATTTCCATTCATAGTGTAGGATAACACGTAAGCACGTTTTCCATTATTGGAAATTTGTTCTAGTGAGTAGGTTATCCTTATCATTTATGGATCGTAGTGATACATTTAAATTCATGTTTATTACTATTTATATAAATAAGAAAAGTAGTTTTTAGCACTTTATCGGATACAAATCTGAAAGATAAATAAATATTATATTTATAATCTCAAACTTTTTTATTGAAAACCTATATCCCTCACCATTGGATTAGAAATTTACTATTTCATAGACATTATATTGAAAATGATCCATATTCCCCTAATCATCTCCATAACTTTGGAATGTCAAGAGATTTGAAGGGTTTTAGGTAGGAATTTCAAATTCCAACTATATTAACTCATAGTTCATTAGTCTTTTTGGTGGAATCCCAAATCCTAAAATACATAAATTGGATTTTCACAACCTTTACCTTTTAGTTACACCAACTCCTTATTTTTAAATCAAACCTTTATGTGAACTATTTTAAGTCAACCCAAAATATCAAGTTATATTTTACCAATAACGGAAAGCACCCCAACATTGACTGGTTATGAATTGTGAACTATGGATTGATTTTAAATAAAGTAATGGAAGGCTATAATAACTTAATATTTATAATTGAGGGATTCTATATTTATGTGTAAATTTTAAATTATTATATTTATTACATGATTTTGAATATTAATTGGATTTTCTTAAGTGATTAACCATGTCTTAGACAATATTTTTTCATAATATAATTTATTTTAGTTGTATCTTTCACACTTGTCAATTCATTAATAAACGTGATCATGAAAAAACATCTATATTGAAATTACTATAAAAATTGAGCTAAAAAATATAATAAAGTGTCATGATCATTAGATTTTACTAATGATTATTTTATCTAGAATATGATAAACTAACCATTGACCTAGGGGAAAAACAAGTTGAACCATTTATGGTTCGTGTTGTTGCATTCAACCTATCCAAACATGTATCTCTCATGGATTGGTTTCACCTTGGCTATAAACTTGAACCACCTACACTAGATTTAGAGATTCATCAATTACATTCACATAGAGGTGAGGGGAACTAAAGGATTGGTTAAGGAATTTACACAAAATAATCCATGGGCACACACACCCTTATATAATGGGAGGAGAGATGAAATAAAAGACATAAATTTCATTTAATAATAAATTAAATGAAACCAATCACATAAAAAGGTATAGTCTAGGATTATTATCATCTCCATTCATGTATAGAATTACGCATTTTATAAAATTAGCATTCAATTATAATTGTTCTTATTTATGTTAAATCACACTCGAATTAATTAATTGTCTTATTTAATTATTCAATTCTTTTATCTTAATTAACATATGAAAGTTCTTGATATTATCATCCATCATAATTTTAAACCAATTAAATAAATTTATTTAAAATTAATTATATATAAAAAATGTACCTTGGAGCCAACATGATGAGTACCTGTCTAAACTAATCAGTGTATATTATACTCATATACTATTTACTCTCACGACATGTGGGATACATGAATTATCACCTAATTTCGTAGCATGTATTATCAACATAATGAACAAATGTAACACATGGTATTTACGTAGCATGTTATGATTCAATGCACATAGATTATTATTTGTAATTTGTCTTATAAATAATATCTAAATCTGAACATTAAACATAAATTAATTAGAATTTTTTATTTATTAAACCCATTACATGGCGTGTACTGTAAAATTAATTTCCACATAGGACACGTGTTTATAAGGTTTTAATAGTATTATAAATTAATTATTAATTATTTGTAATTTGGTAAAAGTCATGACATTTACATTGAAGCTATATGGTGTGTATTATTCTCCCTTTCTATATACATCACACACCTAGGCACTCAGTGTGTAATCGTGTAGTGAAAAATATCTGAGTATGCAATGTGTACACGGGCTACCCGGAGTATGTCCTCTGAGTTATATAGTCATAAATCATGTAGCATGTGTAATAGGGTACACATCCCATATGTGAATAAAAGAAAAAATTCCATATATGGAATTTAAATGGTTTTTAATATGGATGAACATGATCCAGGATGGACCTATAAACATATGGTGTATAATTAAGTTCACTTCATATAATAAATGAACATGGATTTAATTGATTATGAATAAATTTATTGTTCATTAAACACTAATACATGGTGTGTACCTCTAGGTTACACAAATTGTATTCTTGGGTTGTTTAGAAAGACTTCCTAGAACCTCCAGATAAGATATATGAATTTATTTCATTCATAAAATTAATTTATTTGATTATATTTTTGATAAAAAAGAGGAAAAAATAAGATCTCATAATTTGGATTAAATAAATATTAAACTAGAATTGAAAACTAATAAAAAATTCATAAATCAATTAATGATATTTAAATATTTATAAAATATTTTGCAACAAAAATAATACCACTTATAGGTTCTATTCATAGTGGAAGAACCAGATGGGTCATGTCCAATATAGATTTCTTCCATGATCGATGATTATTATGATATTTAAAAAATGATAAACACTGTGATAAACTAAATTAAATCAAATAAATTAAACAATATAAAAATTAATGAACCAAATTATATGATTATTTCACATGCATCACATCACATCCCATTTGAAAACTTTTATAACCCACTAGATATTATAAATGCGGAAAGCCAGGTTGAACCACAAAGAGTACATGATCTTGTTAACTAAAAATATCTATTTTTATCGTGTTCTGGTGAATGGTATAATGAGGTAATTCATATTTTTTTTTATAAAACGTAAAATTATAAAAGTAAGCAATTAGGAGGGAATTAAAATTAATATATGGATGCAGAAATTTTATTATCAAAATGTGTCTGGGATGCTGACATCATAATCAAAGTACTACACAGCTATGCAAATTTTTTTTACTGTTACTAAATATTATTTTTTCCTAATTATTGATATTTCCATAAATATAAGCATTTTTATGTGATCGTTTTAAATATAATAATTTAGTTAATGTCTCATTCTCGGGTGTTATAAATAAATTTAGAGGTTTTTTCGAGTACCGGACCCATTGGTGTAATGACACAACACATTTCTCACAAAAATGTTCCACCTATTTTCACTATAGTTGGTCAAAACAATTAAATTTATTAGTATCAATGAATCTAATAATAATTAAAATGGATTGTTTTAATTCCAAAAATTAATTTATAGAAAATGTAATTAAATCATATTTAAATTCAAATGATAATAAACTCAATTGATATATTAACCACTAAAATCATCATCATGGAATGCACATGAAATTAAATTATTTAGTCAACATCACAACACACAAGAAAATTTTCCTGATATCATGACTAAAAAAATAAACTTGATAATAAAATGATATATAATTAAAATTTTACACATGTTAAAAAAATTATTTCCTTTGTATGAACTCTTGCTGTATGAAATAAGTAAATGCTCCTTGATCTCCAAACATAACATAATGATATTAATTTTCATGTGATGATATCGCACAAGAACTACTGGTGTGAACTCAGAATGCTAGAGTTAGTACTATTGGTCTTGCTACATGGAGAGAGGGAAGGGTACAACTGTCAGTGATGGTGTACGGGTAGGATTCTGGTGAACTGCTGGGTGTGAAATGGATGAGAGACGATGGTATACTGGTGTTGTTTTGGTTTAATGGATAGGGAGATAGGGACAATGACTAGTTCACTGAACTAGAGAGGATTGAAGGTGGAGCATGAGGTGTAGATGAGAAGGGGGATGTAGTGGTCCACTGTTGGAGGAGGGAGGTAGGCAACCAAAGGAGGTGGGTGCTTAGGTTGGGAGAGATGAGGGTAATGGTTTGTGTGCATGAGAGAAGAGGTGCATGCTGGGCGTAGTGTGCAGAAAGGAGGGGTGGCATGCGTCATGCATTGTAGGAAAGAGGGTGCATCATTGGTGATAGGGTGGTCACTAGTGTCACATTACTTTTTTGTGGAGGAAGGTGTGTGTGGTTCCTGTGGATGGGTGATAAAGGAGGAGGGTGCATCCCTTTTTCGAGGTGTTACACAAGAGGGAGGAGGTGAGGAAATGTCTGTTTAATGCATAGAGGAGGCCTATAAGTGCATAAAGAGGAGGGTGGTGGAATGCTTTGGGTTCCATAGGCATAGAGGATGATGAAAGAGATGGTCTATGATCTATCAGAGGACCTCCATCATTTAGATAGGAAATTAAGAAAACAAAAAATAGAAAACCAAATAATAAGAGTTTAAGATGTTATAATTTTAATAAATATTAGATTTAAATGTTAGTAATAATAATAAAATAAAATAATATAAATAATTAATCAACTAAAATAAATTAAATTAGATAAACATATATAGATACATAAAATTATATATACTAATACATAATAATAAAATTAGTAGTTATATAAAATTTTAATATATAGAGTAACATCCCAATATTTTATGAATTATATACTTTCAATTTAATTTAAATTCTTTAATAGAATGTGTTATATAAAATACAGAGTTTAGCTTGTATCACATGAAACACCACGTTTATCTTTCTTTTCATGCAACATCGAGTCCTATTGATAGCTTGTGTTACATGGAAGGTCGAGTCTTGCCGAACAATAACATACTATTAATAGTATTATTTAATATTGCAATTTGATAGGCTTTTAATATAAAACCTATTTTAAACCTGATTTTATCTTTTTTATAGTATTTATATGAAAAAATAATAACAATTTATGAAATTTTAATAAAAAAATTTACTTTAGTATAATTTTTGGTATTTTTCTAAGAAGATTCATTTTTTTATTAATAGTGAAAATAATGCATTTTAGTTGAAAAATGCCTTTTCATTTAAATAATTTTTAATGTTAAATTATATTTCAAATTTATCTTAACATAAAAATAGAAAAATTATATATATTAATACAATATAGGTTATTTTAATAATTTTTATGTTAAATTTAGTTGTAAATACTTAATAACATTTTTTGCATTTTTACGTTAAATCCTCGCTTTCTTATCACGTCTGCATGATTTTCTTTAAAATTAATTCTTCCAATTTTGGGAATTTAATTTGTATAAAGGGACATACACAGCTTTAATTAGTATGAAACTTTGGGTCCAATAAGATCCACTAAATTTTTGACATAAAATATTAGTGAAAGTGATTAAAATTAATTATAGCAATTGAGGTAAAATTAAGGGCAATAAGGGACTAAACCTAACACTTATTGGCCAAAATGACCTAGAATCTTATCCAATGGCCATTAGACACTGTAAATTTTACAATATCCACTATAGTTTCTAATTTTATTAGTTAGTGGGGTATATGTTCAGGAAATTTCCCTATATGATATGTTAAGTAAGGAAAAAGACAAAAAAAGGAACCTTCCTTACCTTTAAAAGTTAAAAAAAAATGAGATATGGAGAAACAACATGGTTTTGATTAAACCTATCATTTTGAAATATTAATGAGTAATTTTTATCATAATTATTTTTCATGATTTTTTAGATATGAATTAGTTACAATAATTTCTTAAAAAAATGCCAACGCAATGATTGTTTAGTTAATAAATAACTAAAATAAATGACAAAATAAATATTAAAAGTAAAGTAAATTGATTGAATTATTGTAATTAATTTTTTTAGATGAATATATCATGATAAAAATATTTTAACTCAATAAATATTAATTCCAAAGTTGTTTTGATATTTTTAAATTAAAATTAAATAAATAATGTCAAAATTGGGATTAATATTATTTTACAAATAATTGATATTTTATTAAATAAATTAAAATTAATAAAATCCTGTATTACTCCAAGTGAATTTAAGTGTTAATAAATATAAAATATTTCCTATTAATCTACCATTTTTTCATTTATATTTAACATATTGACCTATAGATTATAAACACATTATTTGCACTGTCTGGGTTAACATAGTGCTTTGGCGTGTTACATGAGCTTGTTTCAAAATTAATTTCCAAAAAAATGAAATTTATAATTTTTAAAATTATATATCATATTTATATTTTATTAAGTCTATAGTTTCTCATAAATATCCCTTTTTTAGTCTTAATTGTTAAATTAAATAGGTTATAAATATAGATACTTTAATAAAAACCGAAATGATTAAATTGGGGAAACCTAGAAGTTAAGGAACAAAATTATAAAAATTACTTTATCTTTATATATTGGAGAATTGGATCAATCATAATTTCAATTTTTTCCATTTTTTAACTATTTCTAAATCCAATGAGTTAAGGGTGGCGTTTCAATAGTGTTACCTTTGGGTAATTATAAGAATGTCACCCCACTCCATTATAAAAAGGAATTCACTCTTCCCCTTCCTCACACCTCTCAAGCCAATTTGTATAATCCAAAATATAATAAAATAGTCTCAAACAATCCATAACATCATCCTAGAATCATTCTTTTAGGATGATATCAAACCAATAAATCCATTGGTGTAAACTAAAAGGAGTTCCAAAAAAGGTAACATTCATCAACATCCATTTATGTTTTATTTTTTTATACACTTATTAGTTTACTATTATTACATGCTTAAATAATAATATAAGTTTCCTAAATATACTTATATTTTTTATATTATGGTTTTGGCCTACACATACACACACTTCTATTTAATGGGCAACAAACTTACAGTTTATATGTACAATGAACTACCACCTCAGAAAACAATGATTGTTCGTTCTTCCTTTATTACCTCTCTTGGTGGGAATTATGATGGAAAAGATGTTTATATATGATATATAGGATAATTATGATTCCTTTATTCTTCTTTAATTATTTTATAATAAAAATATTTGTAATTTCCTTTTTTTGTAAATACGAAAACATTGTTTGTGGAAGTGTGGGCTGTTGCCCCCTCAATGTGATGTGATATATTCACACAATACATGGAATTAATTAAGGATGTGTTTAACTAAACATATGTGACATAAATATAATATATTTATTATATTCAGGAAATAATTACCATTATATATATACAATATATCATTTTCTTTATTACCATTTCACACATTGAAAAGTGATAAGGTCGTTCATGAATGTGTGGACTGCCGCCTTCTCATCATGATGTGATTCCTTTTACATAAAAAGAATTCTATATATAAGTATATATGATTAAATAAAATGTTATCTATGATATAATTATCATTCTATAATGGAATAATGTTACTTATCCACTTTTTATAATGATAATTGATAAATGGGAACTTTACTTATGTGTATATATGACCTACCATCTCCATGATTGTAACATTAGTTAATTTTTTGTAACCATATTTCATGATTGGTTATAATATTATAATTGATGTATAAATATGATTATTATTTCAGGATTATTTTTATTTATATTTTTATTTAATGTTGTCATTGACCATGTTCTACCTATCAGAGTTATTTTTGAGACATAAAATAAATATGGTCAAAACACCTGACTTAAACATTATTGATTATGTAATTTTATATAACTAATTTATAAGTAAAATTAATAATAATATTTGAAAAGGTTACTAATAAGTATATAATGAAAATAATTTCATTATTCAAAAATATAGAGAACAATAATGAAGAATCATACTCAAGGTAAGGTATTTTAAACTCACTTTTTATATCTGTGAGATAAATTTCATATTCACCACTCTTTTCTTTTGTATGGTAAATATACTACATGTTTTAAATATTATATAATTAATTAATTTATCTTCATGGTATTTAAATATTTCATTTAATTTTTATTCTTTCATGGGGTTTATGGTTTCGAAGTTACCAAATCAGTAATGTACTTTTGCCATAATTTTCCTTTTTTGAGACATTTGAATTGTTATACACCTCTCTTATTTTAGGAGGTGTATATACTTATAATATAACATGTTATATCATCAATTATATTTTCCAAATGATATTATAAGTTTAATTTATTTTCATTCAATTCATGGGGTTAATGGTTCAAATGTTTCAGAGTGGTGTGGGGCACTCTAGAATGTGTAATGATTATTTCACTCAAGAATAATTTCTGTGATCTTTAATTTTTAATCGAGTAAATTATGTAAAAAATATTATATAAAACCTTAAATTTTCATATCCTATAGTTATTCACTACTTTTTTAAGTATTAGTACCATTTCTTAACTCTCTAGTACACAAAATGGTTTTATAGAAACTTGACTTTATTATCTCTTTAGTCAGAGAACCCATTGTCTTCTAAAAACCTTATATTCTAAAAAGGTTATCAAAATATGTTTCTAACAATTAAAAAATTAAATATTTATAAAATTTTTAAATTTTTTTCCTCTTACAATGTTTTTAAATGAATCTTATTATTTCTTTCTGAATAAGGCATTTTTTTAACCATTTTACCGTGAAATGTAATGCTCCTTTTACCTCATACGAAATGTATTAATTTAACATCCATCATTTATTTGAAGCTTCCTTTGTATGTTTAAAAGGATAATTTTTAAATTATTTTTTTTCAAAAGTTTCTTTAAAGGAAATGTATTTTAATTTTTTTTTTCAATATAAAAACGATATTTTACTCAAGAATGGTTTGATGACATTTAATGGAATTTCCATTCATGAACTTCAACAACCCTTGTTGTTACTTATCCTCTTCTGAGAATATTTTGTATTTATAAAATAGTTATTAATTATTTGAATAGATTAGGTTTATTAAAAATATATTTTTATCTATCCCATTTCATTCCATGGGTTATTCTTGTTTCCAAGACATTGTTATTCAACCCATTATTTTTCCATGGGAAAATCATGTTTGAAAGGGATTGTTATCGAAACCATTTCTTTTTCATGTGTTAATCATGTATAGAAGGGATTTTTATTGAATCCATTTATTTTATATGGGTTAATTATGTGTAATTATTTTTAAATAGAACATATAAATTTGAACGGTGGTTCCATGATAGAACAATAATAGGTGGGTCTATGATAAACATCCAATGAATTGGGTATAGAAGTCATTCGTATGGATATTCTATTTGTAAAAGTGACATGCAAGGAAGTTGAATACCTGGTTATTAAATTTACAGGTTTGAATATTATAATAATGTCCCAAGGTACCATTATGTGTTTGTTTAGGATTTCTGTGTATTTATAATGTTTATAATGATCATGATTGATATCACATGGCTCAGGATTATTGATCCTGATGAATTTTTCATTTTTATGTTTTCATATTTGATGGTCTAGGTATTTATGGGAATGAGTTATTTTATTATTATATCATACATTTTTATTAAGTCATCATTCCCTTATGAAATCTTATTCTTATTGATGACATTTAATTGTTAATGATCTTTTTACCCTTACTAATAATTTGAGCTCACACTTTTTATTTTTCATTTTCCCCTGGTTTTTAAAGAATTAAATTGAAGGATTTATGTCTATAAACCATATAAAAAGGATTATGTTGAAGGAATAAATTGGAAATAATTATGTAGGCTTTTTTCAAGGTTCAATCCAATTGTGGTATCCCACTCTTTGTTATGATTGAGTGGAGATTTTAGACATAAATTAATCAATAATATAGAAAAGTGATTACAATAGGATGATGGATTTTTTTCTTTGATTCCTTGAGGTTTTTACAATTCTATTACAATATTAGGGTTTAAAAATTCCTTAGTTTTTGTATATCAAAAAAAACTATCACTTGATAAGTTCTTTATAGTACATTTAGATAGTCTTTATCCAACTATCTAGTTTTGGATATTATTGTGTTAGATCCCTCAAACCATTAGAGGTCTTATTAAAATAACTCCTCCAATAAGATATTTTTTAATCTCTAGATGTCGATGAATTAAATATAATAAGATAATCTTCCAAAATAAAAAAGTCTTTGATTACAAAACTATCTTCTATAACTATATCATTCACATTGACCTTACTATATTTGACTCAATATAAGAATGATCAACACATGTCGTTATCGTGATATAGGAAATTATCTTCTTCCTTAATAACTATTATTTTCATCACAACAATTATTTAATCAAAAAACATGTTTAAAAAGAATATATTCATTAGTAATAAAATAAATTGATCAATAAACCAACTAGTTTTTTTCTTCTTATTCTTCTATGATTTTTTAATATCACAATATATCTATTTAAACATGATTCCAAATTTTCTCTTTCTTTTTCAACATTGAATCAAAATATATCCCCTTAATATTTTCATCAACATATTTCTTAGATATATAAAAAATTACACAACTATTACAGTATAGATTCTCTTTATGTATTTCTATTCTCCTTCCAGAACCTTTTTATCCATATAAGTTCAAATATGGAAATTATCCTTAAATTATATAATAAAAATATTCTTCTTTTTTTCTTATTAATGTTGGTCAATAACTCAGTAAATACACTAACTCCAATCAAGATAATTATTTTTGAACATTTCTCTTTGAAATTACAAGAAATTTAATTACACTATATTTTAATTTAATTGTCTATAATTATTGGATAAAATCAAATCTTTTTCAGAAACATTATTATATTTTATTTTTTAAAGAATAACTCAATAATTTACTGGTTTAATATCTAGAAATTTCACATTTTTTCATAATTTAAAATCAAATGTAAGAAATATAATTTCTTACATATCACTTTATAAGAACAAGAATATTATATATGTAACTATATTCTATACAAATCAATGTATGGTTTTTTCCTTTTCTCATTTTTCTATCAAATGAGGAATATATAATATTATCTTAGTCAAATATGTTGTAAATTGTTTTTTACTTGGATAAATAATTTGGAATAAACATAATAATTATTTTAAAAAGATTAATCATCAAAAAAATTTATATATTCCATGCCATTTCAATGTTTTTGACTCGATACTGAAACAAATATATTGTTCTCAATGAAATATCTTTTGTGCAAAGTGAGTTTTTCAAATTCACACTTATCTTGGATCACAATATATTTTGTAATATATTAAATATATTACACATTTCAATTATTTCTTCCCTTTATCATTTTTTAGGTCTTAAACATACAAAAACTTATGTATATAGGGAAGCATAAAGTCTTTTCCAAATATCTAATTCTTAGAAACATAGTACATATCTTATTCCTTTTATTTATTTCAAATCCTCTATATACAAAATTCTATGTACACATAACACTTTTATTCTATTTGATATTTTTAAATGTGTATAAATATAAAAACATTCATATATAGGGAACTCAAAATAATTTTCCATTTCTTTAGTTATAAGTAAAATAAAAATATATTATGAATGAATCTATAATTAATCAGGTTACCTAGGAAATTATTAAATAAAACCAAGAGAATATAATACTACTTCAATTTATCTCAAATGGATTTAAATATCTTTATAAATTATCAAAATACACTACGAGAAAACCGCCGCTAAACGGAAAAAAAATTATTTTTTTAAAATTATTTTTTTAAAATTATTTTTTTTATTTTTTTTAATTTTATTCAAGGATTAGCGGCGGTTTCGGTAAAACCGCCGTGAAATAAAATGAAAAAAATAAAAAAACGTGAGAAACCCTGAAAACACTAAAATGATCATAACTTTTGATCCGGGCGTCCGTTGAAGCGCCACAACCAGTCAAATCGAAGCTCATGAAGAGATATAGAGGCACATATAATCAGAACCGTGAGAGGTTCTAAGGTGTGGACGATATTAGAGTTATAAAAAAGTTGAAAAAAGTTCTCCAACTTCAAATGGCCATAACTTTCGCTCCGGGTGTCCGTTTGGGCTCTAACACATATCAAATCGAAGCCAGCGAAGAGAGCTACACACCGGTTCGACACAAGTAAGATTCTGTCAGGTTTTTCGACCCCAAAAACCCCTTCGAAGGCCTCCAAAACCCCGTTTCCGTCACCGGTGTCCCGTCGAACTTGTCTTCAAACAGACCTAACTTTCGATCCGCGTGTCAATTCGGCCTCCTCCACCTGCCAGATCATAGTTCGTTCCATGAGCTTCAGTTTGACTGATTGTGGTGCCCACATGCACTCATAGATCATATGTTATGGCCTTTTTAGTGGGTATCAGGTTTGTTATGTTTTTCAATGCCTCGTTTCTAGCACCCGTTCCCCGTCAGCTTTTTTTTAAATGGTCGTAACTTCCGATCCGCCTGTCCATTCAGACTCTTTCACCTTTCAGGTTGAAGATCGTTTCGGGATCTTTGATTTGACAGGCCGCGGATCTAAAATGGACTCTCGGATCTTAAGTTATCTCCGTTAATGTGAGTCCAATGTTTTTGTCTCTTTATGACCGTTTTGACGAGTTTTAACGGTAGCTCCATTTATTACTATTTATTTGGGTTTCCATGACTTGTTATCTTTATCAATGGTTTTTTGTGGGTTATTATGATGATTATGTTGAATTATTAAGGAGTTTTCCAGAGTTGTCACGAGTTTTCATGCATTCTCATTCTTTCTAATACCTCATTCCTCATATGCTTCTCCATCCTTTTTCATGCATTTTCATGATTTTTCATCCCTTATCACGTCTTTTCATACTTTTTCATGTGTTTCCTTTATTATTTATTATTTATTATTTATAATATACTTTAATTTATTTATTATATATTATTTGTAACTGGTTATTTATTATTTATTATTTATTATTTATTATTTATTATTTATATTTATATTTATTTATTATTTATTATTTATTATTTATTATTTATTATTTATAATTATTTATCATTTATATTTATTTATTTATTATTTATTATTTATTATTTATATTTATTTATCATTTATATTTATTTATTATTTATTATTTATTATTTATATTTATTTATTATTTATTATTTATATTTATTTATTATTTGTTATTTATATTTATTTATTATTTATTATTTATTATTTATTATATATTATATATTATATATTATTTGTTATTTATTATTTATATTTATTTATCATTTATATTAATTTATTATTTATTATTTATTATTTATATTTATTTATTATTTATTATTTATATTTATTTATTATTTGTTATTTATATTTATTTATTATTTATTATTTATTATTTATTATTTATTATTTATTATTAATAGTTATTTATTATTTATTATTTATATTTATTTATTATTTTTATTTATTATTTATTATTTATTATTTATTGTTTAAATTTATTTATTATTTATTATTAATTATTAATTATTAATTATTAATTATTAATTATTAATTATTAATTATTAATTATTAATTATTTATTATTTATTATTTATTATTTATTATTTATTATTTATTATTTATTATTTATTATTTATTATTTATTATTTATTGTTTGTTATTTATTATTTGTTATTTATTATTTATTATTTATTATTTATTATTTATTATTTCTTATTTCTTATTTATTTATTATTTATTATTTATTATTTATTATTTATTATTTATTATTTATTATTTATATTTATTTATTATTTATTATTTATTATTTATTATTTATTGTTTAAATTTATTTATTATTTATTATTTATTATTTATTATTTATTATTTATTATTTATTATTTATTATGTATTATTTATTATTTATTATTTATTATTTATTATTTATTATTTATTATTTATTATTTATATTTATTTATTATTTATTATTTATATTTATTTATTATTTGTTATTTATATTTATTTATTATTTATTATTTATTATTTATTATTTATTATTTATATTTATTTATTATTTATTATTTATTATTTATTATTTATTATTTATTGTTTAAATATATTTATTATTTATTATTAATTATTAATTATTAATTATTAATTATTAATTATTTATTATTTATTATTTATTATTTATTATTTATTATTTATTATTTATTATTTATTATTTATTATTTACTATTCATTATTTATTATTTACTATTCATTATTTATTATTTATTATTTATTATTTATTATTTATTATTTATTATTTATTATTTATTATTTATTATTTATTATTTATTATTTATTATTTATTATTTATTATTTATTGATTGTTATTTATTGATTGTTATTTATTATTTGTTATTTATTATTTATTATTTATTATTTATTATTTATTATTTATTATTTATATTTATTTATTATTTATTATTTATTATTTATTATTTATTATTTATTATTTATTATTTATTATTTATTATTTATTATTTATTATTTATTATTTATTATTTATTATTTATTATTTATTATTTATTATTCATTATTTATTATTTATTATTTATTATTTATTATTTATTATGTATTATGTATTATTTATTATTTATTATTATTGAGTTTATATCTATTATTTATGTATTATTTGTTTTTTCAATTAATGTATATAAGTATATTAATTTCTGTTTATTAACCACATGGCGAGCTTGCTGGAGTGGTAAAGTCTTTGGAAAATATGCAAGAGGTTAGGGGTTCAAATCTCACCAGACGCAGGATTTATTTATATTGCATGGGAGATGCATGCATGGATAAATAAATAAATAAAAAATAAATAAATAAATAAATAAATAAAAAATAAATAAAAAATAAATAAAAAATAAATAATAAATAAATAAATATAAAATTAAAAAAATTAAAAAAAATTACAAAAAATTACAAAAAATTAAAAAACCCCCCGCTGAATCATTTAGCGGCAGTTTAAACCGCCGCTAAAAAACCGCCGCGAAACGTTCCGATGGTTTTGAAAACCGCCGCGAATAGTTTCCTGACGCCAGATTTAGCGGCGGTTTTTGAAAACCGCCGCCAATCGATTTAGCGGCGGTTTAAACCGCCGCGAAATGCCTTTTTTGCCGTAGTGATATTCCTAAAATTATTTCAATCTTAATTCAAAAGTCTTCAAAACCAATTAAATATTATTTGAGAAATTCCATGTACCTTTACTTCATATATTATAACATTTTCATTCTTAGTCAACAAAAGTCCTCATATAATTGTTTTTCATCATAAAATACAATAATATTAATACCATGTAATCCTAAAATAATTTTATAATACTATCCTTATTTATACTTCATCATAGATACCCATAACTCTTCAACCTATCCAATACATTTAGATTCACATATTTGATTAGCATAATGTATAAAATGATTTTCACAAGTATTAACACCATCTATTTACATGAGGTTTTGACCTCTAAAGATCTAATGTTTTGTCTAATAGTTGAATATGAATATCCAATTTATTCAAGAAACAACTAAATTTTTGTTCCCATTTATGAATATGAAGAATCTTAATAATAACATTTATAAAGCATGATATTCCTTCATCACCCAATATATATTGATATAATCACATTATAATGAAAGACATACTTATTTACAACAAATATAATCACAAAATATCATTATGATCTTATATATCCTCTCTTGGATATGTTATAAAAAACACTAGATACTTCTCTGCCAATATATCCCCAATAATTATTTTCTTCTCCCACTTATTGAAAATAGATTCAAAGGTAATATCGTAAGGGAAAGTACAACTCATCTTCAAAAATATTTTATGATTATAAATTCTACATTATATCATTAAATTTACTTCTATTTTGGGATAAAAACACTACTTTAATTGAGATAATCATCATATCACATTTTTCATAACAGTGAGTCAAAAAATGACAAACTCTATGTTTTCATGATATATTCTTGGTGTAAAAAAAGTGATTTATACTGACATCACTTCTATAAAAAAAATCCAATATGTGATATTATATATAATCTCTCTTAACTGTAGTTTTTCAACAAGTTTTAAAAATATAAACCTTCAAACATTGTTAAAAAACACATTAAAAACATTCATGTTGAAGAATGTATCTCTCCATTTTAATTTCAATATACACCCTTAATCGATATATTCGATAAAATCCAAAACAAGTATGAGAAACCTTTATTCCATACCTCCCATATTAGTTTTAAAGATTTATCAAGATTTCTTAATTCACATCAATTTGATTCATTTTGGATCGATTCTTTTATATCCCCCTTAATGGATGAACTCTAATAATCTTCATCATTATTGGTCTTATTTAATTATAATATCGAAACATCTATTGATACTCATTGGAATATTTCAAGGAAACATTAAAAACACAATGATGGAAAAATATTGATTTTGTATAATGATTAAAACACTTAATTAATCATTAAACATTTATTCATCACCTTCAATTCCATACACATAATCATAAAAAACAATTATGAGAAAAAGGTGAGTCTTCCTAAGTTCCATAATGATAAATACCATGTCAAGACTTGATTTTAAACATATTTTTTTAATTTAATGCTATAATATTATGATAAATATTCTTTCTTGATCCTCATTTAAATTTCTAGATTTGATCTTTATGGGATGTATGAGTTTCTTACAATTCATAATACTATCCTTGTGCAGGTTTAAATTCATAACATTATCTATCAATGAACATTCATATACTAGTAATAAATTTTAGTTCCTTAGTATTTATTCTTAATCTAGAATGATAACCATAAAATTCATTGATATTTGAATATATTATTTTAACATCCCACATATTTTCTTAACAACTCGTAGGGTATCCATTTTAGTCCACCTATCATAAAATTAAACTTATTCTTCATGAGATAAAACTTGTTTCCCATTAAAACATTCAATTTTTTCCACTTTCTCTATTTGTATAGATATTTCTAATTGATATATTTGAATATTTAAGAACTCTTTTATCACTTTCTTAGCCATTTTTTAATTTTAACATGGGTTCTTGTAATATTTTGTGCAACACTTTTTAGTAAACTTATCACACTCTTAATATTGAATGCATTATACCAAATTAATCCTCTTATTGCTATCATTGATTGATTAAATTAATTATTAAAACTATATTAATTTAAGTATAAGGTATATGTATAGTTTTAAAATATCCATTTTGTATCCATTTCTCCCATATTAGAAGTATATTTTCTTTAGTGATGGATCCTTCCCAACATTATTCTTGGGAGTATTTTGTTTAATAATGTTCATAACTTGTTAATATACCAAGATATAAAAATAATTACACTTATTTAAATTATATTCTTTTGGTATTATATTCCCATAATTATAATAATTGTGTGTGATATATGTGTACCATAACTCATCATCACCATATGCACATCTATTAAAATTATCAATGAAATTATTAAGACATTTGAATATTTTTTTGGTAGATAGATTTTCATTTTTTGATCTTTAATTACATACAATATATATTATATTTACTTAAAATATACCCCATAATTATTTACTTATAAAATATATATAAGTTAACATATTCTAACAATAATCAATTTATTAATTTCCAAATAGAAGGTTTTGAGTCACAATCGAAGCATGTTAGGTGGTTCCCAACAAAAATTTTCCATAATCATCTCGTGACTTCTTCTCAAAACTAGATACAAATTATTTTCTGGAATCCATGAAGATATGATCTCAAATATAATTTATAATTAATTTAGATAGGTTAATAATTACCTAATATTTTAATTTTTTCTTCCCTGTAGAATTCAGTTTACCCATCTTTTCAAACCATTATTGAGATTGAGGAATCAAAGGAATATTCTCTCTAGCTACCAAAAAAATGTGTATTGAGAAACTCTAAACTTATATCTAGGGTTATTTAGATGCTTGTGGGAATTTCCCATTGCCTTGCATCATTTATTTTTGATAATTCCATCGAATCCCAACATGGCCTATTGGATTCTCTTGGTTCTCTTATAACCTGAGAGGGAAAAGTAGGATCACCAATTCTCATAGAACATGGATAGTTCTTTAGATTACCTATATGATGAGATAATTATATTAAGAGACAATTTTTTTCACAATAATCATGTTTTTATATGTAAATTCACATTTTTTTGAATTTTATAGTTAGGTATATAGAGATATAGGGTTAGAATATTATTTTCATAAAGTACCTTTAATATTATCTTAACCCCCAACATACACCTTTTTTAACTAATAATATTATTATTAGTATTTACTTGAAATTTTTATAACATGAAAAATAATTAAATATTAAATCTCCAAAAAAATAAATTAACATTTATTCGTATACTATTTCAATTCTCACTGTACCATAACTCAGTTTTCTCATGCTTCTAATTATTTACTAGACAAAGTATAATGAAAATTTATCAAAATAAATTAATTTAATTATCTAATACACTGAAAAGTAAATACTTCTGATCATCCAATAAAATATCTTAAATATTAATCCTTTTGATTGATAATAATATTCTATTCTACTTGTTAAACTCATATATAATTTTAGTGAGGTTCTTAGATACAGCTAGTGTGCGACCCTCTAGGCCCCTTTCTTTTTAGAATTAGGATAAACCACCTAAAGTACACAATTATAATTTAGTAACACACTATGGAACCCCTAGAGAAAATGGTTAATGTCATAATATTATTCAACCACCTATGAATACTAATCATGTAATATAATACACTTGTCATGATATCTCACATCAATAATGTTACATAGCTTATGTTATCAACCTATATGTTTGAGTCTCTTTCTTTGACTTTCCATAAACAAACCCACTAATATGTATTGACTTGGAAATGAAATTATTGGGATATTCAAACTCCAATAAAGGGATTGAAATATTAACTTCTAATGGACGGGGTGAATCCTTAATCACATTATTCATTAATTAAAAGTCACTCATGACACGCCTAATTTATCCAACTTTGTAGTGAATTATCAACATCATGTTTTATGAAATAAATCTTAGTATGAATATGTGAATTTTTTTTGATAAAAATCATATATTCAAAAGATCATTACACATGTCCATAGATAAAAATACCCAATTACACATGAAACATGTGAAATTTTGATAAGCACGTATATTCCCATGACATCCTTTCTTGAAGATTACCAATAGAGAAAATCATGAGGTGGTGTCTTAATGTTTCATTATCCTCCTACAACTGATAACCTATATCCTTTGTGTGCCTTAAGATGATTCCATATAGCTATAGAACATAGGTTTAAGTTATATTATCATAGAATATTAAGTATCTAATTATAATAGGGAAATGCTATGTACATTGAATGTGACAAGTATCTTATGACATTATCAGACAAACTATCACTAAAATGTATGATCAACATATGTTAAGAAATTAATTAATATTAAAATCTTTAATATAACCATAATAAAATGTATAAATATAGTTGGTTCCATAGAAACAACTCCAAAATAATCCCACTTTCACTAGAGTCAAGTATTAACCCTCCAATTATATTCATAGGATAAACCTACTTCTTCTAAGGAAAGGCATTAGGTGTTGGTCCTACAATAGTTTATATGGTACCTATTTGAACTTCCATAATTCCCTATGGGCAGTGTCCTTGACACGACCTTTTCCCTATGAGAAAATTCTTTAATACATGATATACCTAGGTATAAACCTCTAGTGAAAAATATTGATTGAATCCACAACCAATGTTTTACTATCACATCAACACCCAACTATTGGTATGAAACAAGATTGTAATAGGTTAGCGTGACACTACTTTTTAAGTTGTATTAGAAGTTGTAATGTACTTGGAGTATGTAGTCATTTACATTATAGGCTATTATATTCTATACTTTCTTATTAACTTTTCCATAATATAATAATAGAACAAATTTTTATCTAAAATGAGACTAGTTTTATATCCCCAAAAAACTAGTATTGTAATTTCTCCATATACAAGGAACCAATCTAATTTTACATTCTCGAGCATTGTCAGATAGTTTGGCCTCCATCTTATGTAGTTCATCTAATTTACTTTGATATTTAATTCTTTTATTTATGAATAATAAATATCCAAGCTAAGTATACTCCATGGTATGTGAAATTGGTTTCATAAGTATTATTAGTCATAATATTTCTATACATCAAAAATACCATGTCCCATTAGAATTTCTTTAGTGAATTATTGCATCTTTCATTCCCAATACAATATCAACTTGTTTACATGACTCATATTAAGAAAACCCTTTGTTCTATACTACTATATAACGTTCTATTGATCCTGGGTTACTATGTAAGTCATTTTTAGAGAAATTATCATTAGTATTAATTATACTTAAGACAAATAATCTATTATTAATATATTATAAAACACATATATCTTGAAAATAATAGTTCCCCACTAAATTTTTGAAAATACAAAACTATTAATTAGAAATGAATATACCACGATCATTATACATTTTAATACGAATAAATATATCTTAATAACATGCATTCCTTATTGGAATCCTCTAATATCACTATTCCATTGGTTAAGTCATATAGACATTATCTATAAGGTTTACTCCAAGGAAAAATGGAGTTGAGAACAAATACCTAAAAAGATGACCGTGAAGCTGGGAAAAGAAGAATTTAAATTCTAATTAGGCATGATAACATGGTATAAATAATCAATTTTTATTGATACCAAATTGTTCCATCTATTTACAATTTCATGTTAAATTCCAATATTCACTTTATATAAACCATGAAATATAAAAGTGTATTTTGGTACATGGGATCTATTTTAGAATTCATAAGAATTGTTTAATCATAAATTGTTTCATATTATTGGTTCTTATAGGAATCATTATTATTTAATAAAAATATGTCAACCTGCATAGGGAATATAAATCCATAATAATGCCTCTATTATCCTTATGGAATATGTTTCATTAAAATAATCCATACTACTAGATCTTGTTGTTTCTATTTTTATTATGAAAACCTAAGTGAATCTGGAGCCTAGAATTAATAAAAATATAGCATTCTATTAATTTCTAAAAAGCGATGTCTGCCCCCATTGAAATATATTTTAAATGATAAATACCTTAATAACTTAGCGATGTTAATATCATAAGTGAATATTGGATAACTAACTGAGTTGAATTTTTTTTATCCTTTGATGTACAATTGAAGTTATTCTCATCTTAAAAAATTATTCCATTCAAAATTATTAAGTCTATGATATTAAGGGATTCACATCGTATATATTCTTTATATGATATCAATTAATAAATTTGGTTGGCATATCGTGAGTTAATATTTTTCAACTCATGTATTGAAGAAATTATGTAATATATATATTATATATAAGTATCTTATTTTATCCAGATTATACTACCATCAATTATATGTAATTTGAGTTATGATTACACAACATTTTAAACGATCAATAAAAAATATTGTTAAATATATATTATAATTATTTAATCTAGAAAAGGTTTTTTATTATCTATATTTTGAGAGAAACCATAGATATATTATAATTTTCTAATTTTTTTCATTTTCATCCAATATCCCAAAAGCAATCTTATAAAGTAAATTAATTCACCTCTAGATTATCTTTAGAATAGTTCCATGGATTTTTGACAAAATGCTAGAAGATTTTGTGGTATAACTTTAATTTCAAAGGTTTTTTTCCATTCAGTAAGTTTGTCAACAACCAAGTATTTTAGAACATTAGAGACTAAAAATTATTATAGGTATATTATTCATTTAAAATAGATAAAGAATTATATTTCTACTATTGGGGAAGAGTCTTATATTTTTCATTCATTACTCACTACCATGTATATCTATGATTCAGAAGAAAAATGAAAAAAATAAGTATGATGTACGGAAAGATATTTAATTTCATAAATTAATTTTCATATCCTTGTTTCAAAATAAAAACTAAGATAAATGTTTGGTAACACTCAATACATACATGAATCAATGCATTCTTAGCTGTTTGAAGTTCTGATCTTTTCACTACTGATGGTAGGAAAATCCTTTATCAACTATCAGGAGAATGCACCTTAAATCCTATAATATTTAATTTGTTTCCATATTTAATATATATTTGTACACATATTAATATCTTAATTTATCACCATGATATTTTTATTAAATATTTCTTTGTAAATAATTTTATTTATTCAATCTCATGAGTTACATGTAACACCGAGTTTAGACGAACAACGTAACATTATTAAAATATTATGTGTCTATTATAGCCTAACCATTGGATTGGTGGATGAATAGTAATAAATAAATGTTGAAAAATATATATGATACACTTTTATAAAGTGAATTAATTAGATTTTAAATGATTATAATTCAAAATAAAAATTAGTAGAAAATAAAAGTGTTGTTTTTTATGAATTTTTTATACACATAATGTATTTTAAAAAAATAAATTAAATTAATCCCTATGTTGAATGATTTAAATTAAATTTAAATATTATTTAATTTATATAATTGTTTAAACACTCAATAAATATTCTTCTAATAATGGGAAGAGAATAAATCCAGTTTAATTCTTACAAATGCATTTTTTTTCTAAAATTTAGTTTTTATCGAGTTTTTACCTAATTTAAAATTAATTTATGCTATTTAAAGTTATTAAGTTAGATAAAATAAATTATAAATCATGAACAAGGATATTAAAATTTGGTAAGCTGGACCCTCTTACTTCTAGTCAATATGAATAGTAACCGTCTAAAAATTTATCACCACAGTAAAGGGTAAATGAGGATAACCTAGATAAAAAATAAATCCTACAGCCATATTTTTTATCAAATTCATATGGGATGAATAGAATTTTAACCTTATCACTTTAGGATATAAATTTAATTATTTATTTGTAACTTTTCCATGGAAATTACTTATATATTATTTAAGTTAAAGAATGCTACAAAATGTAACTCTCTTAGTTTTATGTATCCTTTTTGTGTTCACATTGGGGAAAAAATAGTTATTTGTGTATATTAATATTAATTTTTGGAAAAATTAAATTATATTAATGATTTTAAATTATTTATATTTTTAAACTGTTAAATAATAACCTTAAATAATTACACAACAACAGAATAATATTTATTTAATTAATAGAAAAAAATAAAACAATGATTTTTAAAATATTAAATGTGAGATAATTTGAGTAATTTATAGTGTTTCACAAGTTTTATATGTAAATATTACATATTATTGTTGTTTTAATGGATTATATTCGAATTAACACTTTGTATTTATGTTTTTTAATTCAAATTAAATGAATAGTGTGAAAATTGACAATAATGTTATATTATCAAAATAATATTTTATTAAATTATTTAAAAATCATAATTATTTTCAAATAAGATAATGTGAATATTATACGGTCTGAAATTCCATAACTGAACCATATATGTGCCATTTTTCACCTTATAATTAAAAATTACAACCCTTTATATTTTAAAAAGTTGTTTATATATTTAAAATTAAAATTGGTTAACTAAGGTTAAATCAAAATGATAAGGTTTAAAAAGACACAAAAAATATATAAATTGTTTTATTTTATGGTATTAAATCCCTATCTTACATAATATTCAAATTCCTAACCATTTTGAGGCATTTTTACTAAGAATGAATATAGTATAATTTAGACTTTTTAGAAATTCAAAAAAGTGATCCTCAGCTCAATTATAAAAGGTAAACAGCTTCCTCACTTAATTACCCCACATTGAGAATTCTATATAAACAAAACTATTCCAATTTCTCTTTTAAATTTACATATTATCATTTTAGAGGTTCTAGTTTTTTCAAAAGTCCAACCCTAGAACCCATTAGAGAAAATTTTAAAGAGCATTTTTGAAGAAGTGGTAATCACCATTACCGATCACATTATTTTATACTCTTCTTTACCAACTAAAAATCTCTGTTATTTATAATAAAATAATTAATTAATTATAATAAATATCTTAAAATATTATTAACATTATTAAAAAACCATTATATACCATATTTCCTATAAAATGACAAGTTTAAGTATTATTGTGCGTATGTACGAATTACCGTATCCAGAGAGTGATACAATTAATTTTTTATAAGCACATTCTATGGATGAATATTATGGTGGGTTTATTTTTTATATAAAATTTTTATGAAATAATTATACTTTTGAAATTATGACATCACATATATCTACATACCATCCAATTATTTGGGAAATGATAACATCATTCGTGCGTACATGTGGACTACCACCTCCACAAAGCAATGTGATTAATTTTTCATTTATATCCTAAATAGATGGTATGAAGGAGTAATTTAATGAATATATAAGACACATAGGATATAATTATTATCCTATAAGTGTGAATTAATATTTACCTTTCTTTAGTTCCATCTATCGAAAAATGAAAATAGAATTCATGCGTATATATGACCTACTATCTCCCCAAATGATATAATTATTTTTAAATATTTAAATTTTATAGATGTCTCTAAATGTGAATATAATGAATATAAATCATATTTATATCATTATTAATATTCCGGATATTATTTAACAAAGACAAATGTACAAGGACTAGAATTACTGAGTTGAAATACTCATGATGAATGAAATAGTTAACACCCAAAAATTGAAATTTTAATAAAAATGTATTGATAAAACGAGGTGTTGAAAAGTTATAAAGGGATCATATATAATATTATAACTTAAAAATTAATCTGTTATAGAATTATAATAAATTTATATTTGTTATTCATGAGGTTATGGAGATTTTAAAGCAAGGTAAACGCAAGTCAAGAATTTTATGTCACAATCTCACTATTTATATGGATTGATTGTGACTATGTATTTGATGATGAAATCTTATGATCCACCTCAAATGAAACTTAAAAATTTTCTTATCTTCAATTTTTTTATTTAGAATACATTTTTTTATTTTATTTTACTCACTTTATGTACTCGAGACACTGAAATTATTTTTTAAATAAAACAGACTTCATTTTTATCTTTGAATAAAAAACCTTTGTTTCTATATCAATGTTTTATGAAAATGTTTTAAATAATATTTTTAATATTATGCTATGATTGAATAATTTAATTTTTAAACACATTTTAATTTTTACAAAACATTTTGAAAAGAATCTGTTTGTTTTTTTCAAAATGAGGTTCTTTGTGATTTTTTCTAACAAAAATATGGAAGGAATGTTTTTTAAATTATACTATATGAATGAATATTACCATCATCAGAACTAATATTTTATTTTAATATTATCTTAAAATTTTACAATATTAATTTCAATTAAATGTTTTCCTTTATAATTGCATCATTTTTTAAATTAGTTATTTCAAATTGGAAAGGTTATTTTCCTCAAAAGTGTTGTATTGATCTTTTAATGGGAAAAATATTCATCAATGAAAAAACCACTTGATTTCAGTTATGATTTACTAGGTATAATAACTAACGATACCATCCTTGTTCATTCTATAAATTATTTATTTCTATGATGATGATATTTTAATGAAACCCATTTTTTCTACTGGTTATGTTATTAAGAAAAGATTAAATATTTGTGAAACTAATTTATTTTCCATAAATTATACTAGGTTGAAATGTCTATAAAGACCATTTCTTTTCATGTGTTATTATATGATGAATTATTTATGATCTCTTGGAACACATATGTATGATTTGCGTTATGTAATTAGTGGGAACTATATCTTTATCCAATGTATTGGGTAAAGATAGTTATCTCATGAGATAAATAGGATTGGAATGGGGAGTGAAACTAGTTTAGTAAGGGAATTTGTAAACTATGATAGTCTTAGGAGTGAAACTTGACTACTATGATGGTGTTGGTTAGTGAAAACACTCAAATATAATAGCCTCATAAATAAGCCATGACTAAAGGGAAATGATTTTATATTCTTATGTGTATACCAAAATTCGATGTATTATTACAATGCTATGAACTCATGGATTGTTTTCTTTGATTCCATCATGATAAATGACTTATGAACTGCCAATATTTTTGCCACGAATCAATATTATGATCTATTATATGTAGGTTTTGATTTTTAAATGTTAATATGATGTTCTTATAAGACTTTTTATCATGTTATGGTTATAAGATAATTGATATATCCCCTGTTTAACCTTAATGAGAATAAAAGTTAACCCTTTATTATATTTCCTATCCCAAGTTATGAAGAAATGTTTTATGTATGATATGTCTAACAAGGGTGATAATTATGAAGATAAAATTGAGAAATGATGTAGAACAATAATGAACCTGTCTTTTATGTTTCAATGTTTCCAAAGATACCAGACCTATATGATTATAGTGTTGATTGTTATGTTATATTAATAATATTCATCTATTAAGATATAATATCTATGTATGAAGAGTATGGGTTTCTATAGTTGGTATTTGAAAATTTTTTAGTTAAACTTTAGAAACATGGATGAGAAAAATTTTATAAGAACCATAGGGATAAGGCTAAGTGTAGGATAAAATCCAAATGTTCAAAAATGACCGAGGTTAAACCTAAGATTCCTAGAAGAAGGATTCATGATTTAGATATACTATAAGTTATTTTTAATGATTATGCGGTATGCCACCATGATTATATTTTCTCAATATAAGATTTTTGGTTTTAGTTGATGGTTGTAAGCAAAAGGAATCATTTTGATGATGAATGTGATGGACAATGCATTGATTTTTTACTTAAGAAACCGATTGTTATGGGAGATGGAATAAAAACATTATTTCTATTCTCACACAACATTCCTAAGATAGAATCACAGTTAGTGTACCAAATAGAAAAGGATGGAACATTATTCTATTGAGTCATTCATGAGGGAATGTCCACCTTCTTTTAGTTGTTCCACTGATCCACTAGTTGTTGGGCAATGTTTCGAGTGTTGAGAGGAAGGTCATGGGAAAATAAAATTCTGAATTCATGGGAATATGTTATCTAATTATGAAAATAGAGATGAATCTCCAAAAATGAACCACAAACAACTGGAGTTTCTATTTTTTTGAAATGGTGCATTAGAGATGGACTCTCTTCAAAAAGAGTCATTTGTGATGAGAGTCCATTAATAATTCATTATTGCAAAAAACAAAATTGAAATTATTGTTATTGTGAAGGGAAATTTTAAATAAAAAATAATTGGGCCAAATGGAGTGATCATGACAAATAGTGTTGGGAATTTTTATAAATGATTAATTGTGACGGTGCATCGTAATTGATATTATTTATTATAGAAGATTAATCTATCAAAAATACTAATATTTTCAAAAAAGAAATATTTAAAAAAAATTAAAAATAAATAAAAATAAATAAGTTTTTTAAAACATAAAATAATCAAATTAATTATAAAATGACAGCTAACTTAAAATATTAGAAAAAAAATTAAAACTTTTAAAAAAATTTAAAAAATTAAACAGACATAAAAGTAATAAATAATTTCAAATATAATATTTTTTTCATCCCAAATTACAAAACAACCATAAGACATCACAAATCATCAACTGGTGTCAGGTGGAAGAGGATCTATCAAAGAATAAAAGGGAGAAAACTCCATACAAACACTCTATACAAGTTGTCACATATAATCCAACGTCTTCTCATCTCTTAGTTATTTCTATTCACACTCCTCCTCCATATCTCCATGCATCTTCTATATCATCTCATCCTAAGCTCTCAATGTCTCATCATATTGTTACAAATAAGAAAAATTGACAAATAATCCCCATGTTCTCCCTTTGAGCTCACCAATAACATATCTCAAGTACCATACTATCTCGTAAGTGTTAGTCAAGAACAAATATTGATCACCAGGACTTTCTTAACACCCTGAAAAGTTACATGTATCTAGGACCCCTCATTAAAATGTGAATTAGTTATTGTATATACTTAACTCTTGGTTTTAATCTCTCATGAATGGGAAGTAACAACCTTATATTTTTGCTTCTAATATAATTATAAATGATAAAGAAAATAAAATTAATATTCGTGAAATATTTTAAAAAATTACTAACCATAATGTGGAACTACTGATCGCCTACAATTTCTCTTGTATGGGGATCAATATACACCTTTTTATAATATTTAAACTCTATAATAGATGGGGTAGTAGTACCTTATATTATATAATAAAAAATTTATAGTAAAAGTATATATATATTAATAAATAATATCACATTCCATATGTCGTCGATGTCTACCAAATGTAAGAATTATGGCCCTATGTGTGACCTCCAGACACCCTCATATCTCATGTCTAGAAGATGAAATCCTATTAAAATTATATTTTATCAATTATGAGTAAAATACATCCCATATAAGAGTTGAGTTATAGTCAAGTTGATAAGATATGCAAGAATGGTTAAAAATAGTAGCATTATCTCAATCAATAGCTCTCATTATGAGGTTGTGTATGAAATGAAAAAAATGCTCATGTATATAACTCTCCCAAGCCTCTCAAATAGGATATCTTTGGATATCAACAATTAGAGACCATAAATTATATAGGACATTTAAATACAATATTTTACTAATTAAATAAATTTAAAAAACTATATATTATTAAACAACATACAATCTAGTGGATGAAAATATACTGATGAATGATGATGATAACCTGGTCCCATGACACCTATAGATTAGAAAAAAAAACATTTCCTTAGAATTTCCTCAGCTTTCCCAATAGATAAATGTGAAAAAAGTTTAAAATAAAAACAAAATACCAAAATATTATTGTGAAAATTAATACAAAAACAAAATATTGAAAAATATCTTAAAAAATTAAACATTCTTATATAATCGAGGAGAAAAATAAATAGATAGGCAACTCTTTGGAATAGGGTCTCTAATCATCAATCGAGAAACACCAATCCCCCTTCTAATAGGAACAACATCCTACATATTAGATGAATTAGGATCATGAGTAGGAAGTTGGTCCTTTTTGAGAGAATGAAATAGATCATTGAGATAATCTCTATCCATATAAAAGAAATAATCTTACCTATAATTGTTTTTACTAAAAATATGGAATATAAAAAACTAATAAGTAAAATAATATAATAATATTACCCATAAGAAATTTTTAATACAAATATAAAATATAATAAACTAAAAAATACCATAATATAACAATTACTTGTAAATAAATACAAGAACATAATAATTTAACATGTAAATATTTTTGTATATATATATAGAATATAATAAACTAATAAATATCAAATAGAATATAATATTCAAACATGTTAATAATTGTTAATATGGATATTAAATATAAATAAATAATAATTACTGGCACCAGTGACATAATAGAATTGATTATTCGATCTAGCCATCTGAAATAAAAAATATTACCTATAAATAATTATTGATACAACTATTGAATATAAATAATTAATAAATACCTAAATATAATACATCAATCATAATCTTATTCATCATTTCATTTGAGGACAATGTCTTCATCCCCATCCTCAATATCATCAACTTCCATATGAATTTTAGTTTCATCATCCCTAATTCATTCTTCAAAATTATCTATTTCATTAGCCCTTAACTAGGGGGGGTCATCATCAATATTTAAATCTCATTGGGTAAGAGATATATTTGGGGGATGTTTTTTGAAGAATTTCACTAGATTTTACAACTAAAAAACCATGATAATTTTCAATAAAAATATTTTCATGTGATTTCATTTTTATTAGACTTCACTAGTATAGCATCCCGCCTTTTTATTACATAACATTTCATTACATTTTACAAACAGTGGATCTTTAAGGTCTAGTGTCTTGGAAATTAGGAACATAAAACATGACGACATAAAACATTCTTATAAAACACTTGTAAGGCTTCTTAATTTTTCATCATAAGTTCATTACAACACCTCATAACCTGGGAGCATACATTAAAGGAAAGGGTGAGAAAAAGGCCCATTACGGGAAACAAGAGAAACATTTTACATGTGAACTTGAGATACATCAATAAAGCCATGATAAATAAATTTAAGGCATGAGAAAGAGATCATGATGTATATCATAATAAAAATAACATGTTTCATAAAATTATGATTTGGATACAACATTTAACTTAGAAAATCATTTCCATATAACCAAGTTCCATCCCCAAGGTGTCATTAAAAAATTACCCAGGTTATTCACCAAGGTATTGTTAAAATAGTCATCTCTAGAGATTAAGTCATTACCCAATGCATTGGAGCGCTATTAGGGCGCACCCTTAATTTGTATTTATTATATTGTAATACACATATATAATCATAAATAATTTCATAAATAACCCGTATATCATAAAAGAAATGGGTTTCATTTCATAGTCATAACATTTTAAAAAACTGCTTTAAAGTTGTGATCTTTATGTCACTTTAAACCCACAGAAAAGGAAAGCGGGTCTCATGTATGTAAATCCCAGAATTTAAAATAGAAAATTTTAATATATATGTTAATACCCTGTATAATAAATATTTTTGAGTATTCACTTAATAAAATAAAAGAATTTTAGAATAAGAGATACATTTTGAGAGGAAAATTTGGCAGTATAACGGTTATGTTGCAGGGTTTTAGAAAACATTGAAACGAGAGTGGACATGGGTAAACTACTCATAAAAGATAAATAAAATAGTTTAGGGACAGAATACAAAGGATATAAGAATATGGTAATGAAATTTCAAGGACAAACAATATGAAATGAAAAACTTAAAAGGATGACAAAATAAAATTTCTCTTATGAAAAATTATGCAGCCTAACAATGTCACTTAAAACATCAAAAAAATGAATTGATGAGATTAAATAGGGTCTCTCATAATGTGAACATAAAAGGATAGTATGATTAATATAGATGTCATACCCCAACATGGGAAAAAGGAACTTGAAATACTTGACAGGAAAGTAGAACTTTGAAAATGGGAAGAGTGAAAGAATCCATTACAAACATTCAGTAGCATAACGGCACCACTTAAACATTCATAAAATGAAATTATGAGAGAGATAGGAGGTATATCATAATATTAACATGAAAATGATAGTAAGATGAAAAATAAAATCCTCCAACATAAGAACATGGAGCATAATAAAAATGACATAAAAGAGAGTACTTGAAAAGAAAGAGAGATGTATGATCCCTTGCCTTGAAGAGTAACTTCAAAAGCTTGAAGGTTGGGACCTTGGGAGGCTTGAGGGAACCTTTGTATGACTTCGTGGGTGTTAAAGAGACCAAAAATTCGTTGGGGAGGATTTGGAAGAGAAATTAATGAAGGAAAGGCTTGGTATTTATAGGAGAAGTGAGGGGACAAAACATTAATTGCCAAGGGACACTTCATCGGTGGTATTGGAAAAACCATGGGTTTCCCCATGGTATTTGCCCACGGTATTGGGCACTTGGTAAAAATCATACCTTATATTACTATTCATAAGTCAACCAGAATTATTGAATACTTAATACATCCTTAATGATGTCATTACACATCCGAAACTCAAAAACTGTATTTTCAGTAATCACAGAAAATTCAACTTTCTCAGAAAAAACCCAAAATTTCACTTTAACCAAATAACGATGTTCGGATTTCAAAAAATGAACTCAATTTTATGAAAATAATTTTCTAAATATTTTTAATGTAATTTTTAAATAAAAACACTATTCACTGAAAATTCAACTGTTTTAGAAAAATCCCAAAAATTCACCTTAACCAAATATCAATGCTATGATTTAAAAAATGAACTCCATTTTATGAAAATAATTTTCTAAATATTTTTAATTTAATCTTAAATAAAAACAACTATTCACCTAAAAAAACTAATACTTAACATATAATTTTGAAAACAGTTATTTACCTATTTTATTGAATCACATTACTTAATCAAGGTGCCTAAATTATATTAATACTTTCTTTAAGTGAGATTACTAATCCATTTGGTCACATTACTAATCCTAAGTGTAAAATCACTATTCATTATTTACTATTCATCAGAAATTTAGTTGATCTTATTAGACTCTAAATTTCATACTGAACAAAACTATAGAAGACCATTTTTTGAAAATCATTACAAAATTTTAATTATTTAAGGTTTACATAAATATTTTTAAAATATCCTTTTTCTAAAATTCATCAACAATATGCATACTATATTTTCCCAGACATTTGAAAATTCACAAACTTCATCATAAGAAGAAATTAAAATTCTTTTAAATCAATAGATTACACAAGGCAGTTACGGTCTTGTTAAATAACCCCTTATAACACCAGTATAGGACCTAAGAGTAAGGTGTGCTAGGGTGATAGAATCTTTGGGCGGCTTAGCCAACATTGCTCGAGTAGTGATTTCTATCAACTTGAACTTCTCGTGAAGGCGATTCCATTCTAGCTTCACACGATGAAGTTCAGCTTGGGTTAGGTCCAGAGAAAAGCCCAAAGGTGCTACCTCCTTCCCGAGTTCCGTCTTATGGGCTTAGATCGGCCCAAGACTACTGGATGGGGCCATAAAATTTTCTCTCTATATTAATTAATCAAGATCACATGTATTTATAGAAAATAATCACAACATTTAGTTTCCAAATGTCTTATTTTAATTATACTCATTTTATTAAATGAAATAGTTTTGTTGAGTATAAAATAAAATAACACACAATATTAGGAAAAAATATTTATTCAAAATTTCGGGTCGTTACAATCTTCCCCCCTTAAGAAATTGCATCCTTGCAATTTTAAAATTGGGATTGGAAATTTCGTTGAATGTCCCACATCAAAAAAGAGTCCGTAAAACTATTACATTAAAAGTAGGAAAGGGAAGTACAAAGGTCACCCGAGTTAACCCATACTAGGATTCCATACAGGAAAACATAGATATGGAAGAGAAAAAAAGGGTCATGTTCTGATGTAGAGTGATAGAAACCATGATTATGAGAAAATTAACCATAATAATATTACAAACTTAAGATGTGTTAAATGGTCTTTGATTACCCGGTTAGAAACGTAAACCATTTTTTTTTATTTTTCGTTCCTTTTCATAATTTTGGGGAATTCATTTACTATATAGAATAAAAACATAAGGAAATATATTTACCTTTAAGTAGAGTCTCACCCTGTAATAATTTTCCTCCAAGACTAATCTTTTCTCCAAACAATGAGCATTCAAAAAGACTTGGTCTCATCAAAAGCACAAGAATCATCTTCTAGAGAATCACATAATCCATAAAAGAATAACTATATTTTCCATTGTCTTTAGTCATCAACTAAAACTAAAAAGGTTAGTACGGGATCATATAATCCCAAAAAAGATAATCCTTTATAAAAATAAATATGACTATTAATATCCAAAATCGAAAAAAAGTACACAAAGTTTCAGAAAGATCATTCAATACACAACCATCCTTAAAACTATTTAGAATAATCTAAACTAATATTGGAACCCAAAACTCAAAAGGATTTAATCACATAGTCTTCCCCAATAAAAAAAATCTTAACATTTATCTCCAAATAACATCGACTACTATTAAAGTATCATACTAAAGTGTAATTAAAATATTCATATGTTCTTTATGCTAGGTTCAACATTTTCCAGAAATAACCAAAATCACCATATGTCCACAATAAATGCATAAATTCTTACAAAAAACAAATTCAACCATTCCTCCTCAATTTAAATCCTGTAGTATCTTAGGCATATAGTACTCCAAAAGAGAAAAAAATCATCCAAAATAACATTTATCATTTAATCACCGATTCATTTTCTTATTCAAAGGATATTCATTTGATATAAGTTTCCAAAATCAGCTTATTCTTGATCCATAAAAATAGAAGGTGCATTAGTCCGAAGGGCATAACAACAAACTCATAATGACCATATCTTGATTGAAATGTCGTTTTTTGGAATATAATCATTCTTCACCCTCAATTGATGATAACCAGAATGGAGATCAATCTTAGAGAAGAATTGAGTCCCACGAAGTTGGTCAAATAAGTCATAAATTCTTGGAAGAGAGTATTTGTTCTTCCCTGTGATCCCGCTCAGTTCTCTATAATCAATGCATAACCGCATTGATCCATCCTTCTTCTTCACAAAGAGAACTGGTGCTCCCCAAGGAGACACACTCGGTTGGATAAACCCCTTCTCAAACAAGTCTTGGAGTTGTTTCTTTAACTCCTCTAGCTCCACATTTTCCATCCTATAGGGGGTCTTTGACATCAGATGAGATCTAGGTATGAGTTCAATGGGGAACTCTACCTCTCTTTCTGGGGAAGGTCTAGGTAACTCCTCAGGAAATACATCAATTTATTCCTAGATGATGGGAAAATTTTCTAAAAGAATAAATCCTTCATGAGAAACTTATTTCATTTATGAATCTTTTAACTAAAAAGGATTTTTCTCTTAAAACCTCATGCTTAGACAAATTACAATTCTCTATAATTCCTTTATAAGGATTCATAAAAATCTTGCGATTAACCAAACATATCCCCCGGGAGTGTCGTAACCAAGAGTGAAACAAGGCCCGTTGTTGTGTACCAGTTCCCATTCGAGTCTAGCTCAAAGTTTTGTTTTCTGGTTTTACCCTTATGTACATATGTTTCAGAGCCACCTCTACCTTCTCGTACCCAGACATGGATGTATTTTCTTGATAAACTACTAACTCAATACTCACCAAAATACTTGGAAGATTTCCTATATTTAAAATTTTCTATAGGGTTATTCCTAAAGTTTTCATATCCTAATTTCCATAAATAACAAAACTATCCTTTGATACCAACTATAGAATCTCACCTTTCTATTACATAACATTTCATTACATTTTACAAACAGAGTATCTTTAAAGTCTGGTGTCTTGGAAATGAGGAACATAAAACATGATGACAAAAAACATTCTTATAAACCACTTGTAAGGATTCTTCATTATTCATCCTAAGTTCATTACAACATCTCATAAACTTTGAGCATACATGAAAGGAAAGGGTGAGCAGAAGGCCGAGTAATAGAAAAAAGAGAAACATTTTACATGTGTACTTGAGATACATCAATAAATTCATGATAAATAACTTTAAGGCATGAGAAAGATATCATGAGGCATATCATAATAAAAACAACATGTTTCATAACTTCAAGATATGCCTATAACATTTAACATAGACAATCATTTCCGTATCACCAAGGTCCATCCCCAAGGTGTTATTAAAAAATTACCAAGGTTATTCAGCAAGGTATCGTTAAAATGGTCATCTCAAGAGATTAAGTGTTTACCCAATGCATTGGAGCACTATTAGGGAGAATCCTTTATTTGTATTTATTATCATGTGATCCACACATATCATCATCAATAATTTCATAAATAACCCATATATCATAAAATAAATGGGTTTCATTTCATAGCCACAACATTTTAAAATCTACTTTAAAGACGTGATCTTTATGTCACATTAAAACCACGGAAAAGGAAAGAAGGTCTCATGTATGTAAATCGAAGAATTTAAAATAGAACATTTTTATATAGATGTGAATACCCCTGTAGAATAAAAATTTTGAGTATACACTTAATAAAATAATATAATTTGAGAAAAAGAGAGAGACATTTTGAGACGAAAATTCGGCAGCATAACGACTATATTGCAGGGTTTTTGAAAATATTAAAAAGAGAGGGGACATGGGTCACCGACTCAAAAATGATCCATAAAATAGTATAGGGACAGAATATAAAGAATATAAGAACATGTTAATGAAATTTGAAGGACACACCATATGAAATGAAAAACTTCAAAGGAGGAAAAATATAATATTTCTTTTATGAAAAATTCGGTAGCCTAACGACATCACTTAAAACTTCAAAAAAAAAAAGAATTGATGAGATTAAATAGGTTCTATCACAATGTGAACATAAAATGACAGTATTATTAATATAGAGTTCATACACCAGCATGGAAAAAAGGAACTTGAAATACTTGACATGAAAGTAGAACTTTGAAAATGGGAAGAGTGAAAGAATCCCTTACAAAAAATTCGGCAGCCTAACGACGCCACTTAAACATTCATAAAATAAAATGATGAGATAAAGAGGGGGTATCTGATCATATTAACATGAAAAGGAATTTAAGATGAAAAAAACAACCTCCATCATAAGAACATGGATCATAAAATAAATGACATAAAAGAGAGTACTTGAAAAGAAAGTGAGAGGTATGATCCCTTACCTTGAAGAGTAACTTCAAAATCGTGAATATCGGGACCTTGGGAGGCTTGAGGGAACCTTGAGAGAACTCCTTGGGAGGTAAAGAAACCATAACTTCGTTGGGGAGGATTTGTAAATGAAATGAATGAGGTAAAGTCTTGGTATTTGTAGAAGAAGTGAGGGGAAAAAACATTAATTGCCAAGGGACACCTCATCAGTGGTATTGGAAAAACCATGGGCTTTCCCATGGTATTTGCCCATGGTATTTTCCAATTGGGACACCTCATACCTTATATTACTATTCATAAGTATACCAGAACTATTTAATAATTAATACATCCTTAATGATGTCATTAAACACCCGAAACATAAAAACTGTATTTTCACTATTCACCGAAAATTCAACTTTCTTAGAAAAACCCCAAAATTTCACCTTAACCAAATATCGATGTTCGGATTTAAAAAATGAACTCCATTTTATGAAAATAATTTTCTAAATATTTTTAATTTAATTTTTAAATAAAAACACTATTCACCAAAAATTCAACTATTTTAGAAAAATCCCAAAAATTTAGCATAACCAAATATCGATGCTCTGAGTTCAAAAATGTAATCCATTTTCTGAAAATAATTTTCTGAATATTTTTAATTTAATTTTTAAATAAAAAACACTATTCACCTAAAAAACTAATACTTAACCAATAATTTTCGAAATAGTTATTTACCTATTTTATTGAATCAAATTACTTAATCAAGGTGCCTAAATTATATTAATACTTTCTTTAAGTGAGATTACTAATCCATTTGGTCACATTACTAATCCTAAGTGTAAAATCACTATTCATAATTTTCTATTCATAAAAAATTACGTTGATCTTATTAGACTCTAAATTTCATACTGAACACAACTGTAGAAGCCCATTTTTTGAAAATCATTACACATTTTTAATTATTTAAGGACTACATAAATATTTTTAAAATATCCTTTTTTTTAAAATTCATCAACAATATGCATACTATATTTAACTGGACATTTGATTATTCAAAAACTTCACCGAAAGAAGAAATCATATTTTTTATTTAAATTAAAGGATTACACAAGGCAGTTATGGTCTCGTTACATAACCTTTTATAACACCAGTATATAACCTAAGAGTGAGGTGTGCTAGGGTGATATAATCTTGGGGCGGCTCGGCCAACATTGCCTGAGTAGTGATTTCTATTAGCTTGAACTTCTCATGAAGGCGATTCCGTTGCAGCTTCACATGATGATGTGCGACTTGGGTTAGGTCCAGAGAAAAGCCCAAAGGTGCTACCTCATTCTTGAGTTCCGTCTTATGGCCTTCGATCAGCCCAAGAATACTGGATGGGGCCATCAAATCTTCTTTCTATATTAATTAATCACGATCACTTGTATTTATACAAAATAATCACAACATTTAGTTTCCAATGGTCTTATTTTAATTATAATCATTTTATTAAATTAAATGGTTTTTTGAGTATAAAATAAAATAAAACACAAAGTTAGGAAACAAAATTTATTCAAAATTTTGGGTCGTTACAACTAGTCATTAAAATATCTCAAAACATCTCAATAATTTACATAATAAAAATGATGTGATTGACATGCCAACATAAATTGTTCATTTATATATGAAGAATATTATATTTTTTTTCAATGAAACCATGTCATGTATAAACTCGCAACCTTCGATCAGTATCAAATCAATTAAATTTAAACATTGTTACATAATTTGGTTATAGAAAACCTAACTCAATTATTTCATCCAGCATACCATAAAAGAAAACACCACTTTTTTATAATGATATCCTTTCAAAGAAAACACCATTATTCATTGATTTTATTGATTCACTATATACACATATATGGAATTGAAATCAATCAACCCATACCTGTTATATGATTTTACCAATTTTGATGGAGGGTTTTTGAGCCCACATAATCGAAAATAAATTTTATTTTTATGTTGTTTTTCTCAAAAACAATAAAATGATTTATAATATATTTCATTAAAAAATTATTTATTGCTTCATCGAAAGTAACTTATATTACCAATATTTGAAACCAATATGAAAACATTTATTGATGGAGTTCTTCGAGAGTTTTAGATGTAATTTGTATAATTTTTTTTTAATATGGAAATCATATTGTCTACAAATATATTAATTTAAATAATATTATCTATTAAAAAAAATTAACAAAATATGTATTTATTACTACAAAAACCATGTAATTGTTTTCACAATTTAGTAGAAAATATGTATGAGATCTGTAGAATTCTTTATCTGAAATCCATCCTTCATGATAAACACAAAAACCAAGCTCAGTATGATTAAAAAATAACAATTGATGGTCTGTGACACCATCAATTTTTTTTATTATTATACCCCATTCAATTATTTTTGGAGGTATATTTGAAAATAAAATAATAATAGTAGAAATTTGAAATTTCATCTTGTAAGTACACTTATGAAATTGACCCTTAAACCGATGATTTCATACATAGTTTCTTTTTTAACCTTTTCATCCATCTTTCAAATAGGTACATCTAAGGGAATTGTACCAGCCATAAAAAATTATATTCATGCGACAAATGTAATATTGAGTTTTTATTTGAGTCAAGTAAGCCTTGCATGAATATTTTCTCTAACTTATAAAAAATTAAAAAAATTAGTTTGTATCATACTCAATGCATCATAATCCGATGTTACTACGAAAATATTTCAGAATAAATATGATATTTCAGTCAACACATCCTAGATTTAAGAATTAGACAACTTTCTAATACCAATAGATAATAATATATACATTTTTACAAGGTAGTCAGGAATTTTTAGACTGATAATATTCCCATTATTGATGTAGTGTGTCAAATTAGAAGAATAACCATATAATAACCTCAAATATTGAATCCATTGAATGAAAAATAAAAGAATTTATTTATAAAGTGAGTAAGAAAAATTTTTCTTCACTAAATGTTGTGATTTTTTATCTTCAAAAAATTCATGTTCAGGACATAAAAAATTTTGGAAAATTTATAACTGTTCCTTTACGTTATCTTTGGTCTTACCAGGTGTGTCTTACATGGTATAAAATATGTTATAAAAAAATATTCCCAATATTCATTACATCTGACATCTAAGGAACCAAAAAATTAGACCAATATGGAAAGTACCAAAAAATGATCCTCTTTATCCAATTATGATCTCCCTAAATAACTTTTAATTTTTTTTAATTTATTTATGGTCTAAAAGTAAAAGGAGGTAATGCAGAGATGATAAATTTTACCTAAATTCCTCAGAGTACTACCGGAGGTTCATCTCTTTCAATTATATATTCTGTAAAAATTATTTCCGTTTCTTCCAAAAGGGTGATCCATAGGAATAAATCTCTGATGGATGTCAAAATAACTATTATTTCTCCCATTACCAAACATAAATGATTTTTTTCAGCCATGCAGCATAGACATGATTTTGGACTACATGTACTTCATCCAGATGACATACCATATGATGTAAAGTCACTAATCATCCATATTATTGTATCCTTCAATGTGAAATTATGATATGAAACTATATGAAATGTACTGACACCATTTTTCTATAATTAAAATAACTCATGAAATAGTGGTTTCAAATCAACATCGAAATTATTCTTTAGATTTCCTAGAAATTGTAGCGCCATATATTTATATATATGTAACTTCATTAACACCCAAGGAGTTAAGTAGTATATTGTAAGGAAAATAGTATAACAAGAATACAAACTTTCATAAGCAACAAATGGACAAAACCCATTAGTAGAAATACCCAACCATATGTTATGAGGATATGAAGAAAAATAAGGATTCATTTGATCAATGTTTTTCCAAGAATCACAATCACATGGATGATTTAATCTTTTTTATAATGGAAAAAATATGATTTACTCTATGTCATCAATGAAAATGTGTTGCGATACATAAATAAATGTTGTAAATGGGATGTAATTGGAAAATACCTCTGCAATTTCATAAGAAATATGGACTTTAATTTTTGTGTATCTTTATATCCTGATTCTGTAGAAGTTATAAATGTAATTAATGATTCATAATCACCATAATATTAGATTTAGTCTCTTGAATATGTATTAGTCTTCTGATAACTAAGTCCTAAATTATGGACTAACATATTACATTCATAGAAACTTTGACACAATGTATTTCTGTTAGGAATCAATGATTTAACCAAAGGTAAAATCTGATAACAAAAACTATTTTATATTCCAAAATATGATTTAATATCCATAAAATTTGTAAAAAATTCATGTTTCTTATCAGGAATCCTGATATAAGGCATCGTTAGTAGATTTCAATAAATTATAAAATTGAGAAGGTTATGATTCAGGATTTGGAATTTCATTCTGAGTTTTTATTTTCTAAATACATAGTCTAACTACCACATGTTAATAAATTATGGTATAATTGATCCAATTTTTTTTATTTTCAACTGAATTCTATTCATCACGTTGATATAAAAAATATAAACTTTCTGAAAACAAAAATGTAGTAGTTGAAGTCCAACATTGTAAAATGTTTCAAATCTTTTAAAATCACATTTCATACATGGATATTTAACTATTACATTGTAAAAAAATTATGAATTTTATGAAAAAAATGATATAAATATTTCAACACCCTTTATGTAGATATGATTTATACCAGATACGTTGAGATTTATTCGATGAGTTATACTATGATGATCACATAATAGAAACTGGTGTCTACTTCTTGAGTCCATGTTGATAAATAAAACAATTAGAATAAAAATAAATAATACCCCTTATTACTAATTGAAAATTATTATTTTTATTTTAATACCTTGGAATATTCAATGGAATATGATCAATGTGAGGCGCTGAGTTAACACTGAATTTCTGGTCCCGTAGAAGCTCGACACAGATAGGATATAATTTTTACATATATTATATCACACATAATTTATTTTATAAAAATAATGCAATTTCACCCAAATGATATCTAATATGGTAAATATGAGACCACTATTAAGTCTGGGATATGTGGTTTACCCTAGGAATAACATACTATTTACGTGCATCATGCGTTTTTTATTACTCGGGTGGGTAATTCATTTAATATTTTTATTATAATTTTTTATTAAAAAATATTTATCTCCCAAAACATGCATCATATGAAAATAGAAGAACACAATTTGGTTCATAATAAATGGTTTAACCTAGGAATGGAGTATTTTTTTCACATCATCTATTTAGTTGCATCGTATGTGAGGGTCATTCATTTAATATTTTCATGTCATTTTTTTATTAAAAATTTAAGTATCTCCCAAAATGTGTATCATATGAAAAATCAGAGAGCACGGTTAAGTCTGGGATATGGGTTTTACCTAGGTGCGACATAACATTTGTGTGTGTTGGGTGTTTTGTTACATGATATGAAAGGGTAATTTATTTAATATTTTCATTATCATTTTTATAAAAGACTTTAAGAATCTCTTAAACTGTGTATCATTTGAAAAATAAAAGGCCACCACCAGGTCTGAGATGTGGGGTTTTCACATGGAGAAACATAATATTTGTGTGTGTCAGGTGTTTTGTAACATTACACCTGAGAGTAATTCATTTAATATTTTTATTATAATTTTTTATAAAAACATTAAGTATCTTTCAAGATGTATATCATTTGAAAAATCAGAAACCACGGTTAAGTCCAATATATGGGGTTTACCCTAGGTGCGACATAAAAAGTGTTCATCAAATGTTTGGTAACATAGTACACGACAATAAAATTTTTAATATTTTATTATATATATATATTAAACATTTATATAAATTATTTATAATAAATATTTTGATGAACATAACATTTATATGATTTATTGTGAATTTCTAATAGTTGGGATCACTTTTTAATTTTTTTGTACAAATTATCAAAAATATTTTGTAATTAAAACTAATATTTACAATTTAATAATAATAATTAATTATTAATTATTAAATATTATAAATTAGTCAATTCTTTTTACTAATTATTTAAATAATTACTACATTTTTAATAATTTGTAATTTTTAAATTTTTTTTATAATTGTTAGTATTTTTTATATTTTCTTAAAATGTATTAAAAAATATTTTTACTAATTATTATTAATTATGTTTTTAATAAATATTTCATATTTTTAATTGTTATTTTTTTCATTAATTTTTTTTAAAATTTTTTATAAAAAATATTATTATAAAAAATGTTTTTTAAAACATTTTCTTTAAATTCATTTTGTCTTCATTTTTAAAAACCACTCATTTCTATTCATTACATATGTTATATATATATATTAAATAATTTCTTAATCAAATTTATTGGAATCAAATTTATTTTTACATATTTTTTAAACACAAAAAAACATATCAAATCCACACACACATACCAAAAGCCCTATATATTATTTTTAAAACATTTATAAATTTATATTCACCTGTTAATATATATATAAATCCAAATGTTTAAAAAACAATATTTACAAGTTTTAAATAAATTAAAACCAATCATAATATAAAAAATGATTTAAAATCAATGTCACAATCCATGAATTATCATAATTCATCAAAAATTCTTTCACTATAATCATGTTATACAATTAACCAATTAAAAATATTTATAGAAAGTTCATCAATATCATACATCCCTAAACATAATTTCTATAATCATCATATTTACAAAATTAATATAAAATAATAAACAATAATTATTCGTAGACACCAAAAAAATCTATTAAATCTAAAGATCAAACAATTATAAAAATAGCACAAATTGAATGAAATGAACTTGTGCAAAGCGAATGGACACCCAAATAGCGAATAATAAACTTATAGGAACCCTAAATAACAAATAAATCATAAAAATAAGGTAAATTTATTGAACTAGGTTTTTACCGAACCAATTTTTGAAGTTTTAAAGGAAAATGGATAAAATGAATGAAAGATAAAAGAAGTAGTGTAATGCCCCAACCCTATCTAACCCGAGTCGGTGCATTATTACATAACATTATCATGATAAAAAAATATCAAGTCTCGAAAGACCGATTAGTTTTGTAGCCTTGGAAGTACTAGATACATTCATAAGATTTACATTACATCATAAAATGAAAAACTACAACAACATTGTTTCCATGGAAAACACTGAGATCCCATAGATTATCCCTCCAGGTCAGTTAAAATATACGTCCTCGCATCCTAGGAAAAATAAAACTGGAAAGGGGTGAGCTCAGATGCTCAATAAGGAGAAAAATATAGCGGAAACTTTCATAAATAACCATTAACATTTAAGGAAATGTATAGAACTAAAACAAAATACTTTTCAACAAAACCTTCATCACAATATGGAGAATATAAATAAAAATAATTCCATTTACTTACTCACATGGATATTCTACTAGTTGAATAATCACATGCAATATCAATAGCAACTTTCATAATCATGGAATGCATAATGCTAGACTTTCATAACCACATAGTCTAGGCCTTGTGCCATGACTACAAATAATTTTTTTTTTCAAGGCCTTGTGACAAGACACTAGTTTGTCTAATGAGACCTACCAATGCATCAAATAGCTATAGCGGGCTCCACCCATCACTTACTAAGTCCAATGCATTCATCATATGAAAAGGTTTAAATATAACATAAAAATTCGTATTAAGAATAGCATACGAAATTTCAATACATTATTCATAAACCATGAATGGTATAAAAATAGCACATCCATAGTAAAACATATCACAAAACCTTCAATACAATATGGAAGTTTTGTATCATAATAAACAAACTTTAAATAAACATAAAATCCATCAAAGGATATTGACATAGATGAAATCAAAACCTTTTTTAGAGAAATATCTTTTTCTATATTTAAATCATTTAAGAGTCACATAATTTTAAAGAAAAATTTTATTTTGAAAATATTCTTATAATACTGTAAGGGAAGCTTTGACAATGTTATAATGGCGGAGAATAGCTGCACCCACATTATAAGTTAAAAAAAACATTGTTACCTTAATTTTGTCGAAAAGGTAATAAAGTAAATTGTTTGGAAAACGACGGAAAGATTCCTTTCAAAACATATAAGGTCAAATAATGGTAAAAATGACTTTAACCAAAAGTATAGTAAATAGTAAAAATGTTTTGGAATACATTTTTAAGAAACATGGATGTGGATGATAAAGAGGTCCCAGTAGATACTTAGGTAAAAACAACCTCAGATAATAAAGAGATTGTAAAATTAACCCTTACCTTGTACTTTTACTTGGTCTAGGGTAGGTTAAAATCCTGTATAATGGTGAGATAATTTTTATTAAATTATACAAGAATTATATATATTAATATGATATCATATATGATCTTTTAACATTCCTTTGTTAATAATATCTTAGTATTATCATCATTTTGGGTGTTAACTGATTCGTTTTCATTTATATGCTTTGTTACGTAAGTAATGTTTGTTATGGATTGGATGTATCTTATTCATATTCATAATTATATTGAGTCTTTAAACATTATTTTTAATCATCTATTGAAAATTAGTCTTGAATGGATACGATGGGGAATGAATCTCATCGCGTTCATGGAGACGATAATCCATATGTACGCACGAGGGAAAATATCATTATTTTGATATTAATATAATATATAATTTGATTTTATATAATATATATAGAATAATTATTATTTTCATCAATTACACATCATTATTATACCCATACAAATAATAATGTATTGAATAACAATTACACCATGACGTGGAGACAGTAAGCCGTACATACACACGTATGGTGACATGTCATTCAAAGAATGGATATAAAAATTAATATGGTTTTACCATATTTATAATAACATCAAAATATATATAAGATACTAGAGTTAATTATTTTATAATGGAAACAACAAAGAAAGAGGAAGTGGAAGAAGAAAGGAACTTGAAAGAGGTGATGAAATATTTAACTTGTTTTCGAGTTCTTCCTTTTTATTTGATGAAAATGGATCCTTAGGTTGGATTTATGACTAAAGTAAGGACTATTGTTTGAAGGTAGGACAGTCGAGAGGGTATTTGGGTAGGGGTTGGACATGAAAAATATATTTGAAGGTTTGAATTAGAGATAAGGTGGAGATCCCTTTTATAAGGGGAGTGAGGGGAACCTTAGGAAAAGGGAGAAATATTATTTTCTAATAAAATAATTTTCGGTTTCTAATGGATACAAAGTGGATTATTTAAAGGATAAGGTGGGTATGGTTCTAACAACACTCAACCAATAGGTTTTATACAGGTTTGGGTCACTATTTTAACCTTATCTTTTAGATTTAACTCTTAGTTAAATAGTATGACATTTACCATGTGTCTTTGTATTTTTATATTATATGGTTAATAAACTAACTATATACTTCCAAGAGAACCCCAAGTGGTTCATTAATGATAAAAATATCATTATATAAGTCTTTTGTCCGATCCTTATGTTTTTAGGAATAGAATATCAATTAATAATATAATATTTTTTTTAAAAACTCTTTTATGTCAATTTTTATACTATTTGGTATTTTGTTTTTTCTAAATTCATAACATTATTATTACTTCAAAAACAATTCATCTTACCAACCCTAATATGTAATATTAACCTTGGAAATTATTGTAATTCATAAAAATTCTAAAATTATATTTATTTGGATATTTATAATATCAATTATTTTAATTTTTATTAATTCGGTAATTACTGCATCATAATTGTGTCATAAATAAATTAAATTATTTAATTTCTAAAAAATATAAATAAAATAACATTATGTAGAAAATATTTTCAGATTTCTAATGAATATTTATAGTGGAATTTATCTTATGTTTAACCTTATATTAAAAATGGTTTAGTTATTAAACATTGAATTTAACACTTTTAAATAATAATAAATGTCCAAATATAATCCAAGTGGACCAAAGAGGTTCATATTTTATTCCTAAGGTTGTTTTTGGTCTAATTATACCAATCAAATAGAATTAGTACATGTTTTAGGATAATAATAATATCATTTTTACCCTTAATTACCCTATTTACTTTTAACCGTGGTAAATAAAAGTAAAAGTTACTATGCAGTAAAAATTATTTTTATCTTATTGAACCATATTTTAATCCTTTATATTAACCATTTCTCTCATATTTTCTAAATTCAACTCACAGAAGTGGTAAAATTATGTTTTATGTAAATTTGCAAACGCTCCTAGGAGGTAGGTAAAGGACGGTAAAAAGTTCAATAAAATTTTTATATACCTAAAATTATTATAAACTGGGTCCAATTAATTACATTGAACATATATAGGTATTATGTATCTATTTTTACCTAAAATAAATTTAAATAAAATAAATAATTATTTAAATAAAAATTCGGTTTTAAACAACGGCTCATTGTTTTTCACTATTCATCAAAAATTGAATGTTTTCTGAAAAATACCAAAAATTCAGCCTATTCTAATTTTGATATTCCAAATCCAAAAATAAATTCCATTTTTAATGATAAAATTTATAAAATTTCAAAAAGTGGGTATTACTATTCATAACGACTAGTTTGATTGGTTGTGGTGTGTTAGAACTCGAAGTTGCATACAACACACGCTACTGTATTATTCAAAGGGAAACATATCATGAATGCTTGGGGTGTTACAAGTAGAGTGTGTACCTAAGATATCTAAGCCTAAATCATTAAGAAATCATTTATAGTAGGGGTTTTTAGGTGATTTGTGGGTGTGGTCGTCAGAGTGGTTGCATCCGGTTGGGTGAGAGGGCTTGGAGAAAAATGTAGGAAGGAAAAAAATGGTTGTGTTATTTATATTAATTATTTTTTATGATGAGATAATAGAGATGTAATTTAGAAAATAACAAAAGGTATTACATGATTTTTTTTGTGATTGATAAAACCCTCCATCACAATTACCCTTCGCTATTTGTCCTCCCATCTAATAGCACAAAACAGTACCAAAGATATTAGTGATGAGACTATAATCCCCATCATAAACAAAGAATATTTGTGATAGAATAAGTCATATATCACAAATATATGTATCTACGGGTCTATTTATGACAAGTATTCCATCCATCACAAATAGCCCATTACAGTTAGTCAATTTTCTTGCAGTGAACCAAACTCGAGTGTTTTAATTGCAAGGAGTATGGGAATTATTCAAACCAGTTCCAAAATATGATGTTTATTGATAGCGATCGACATAAAAAATCTCTTAAGACCAGGGAGAAATGGAAATCTCATGCGATCATTACTTCAGACGAGGGGTATAATAACGATGAGTTGAACGGTAAACTTACCATCCATAATAGAAAAAATAATTTTTATTTGATTTTGGATATACCAAATCTTTTCAATCAAAAGAATCTATAAGGGTATCACTATACCACCTCATGATGCTTACATTGAGTTGGAAATTAAAACCTCTAATGGAAATAAATCACATCCAAAGTCTATGATTCTTCTCCTATTTAAGATTATGGGAACATGTTTCATTAAAATATTATCATTCTTACTCTAGATGAATTAAATGTTTTTTTAAAATGGAATGGATTTTTTTACTTAAATTCCACATCAATTAATAAGGAAGGGAAATTATATTTGATATTATGAAACTGCATAATATCACCTATCAATATGATGAAAAACTAAAATTATAATGGAAATTACAACCAACATATGGGTCATGATTATTATTAAAAAGGATCATTAATCTCATATGGCTTGGGAGAAAATCATCATAAAAAATATGCCTATTATGTGGGACTTTATTTATGTATTTACGTAATATCTTCATAGTCTTCAACCAGATCATGATGTTGAGTTTTCAATATAACTCATACCTGGTGCTACACCTATTTAAAATAATTCATATAGATTAAGCATGATTGATTTTACAAGAATTGAAGATGAAAATACAGGATAATATTTACAATGATTTCACTCATCCAAGTGAATCACCTTGGCATTCACTTTCTCTATTTGTTAAGAAGAAATACAAATCAATGCGATGATATATTAATGATCAAGATCTTAAGATGATCACTATCAAGAATGAGTATCCTCTACCCCATATTCATGACTTGTTCAATCAACTATGCTCAATCCTTTTACAATATTGATCTTCATTCTAGATATCATCAATTAATATTTAATAAGGAGTATATGTCCAAGAAAACATTCCAAACAATTTATAAACAATATGAATTTATAATGGTGCCATTTGGTATTACTAATTCTACACTATCTTCATTGATTTAATGAGTATAATATTTTGAGATTACATTCATCAGATTGTGGTATTCTTCATAGATGATATTATTATTAATTCAAAGTTTATGTAAGATCATTATGATCATTTGAGAATTATGTTTAAGCCCCTAAGGAAGTAGAAGATTTATTAAAATTAATAAAGTTTCAATTTTTACTTCTCAATGTTTCATTACTGGGTAATATAATTTAAAGTGAGGGTATATCAATATAACATTGAATGATAAAAGTTAATGAACATTGGACAATAGAAACAACTATGATTGAGATCTTTTTTTTCTTGGGTTGGATTAATATTATTATTGCTTTGTGGAAAGTTTTTCATGGATATCGATCCCACTCACAAATTTAACTCAAAAGGGATAAAAGTTCATTTGTATGGATGAATGTGAGGAATTGTTTAAGGAATTTATGATAAGGGTTGTGGGTGAACATGTGATAAAACCACCGTGAAGTGGAGAAGGGGTTGTAATCCATAGTGATGGATCAAAGAAGGGACTGGTACACATCCACATATCGAACGATATGGTTATATTTTATGCCTCATTGAAATTAATGGATTATTAAAAAATTACCCAAATCATGATTTGGAGTTATCTATGGAAATTGTTTCATTAATGATATTGAGGCATTATATATTTGGGAAAAAGTAGGACATATATATTGATCACCAAATTTTAAAGTATATTTTCACTTAAAGAGAGCTGAACATTTGCCAAAGATGATGGTTGTAGTTGATTAATGATTATGAATGCTCAATACATTACTAAACTGGGAAAGAGAACATGTTGGGAGATGATCTGATTTGAAATGATCATACCATCTTATCTTTGACGAGGATCACAAAAGATCCAATATTCCTAGGCTTGCAAAGTATAGATCCTGAAATCTTGCAGGAAGGGGATACATATTTTCTTACTCAAATGAGTTTTCAATTATCTATTAAAGTGAAGATTAACGATTCATAGAAGGAATAAGTAATGTAACAAAAGAAGGTGAGAAATGCTCTTGAGTTCAACCTTAATTATGATGAAATCACAATATTTATGAATTGTGTCTGTGTTCCATTCATACTAAATTTAAAGAAGGAGCTGATGGATGAAGCTCACATTTCTTCATTCTCTATTCATCATTGATGTACAAATATATATATAAATTTGAAATATTATTTCTAGATTAATGGAATGAATAGAGATATTTAATAGTATGTTTATCAGGAATTTATATTTCATAAAATCAAGACCGAGAGACAAAGACTATGTGGATATTAAAACCATAACCCATTACATAATATAAATGGGAATAAATTACCCTAATTTTTTTCATTGGAATCCTCAACATATTTAAAGGGACTAATTATATATGGGCTGCAGTTGGTCACCTTTTGAATTTAGCACACATAATTTCTATCAGTGATTATTTCTATCTTGATCAACTTACGTGGTTATACATTAGGGAATTTGTAAAATGTCATGGTGTACCACTATAAATTGTATCTTATCAGGATATCAGCATTACCTCAGGGTTTTAGAGAAGTATCTAGTATGCTCTAGATACAAAGTTGAGTTTTAGTACTGCTTATCATCCTCATATGGTTGGTAAATCTGAGAGGACCATTAAAACTCTATAAGACATGTTGAGAGCTTTCTCTATGGATTTCAAAGGTGGTTGGGATCAACACCATCCTTTGGTGAATGTTTCTTACATCATTAACTTTTAGTCTAGAATTCAGATGGATCCTTATGAATTCCTCTATGGTAGGATCTGAAGAACTACAATAAAGTAATGAATTTGGGGGAAAGAAATATATTGAGACTTGATCAAGATGATAAAATTGAAAAGGATGTTAAATCCATTCAACATGACATAAGACCATCTCAGAGTCGATAAAAAATTTATGATGACTATTATCAGAAAGATTTAGAGTTAAAAGATGTTGATAAGGTATTTCTATGAATATATCCCTAGAATTGGGAGATGATATTTGGAAATAAGGGAAACATATTCCCTATTTATATTAGAATTTTTGAAATTATTGACCATATCCGGATAATAGCTTATCGATTGGGGATTCCACTGAATCTCTCTCAAGTTCATGATATGTTCAATGAATCTATACTGAGGAAGTACATACTTTCTCCTTCACACATAATAAACCTAGAGGTCAAAAATCCGGAGAAAGATCCTTCTTATAAAGAAAAATGAGTAGAAATTATGGATCATAGAGATAGTGTTCTGTGAAACATGACCACTCACTTGATTAATGTTTTATGGAAAAACCACTAATTTGAGGAAGTTATATGGAAACCTGATGATGTGATGAGGGATAATTACACAAATATTTTTCTATCAGAGTGGAAAATTTTGAGGGAGAAATTAATGGTGGGGGGGGTAGAATGTAACACACTATGGTTTATTTATTCAATATCTTTTGTACATGAAACACCAAGTTTAGAAAAACCATGTGACATTATTAAAATTGTTTGTATCTGTTATCACCCAGTAGTTATAATGGAGGGTATGAATAATAATATCTGAATTTTGAGAAATATTTTTTCAACAAATTTATAAAATGAAATCACTAATTATCTACTATTTTGAAATAAAAAGGAAAATTATTTGAAAATAAAGTTGACATTTGTTTTTCTGAATTATTTTTCATTTGTGTAATGTATTTTCTGTCAATAAATTTAATTAGTCCTTATTGGTGAATGTTTTTAATTAAATTTATTTGTTATATAATTTATAAAATATCTTAAAAATTCCACAAATATCATTCTAAAACTAGGATAATAATAAATCATATATTATTATTAAAATGTGTTTTAATATAAAAATCATGTTTTGCCACATATTTAGAACCTTTCCTCCTTATGCTTTAAATTAAGTGTTTTAAGTAAAATTTTTCCTTAAAAATGAATTATATATTATTTAAATTAAATAAAGTTAGAAAATATAACTCTCTTATTTTTAAATAATCATTACATGTTAAAATATGGAGAAAATTTGTTATTAATGAAAATTAATATTAATATTTTGAATAATGAAATTATATTCATGATGGTAATTTATTTATAATTTTTAGATATTAAGTAATTACTTTAAATTCATACACAATGACAAAACATTATATATACAATTAATGGAAAAATAAAATAAACAATCTCAAAAATAGTAAATGTGATATAATTTGAGTAATTTATAGTGTTACATAAATTATATAGGTTAATATAAAAGTTTTTTGTTTTTTTAAATGATTATATTAAAACCCAAACATTTTTTTTATTTATTTCAAGTCAAATTAAATGAATAGTGTTCAAATTGACAATAATGATATTTTACCAAAATAATATTTATTTAATTGAATTATAAATAATAATTTTTTAATTAAGATAATGTTAATATTATCTGGTCTAAAAACATATACATTTCCCATTTATGGACCAATTTTCAACATATATGTAAAAATTACAACCCTTTAATTTTAAAACATTGTTTCCATAGTTAAAAAAATATTTTGAGAAAAACATTTAGAAGAGCATTTTTAAAAGAAAGTGTGAGCATTAACTAAATGAATAGATTATGAGTACCAGATGTAAATAAAAACAAAAAAACTAGAAATAAAATTTAATATAATAAATATAAATTTAAAATATAATCACATCATGAAATAATTAATGGAGCATACGTTTAACCCAAAGAATGGAAATTAGGTTAAGAATTCCCTTACCACATTTTAATCTTTCGAACTGTATACACCAAAAAAGTAGTAATTATCAAATTAATCATTTAATAACATGAAGATAAATGTATCAATGATATTATATATCAAAGTTATGTATACATACACAAAAAAAGGAATAAGAGGATAATAAGGAATATCTTATAGAAATATTAGTGAGATGAGAAAACCTATACTATATGCCCAAAAGAATTCTGTATTTGCACATAATGTCCTGTATAATCAAAATAGATTCATTAATTACATAATTAAGAACCTATAAAACATATATTTTATTTATTAAAATTTTATTAAGGTAATTTATGGATACATTTTTGGGTTATTATGTTTAATTTCGTTGTACCAAGAGCGCTTGTTTCATGGTGTTATGGTCGGTTCCCTTGAGTATAAATATGAGAGTTATTTTCAAATGGGAATAACTTCTACACAAGTGAAATTATTTAATATCAATTAAATTATATAATTTTAAATGGAATCATATATAATTTGGGTATATGGTATGATAATGATTCATTACATAATATTTTGATGAAAATGCATTAATTTATTTTGGTAGGTTTTACAGCTATCATGCACATGGATCATTTTATTTAATATCATGTATATATATTGTTTCTTGAACATAATATATATTATAAAATTTATATTAAAATATTATTAATCCATATTAATGGGTTTATTACCATACTTGAAGTCAGTAATGAAAAATGAAAACTAGCCGTCCATGAAAAAAGTAAATTGACACCTTACAGACAATGTTTTCATTTTTCAGAAAAATAGATAGGAGAAGAGATTTGATGATGAATATTCCATTAAGAAAATAAAATTAAAGTATATATACAATATTGGAGTTATAATGTTACTTTGTATATGGGTGTTAGGGAAGGATAAGAAATGAAAATAAATTCATAGAGAATGATGCATGGTTTTACCTCTCTTGTGTCGTCTCCTTGAAAACCTCCTTAAGGTACATAGAGATGGTATTTTGGTAAGAACAGAAAGGATAAAAAGTAGGGAAGATGTTTCAGAGATTAATTTGGTGGAATATAATCAAGATAAAAGTCTTATAATGTGTGAGGAGAAGGGGTGTTGACAAGTAGTACTTATTATGGAGGATAGTGGTGTTTTTTGATTATTTTATTCATTAGTTTATTATTTTTGGTCAAGACTATCAATTATGTCAATTATTGTGACTATGTACAAGAAATATTGAATGTGAGTTTATAATAATGATGATTACATCATCCATACACCATCCATTACTGAAAAATTAATTTATTTTGCGTATAATTGAAAATATCATAAATTACTGTATTTCACTATTAATAAAAAAATCCACTATTTTTGAAAAATACAAAAAATTGACCATAACCATTTTTTTACATGTATATTTAAAAAATGGACTTCATTTTATGAAAATAATTTTCTAAATATGAAATTTTAATATTTAATTGAAATTATCAATTATTAAAAATACACCAAGTTTAATATCATAATCGAATTTACGACACTTTTTAAAATTAGTTATGGTCTCATAAAATTATCTTATAACAAAATATTATGTTATAATTCTACTTTATTAAAATAATAATTATTTTAAAATATTATATTAATTATAAAATTGTAAATAATATTTTACGTTTCACAAAAATACCAACACTTAATTTATCAATTTTGAAACATTTATTTACCTATTCAATGTTATAAATTTATCAAATCTTCATCTATGATACATCTAAATTTTTTATAGTCTCATTGGTGGGGTTTTTATCCTAATGGATAGATTTATATTTCTAATGGTCACATTACTATTCCAAAGGTTATGTTAATATTTAATAGTATATCATTGTTTATTTATGGTAAGTGTTGCGTGGAACATATGCTATTAAAGATGATAATTTTAGAAGAGATTTACCATAAAATCATAGGGGGGTTACATTCTACTTTCCATAAAAACATTCATCCTTGAAATTTCCAAAATGTGACATCATAAAAATATTGGGGTAATTTTTCATCATAATTTCCACTGGTTCCCATGTCGCATATTTAATTTTATGTTTTTTTCAAAGAACCTTTACCAAAAGAGTCTTCCAATGCCTCAAAATTTATTCTCTAGTGTATGGAATCTAGATAGGATCTTCACATTAAGATAGATCTGGTTCCAATTCCATTCCTTCAAAAGTGAGAACATGTGCAGGGTTTGACATGTACTTCCTTATCAAAGAGATGTAGAACACATCGTGAATTTTGGAGAAACTTAAGGAGATTGTTAATTATCAAGCTGCAACTCCAATTATTTAAAAATTTTCAAAGGACCAATGTACTTGGGATTAGTTTTCATTTCTTTCAAAAAATTATAATACCCTTCCATGTAGATACTTTCTAAAAGATATGATCTCCCACTTGAAACTCTAAATATTTCCTCGAGTTATCATCCCAACACTTTTTCCTACTCTAATATGCTTCAATATGATCCTATATAGTATTTAACTTTTTTTCTCTTCAATAAGTATTAGGCCAATAATATTCCTTTCACCAAATTCATCTCAAAAAGTTGGTGAATGATAACTCTTGCCATATAATTCTTCATATAGTGCCATCTGAATACTTGAATGGAAAATATTTTTATAGTAAAATTATACCAAAGGTAAACAATGATCCCAAATACCTTGAAATTTAAATGATAATGATCTCAATATATCCCCTAATGATCTATTAGTCATTTATGTTGGACTCCTCATGTATTAATCATGTTTTAATGATCACAAATACAACTAAACCTAACTAACTCCTATAAATTATATCACAACCATGTGTATTATTGTTTACGTAGTCTCATGATTTATGAAGAGCCATTCAAGATATTAATTTATCTACATTTAGTTTACTTACTAGTACCTTTTAAAAAAATGCTTAAGTCCAATATAATCCATTATCATCATTTCTTGAGTCTGAATATAGTTACTTTGAAAAGCCTGAGACATTGTAAGTTTGCTACTGGTTAGGTATTTCTGACACCGTGAAGCAGACACCATGAAGAATCAAACACCGTGAAGACTCAGACATCGTGAAGACTCAGACACCGTGAAGACTCAGACACCGTGAAGACTAAGAAACCGTGAAGACTGAGACACCATGAACGAGACCCTGTGACCATGAGACACTGTGAACAAGACACCATGACCACAAGACTCCATGAACAAGACACACTGTGACCACCATACACCGTGAAAAGACACCGTGACCATGAGACACCATGTGATGGAGACACTGTTTCCATGACTTACTGTGACACCATTTCCTAAACTATTTTGTCATTTTTCAATTTAATCTCTAACAGTAATATTTGAAGATTTTAAATGCACTGATATAATTAATGTTTCTTTACAGACATATCATATGACAGTATGAGGTATAAGGTGCGGTATCCATGCAACCTATCAGCTCCAACACAAACATTATAAGATAACAGAGAAGTGTGTCCAAGAATCAAGAAGTGCGATACAAAACAAAAAACAAGGCTGTGAGCATGATAATGAAGAACACTGAGAGAACTTCACAAATAAATATTTTCACATGCAGGAAACCCCGACACTACTCAAGAACATTCGAAGTACATTGGAATCCATAGAACATATTCTCATTGTCGAACCTCATGAAGAATACAATCTAAATCGCGACACTCTGTTTTATAGACGAGGGCTCGAATTTTTCATCTGTTCCATCTCAGAAGTACAGAACTACAAAGACCAACAATCAGAGCACTTGTAAACCTATCTAAGTATTTCTGCTTTGTTGTGTAGATTTTATTAACTTTCGAACAGAGTGTGTATCTTTATTACAATACACACTATATCTTGCATTAAACTGGAGGATACAATATATCCTTACTCAAGAATTATTTTACTCTTGTGTATACCCACTGATAAGTGTGGAAGAGGTCCCTATGTGGAATGGTAGTTTGTACCCATTAAGAACTGTGGAAGAGGTCTCGGTGTGGCTTGGACAATCTCTATCCCATTGTTAACCCCGATACAGGGTGTGGATAAATTTTTATTTGTATAAACAGCTTGGTGGTAGGTGATCACCAAGTGGAGTGGATTAGGTCTCAGTTTGAGACAGAACTACTTTATTAGTTCAAAAATCACTAATTTCAATTTGATAGTTATTCATGGAAATAAGTTATAATAGTCTTGTCATAGTATAATAACATCAAAAGTTATATTAATAACACAAATTAAGATTACTTAGAATTAATCAATCTTTTAAGAAGATACTAAAAAATTAAAACTCTTATAACAGTATAACATTGATTAACTGAGCTGTATTTAATCTTTTGGGAAACCCTTTTGTTTTATATTGTCTTATAAATACTTTTTTATAGAAATTTTTATAGTTAATCCATTCACCCTCCCCTCTTGAGTAAACTACTCTGACCAACATTTGGTATCAGAGGACGTTTATTAGGACTCTGTGTAATCTTATTCAACCATGATTGTAGTTGTACTTTACAGATCTGTAAATTTCTGTTAATTCTAAATTTATTGCTCTTTTAAACTAATAATTTATTATGGATAACATATTAAAAGGTTCTGCAACCAACAGACCACCATTATTTAATGGAACCAATTATTCCCAATGGAAAATTAAAATGAAAATGCATTTATAGAGTATGAGTTTTGAAATTTGTTCATCCATTATAGATAAAAACAAAATTCCTACTACTGGTTGAATCAAATGGGATGAACCTACCAAAACTACCTACAATAATCACTACAAATCTAGGAATGCTTTATACTGCTACATAGGAGATGAAGAGTTTTTTTAGAATTTCTTCTTGTAAGACTGCCCAGAAAATTTAGGATACCTTTTCTGTCTCATATAAAGGAACATCTAGTGTAAAAAAAATGAGACTTAATACATATAAAATAAAATATAATAATTTTTAAATGAAACCTGATGAGCCTTTTTCTGACATGTATCTTAGGTTCAATGAGATTGTAAACACAATGACTTCTCTTGGAAGAGAAGTCACTTCCAAGGAACAGATCATGAGAATTATTAGATGTCTACCTAAAAGATGGTGGGGAACCTCTATCTCTATTAGAGAATTTTGAGACATCAGAAAGCTACCTGTAAAATAAAACATTGGGAAACTAATGATGTATGAAGAAAAGATGAAAGTCAACAAGGAAGAGGGGGATGAACCAAAGAGGAAATCTGTTGCATTCAAGACCACCACCTCTAAGAACTAAGACAAAGGGAAACTGGAAGCATCTGTAGAAATCTCCACCAGTGAACAATCATCACCTAACAGTGATGAAGAGATGGCTCAACTAGCCATAATATTCAAACAATTTTACAAAAAAGAACTTTTTTAGAAAGCCTAACTTCAAAGGAAAATATGACCAAAAAGGAAACTGGAAGAAGGAATGGAAAATAAGTGACAAGACTGATGAATTTTTCTGCTATGAATGTAAGTGAAAAAGAAATATGAAGGTTTAATATTCAAACCTCATGTACAAAAATAAATATGAGGACAAGGAAAGGAAGTACAAAAAGGTAATGGAAGAAACCTGGAGTACTTCTGCGGATAGTTCAAGCGAATCAGAGACATCAAATGACGAACAAGCTAACAAAGACAATATATGTTTTATGAAAAACACATTTGAAGTAACACTGGACCCTTCTGTATATAATTCATACTATTCTGAAAATGAAACTGACTATGAAAAAATGACTAATGAAGAAATTTTTGAATACCGTAATATTCTTGAAGAAAAAGGCAATGAACTAAAATAAAAATATAAATCATTAAAGAAACAACATTATCTTACCATAACTGTTAAATCTGAACTCACAACTGAAAAGGAGAAAAATGCTAAACTACTCAAAGAAAACAATGAATTAAAAATGTCTAATGAGAAATTAAAGAGTGACTTAGAAAAGTTTACTAATGGGATATATACTCTTACCCAAATTCTCGGAAAACAAATTACTCCTAAATACAACACTTCCATTGGTTATCAACCGGGCAAAAGAAACCTTGGTAGAACAAATTTTGTTTCAAAATATAGCACATATAGTTTTACTCCCAATTCTGGACTCAAATCAACTAACTCAATTCATGATAACCATTCTACTGTTTCAAGTTTTTTTGGACCAAATACAGTTTATTTTTCAAATACTCTACATAATGCTTACAGGAAACTTATGAGGAAAATATGGGTTCATAAAGCACGTATTACTAATATTATTGGACCTAAACAAGTATGGGTACCAAAAACTGTTTTTGCTTTATATTTTTGATAGAAATATGTTTAAAGAGATCTTACAAAAGTCTATGGTACTTGGACAGTGGTTGTTCAAGGCACATGATAGGAGACTACTCATGATTCAAGAACCTAATAAAAGTAGATGGATGACATGTCACATTTCATGATAATTCCAAGGGAAGGATTACTGGCCTCAGCCAAATTAGTAAATCTAACTCAGTTTTAATTTCTAAAGTAATTTTTGTTGATGATTTAAAATATAGTCTTCTTAGTATCTCACAATTATGTGATGGTGGATTTCATGTTAGATTTGAAAATGATGCTTTAAATGTCTTTAATTCTAAAGATGAATTAGTATATTTTGAATTAATAAATGAAAATGTCCATTATGTTAATTTAGATTCTTTAGCATCTCAAAATTCTTCTTGCTTAAGTGTATTTCATAAAGAATCTTGGCTATGGCATAGGATACTAGAACAATGTAATGTTCAATCCCTTATAAAACTAACTAGAAAAATCCTAGTTAAAGACTTACCCAAACTTGAGTTTCCAAATGAAAAAGTGTGTAATCTATGTAAAAAGGGAAAACAATACAAAATTTCCTTCAAACCAAAGAAAGAAGTGTCAACTTCTCAACCTCTTGAACTGGTTCACAGGGATTTGTTTGTACCGTCTTGATTTTCTAGTTTAAATGGGAAGCACTATGTTTATGTTCTTGTGTATGAAATTTTTAGATATACTTGGACCTTCTTTATGGCTTAGAAAAGTAAAGTATGCTCTTATTTTACCAAATATTCCAAGTCTGTAGAAAAGCTTAGTGGTCTTAGAATTAAATGATTAAGAAGTGATCGTGGATGTGAGTTTGAAAATTAAGAGTTTGAATCCTTTTGCTCACAAAATGGTTATAGTCATAATTTCTCTGCCTCTAGAACACCTTAGTAGAATGGAGTTGTAGAGAGAAGAAATAGAACCCTACAAGATATTTCTATAATAATGGTTCGTGAATATGATTTACCTATTTATTTTTGTGCTGAAGCTATTAATATAGTGTTCTACATAATCAACAGAGTGTTGATCAGACTGATTTCTTAAGAAGACTCATTACGAATTATGGAATAATAGAAAACCCATGGTTTACAGCTTCAATGTTTTTGGTTACAAAGTCTATATTCTTAATACTAAAGACAATATTGACAAATTTGTATATAAAAGTGAAGAAGGTATCTTTTTAGGATATTCCATGTCTAGTCAAGCCTATAGAATTTTCAATAAAAAAACTAAATGTTTGGAAGAATCTATTCACATTAAATTTGATGAAACATATCCACATGAGCCTAAAACCATACTAGAGAATCTAGAAGATGATGTATCAAATATGAACATAGATTCAAAATCCTCTAATTCTTTTGTGAATGAATCTATGAAAACATCCAGCTCTAGAAATTCCTTATAATCAAGTCACAATGAACCTGAATCTGTTGATGAACCTGAAATCACAAGTCCCTCTCTTTCTAGAACTGTTAGAACTCTTAAAAACCACCCCTTAGATGTTGTTGTAGGAGACTTAGACAAAGGAACTCAAACTAAAGCTTCTCTTAGAAATCAGGTTGAACATCAAGTCTTCTTGTCACAACTTGAACCTAAAAACATTAATGATGATATCAACAGCGAATTTAGGGTGATGGCTATGCAAGAAGAGATTAATCAGTCTGAAAGAAACAAAGTTTGGAAACTTGTTGAAATACCCAAGGACACATTCACCATAGGCACTAAATGGGTGTTTAGAAATAAGGTAGATAAAGCTAGTAGCATAGTTAGAAACAAGGGAAGATTAGTTTCACAAGGCTATAGTCAAGAAGAATGAATTGACTATGAGGAGGCCTTTGCACCAGTAGCTAGACTTGAAGCCATCAGAATCCTGCTTTCCCATGCTGAACATCTGAATTTCAAACTATATCAAATGGATGTTAAGAGAGAATTCTTAAATGGTTATATAGCTAAGGATGTTTTTTTTGAAAAACCCACTAGATTTACAAACCCCATTTTTCAAATCATATTTTTAAACTATCAAAAGATTTATATGGTTTAAAGAAAGCTCTAAGAGCTTGGTATGATAGATTGAGTACTTTTCTTATTTACAAAGTTTTTAAAAAAGAAATAGCTGATACTAACCTTTTTATAAAGATAATTTCTAATTATTTTTTAGATGTTCAAGTCTATGTAGATGACATTACTTTTGGATCTTTAAAGAATTCTTTATGTGTTAATTTTTCTAAAATGAAGCAAAATGAATTTGAAATGAGTTTAATGGGTGAAATAAAATTCTTTCTTTGATTTAAAATCATTCAAAATAATGATAGAATTTTTTTAATTAAATGTAAATATACTATATATCTTCTAAAACATTTTGGATTGGATAGAACTAAAATTAGTGACACTCCCATGAGTACCACTTGTAAGTTGGATCTTAATGAAGATGGAAAATCTGTTGATCAAACCACTTATATAGGAATGATTGGAAGTTTACTCTACTTAACTGCTAGTCATCTAAACATTATGTTTAGTGTGTGTATGTGTGATAATTTTCAAGAAAATTTTATGGAATCTCATTTAAATGCTGTAACGATATTTTTCAAATACCTTAAGCATACACCCAATCTAAGACTGTTTTATCCTAAAGGACAATCATTTGAATTAGTTAGTAATTATGATGCTGACTTCGGTGGCTGTAAGTTAGATAGAAAAATAACCTATGGAACATGTCACCTTTTAGGAAAGTCACTAGTATCATGGTGTTGTAAGAAACAAAATTATATTGCATTATCTACTGTAGAAGCAGAATACAGAGCTGCTGGCAGTTGTGGTGCACAAATTTTGTAGATGAAACACACATTACTAGATTATAGATATCAATTCCGACATGTACCTAGAAATTGTGAAGACACAAGTGTTATTAACATCTCAAAAAATTATGTTTCACATTATAGGACAAAGCACATTGATGTAAGACATAAATATTTGAGAGATCATTATCGAAAAGGTGATATCACTTTAGAATTCATTGGTACTGAATATAAGCTTGCTGATACATTCACCAAACCATTAAATTCTGAAAGAATAGACTACATCATACATGAAATAGGCATGATAAACATCAAATAGATAAATTACTATTTTAGGTCTTACTTTTCGATATCTTACTATTTTATACTTTACTGTTTCATGATTACAGTTTCTCAGCTAGTGTTTCGTATTACTGTCTCACCATAATGCTCAGTTACTGTATCATAGTTTACTATATCACCGTAAAGTTTGTTCACTCTCTCACCGTAAAGTTCATTCACTGTCTCACCATAACGTGCATTACTATCTCACCATAAAAATTCTTTATGATTTCTTTTGTAAAAACCAGTATCTTGGTAATTATCACTTTCACCTTTTTATTTTCCCGCTATTTTACTTTTGTGATGTTTGGTATTCATAAATGATAAAATAAAGAATGTATCACTTGATTCTTCACTCGGGGTTTCTTCTACTTACTCATTATGAACCCTTCTTCATCCCTGCAACCCTTCTCTCTTACAAACCTTCAGTGAATGCCAAGGATGAAACTTCCTTTATTGTCAACACATGAGAAGCGTAGTTTGAAGAAGAAAAAGATTGCACCTAAGATATCACCCAAAGGACATTTAAATAAGAATCAGGTAAACCGTGTTGTTATACCTGAGAAAGATATTTGACAAAAATGGATTCAGTATAGTAAGTTTCTAATATTTAAAGTGTTAGAAAAACAAGGCTGGTTAGAGTGGTTCTCAAAGGAAGATAAACCCATCTACCCTAAGTTAGTGGCTCAATTTTACCAGTATGCATAATTCTCTTTTGATTATGGTGATAGTTATGTTTTAAGAAGCTGGGTCAATGGCTAGAGATGCTCATTCTCTTCGAGGTCATGGGATGCATGCCTTAGGATACATCATGAAGGAATCTGTGAGGATTATTAAAGAGGACCTCCACCTTCAAACAAATTCTTTGATTTGGAAGATGCTCTGAAAGCCTTAACTGGAAATTTCACCCAGAGGAGAGCCATTGATGCTGAACTAGATGGAGAATCAAGGCTTCTATTCATGTTTATACATAATTTGGTTAGTCCCAGAAAAGGTTATTTTTCTATTTTGAAATATCAGTATGTGTTTATGTTACACCTTATGAAAAATGTGCATAAGATCAAACTGTGTGAATATATCATACACCATATGTGTGAGCTGATCAAAGTCACATCCAAGTCAACATCACTATTTTACTCTAGGATAATCTCATCCATGCTTCTTTTCAAAGGTAAGGTTGGACCTAATGAGGAAGTGATTAAGGATTGTGAATTCTGCCTCTCAAAATCCACTATCAAAAAAATAAAGATAAATTGGAATCCTTGGAAAAAAGGAATTGGTGGAAGACAATGATAGAATTCATGAGAAATTCAATCCAGTGGAACATCCCTCAAGACTAAGAAATATTTATGATCCTGGTTTAGAACAAGATGAGATTGTTGAGTATCCTGAAGAAGAGGAAGAAGAGGATACAGTGCCACCTAGGGAAACTGTTTTCATTAATGGAGAAAAGACTTCTATTCCTCATGAAGTTCTTGAAGAAGAAGTCCCTACTCCTAAAGAATCTATTAATCTGGAAACTCAACCTGATGCTGAAACAGAATCAGTGGCCAAAGAATCTGAAAAGCATGCCATGGAAGAATCTATAGTGGAAGAGCTACCAGTTATGCAAGAAGCCAATCTTGAAAAACTCCCTGAGGAACAATCAGTTCCTGAAATCATCCCTTCAGCTGAAGAATGGATGGAGCTACTTTTTACTTGGCTAGATAGGAAATGAGTGTGGAACTTAGAGGTGAGTCTATGTAATTAGACCAATATCATAAGCTTCTCAGTCTTGATAAGGAGGCACCTATTGAGGGGGAGAAAACCCCAAATATCGAGTATATTTATGCTTGACATCTGATTGAGTGAATTCCTGTAGACACTCAGTATATGTTCCCCAATTTCTATGATGTGGATGAATCTCAGCAAGTTTCATCAAACGACCTTGATCTTTACTCTATATTCTAGTTGAAATCAGTCTCCAATATCACACTTCAGAAGGAACCTGAGCCTGTACTAGTCCCTACTCCTAAACCTTTATCTGGACAACCATATTTTGTGAGTAAGGATGATGTGAAAGAATTTGGTGCTACCCTCTTGTCCGGAGTTTAGAAACTCGTGAATACCCAACCTCTTCCTATGAGCAATTTAAGCGAGAGAGATGACTCACTTTTATTGGAAAAAGTTATTTGGAAAATAAAACCTAAAATTCTTCAAGATATTCATGAAGTAAGAGTTGAAAATAGGCTTCTCTGTAATGAAGTGAAGACCTGAAGAAGTATGTTTGAAGACATGTAGAGAGAGATGCATTCGAGATTAGAACTTGTTTCTCCTCATGTAGAACCTATTGTTCCTCAAATCCCACATTTTTTTGTGTCTCAGATTCAACCATATATATCTTCTTTAGATGAAAAGGTTGCTGAAAGGAACAAAAAAATTGCGAAGGAAATGGTAGAGCTTGTTTTCAACCTTAATAAACTCACTGATGAGTATACTAGGTGTCTTTAGAAGGTGCTAAATCAACTCAAATCTCTGACCACAACAGTCAATGCCTCTAAAGCATCTGGTCAATCCTCTAAACCCTCCTTGGATAGTGATCTGCTCAGAACTGTAGTCAAATGAGAGCTTTAGAATGTTCTCATTGGTTTCAAAATGGCCTCTCTTTCTGAAGTTGTCAAGAACAGTGATAGAGTTCTTGACCTAGTCCAAATCCACTCAAATATTTCTAGTGATGCTTAGCATGAGATTGCTAAGAAAGTGGATTTATACTTCCATAGAATCTTCTACAAGAACGATATGACAAATCATTTCAAGTATCTTATAGAAAATTTGCGGATTACTCCTGTGACTCAAGATTTCAAGACCCAAGTCCAGAAGCTTAAAGATTTTACTCGATTGCTGGACAAGTTTATGGAGAACAAGGATGATTTTGAGAAATCCATGCAGTATTGTGGAGAGATCATTACGTATTTCCTCAAACTCTTGTGGCCCTATATTTATGTCCATAGTACAACCATTTTCGCTCCAGCGGCTGCACCTCTAAGACCTGGCCTGCCTACCCTCACCTTTTCCCTAGCCTCCACGACTAAGTCTATTTTTCATGAACTGAGTCAGATCAGGCCTGTGATTCTCGATCAATAAATGCCTATATCTTCTACTACTCCTACATTGGATCCATCTGTATTTGAAGGCCTTCCCCTACCCTCTTTATCAATCACCTCACTCCCTTATTTTACCTCGACCGCTGCCCCTATGGCTTCCTCTTCTACCACTAACGCTAAAGGCAAAGAGAAGGCCAGCCTCTGAAGAAGAACAGTGATTACTTCATTTTTATATGAATGATATTTCTTTTTTTTTCTCTTTTACATTTGTACTGAACCTTAGATGCTATTAATGGAATGTGCACATTTGTCTTCTCTTATTCCATCATTTTGAAAATCCCAAAAAGAAGAGAAATTTCTATATGTTAGCCATCTATCTCTATAGTTGAATCCAATATACACTTTGACCTTACATGATTTGTGATCATAAAAAAGGGGGAGATTGTTGGACTCATCATGGATTAATCATGTTTTAATGATAAAAAATCATACTAAATCTAGTTTACTCATATAAATTATATCACAATCATGTGTATTCATGTATATTATTATTTTAGTAGTCTCATTATTTATGAAGATCCATTCAATATTTTAATTTCTCGAAATTCAGTTTAATTTATAATACCTTCATTGAAAAAGCCTTATGTCCAATCCATTATATTATCATCATTTCTTAAGTCTGAATACAGTTAATCTGAAAAGTTTGAGACACCGTAAGTCTGCTACTGGTTATGTATTTCTGACACTGTGAAGCAGACATCGTGAAGACTCAGACACCGTGAAGACTCAAACACTGTGAAGAATCAGACACTGTGAAGACTCAGACACCATGAAGACTCAAAAATCGCGAAGACTCAGAAACCGTGAAGACTGAGACACCATGAACAAGACATCGTGACCACGAGACACTGAGAAGAAGACACCGTGACCACGAGACATCGTGAACAAGAAACTGTGACCACGCGACACCGTGAACAAGACACCGTGACCAATAGAAACTGTGAACAATACACCGTGACCACAAGACACCATGATCAATCTACACACCGTGTGAAGGAGACACAGTTTCCATGACTTACTATGACACCGTTTGTTAAACTATTTTGTCGTTTGTCAATTTAATCTCTAATGGTCAAATTTGAAGATTTTAAATGCACTGACATAATTAATGTTTCTTTGTAGATATATCATTTGACAGTACGAGGTACGAGGTGCGGTATCCATGCAACCTATCGGCTCAAACACATGAATTACAAGATAAAAGTTATGTGTGTCCAAGAATAAAGAAGCATGATACAAAACAAAAATCAAGGCTGTGAGCACGATAACAAAGAACAGTGAGAGAATTTCAAAAAGAAAGATTGTCACATGCATGCCACCCGACACTGTTGAAGAACATACAAAGTACATTGGAATCCAGAGAACATCTTCACATTGTCAAACCTCACGAAGAACACAAGATGAATCACAAAACTCTGTTTTATAGACGAGGGATCAAATTCTGTATCTGTTTCATCTTAGAAGTCCAGATCTGCAAAGAACAACAATCAGAGCACTTCTAAACCTATCTAAATCTTTCTGCTCTGTTGTGTAGAATTTATTAACTTTCGAGAAGAGTGTGTATCTTCATTAAAACACACTCTATATCCCATATTAAACTGGAGGATACAAGATATATTTACTCAAACATTATTTTACTCTTGTGTATACCCACTGATAAGTGTGTAAGAGGTATCTGTGTGGCCTGGTAGTTTGTACCCACGAAGAACTATGGACGAGGTCCCGGGGTGGCATGGACAGTTTATATACTATTGTTAACCCTGATCCAAGGTGTGGAACAATGTTTATTTATATAAACTACTTGGCGGAAGGTGATCACCATGTGGATTGGATTAGGTCTTGGCTTGAGACTGAACCACTTGTTTTATATTTTCTATTCTATATAAATTGGTCTTTTCTGTTTTATTTCTTTACTATTTAATTTATAAATCACTAATTTCACTTTGATATTTAGTCTTGGAAAGAAGTTATAACTAGCTTGTCTTATTAGAATAACTTCAATAGTAATATTACTAACACAAATTAAGATTAATGAGAATTAATCAATCTTCTACGAAGTTACTTAAACAGTCAAAATCTTATAACAATATAACCTTGACTAACTGGGCTGTATTTAATCTTGGGTGAAACCCTTTTGTTTTAAGAATTTTTAGAAATAATTTTTTTACAGAAAATTTAATAGTTACTCAATTCACCCCTCCCCTCTTGAGTAAACTACTCTGACCAACACTTTCAAATATTCCACCAGTTTGAGTGTGATAATAAGTACTCAAATGAAGCTTGATATCCAAATAATTATGAATAATTTCACAGAATTACGATGTAAAATGGGGATCTTGATCAGACACAATAGATAGAGGTACATCATGAAGTCGTACAACCTCATTAATATAGGGTCATGGAAGGTGGTATAATGGAAAATACACCCTTATTGAGAGGAAATGTGATGACTTGGTATGTCGATCAATGATTAACCATATTACATCACTCTTTCATAGAGAATTTAGTAATCTAGTGACAAAATACATAGTATTGTCATCCCATTTCTTTATAGGAATCAGTAGAGGTTGCATTACTCCTCTAGGATGTTGTCTTTCATCCATCACCTGTTGAAAAAATAAAAATCTTGATACATAATCATCAATTTCCATCTTCATATTATCCCAAAAAATGTTCCTTCAAATATCTATACGTATTTGTGCTACCAGGGTGTATAGTGAATTTTGAGCTATGATCATCTTCCAATAATATGATTTTTAGCTTGGGTATAGATAGAAATCAATGGATCTTTACAAATTTCAAAATTTTGATCTTCAAATTTTAACAATACCAATTTACCACTATTCACAACCTTAATTGTATTGTGAGAATTCTCATTATCAGACTGAGAACTTTTTATCCTTTTCAATAGAGATGGTTTATAACCATTTCAAATTTTTTTGATTTTTTACATTCATCGATAATTCTTATATCAAAATTTACTAGTTCCATGTACAAAGTTACCCTATCAATCCTCATTTTGTTTTTAACTCTTTGATCCTTATTTCTCAACACATCTAATACCTTATTTTTCTTGCCCTAGTGGAAGTGTATTGAGAAAATCATAATCCTTCAGAAGCTCAAGCCATCTTCTTTTTATCTTATTTATTTATTTATATGAGATTATATATTTCAAACTCTTTATATATATATATCTCATATATTTTTCCATAGTGATTGTGTATCCATATATTCAAAGCAAAGATTATACCTTCTAACTCAAGATGATGAGTTGGATAGTTCAATTCATTGTTTTGTAACTGCCTTGATTCATAAGAAATAACTATTTATTCTACATTAGAAAACAACCAATTAATTATTTTATGCATCACTATAAATCTCAAAACCACTATTTCATGATTGTATATTCAGGATCAAAGCATTCAATAATATCCTCTTCAATTCTTAAAATCATTCTTCATATCTCTTTGTCCAAATAAACTTGTCCCCTTTATGAGTAATTTTGTTTAATGTGATATCTATTAGAAAAAAATTCTTAGTCTATCTTTGATAGTAACCTACTAAAATAATGGAACTATGTACCTCAGTTATATTTGTTGGTTTATGGCATTCTTGGACTATCTTTTACATAATAGGATCAACTAAGATTCAATCATCAGAGACAATATGGCCATGAAAGGAAATAGTTTGAATCCGTATTTCATACTTGATGAAATTACCATATAACTATTTTCTTCTAAGAGTCTCTAGAAAAATCCTTAAATAGTTCTCATGGTCATTGAAACATATGGTGGTACACCAAGATATCATCAATAAATACCATAATAGAATTATCAATATATTCCTTGAATACCCTATTGATTAAATCCATAAAATGAGGGTGAATCAGTTGTCCAAATGAAATTATCATAAAATAATAATATTCATAACTTATTTGAAATGTTTTATTTTCAATATCTTCTTTATTTACATGAAATTAAAGATATACAGAATGAAGATTAATCTTATAAAAATATTTATCTCCATGAAGTTTTTCAAATAAGTCATCAATGAGAGGCATATGATACTTCTTCTTTATTTCAATAGAATTGATCTCCCTATGGCCAATGTACAACCTCATAGAACTATCTATATTCTTAACAAAAATAATATGAACTCGACAAGGTGAAATAATAGGGCATATAAGTCCCTTATAACTAAATTAATCTAGTTGTTTCTTCAACTCTATTAACACCACTATGTCTATTATATAGATATTCTTTAATATAAATCTTTCAAAAGTGTTTAAATCAAAGAAAACTCAACTACACGCTCTAGATGATTAATATTTAATTCCTATGGAAATATATAAATATATCCTTGTAAAATAGGAACATCCTTGATTTGATGATCACCTTTTTTATCAATAGGTTTTATTTACTCTTTTTCTCCAAATAATCTCATTTAGAAGAGCTATTAGTGGTGGATCCAGACATGACATAGATGATGAAGCATCCCCTCTAAAGATAATAAAGTCCATATCATTATCATGAATCATAACCTCCTTATTTTTCCAATAAATATTTTCATTATATTTTGAAACCCATCCCATGCCAAGGATTATATCAGAATAATCCATAGGTATGATAATTAAATCAACAATTGGATCATGTTTATGTGTCATAATAGGAACTTCTAAACACATCCTTTTTGAAATAAGGATTACACTAGGAGTTTCGAATAATAACTCCCTTATTAAGATGAATATGAATTATCTAATTTTTATAGAAAACTAGGATGATATAAAAAAATCAGATGATCTGAAATCAAATAAGCCATTTACTAAATTTGAAGAGATAATTAAAGTACCTACCACTACATCATTAGGAACTTCAATATTTAATATTGTGATTGCATAAACAAATCCATCTTTATTTTTCCTTTTATGGGGAATGTTTCCTTGACATATATAACATTCATGTTCAGAGTGTCCTTGCTCCTTATAATTGAAGCATTGTGCATTGCCGAATTCTTTCTTTCCCTTGAAATCATTATCCTGGTGGCTTTTTCCTCCACACTTGTAACTAACTCTGATTCTTAATAGGCTTATTCCATGATGTTTCATTCCACATTTATTATAATTTGGAAATTATATTCATCCCTTCATCCCTTTTTCCTCAGTTCATTTTCCATAGTACATAGTATCCATATTCTTATCATGCTTCCCATTGAAGACAAATGGGTTGGAAAATTATTTCCCCATATTGATGTCACATGATACTATATCCTCATATGATGAGAATTTTTGGGATACTAGTTCCCTTCATATAAATTTTTTAGGATAATCAAATAAATGTCAATCAGGCTCCTTGGATTATGTATGTAGTTTGTGACATGCCTTGAAAACCTTGTAAATTTATATTCATACATTGAAACATTTTCATCGTATTTATATCTCATACTCAATAATTGCCTCTCCATATACACTCGATGTTCACGAGGTAAATATTTTCCACGAAAATTTCATTCCTTCCATTACATATTTTCAATTTCTTCATCCTCCTTTATGTATTGAATTAATGACCACCATTAATATGCATGTCCGGAGAGATGATAAATGTCCATGATAACCTTCTCCCATCAGTTAATTACCAAATAGTGAAATGTATTCTCTAATTAACTTATCCATTTTTATGCTAAAAATGGGTTTTTAGTCCCATTGAATGGTGGGGGTTGTTGTTGCATGCATTAGTCTAACATTATTATACAACTTTGTGGATCAGTATTCTCCTTGTGAGTAAGGTTATTTCTCATAACTTAAGTTAGTTGTCACATTATAGGTATAATTGTTTCATCTCCAATTGAAGCTCCAACTCCAATATCATTATCTGGCATAGTAGGTAAATCCATATATAGAATACATGCATTGATATGGCTTCCATTACTCACATTAGGTACCATTTCTAAACAATTGAATATACTATAATAGATTATGATATTTTAAAACTAGTGAAACACTTAAATAATAACTAGTATCAAAATAATATTCTTATTTACCTTGTTTATATTGTCAAATTAAGTTATAGGGTTATATTTCCCTAATATTTTTTTTACTAAATCTAGTCTCCAAGGTTTCAATTAAAATTTCTTTGATACCAACTACAAAGAGTCCGACCGAGTAGCCCGATGGTGGTGTCTTACTTTATTACATTGGTAGTAAGTATAGGCAATCACATTCCACAGGAACAAATAGATTAGTATATTTGTAAAACTAGATACAACCATAATTGTTACATAACAACATTAAATGAATTACAAAATAGTAACTCTGTTTGGGACGCCCTATTCTCCTATATTATCCTACATGTTATTCAAAATATACATCTTGGTGTCCTGAAAAAAAATAAAACATATTAAAGGGGGGAGCTCAGATGCTCAGTATGTGTGATAATACAGTGTAAGCTTCCATAAATAATCATAAATAATGAGTCCATGTAAATAACTAAAAGCAAATGTCATTAAAGCATAATCTTGAGCAAAATATGGAATGATTAAGAGATAGTCAAATAACTCCATATAGATAATCAAATGAGAATGATACTTACACCGTAGATATTTTAAAATTTGAATAATCATATGGATTATGAATAAATAATATCATAATTAGGGAATGCATAATGTGGGACACCATAATCATACCCTCAAGGCCTCATCTTAGAATTCTACATAAATGGGCATAGACACAACCAAAACCTGATCTAATTTGTATAATGAGACCAGAAAATGTATCAAGGTGTTATATAGGGACCCGATATACACTTATTATGTCTATTTAATTACTCATATGAAAGGGGTGAAATATAATCAATATATACATCCATATTGAAACTAGCACATGGGATGTAAATAATTTTCCCAATCAGTAAAGATATCATAATTTATCTAGAGTAATATAACAAATCGTATCAAAATAAGAAATCCCAAATTCAAAATGATCATAAAACATTAAATAAAACATGGTAGATGATATCATAATATTTCAACTTCAATTATTAATAATATGCAACAAATTTTGTTTTCAGATATGAAAATACTCTAACAAAATCATTGATCAATTTTTAAGAAAATACCAGTTTACTTTAAAATCATTTATTAAAAGAGTTGTGAAATTATAAAGTATTTATTTTTGAAAATATCCTTGTAAACTTGTTAAGGATTCCTCAAGGCATTGAGGAATCATAAAATTGATAAAATTCACTCAATCTATGAAATTTCAAAAAAAAAATTCTTTTAAAATTTTGAAAAATATAATCATTTAAAAGAGTATTTTTCAAATAAATTGTGAGCACTAACCAAATGAATAAATTATTTGTATTATCTATAAATAAACAGAAAAAAAGTTTAAATTAAACTTAATATAATCTAAATTCATTTGACACATAATCATATCATGACATAACCAATAGAGTATAAGTTGAACCAAAATAATGAAAATTGGGTTAAGAATTACCTTACCATTTGGTAATCAACCTAACAGTATCCCCTAAAAGTAATAATTATAAAATAAAACATTAAATGACATGAAGAAAAATGGATGAATTATATTATATATAAAATGTATATATACATACACCACACATAAAAAATAAGTGGTTAATAAGGTACATATCATATAAATAAAAGTGGGATGAGAAAACCCTTACCTTATATTTGAAAGTCTTATTTACATGTTCTTAATGTACTATATATTATAATTTTATTAATTAATTATATAACTAAGAACCCCTATAACATATATTTTATTTATTAAAATTTTATTCGGTTTATTTATTTCCAATTTTATGGGTTATAATGTTTAATTTCGTGGTTTTGGGAGCGTTTGTTTCATTGTTTTATGGTCAGTTTCAGTGAATATAAATATGAGAGTTATTTTAAAATGTGAATAACTTCTATATAATTGAAATTATTTTGTTTTAATGAACTTATATAATTTTAAATTTAATCCTATATTATTTGGTTATATGGTATGAGGATGATTCATTAGAAAAAATGTTGAGGAAAATGTATTAATTTATTTAGGAGATTTTTATGGCCATCATGATGTTGTGTCATTTTATTAAATATTATGTATATTTATTGGTTCATAAATATGATATATCTTATAATATTTATATTATAATTTTAATAATCAATAAAAATGATTTTATTACTAGACTTGAAGTCGGTAATGAAATAGTAAAACAAATCGTCCCTGAAGGCGGTGAATCGACACCTCACAGATGATATTTTCATTTTTGAAAAAAGGAGTAGAAAAGAGACTCGATTATGGATTTTATATTAACATAATAAAATTCCAGTATATAAATGATATTGGATTTATCATGTTTCTATTGATAGGGGAGGTTATGGAAGGATAAGAAAAGAACATAAATTAAAATAGATAGAGGGAGGGTTTTGAATTTCGAGTGTTATCTCCTTGAGAACCTCCTCAAGGAACTTTGAGATGGTATTTTGGGGATTCCAGTATAGAAATAACACGGGGAAGAGGTTTTGGAGAGTACTTGAAAATAATTTAAGAAATATTCAACTCTTATATGGTGTGAGGAGAAGGGGTGGTGAGGGGTGATATTTATAGTGGAGGAGAGGGGTGTTTTTTATGATTATTTTATACATTAGTTTATTATTATAGCTCAAGACAATCAGTAGTGTTGATTTATAGGACTATGTATAGTGACTAGTTCATATGTATGGGAAATAATTGTTCTTTTATCATCCATGAAAAAAATTCATGTATTTTAATTATTATTTTAAATATCCTAAATTACGATATATCAGTATTCATAAAAAAATGAACTATTTTATAAAAATACCAAAAATTCTCCATTACCATTTTTTATGTCCAGATTTAATAAATGGACTCCATTTTATAATTTTTTTTAAATATGAGAAATCTGATTTGTAATTAAAATCATCATTTATTCTAAAAATCCATATTTTAACATTATAATTGATTTTAGGACACTTTGAGAAATTAGTTGTGGTATCATAAAATTACCTTATAACAAAATGTTAGTTTATAATTATAATTTATGAAAATAAAATTTCTTTTAAAATATTATATTAACAATAGAATCATAAATAAAAAATTTGGTTTCAGCAAAATACCTACACTTAATTTACCATTTTTAAAACATTTATTTACTTATTCTATGATATTAATACATCATATATTATTATATGAGATTACTATATTTTTTTATACTATCATAGGTGATTTTATTACCCTAATGAAAATATTACTTTTTGTAATGGTCATATCCCTATTCAAACAATTATGTTAATATTTAATTGTATATCATGGTTTATTTAAGCTCTGTGTTTAATGAAATGTATGCTATAAAAGATGTTAAATTTAAAAGAGACATACCATAAAAATATTAGGTTGTTACATGAAGAGGGTGGTCAGTGAGTGTTGAGTGGACGAGATGGTTGAAGATAATGACAGATCGTGTCTAAGGTTTGAGGTCATGAGAGAGAGAGAGGGATAATGTTATTCTATTTAAATAATGAATAGTAAAACAAGATATACATCCCACACACAAAAAAAGACATAACTTCTTGATGTAATATTACTCAAGTCATTGCATCATACTAGCAGTGAATTCAGATAGGGGTCAGTGGACCCCCAATGTCACTGTAGACCTCCCTGTCCCAACAAGGCTCTCCTTATGTTGTTGTGTGGGATTGACCACCACATGCCTATATGCTTACACTAGATATGACCCAGATATGATCCCATGGGTTCCCCAACATGGGCCTCTATATGGGATCCTCCTTGTGAAGCAAGTTGTCTATGTTATCCCTCCAGATGGGGGCCTATCCAATCGGGTCCTTATTGGCTAGCTTTTTGGCGGGATACCACTGGTAGATGGGTTGGATAAACCTAACTGTATTTTTCAATGGACACCTAAAAAGGTTGAAGATACTTAGAAAAAATAGTTTTGAAAACTTCATGAAATTATCTTTGACAAAATAAACCATCAAACACTGACATTTAAATTCATATCAATTTTAATCACCTTAATTAATTTCACTTACACATTTACAATTTCCCACATTTTAGTAAAAAATTGACATAAATGGGAATTATTTATTTTAATAGAAATAATATCCGTAAAATTATTTGTAAAAATATGAATGAAATTTGAGTGTGTCACAATCTGAGTCTATTAAGAATAAATTGGGGTGGGAAATATGCTAACCTAATTCCTCTAATGCATTCATGGTTGGGTGTAATGTAAACCTATCATTTATTTTTGTGAGTGGGATTGGATACGCTGCCAAAAAAACCCTTTGAAAATGGTTATGGGGTAAATGTGATTCCAAGCAAACAAATGAAGATGTAGGATTATGAGTTGTTGGATTTGATACCAAATTAGTGCCTCAGATTATGATTTTTGAATAGTTAGGTTCTTTTAAAACCTATATTTTTGGTTATTTGATTTTTACATGAGAGTGGATAATATGATGAATCACCATATTCCGGGGTGATATATTTAAAATTTCAATTTGCATTGAATGAATCATGTAAGGTTTCTTTTCAAAGTTTCATATTAACACTAAATGACATGGCCAAGATAATATTAATGTTTTTGATATATTGTAATATAATATTATGAAAGAACCAACAAATATTGTATTTATTTGGGGATAACATTGGTGGTTACCTACTGATTATATTACTCACACCCTACCATGCACCTTGGTGGGTGTGTAGATTTCACATTACATGATATAAATAAGGGAAAGGCCCTGGTATTTAAGATTTGAACTAGCATTATGGGAATTTATTTTGAGATGGGACCAAGGGATGTGATTGACTTTATTCTGTTTGTGGCACCCATAATTTATGTATTCTTTATTATTTAATTATTATTGATCCATATGGTGATACAATATCCATAGTAGTCAAACTCATGAGTTTACTCACAAAATCTTATATGTTTGTGAGTTAACTTGTCCCAGTGAGTCTACTCACTTCAGAATTAATTTTGGAAAATCATGTTAGTAAAATCATAGTCTTTTATGAATCTTTGAGTCATGTATGTGAGTTAAGAATGGAATGATCTTGTATCATATCACTTAGAGACTATCTAAGATAATTGTTTTTGAAAAATATCATACCCAACAACTGAATGAGTCAATGTGTAGTTTTATGAGTCTATGAATCAAATGTACTAACCTCGAATGAGTCTAAGTATACCCTTTAGTTTTTCTACCTTTATTGCTTATTGGGTGTGACTTGTAAAATATTTATATTGAGTTCGTATTTTAGTTATAACATATGATGTTTATTTATGGTTATCATGTCATTGTAAGATAAAAACTATGTTGTTTCATTATGAGTGATTTTTGATATTATTTACACCATTCTTTATGGTTATTACATAATTGGTAATGTTTGTGCAATATATCAATAGATCATCACAACTAATCAATAACAACTAACATATGGTAGATATGCCATAGGTCATGTGACACTCTTGTATGGGGAACTGTTGAAGTTTTTTCGGAAAGGGATGTTGTAATTTATTTAATCATTATCAATTCTAGAATTACAATACTCTATTTTTAAGTAATGTGTTAATGATTACTTTTTTTTGAAGGAAGATAATGTGAATATAAGTTACGTTTGTGAATAAAAATTTTGATTCAAACATCCATTTTGTTTTTAGGATGTCATTAGTTTCATTGTATCCTAATATCCCAATTTATTTTCAAATTTTACTAGTTCCCTTCAATGAATTCCAATAATAGTGGTGGATAATAGGTGTGGGATTAAAGTGGGGTTTCCTCTTAAGGGGTTGGTTCCCCAAAACTTTTTCAAGGTGACTCTAGAGAATACTCCTTCTCCAGATGTCGTGGTTCCTTTTATCCCTTAAGTTCATATATCTATTCTAGTGTCAAATATGATAAGAGTGTCTCTAACTTTCTCCCACCACATCCAATTGAATCGGTGGCAAAAACACATAACCCTTATTACTATATTATTGAGTGGATCATCCCATAATAGTGATTTAAACAGGTTTAATTAGGTATTAATGGAATATTTCTTCCCTAAATAGAATCTTATAAAATGTAAAAGGATTTTAACACTTAATGTTTCATCAACTAGCTTGGGTGGACCCTGAACCAGATTCATGATCTGACTTGTGATAAGGCTCGAGTGCCTATCCCGATCATCCTGGGCTGGAAATTAGTGTCGAGAATCAATAATAAATCAATTAGGAAAACTTTCACCAATGAAAAAATAGATAAATAAATTGGATCATCAAGAATAAAATAATCATAGTTAGTCTAAAAAATCAAAATACAAATACCTCTATGTGACCACTTAGTCCCCACCATCCACCAAACCAACCCACACTAGGGCATGCACAAATTATAACCTAATCTAGAACGTGATCCTAAAAAACAAATCATGTCTACCAATGTAAGTAGAATAAATATAGTGTGATAATAATATATCATAGTATGTAAGAACCACATAATCCAAACATGTCCTTTCTATAAATAGTATATAAATTCTAGTTTGAAAATACAAATAGAAAATAGTGTTTTTATTTAAATATACAAACATAGATTTCTAGATATCCCCTTATAAAAAAAACATGTATTCCATTTTCAAAATATATCCTCATTTATAACCAAATTTTAAATCCAATTCAAAGATGAAAATAAAATCAAGATAAATTCATAATAAAAAAAATTAATACTAATTATAGATAGAAGGGTATAATGAAAAAATCCAGAAATAAGGGATATAAAAAATTTCAAGTAGACACACACACACACACAGACACACATATAAATAGAACTTGTATCCAATGTTCTAAAATGTAATACATGATCATATACAATGTAATCTTGGGAATGTCTTAAAAATATAGAGAGGCAGTCTGAGACATACTCAGATTTGACCCATCTTCTGAAATATGATGTAATCTTCAGTCAATAACCAAACTCGCTACTCTAACTAGCCCCAAAATTATCATAACCTATGTGGATTGTAATAATATTCAAGGGGATATAGTTTGTCTAATTAGGATATATATTAAAACCATCACTTATCCCCATGATGATGTTCAAAAATCCCATGATAATAGTGTAAAGGGAAATTAATGATGTCATCCCATTATTGACATTAAATATAATCTACATATGAAACCATGAATTTCTTGACCACTCCCTAAAACCATATATGAAAAGAACCTTCCTAATAAAGGAAAATCATTGGGGTTATTTCCACACAAAAAACCTTTTGAAAATTCCTATTATTATTATATATCATGAGTGTTCATAACTAATTTCTAAAATCATCACAAAGTACCAACTGGGCCTTGATATTTGAAAACCAAATCCATTTTAAAAGAAAACACCATTCCTTCCAAATCAATTTCCAGTCCAATAGAAAAAATTAATCATTATCCAAAGGTATCAAGTGGGCCTTTTTTAAGAGGTTATCATGTCATGAATCAAAAGTGATAAATGGGACAATATTTAGAAAATGTACTTGAAAATCCATATCTTATGTCATCTGGAATCCAAGAATCCATTCTGAAAACATTTGGAATTTTAGGAAAACCGCTTGATAAAAACAAGGATTTATAAAATAGGAATTAAATAGAATCTACCATTTATATGTGTTTGTACCTATATTATCACCCCACATGTGAATATGGAGTTACACATAACACCTTGGTATATATATAGTAATCCATGTAAATTATAATTTTTCATTATAAATAAATAAAATATACATCATACGGAAACAGAAAAAGAATCACACTAAAGTACCATAGATCTCACATAAGAAACAAACCAAAAAGAGGCACTAAAACACACACAAAACACCAGTCTAAATATGAACCAAGTTTCCAAATAAAAATAGGTTAAAACATTATTTCAAAATACCCAAACCATTTTAAATTACAATTGGAATTTTATTTAACACGTGACATACATATACATTTGATACCTATACGTATAACCATTGAATTACTTTGAAAACCCATTTTCAACAATTTTCCATCATGGAAATGCATAATAAATCACATAAACACATTAAAAGCAAGGATAACATAATTATAAATTAATTTTCTATGATTAGGAATTTAGAGACATTCTTCTGAAAATAAATGGACAGAAATACCCACCTCAATAGAGTAATAATGCGATGAAACTCTAGAAGGAGGAATAATAATACCAAAGAAGAAAATAACACAATATAATATCAATATAATCATACAACATAAACCAACCCTCACCATATAGTTCATCTATGAGGGATTTGATCAAACAATGAATAAGAAACAAGAGGGTAAAAAGAGAGATGGGGGAAAATACTAAAAAATTCATAGAAACATAAATTGAAACCAAGATGGAGAATAAAAAGAAGAAAATGAACCAAGGGAAAGGGATTTGGGAGCCACATTATTTTCTTAGGTCGAATGGGAGGGGTGGAGGGTGAAATTGGGGTTAAAACATAAGAGAATTAAATATGGAGATTCATATTTTTAAGAGAATGGGAAAGTTGGATGGTTTGGCTACACGGTCTACCAAAAAATATGCCAACTATGCACACATACTAAAAACAAAACCAAACTCACATGATATGGTATGAAGGTTTTAGAAACCATTTTCTAATTGCAAAACCATATCTATAAAAATGACATTTCCCCTAACATGGTTGATTTATAATTTCCTATAACCATGTACAAGATAAGCACTAGGTATTAAACACCATAAGAAGGCTAGATGATTAATCCTTTTCCTTATAGAGTTTGGGACAATACTTGCATAGATTGTGAAAGATAAACTATGCAAAAAAAATGAATTGGAAACACCATTTACATCCACCAATCGAATTATTTCACCCCAAATCATGAACACAAACCATCTGAAGTGAAACAAATAAACCCAAATCCCAAAATATAAAAAACATTCATGGAAAACTCAACAAGAACATCGAAAAAATGTCATGGAATAAGAAAGAAACAAAATCAAATAAAAAACAAGGTTAATATGTGAAAATTATACCGACCACAAAAACATTCTACCCCCAAAGAGTTAATAAGATAACCCAAATAAAAACAAATGGATCTCAAAACCCAAAATATCAACTTTAAAATGAAAATTTGATACAAATACCAAAATTGACTAAAGACAAATGAATCTACAAAACATTATGTGACATTTTTACTCCACAAGTCACATATGACCAACTTGTGAGAATGAAACAACAAAGAGAACCATGGGGTGTGGTAGAGGGGTCCTTCCAATATAAAATAATTATACTAACAAGAATCCAACCTCCAAAAATAAAAAAACCAAAGAAACTCAAATAGAACACCTGACTGACCCATCCCAATTTTCCAAATTTCTATAAAACACTATCATCTCTAAATAAAAACCAATTAATGAAAAAAAATCTTTTTAGGAGGATATAGATTCAATGGTTAACATAGATAAGGAATATCCACATAGATCTTAGAGGAAAGGAGGCCACTAAAATTAAATGGTTCACAATAAATGAGAATAATAGAAACGGAAAACTGAAACATCTTCCTCTCTAATGTTAGAGACAATAAGTTGGAACTAAATCAACCACACCAAGAAAATCCTTTAATATAAAGCCCCAAACCCACTCTTTCGAATTCAATACATAAAAGCTCTATGTATTTTTTAAGGAAAAAACTGAAAAAATACACATAAAATTTTACACTCCATGACCCATTCCATTCTAGGTTTTGGAGAATTATAAAAATAAATTACAATTTAACATTGTTGTAAAAACAATTATACAATTTTCTTCGCATGTGCTACCTCCTTATATGAAAAAACCAATTGAAATTATAATAAACCAATGTAAATTAATTTAAAACATTTGGTAAGAGTTATTGTTTACAGTAATGGGTTTTAAAATCTTTTAGAAATATTTTTTTTAAAATTGAAAATATATTTGAAAACATTTAACAAATAAATCATTTTATAAAATAAATATTTAAGAGAGGGTATTAATTTTTTTTTCAAAATATCCTCAAATAGTGTATATTACATTGAAAAACATAAATTTTAAAAATAATAGTTCTTTTGAAATACTTATTTGGATTTACCTATTGGAATAATAATAAAATGTATGAATTATTTATGATACTCAACAGGCCAAAAGAAAAACCATGTTGCTACTTATCCATATCACATGAATGACAACGTCCCTTTCTGGTCATGAGTTTAATCCCCCCAATACATCATATCATTTGATACTCAAGTGACATAATTTAAGGAAAAATTTTAAATGTGTCTTCCTTTATATCTTATAACCTAAATATATTTCATAACTATACATAAATTATTTTCATAGAAGGAAATAATCTTACCAATTTCATTACATGGAAAAATATTATTTTTATGAATTTCTAAAAATAACATGGAAAAATACATACTTTTAAAATAATTAATATTATTTAAAGGAAATAAATATAACTACTTAATAAATTACATGAATGCTTGAATTTAAAGTTCATCAAATGTCAATAATTTCTCAAATGATGGGAATATCTATTATTATGAACAACATTCATGGTAATATGAAAACAATTCACACATAAATTGATAACTTTTATTATTTACCACTCACTTTAAATAACTAGTATATATAAAATGACAACTTATATTAAATACATACAATAATAACATTTTTCATAAATATTTTACTTGTTAATGAAACTGTTTAAGAATAAAAAATAGGATAAGTTTTTTTATTGATTGAAAATATTTTATTTAAAATCCTGGAAAAATTATATATAACATTAATTCTTAGATTAATATATATATATATATCAATATATTTCATTGAAAATACATATACGATTATATTTATTTGAAGGGATATAATTCAAATCAATATTTTAAAAAGAATAGAGACATTATTTTCTAAATTATAAATATGATGGAAATTTTGACATATTAACACACTTATTTGATAGAATTTGAATATATATATATATACATATAAATATTCATTTATATAGACTTGTAAATGAAATACATAACTCACCTTAATTGAGGATGAATCAAAGGCCTGTTGGCTTCCGTACATAGTTAAATGAATGAGGAAGAATTTTGGAGAAAGGGTCGAGTCAGTCTTTAGGTGGTGGAGGATAGAGTGTATTTAATAGTTTTATATTTTTTAATTATATCAATCATTCATATATGGAAAAATGATGTGAAAAATAATGAATTTATTTTTTATCAAATTAAATATTCAATTTGTTTTATTTGTAAAGTGTTTGATATATTATAATATATATATATATATATATATATTATGTGTCTTTGTAGCTGGATTTGGAAAAATTGAAAAGGGAGTTTGAAAATTTTAGAAAGAAGAAAAATAGTAGTGTTAATTAATATTTTTAGATACAAAAAAAACTAAATTATTAAGAATATAGAAAATATATATATAGATTCCTTTGAAATCCAAGGGAATAAAATGATAAATAAAGAAAAATCAAAAATTCAGTTTTAATTTTAATCATTCCATTTGGAAAAATAATGTTTATGGGGAAAAATTTTCAAATAGGAATGCATAATAAGAGAATAAGTGGATCACGAGGTCATGATCTACTAGTTCATAGACATACAAAGTTAAGGTTCAATGATGAAGTCAATTGGAAAAAAGGGTGACTAGTTCAGATGAGTCTGATCTTGAATGGATGACCATGATTAAATATTGGGGTTTTAAAACATATCCCACATCAACAAAAAGTTTCATTTTGGTGATAGATTATAATTCAAGAAATAGATTACACTACCCAGAATAATAATCACACAAGGAAATGAGCATTTCAAATGGGATCAAGTGGGCTATTGGCCCACACTATGCACCCATTTAATGCTCCCTACACACGGTTCCACACTTGACCTGGTGGGATCGATATTTGAGACTACTTGATTTTTGGATTACACACCATACTATACATGAGTAACCCCAACCATTAAAGGCTTGGAATATTTCTGCCTAAGTAGTGGTTCTACAGGATACCTTTGGTTGGTGGGGTAGTAATTTGTTTTTGGTTAAGTAAACTATTCTAAACAAAGGTAAAATAAGAATAATTATTATATTGTTTTTATTTATTTTAAATCATTTTAATTTGGTAACTTATAAAATTTTAAATGTTAATTAGTATTCGTATTGTTAATATTATTAGTTGAAACTAATTATTTCAAAATATCTTTTAAATTTATTACATTTTCTAATTCTCAAAGCTATATTGTAAAATTTTAAAATTATTACTTATTTTTTATTAATTTAAATTAATTGAAAGAATTTTAATTCTTATATTATCATTATGTATTACCATTTTAAACTCATTTTAAATTTTATCATTATTCCACCAAACAACTACTAAAATCCTAATGGTTATATTTTTTATAAAGGTCAAAAATAAAAGTCTTATAAATATCTATGTCTAAGGGAATTTGAGAAAAAAAGATCAAAAATATTTTGATGTTATTTTCTTGCTTCCATAATAGTTTTATACTTCCCTATTTTTCATAGAAATTTTTTTGTTCTTATTTCTATCACTTTTCTAATTATGAAAGATTCAGGGGAAGTTGGATACCCATTATACATAATTGTTTCAATAATATGTATTCCGATTATGTTTCAAGTGCTTATTGTGAGCTTACTAAATTACCTGTGGGTTTTTAGTTTTTGTAAAATGTAACAAAGTCAGAGACTACATAACATTTATCTGTTGCACAATCTAAATAACTTGATAATAAAAAATGAAAAGTAAATATCAAACCATAATTCTACCAAATATCAATCAAAACAAAATCATCAAGAGAATTAAAAAGAACATAAATAAATGCATCAGAAAACAAAACCAAAACCCTCTTTCAAATATCACAATTTCTATTTGAAAAACAATTTAAAATACTGAATCCCTTTTCCATGTCCATTTTCTAATTCCAGGTCCTCTTGGAATAAAAACATTCATGTTCAACCACATTAGATCCCAAAATACACTGTCCACTTTTCCTTTAAAACCAAAAACCCCATTAAAAATGAGGCTATTTTAAATGAAATCCATTTAATGAAATCATTTCCCTTTCAAAAAAATTTGTGTTACTCTAAAAACCATTTTCAGAAATTATTTTATTTTCAAAATACACCCTCACCAACCAAAATCAGACCAATATAATTAGTCACACAAATACATCCCAAATAGAGAACTTGTGGTCATGCATGACTTGGACACAGGGTTTAACATACCACACAAAGAGTGAACCAACCAATAGAAGCATATTGAACCATGATATCAGGCACCAAATGGTTTTCTATTCTATCTAAGATCACTGTATGACATCACCTCACTTCTATTGTTGTCCCCCAAACAATACAATCTCGTCAAACTATAAAAGCACCAACAACATAAACCCAAAATTAGAATTAACAACTTGATACTGATTTCCATTGGTAACTAAGGTCTCATCATAGGTTGTCGTGATTTGGAACCGATCTATGTATTACCTATTGAGTCCTGAGAGTTCTATCTCCAATATACATGAACCCCAATTAACAAGGGCTCCTATGATATCATTTTTTTATGAACGATCCCTGGTCGACCCTGAACATAACACCAAAACTCTCCGGTAACAAGGACTAAGAGGCATTCCTGGTGCTCCTAGGCTGGAAACTAGTGCGAGACATCAAGGATAACTCAATTGCTAATGATTTATTTCATGAAACAATAGAGATATAATCAGGAACCCCAAGAATAAAATAAAAAGTTTTTGTAGACAAAAATAAAACTAGACATACTTATATGTGACTTATTAGTTACCATTATCCATCAGACTAACCCACAATAGGAAATGTCAAAATAAGAACATGATCGAATACCTGATCCTACAAAATAGTCCAGGTCTACCGATGCTGAGTGGCACAAATAGGTTGTGAGTATAACACAACTCAGCAGTTAAACACCATATAATCCATAAAAACAATTTTTCAAAACAATCAAAAAAAATATTTTGAAAATACAGATATGAAATATGTTTTTTTAAGTAACTAAACATAGATTTCATGAAAACTACTGATCAAAAAAAACAATCATTTCCATTTTGAAACAAATTTCCCTTTCTAGTATAGTTTAAAAACCAATTCCAAAAATAAAATACAACACATAAAAATACCTAAGAAAAAGGTAGAGCAAAACTAAGTATAAAAATAAGGGTATACTGAACAAAGATTGAAATAAAGGAGACAACAAATGTAATATTATACCTATATATGAGAATAGCTGGCCACCAAAGACCCCCAATGTAATACAGGAACATAGAGAATATAATCATGGGAATGTCCAAAACATCTTGAGAGTGAATCTTGTGCATACTTGGTTTAGACCCACCTTCTGGTATATGATGCAATACATAGTCAAAAATCATATTGGATTCTCTAACTAGCATTACCAGTGGCATTGTCCACATAACTTATCATACATTCTAAGGGGATCTAATATGTATAATTGGGATATAGATAGAAACCATAATTCAAATCTCTATATGAAATCATGGAATCCCATGATAATAGTATAAAGGGAAAGTAAGGTGGTCCTCACATGATTGGAATTAAATATAACAATTAGATGCCACCATGAATGACTTTTCCACTCCCTAAAACTATCTATGTGAATACCCTCCCCAATGAAGGTTAACCATAGGGGTTATCATTACAAAAAAAACCTTTTTCTAGTTCAATTAGTTCATACACATCATGAGAGTTCAAATCCAATTTATGAAAGAATAAAAAATTACCAATTAAGACTTAATATTTGAAAATTAAAACCATTTTTAAATAAATCACCATTTTTTTAAAATCCATTTCTAACCAAAGAGAAAAAATTAATCATGCTCAGAAGGTGACATGCATACATTTCAGTTAAGAGGTAATCAAGTCGTACCATTATAGTAGAAAACTATCCTTGATTTAGAAAGAATACTTGAAAAACCATATTTGAAGTCACATAGAATCCAAGAATCCATTTGGAAAACATTTTTAATTTTAGGGAAACCCTTTTGGAAAAACAAGGTTTTAGAAAACATGCATTTGATGGAATCTAACATTTATATGTATGTATAACTCTATTTTAACACCTCATGAAAATATGGAGTTACAGATAACACACCAGCATATATATCATCATCCATTTAAATACATAATATTTATTTTAATGGGATACATGATAAACCATAAAGAAACATAAATATAATGACACCAAAGTACCAAATCTCTCAAACAAGTAAAAGGATAAAATGAATAACCAAAACCTACACAAATAAAAATTCCAATCGTGAACCAAGTCACCAAATATAAAATAAGAATGAACACCATTTCCAAACACCCAAAAAAATTTAAATGATAATTTTCATTTTATCAAATGCGTATTATACATATTCATTTGATATAAATAGGCATAACTTTGGATGTACTTTGAAAACCACATTTTTAACAAATTACTAACATACAAAGGCATAATAAATCATACAAAAAATTCAGAAACCCTGATAAAAGAATTTGAAATTAATTTTTTATTATCATCCATTAAAATACATTCTATAGAATATGAATTAATAGAAACACCTACCTCAACAATGTATAAATGCGATGAAACTTCAGGAGTAAGAATAATACCCAAAGAGTAAACCACACCACTACTGTCAAAATAATCAACCCAAATAAGATAACTTTAACCATATGTATAATCCAAAAATGATTCAAGATATGAATTATTAATAATTAAGTGGGGAATAAGAGTGAAGGGAAAAAATACACAAAAATACAAAAAAAATTCAAAAACATATACAAAAATACAAAGAAACCTACCTAGAGACCAAGGAGGAGCATCAAAGGTGAAAAAAGAGACAAAGAAAACGGATTTGGGACCCCCATAAAGCACTTAGGTCGAATAGGAAATGAGGATGGTTGAACTGGGGTTAAACCATAAAAGGGGAAAAGTTTGAAATTGTTGTTTTTAAGAATATGTGAAATTCACATGGCTAGGTTGCATGATATACCAAACCACGAAAAAAATGTGGTACCCTGTTGGAGTTGGTGGCCTTGAACCAACTACTGTGTACTTTATTCATTAATAAATACCTTTTCACATATTTATTGTTCTTCTATGTGACAATTAATGTGATAATGTCTTCAGGATAACTTTTTCACTAAAAGGTCATAGCAGATCCCTGCTATTATGAGAACCTAGATGTGCCATGACACTATTCTTGAATATATGTTCTATATCTGGATGATGTTATTTGAGGGACACAAATAAGAGATGCCAATAGGGGTGGGGTATCATAATACTACGAGTCACCTTCTCATGGTGTGTTCCCTTGGTAATATCTAAGAGGATAATATGTGAACGAGACCCACCCATAAGAAATCCACATTTCATATTGTCATTGGATGTCCCTATTTTCAGAGGTTTTTATTGGTCCTCAGACTTTAAGATTATTATTAATGGGTATTACAACTCACGCACTTAGATGTGTTGATGAAAACTGTGATGAGACACTATTCACCGTGAGGCATGATATGTTGGGTGCACCACGAGTAATATTGCATTAATAGATAATGTGAGGATGTATTTTTCTCTTCTGTTCCATAACAAGAGTTGATATCTCTGTCACTTTGATGGAATTGATATAGCCTAAATAAATCCCTGGCCATTTTGAGGAATGAGAAAGTTTAATTTTGGAAATTCAAAGAAAGAATAATCGAGGACATGGGTTGATGGCACTAGCATGAAACCCACTTGACTTGAGATATCGAGACAAAGACATTACATTACATAGTAAGCATTAATAGGAGGTGACGCGTCATTGCGGTGTTAACTTCTTTCTCCATGGGTGCCTTGGTGGGTTGGTAGACGCTATCCTTGGACTTTAGGCAGGCTGAACTTAATTCCAATGAGAAAGAGGCACATAGGGTCACACACTAAGTGTGTCCAAGTATATTAGTTAAATATTAATTTAAAAATATGAATAAAGATTATTCCAAATTATGGTTTAAAAATAACTCAAGGATGGATGATCACATTTATTTAGAAACTAGTTATTCAAGATAATATATCATGAGAAAAATTATATACTTATTAGCGATTAATGCAGTGATATTTATTTGATAAATAAATATCCATTATTCAAGGTCTAATAATGTGGTGGAGCAAATAAAAAAATGGAAAATAAAAGTACACATCGTGTATATTAATATACATGTTGTGTAATTTTTATAGGGATTTTTGAGAAATAATATTATATATTTAATTAAATAATATTAGTTGTAATTCATTGGGCATATGTCAAGTAATAATAATAGTTAACTGTTATTACTAGACATGGGGTCTTACTATGAATTAAATGAAATGATTAAATTCTTTCGGATAATTTTTTATTATTATTCTACGTAATTAAAGTTATAATTATATAATTCTTATTAGCCTAGCCATTTTTGGGGTTGTGCACAATGGATCTTGAGAAATATCTCAAGACAAGAGAGAATTATTTTCTACTAGGAACACTCTCAAGCTACGAGAGATATCCTCCTCCATCGGATCAAGGAGAGAACTTTGCAAGAGTTTCTCAAGGCGATCGAAGGCGGACATCCCAAGAAAATTCTCTTCCATGTTAGCACTAGAAGAACCCATCCACGATGTTCAGAGATACGTCGAGCACGTGTGGATCACCACTTGTGGAATCCTATAATTGGATTCTATGAAGCAACATAAAATCACATCGAATCATGACCAGAAACATCAATGAATATAGAATTACATCAATGTAATTATTGCCTTTTAATTAAATTAATTATAACCAGCATATGATGATCCTATATATGGTTCTAGGACTCCCTTCCATAATTTTTTTTATTTGTTCTATTCCGAAGATCTGGCATTTTATTTTCATGATAGATCTCAAATTGATTATTGTTAATGTCAAGAATTATATTCAGGAACACCCACCAACACGCTTATGCTACGCTCAGACCATACAAGTGGTATCAGAGGGACTATATTGTTGATTATAATTATTTAGTTTTTAATTAGTGATTTATGAATTTAATAGTTTAGTTGTTTTAATTCACTTTAATAATTTTATAAATCTGAATCTCAAGATCTATTCCTCCTATTTTGTTTAACGTTCACCTTACAGAAACAATTTTTTTATTTTAATTTTGATTTAAATAAAATAGAGGATCTCATCTGGAGGTTCCAAATCTTACTGGCCGTACAATTCCATAACACACGGTGTGCATTCGGCAGTACACTCCATGTAGTATAGGTTCCATGAACAGGGATAGTCCGCCAAACCAGGCCGTGTCATTGGATTATATCTAAGTATATATGACTCCATTTTTTGACCAAGAATATGTGGAAGATGGTTTTCGGATTACATGTCGTGTGGCTTACTGAACATGACATATAGTCCCTTCGGTTTATGGTTGGATTGTTTACCCTATACACGGCTTGCCCAACTGGAAACCGTGTATCGTGGATACTACACAACATGTGTCCCACTGAACATGCCATTTACTCCGAATATTTTTTATGTACATCTACACGCCATGTCCCCGGGCATGTACTTCGGATAGATAGTGAACAAAAGTACACATCATGTAGTTGGAACTACATGCTTTCTACTCATCCAACTTACAAAGATTTATTAAAATTTAATATAATATTATAAAAAACCTTGATACATGTACCATAGCATGGGTGTAAAGATAAGGAACACCATGTGATATGTGTTTTATATATGTATGTTTAATTTAAAAAATGTGTAATGATCATTTCTATCCACTGGGTAGTTTTGAACGAGAATTCATTGGGTTGCCTCCAAAGTAAATGTTACGTACAAAGGTAATTTTAAATGAATTTATTTGTTGAAAAATTATGATGGATTAGAATCTCAATGAAATTCATAAAAAGGTTTAAGAAAAAAGGATTGATTAATTAAAGATAATTAATTGATTTGGGCATGATTTATCTTAAATAAGAACGATTAATTAAATGAATGCAAGTTTAATTTATGTGTAAATATCATTGCCTGTTTGGATAATCATGGGCTAGACCAAGACCTTTGTATGTGAATTATTTCTTTTAATTTATTTATTTAAATTAAATTTTTTGGCCTATGAGCCTTCTACTCATTAATATATAGGGCCTGTATAGCCAAAGTTTTTTTATGTGAAACCCCATTTTACCCCTCACATGCAAATGAGATAAAAGCATATGTAATGGATGGAGATCCCAATCTAGTGGTGGCAGTTCAAGTTATGTGCTAAGGTGAAACCAATCCAAGGAGATACATAGGTGGATATGTGGAAAGCTATAAACAAGAACCCAAAAGGGTCAAGGTGTTTCTCCCATAGATCTTAGGTTAGTTTATCAACCTCTAGATAAACTAACCAATAGAAGAAGCTCATGAACATACCATTTATTTTATTTCTATTAATTGCATTGTTTATTTATTGTTAATGTGTTTTGACAATCACACAATTAATTAGTTGAACAAGAATGCAAGATGGAAGTAAAATAAGACCGACTTATGCATAAATATTATCTTAGATATGGTTAATCACTTAAGTGTATCCCACTTAATATTAATAAGCATGTAATCAAAGACAATAAAATAAAAATTTACATATAAGGATAAAATACCTCAAATAAAATATTATGTCGGTTTAGCCTTCCATAATCGTTCTTAGAATCGAACCATAGTCAAAGTGTTTGAGCAACTATAGTTGGGGTGCATTCAATTTTCGGGGAATTATAGTTCCATGATTCGGGTTGATATGACTGGGTTCATATAAAGGGTGGACTTCCCAAACATGACTTGGTGTGATCAAGAGTAAAAGGTTGAGGAAATCCAAAATAAAAGGATTCTAGGATTGGGGATTTCACTCAGAGGATCAAGGAGTTGTGAGTTAATACAGTTGGAATTTGGAATGACTACCTAAAAACCTTAAAGTTTCTTGACCAAACTCAGTTGGGGTAATGCGAAGGGAAATATGAATCCTTTCCACTAGAATCATTAGGAAACTGGATATTCTGATTTCAATAGTGAGGGATATTAGATTTCATTAAAAGAGTGGGAGATTAAAAATTAATAATTTATTTGTCTTAGTTTTATCTTGATAAAGTACTAAATATTTTCTCATCGTAATTTGTAGAAATGGTAAGAAAAATGGCTTCAAACATATCATTGCGAACCATACCCATGAAAGAAAACCTTATCACCAGCACCAATTTTCTAGAATCGAAGAGGTGTTTACGCATCATCCTTCACCATGAGAGGAAATTGTATGTGCTAGAAGAGACTATTCTAGTTGTGCTTGGAAAAAAGGCTAGTTATGAGGAACTATCTCTCTACATGAAACCTTTGGATAATGCTACAGATGTCCAATGTTTCATGCTATCAGCCATGTCTAATAAGCTCTTGAAGCAACATGAAAACATGGATTCATATAACATTATGTCTCACCTTAAGGATCTCTATCAAGGTAAGGTGAGACATGAGAGATATGAGATCTTCAACGCTCTATTTACAACTAATCTTGGAGAGTATGCGCCAGCTGGTCCTCATGTAGTCAAGCTTATTAGCTACATTGAATGCCTGCACATCTTAGGGATTATGTTTCTAGATGAGTTCCATACATATATCATCTTATCATCATTACCCAAGACCTTCTATATCTTTATTATCAACTACAACATGAGAAACAATGAGAATAGTCTAGCAGAACTTATGACCTTAATTTTCTAGGTAGATAAAGACATGGGGTGTGACAAACACACAGTGCTTATGGTGAATAAGAAAAGTAAGGACAAGGAAAAGGGGCCAAGGATTCATAAACGGTCTAAAGCACCTAAGCACCGTCCCTCCACGAAGGGGAAGATCCATAGGTAGGGAAAGAAAAGGGAGGCGGTATGTTTTTCATGTGTATAGCATAGCCACTAGAAGAGGAACTACAGCCAAAAGTGTGGGGAAACCTAAGGTTCATTCGTTATCAAGTTTAATCTTTCCATTTATACACATTGGGTATTAGATACCTCTTATAGTGCTCACATCTGTATTCAAATATAGGATCCAAGTATATTTATAATGATTTCCAAAGGAGAAGTAGATCTTCGAGCTACCAATGAGGTGAGGTTGGATGCATTGGCCACTGGAGATTACCATCTCTCATTTCCTACTTGAATTCTTTTGGTTTTACTTAATTGTTTTTTTGGGAATAAGTTGTGTCAATAATACTCTGTATTTTATGATGATTTTGATGTTCAAAAATACCCTTTTTTGTTATTCTGATGATTTTATTTTATGTATATTTCAGGGAATTTTTATTGTTTTTCATTCATATTTATTCGCAAGAAGTAATTCATTAATGTGCATAGAACGCTCTTAAATGTATTATGGAAACACTGTTTATCATTTGTCATTTTGCTAAAAATACTGTCCATTTTATTCATCGGAAAAAGAAACGTATGGAACAAACCTTACGTTATCAGAAAAATATGGTTAATGTACCTTACATTTGGATGGAAACCCTCATGCAACAAAATCAGAAAAGTATGGTTGAGGAACCTTACCCTCATAATGAACCTTACGTTTGTATCACGAAACATATGGATCATGAACCTTACTTTTGTATTGAACCCTACGTTTTGATAGAAATGTACGGATGATTAATCTTACATTTCAAAATATACATGTATGGATCATAAAACTTATGTTTATAATCAACTGTATGTTTTCTATTTTATCTTCTTGTGAAGAACCTTACATTTGACTTTTCAACGCCAAGAATTAGAATTTTACATCTTTATCAGAGATTCATGCAGCAGTCGCTACAGAATATCAAGACGATTTAAATCCCATTACTGAATGTTTTATCATGACTTTATGATTGATTCAGTGAACCAATGATAGTGGATATTTTCAGTCCTATTCATAAGAGAAGTTACGATGTATCTGTTCTTTTTAATCTATCTTTTGCAGATATGAAAAACCGTGCTGATGTTTCTGCTCGTTATAAATTCTTCGGAGTTTTCATCTAAAAAGAGAGATGACTCTCTGGTTTATGAAATCAATCAATCGTATGTGAAAATTGATTTTCAATTCCACAATGATCAAGTATCAGAGGAACACAAACTTCATCAAAAAGCTATCTTTTGATTTCTATGGACACGACACTCTGTTTTTGTTGCTTTTCTTGACGATTCAAAGATATTCTATGCGAACAGATCTCTTTAGACATCCTTCAAGGTTTATTATTATCTAATGAAAAATATTCATCTTTTATCAGTTGCGTGCTTCTGCAACTATGAGATGAATTTGTTTTTTTATAAACAAATATCTTTTATCGTGAGTATCGGCTGATCGTATTCAGTCATGTTGGAGTATCATCTTCTCATACTAAGCTTTGGATTTTGGATCTCTATTATAAAGAACCTAAAGACTCTGTTTTATAAAGTGTTTGTTGTAAGGGTGAAAACAACATCAACTCAGTTGTAGAATGGTCTTATGATAAGAGGACCTTACTATTGAAATTCACCATGCCCAAAGAGCAGGTGATTAGTGGAGTAGAATAGGCGATATTTGTGCCCCGAACCACTATATATTTCTTTGTTTTGTTTTCTGTTTATCCAATACATATTATTGGTTACATAAATATCTCAAGCTATGTCTACTGTTTTGTTAAGATAGAATTGAGGAATATTTTTGAAAACAAAATTTACCCCCCCCCTCTTCTATTATTGTCATAGTAAATCTGACCTAACATTTGGATCAGAGGTTGAGCTTTTCTTCAGAGCCTTAACAAGCTAAAGGCATAAGATCTACATTATGATGGAAATGACTGACCAAAGGGAAGGTATGTCAATGGTTTGTGCTCCATACTTTAATTAAGATAATTATGGTTGCTGGAAATTAAGGATGATTATATATTTGAAGAATCTTGGATACAAATTCTACTCAAAAATTCTATCTCCCTATATGATTACTGAGAAACCAGAAACATGGGATAATACTATAGAAGCTGAATATGATACAAACTCAAAGGCAATGAATGATCTCAATTGAATTCTTAGACCACATGAATTCAATCATGTATCACAGTGCCCAACAAAATATAAAATGTGGCAGACAATTGCAGTAGCCTATGAAGGTACAGAGAATGTCAGGAAAATGAGATATGCAATAGTGAAATTAAAGTTTGACACTTTTAGAATGTTGGATGGAGAGAGCATCACTCAGATGAATAGAAGATTGACAGAAATTGTCAACAATGTGACATCCTTAGGTGAACCTATCATCCAATCTGATAAATCCTTAAATATTCGAAGAGTTATACCTACCAAGTGGAATAGAATATCAACAGAAATTTGACAATCAGCTTCTGTCAAGGATCTAAACATGAGAGAACTGATTGAGACTTTAATGACGTATGAAGCTGAAATAAAAGATGAAGACGAAGATCAAAAGGTTCTAGTAAAAAAGGAAAACACTGCTTTAAAGGTAACATCTCAAAAGCAGAACAGGAAAATGAAACAAGAAGTAAAAAATGAAAAAGACACAGATTCATCTGACTCTGAAATAGAACTGGCTCAACTAGCTAGAAAATTTAGCAAGTTCTACAAAAAGAAGAAAGGATTCAGAAAGACCTTTAAAAAGGATGAGAATGATGCAAAAGAAGTAATATGATATGAATGAAAAAAGTTTGTCCATATAAGAACTGATTGTCCTAAATTGAAAGGAGAGAAGGGAACAATAGAAAATAGATATCAGAAGAATTCTAAATATGTGAATAGAGATAAGAAAGTAATGAAGGCTACATGGAGTGTCTCAAAATACTCAAATAGCTCATCTGATTCTGATATAGAAAAGAAGTCAAATATGAAGGCCGATATGTGCTTCATGTCTAAAGAAGATAAGGTATAAACTTATTATTCATCAGATTCTGACTCAAGTTACTCAAATGATAAAATTATTGCCTACTATAAAATGATTGAATAGAAATATTATTCTTTGTTAAATAATCATAAATCCTTAAAGCATATTCACAAAACTATTATAAATGAAAGAGATACTTTAGTTAAACAATATCATGAGCTTGTTGAAGAATTCCACTCAACAACTTCAAACTATGCTATTCATTAAAATAAGATTAAAATTATACAAAAAGAAGCAGAAACTTATAAATCTACTGCTCTTGTGTTTAGAAAAGGATAAGACATACTGAATTAAATACTTTGAAAAATGTTGTTAAAACGGAAAGATTTGGCATTGGAAGTAAGGGAGAAAAATCCAACTATACAAGAATTACTTTATTCCTGGAAGGAAAATAAAAAGTATATCTACTGTTAAATGTTTCTACTGTGGTATTAAAGGAAATTATACTAATGAATGTTATTTCAGAACTCCTAAATTATGTGGTATCAAGAATGTTCAGTACTCAAAGGCCTTATCTAGCATTAATTATAATAACTTTGAGCAAAGCAAATATGTTTGGATTCCAAATTCTTTGAAATCTCACACTGCTGGACCCAAAGAAATACGGGTACCAAAACAAACTCTTGTTTAATATGTCCTTGTAGGTAATAGGTCACAAAAGAGGAAAAGACATATGGTATATAAAAAGTGGCTGTTCAAGACATATGAGTGAAAAATAAAAAAATTTCCACACCCTGATAAAAATAGATGGAGGCCTGGTCACCTTTTGTGACAATGCTAAAACAAAAATTATTGGACTTGGGACAGTTAGAAATCCAGCTCCTGTCTCAATTAATAAAGTATTATATGTACACAGCTTAAAGCACAATGTGATAAGAATCTCTCAACTCTGTGATTATGGATACTATGTTGTTTTTTCAAATAAATCCTGCTATGTATTTAAGGATAAAATACTTAAATTCAAACCCCCCAGAACAGACAATGTCTACACTATGGATTTAAACTTCCAGTGTAAACAAAAAGTGAACTGTTTAACAGCTAAAATAAATGAGTCATGGATATGGAACATAATACATGGACATTTTAATATATATGATTTAAATAAAATATCCAAGAAACAATTATTTTCAGATTTACCTTGTCATAAATTTTATATTAATAGATTCTGTGATGCATTCCAAATTGGTAAGCAACACAAATCTACTTTCAAATCTGTTAACAAAATTTCTACATCAAAACCCGTAGAAATCATCCATATGGATTTTTTTGGACCTTTAAGAGTAGAATGTTTGGCTACTAAACTATATGTATATGTTTTAGTTGATGATTACTCATGATTTACTTGGGTGTATTTTCTAAAACATAAGAATGAAGACTTTTCTATTTTTGAAAGTTTTTGTAAAAGTTTTGAAAATGAAAAAGGTTTTATGATAGTTTCATTAAGAAGTGATCATGGTGGAGAATCTGAGAATGAAGAATTCAACTCTTTTTGATCAAACATGTGTATTACACACACATTATCGGCACCAAGAACACTTCAACAAAATGGAATTGTTGAAAGAAGAAAAATATCTTTACAAGAAATGTCTAGGACCTTGCTAAATGAATATATACTACCTACCTATTTATGGGAAGAACCTGTTAGTACAACATGCTATATTATGAATAGAGTTTTAATTCGACCTATATTTAAAAATACTCCTTATGAACTTTAGAATAACAGAAAACCTAAAGTAATGTACTTTAATGTTTTTGGATGCAAAGTGTATATCCTGAACACCAAGGATAATCTTGGTAAGTTTGATCCAAAAGCTGATGAAAGAATATTTTTAGGATATTCTGCTACTTCAAAAGTAGATAGGATTTTCAATAAAAAGTCAAGGATTGTTGAAGAATCATGACATGTGAAGTTTGATGAAACTGACCCTTTTAATAAAGAGAAAGATCAAGCTGATGAGTTTACGGATCCTATTAACAACATGAGATTTGAAAATTTGAAAAATGATTTTGAAAACAATATGAATGAAATTAAGTTCAGTTCATAAGAACATGACACTGATGAACCTAAGAGTTCTCTAACTAGAAATCCCATAACCTTAAAGGATTATCCTTTAGATGTAGTTATAGGAAACCTAGATTCAGGAATTTAAACCAGAGGAAATGTAGGAAACCTAATAGAATTCTCTGCATTTTTATCTCAATTAGAGCCTAAAACCATTAAAGAAGCTTTAGAAGATGAAAGTTGGATGTTATTTATGCAATAGGAGCTGAATCAATTTGAAAGAAATAAAGATTGGAAATTAGTGGAAATATCATCAAGTTTTTATGTAATAGGAACTAAATGGTTCTTTAGGAATAAGCAAGATGATCAAGGTATAATAATTAGAAACAAAGCCATACTAGTAGAAAAAGGTTATAGTCAAGAAGAAGGTATAGATTATGATGAGAGCTTTTCTCCCATTACTAGACTAGAATCCATTAGATTTCTATTAGATTATGCATGTCACATGAATATTAAATTATATTAGATGGATGTTCAATATGTATTTTTAAATGGTTATTTAAAGGAGGAAGTTTATGTTTAGCAACCTCATAGTTTTAAAAATCCTCAAAAAACGGATTCAATTTTTAAAATTACTAAAGCTCTATATGTCCTTAATCAAGCACTTGGAGCCTAGTATGAAAGTTTAAATTATTTTATTTTGAAAAATGGTTTTACTATTGGTATGGTAGACTTAACTCTTTTTAAGAAAACAATAAGTTCTAATTTTCTGTTAGTACAAATATATGTTGATGATGTCATTTTTGGATCAACAAACAAAAATCTTTGTAATGATTTTTCAGAACTTATGCAAAAAGAATTTGAAATGAGCATGATGGGAGAATTAAATTTCTTTTTAGGACTTCAGATTTACCAAATGGACTATGGAAATATCTTAAATCAAACTAAATATGTTATTGATTTTTTGAAAAAGTTCGATCTTGAAAATAAAAAGACATATTCTACTCCCATGTGTACCAATATTAAGCTTGATTTGGATGAAACTGGAAAACCAGTGGATAACACGTTATATAGAGGTATGATTGGTAGCTTATTATATCCTTCTTCAAGGAGACATGATATTATGTTATCTGTATGTTTATGTGAAAGATTTCAATCAAATCTTAAAGAATATCATCTTATTACTGTTAAATGAAGTTTTAGATATTTGAAAGGCTATGTTTTTCAATCCCTTATCAACCCAAAAACTTCTGATTTTAACCTGACATCATACTCAAATGCAGATTTTGGAGGATGTAGATTAGATAGAAAGAGTACTTCAGGAACCTATCAATTCTTAGGAAAATAATTACTATCATGGTCAGGTAATAAGAAACACTCAGTTTCACTCTCAACAGCCGAGGTAGAATATGTATCTGTATGCAGTTGTTGTGCACAAGCATTGTAGATGAAAAACACACTGATGGAATTTGGAAATTTTGTTAATATAACTATTTTATATGACAATACTAGTTTAATAAATATTTCAGAAAATCTAATAAGTCATTCAAGAACCAAGCATATTGATATTAGACATCATTTTCTAAGTGATCATGTTCTTAAAAAGGATATATTTTTAGAATTTTTTAGCACTAAAAATCAACTAGCTGATATTTTCACTAAACAACTACCCACTGAATGTTTTTATTTTATAAAGCGGGAGTTAGGTTTATTTAATTTCTAAAATAAATATGTTTCAATTTTATTCTAATTTTATGTTTTTTTATTCTACAAATTGTTTTTTCTTTTCGTACTGTATTTTAATTAATTTTAGAGGTTAAATGTGTGTTTGAAACCGCATATTCATTTAAATATTTTTGTAATTATTACGCTATGACACAAGGAACGATAATATGCCATCTTCTTGAAAACCCCTTCATGTACCTTACCTTTTTCCCCCTAAACCTTTCGACTAACCCAAGATCTTCGTCTACCATTCCAAACACTAATCATAGAAATCTTCAGACTTTCAGACTGTTAGATTTTCAAAACATCAGAAATGACGAAGACTAAGTGCGTTGAAGAAGGATAATCAAGCGATCCAAAGCAATATAATGTTACAAAAAGAAAGATTCTCTAGGGTAAGGTTATTGATTTTGAGTGGCTGGTTCAGACAAACCTACTTCTCAAACAAGCCCTAGCCTTTCAAGGTCTGGAAACCATCTTCAGTGATAATGCAATTTAAGAATTCTTGTATGAGGCAGAGTTGAGGTATTTTTATGGTAGTGTGTAGTTTATTTTCAGAGAAGAGGAATATATGATGTATGATAATATTGAGAATAAGGAATTCTCAATCTCATCAATTGAAGTGTCAAAGATTTTATGTTGTTCGCATGAAGGGGTATTTCTTTTTGACCTTAAATCGATTGGATATCAGAACCACACCTCCAAAGACATTATGTATTTTCTGTTCTACTCAACAAAAATTAAGAAAATTTTTTGTAAAAGATCTTGAAGCTAACCACAAGATCCTGGTAATGTTCATTCAAATAGAAATTGCTCCCAGAGTAGCGGAGCTGGAGAAGATCCTCTACCCAGACATGTACATCATGTTTCTGTTTCTGAGATATATTATGCTAAAATTTCTAAGGTACTTATTTATATATTTGAACTACAACTCTCAAACTGATGTGAGGATGACCTTTTATCCATATGGATGGATAATTTCAAGGATTCTGTTCAAAAATGGGATGATTAGGTTAGTAGAGGCAAGAGTTTAGTGTCATCACAAAAATGTGCTGAATGCAGGATCCCTAAGAAAACATGGATTTTTATGGATCAGCATCAAAGGAAAACTTCAACCTGTAGGAGTTGAGGAAGACCAGAGCTCAGGACCTCGGGGGTAGAGAATTGCTGCTAGAAAATAAGGGATATCTAAGTCCAGAACTGATGGGGTTTCTCAACCCTCAAGGAGAAGACTCAATTTTTCTTCCCAAGAAGAAGAAGGAGAAGAAGAAGAGTAACAAGATCAAAGACTTATTTAGAAGCCCAGGATAAGGACACAACCGCATATTGCAGAGCAAGAATTGGTTTTAGGAGAAGAAACATGCTCAGTTCATCTTAATGAATCACTTATGGAGGAAGAGAAGAAAGTGGTAAGTCAAGCCAAAGAGCATGAAATTGAGTCTATGATTGGTGATGGAGAACAAGAAATCACTCCTACTAAAAAGGTTCAAGGAACAGAAGCTCCATCAATAATTGTTCACACAGAATTAGTGAGAGAGAAAACTATTGAAGGTATAATTGAGAAAGAAAAGGATATTGTTCAAAAGTTAGTGACTGAGAGTCAGAAAATGATAGTAGATCAGACTATGGGACAATCAGATCAACTTTCGGGAGTACATATTGATTTTCTGGAGAACCAGTATTTTTCAGATGAAAGTTTAGTGGGAAAATCAGTGGATAAGGCCACATAATTCGTTGTTGTTAATTTTCCCATGAATGTAGATGAGGATACATCTGACTCTCTATCACAACATATGGAGGAATTAGTAATGCAGTATAATAAAATTCAAGAAGAGAACGCATCTCTGAACCAAGAGCTGGAAGATGCAAGGAAGAGCTTACAAGATCTTGAGGAGAACTCAATCTCCAAGAAAGAATTCGATGTCTTAAAGAGGGAAATGATGGCAGAAATTGGAATGATAAGGTCTGAATTTGTGTCTAAGATAGACTTTGATGATCTCAAATGGTATTTGGGAAGTTAATTTTCCTCAGTGAGAAGTAGTGTCAGTCAGCGAACTGCATCTACATCAGATTCACCTACCTTTTTCGATCCCATTCACAGATTTCAAGCCTTTACAACAGTACTGGAAAATATAAATATCAGACTTGAAGATCTGCAGTGAAATAATGTGCCCTTGTCAGTTTTTTTAGAGAACCAAAAGTATTTTATTGACCAGTTAACTCAATCAGATCCTGGAATTCGATCCTTGTTGAACACTTTTTCAGGGAATCTAGAGCAGATCATGAATCAAGAGACCAGTCTTCATGAGTTTTTGAGAGTGAATATTGTGGAAAATATGCATGTTAACAATGAATCTAGAATTTTGATCATTAATCTTGGAGATAGTCTGATGAAGAAGCTAATATTACAGTTGGCAGAGCTCAAATATATCTTTGAAGTCATACAGAATTCTAGCCCATCCAATCCTTAATCCCTTCCATCTTTTAATATTTATGAAAATGACTATTCTTGTATCTTTATCCCGTAATGTTTTATAAAAAAATTATTTTTTATATGTGTTTGAATGTTTTTCTATAGTTTCAAATTCATTTCTATTTATTTAATTACAGTTAACTATAACATTCACTTCTAATCTATTCAAATATTATATGTGTTCTAATTTTTTTATACTATCTTTTTGATATCCCAAAAAGGGGGAGAAATTTAGACACTACATTTACATTTAACCCTATCTATGTTTAAAAAATTTCTAAATTATGTAGCTATGATTATAGTTTTAGTTTATGGGTTTTGTGATCATCAAAAGGGGGAGATTATTGGGCATATTTTTTTCTAACAATGCTCTGTATTTTATGATGATTCTGATGTTCAAAAATACCCTTGTTTGTAATTTTAAGGATTTTATTTTGATTATATTTAAGGGAATTTAAATTCTTTATCATTTATATTTATTCTTATGATGTAATTCGTTAAAGTGTGCAGAATTCTCTTAAATGTCTTCTGGAAACACTATTCATCATTTGTCATTTTTCTAAAAATACAATTCATTTAATTCATTAGAAAAAGTAACATATGGAAAAAACCTTAAGTTATCTGAAAAGTATGGTTAATTTACCTTACGTTTGGATGGAACCCTTCGTGTGACAAAATCAGAAAAGTATGGTTGAGGAACCTTACGTTCATAATGAACAATACGTTGGTATCACAAAACGTAAGGATCATGAACCTTACTTTTGTATTGAACCCTACATTTTGATAGAAATGTATGGATGATCAATATTATGTTTGAAAAGAAACATGTATGGATCATCAACATTATGTTCATAATCTACCATACGTTTGCAAATTTGTCTTCAAGTGAAGGAACCTTAAGTTTGACTTTTCAACGCTGAGAATTTGAATTTTACGTCTCTATCGAAGATTCATGCAACGGTCTCTACGAAATATCAAGATGATTTAAAGCCAGTTATTGATTGATTCAGCATGACTTTATGATCGATTCAAAGAACCAATTATAGTGGAGATTTTCATTCCTATTATTAAAGGAAGTTACAACATCTATGTTCTTTTTTAGGCATCTTTTGCGGATCTGAAAAACCGTGCTGAAGTTTCTGCTCGTTATAAATTCTTCTGAGTTTTCATCTAAAAAGAGAGATGACTCTCTGGTTTATGAAATTAACAAATCATCTGTGATTTTATTTTTTAATTCTACAATGATCAAGTATCACAGTAACATGAAATTCATCAAAAAGATATCTTTTTATTTTTGTGGATATGTCACTCTGTTTTTGTTGCTATTCTTAAAGATTCAAAGATCTTCTATGCAACCGGATCTATTCAAAAATCCTTCAAGGTTTATTATTTTTTAAGACAAAGATTCATCTTTTATCAGTTGCATGCTGCTGCAATTGTGAGATGAATTTGTTTTTTTTTAAACAAACATATTTTATCGCGAGTATCGGCTACTCGTATTCAGTCATGGTGGAGTATCAGCTTCTCGCACTAAGCTATGGATTTCGGTTCTCTTTTATAAACAATCAGAAGACTCTGTTTTATAATGTATTTGTTGTAAGGGTGACAAATTACTCTACTCAGTTGTGGAATTGTCTTATGATAAGAGGACCTTACTAGTGAAATTCTCCAAGCCCGTAGAGAGGGTGATTGGTGGAGTGGACTAGGGGATATTCATTCCCCGAACCACTATAAATTTCTTTATTCTGTTTTCTGTTCTATCCATTGTATATTATCTGTTACAGAAGCCTCTCAAGTTGTGTCTACTGTTATGTTAAGATAGAATTGAGGAATATTTTTAAAAGACACAATTCGCCCCCCTCTTGTGTTATTTTCATAGTCAATCCGACATAACATTATTATGTACCCAGTGTTACTATGAACATAATTTCTGCATCTTGTTAGGATATGGATGGATTTATTTTCAAATTTGGAAATAAGGGTTGTTACTTTTACAAGAACAACATATGTTATGGTATGGTGCATTTGAAAAATGATTTGTATGTATTAAATTACCAAAACCAAGTGTTTTTAGTTGACAATGGAACAAATTCACATGACTCATACAACACCTAGTTGTGGCATCACCGTCTTGGTCATGAAGATGAGAAGCAGTTGAAAAAGCTCAGCCAGAATGGTTATTTAGACTCTACTAAGCTAAAACCACTTGATAGATGTCACACTTGTTTACAAGGTAAAATGACCAACACACCTTTGAGTGGACAGGGTGAAAGGGCCACAAAGCTTCTAGGATTGGTGCACATAGATGTGTGTGGACCATTTCTAGTAGAATCTAGAGGTGGATATTATTACATCATTACATGTATGGATTATTTGAGTAGATATGAATATATCTACTTAATTAGGTATAAGACATAATCCTTAGAGATATTTAAGGAATTCAAGAATAAAGTAGAGAATAAGCTTGGTAAGAAGATAAAGAAGCTTATATCAGATCGAGGTGGAGAATATCTAAACCAAGAGTTCATCAATATTCTATGTGAGTCTGGTATTCTATCTCAGCTCACTCCTCCTTATACACCACAGCGTAATGGTGTTAGTGAAAGGGGGAACCACACCTTTTTGGACATAGTGAGGTCGATGATGAGTCATGCAGATCATTTATTATCCTTTTGGGGTTATGCCTTACAAACTGCATCATACATATTAAACTAAGTACCAACTAAGGTGGGAAATTGAATTCCATCCATGTTATGGAATGGAAAGAAACACATTTTGTTTCACACACATGTGTGGGGATGCGGAGAATTTGTTAAGTCCTTCTCCGGCTACAAACTAGCTCCCCAGGGCATTATGTGTATCTTTATAGGATATCCCATGGAAACAAGAGGATATAAACTATATAAAACTTAAGAAAATAAAATTACTATCATCAGATAAACCATATTTCATGAGAGGTAGAACATCATGAAAAGGATAGTGGGAGAAATATTGACTTTAAGGAAGTTGCTGTTCAAGATACACATGAGTTGGTACAGGAACAAGTTTCATAGGTCCTCGTGGAAGAGGTTCCAGAAATGCAAGTATTGTGTTGGAGCTCAATAGAGGTAAGGGAATTAGAGAGATTTATTTTCCTTGTCACCGAGGATGGTGAATCGTTGTTGTTAGACAATGATTAAACTCTCTCCTACATAAAATAAGTTGAAAGCTCATAAGATGTAAGATGGCTAGAAGCTATGAATTCAGAGATGGATTTCACATATCAGATCCAAGTCTAGGTTCTGGTCGATGAGCCAGTTGATATAAATATTATCTGATGAAAATGGGTATTCAAGAGAAAACTAGACATATAAGGTCATGTTAGCACCTATAAAGAAAGGATAGTGGATAAACGATTTAGACAGCATCAAGTAATTGACTATGATGAAACCATCTCACTAGAAGGGTTTACGACACCAGGTGAATCCAAATTGGTTTTCAAGATGCTAAAATCCATTTATGAATTATAATAAGCATCCAGGTCATGGAACATTCAATTTGATGAATCTATAAAGGAATTTTGTTTCATTAATAATGAATGTGATCCATGTGTTTATATTCTGTTTAATAGGAATACAGTCATAATCCTAGTAGTATATGTTGATGGAATATTTCTTATTAGAAACTATGCACTTGTCTTATAGTTAGTTAAGGACTGGTTGAACAAGTGTTTCACAATGACGGACTTGGGTGAAGCAACCTACATTATCGGGATCACGATCATTCATGATAGATCTAAGAGGATTCATGGACTAAGTCAGGGTACATACATTTACCAGATACTAAAGAGATTTAGTATGGAAAAATCCAAGAGGGGATTGGTTCCAGTGTCAAATGACCTACATATTTCTAATAAAATGTGTCCTCAAAAACAACAGGAGAAATATATAATGATTAAGATCCCATACGCTTTAGCTATTGGATCCGTCATGTATACCATGTTATGTACCATGCTTGATGTTACCTTTTCACTGAGCACAGTAGGAATATATCAAGCAGATCCTAGAGAACAACATTGAACTGCTGTTAAGACTATCCTTAAGTATCTGAGAAGAACTAAGGATATGTTCCTAGTGTATGGAGGCGATTTGGAGGATTTCATCAGAGGTTATGCTAATTATATTTTTAAAATAGATCAAAACTATTTGAAGTCAAAATATTGATATGTTTTTTATATCAATGTAGGAGCTGTGAGTTGAAAGAGTTCAAATAAACTAGTTGTCTCTGATTCTACTCAGAAGTTTGAATATATAGTAGCTTTTTATGCATCCAAAGAAGCTATATGGATTACAAAATTTGTCGAGGATCTTGACGTGGTTCATAATAGTAAAAATCCTATCACATTATATTGTGATAATACTACAACGGTGGCTCTTGCAAAAGAACTAAGGTCAAGTCAAAGGACAAAGAACATACTCTGGAAGTATCACTTCTTGAGGGATTTATATAAAAGGGGTGAAATTGTAGTGAGGAGAGTTTCCACGGAATAGAATGTGATAGTTCCCATGATTAAAGGCCTATCTTAGTAGAATCATGAATATCATGTGAGATTTAGAAGGTTAAATGTTGTTAGAAGTTGGATCTAGTCCATGTGGAAGTCTTTTGGAGTTGGTGGCCTAGAACCAACTACTATGTACATTATTCATTAATAAATACATTATCACATCTTGATTTTTCTTATGAATGATAATTCATGTGATAATTTCCTAAGGATAGATGTATCACTAAAAGGTCATAGTGGATCATTACTATGATGAGAACCCAGAAGTTCCATAACACTATTATTGAACATATGTTCTATAGCCAGATGATGTTATTTGAGGGACAAAAATAATATAGTCCATTAGGGGAAAATACTCATTACACTTTGAGGAACATTACCTTTGTGTTATCCCATGGTAATATCTAGGAAGATATTATGAGAACCAGACCCACTAGATGGAAATCCACATTTCATAGTGTCATTGGATGTTATTATCTGCAGAAATGTTTATTGGTCCATAGAGATTATGATTATTATTAATGGGTAGTAAAACTCACGTGCTTAGATGTATTGAAGAAAACGGTGATGACACACTATTCACATTGAGGTAGAATATAGTTTTTGTGTCACTAGTAATACAACATTAATAGATAATGTGAGAAAGGATTTTTCCCTTCTATTTCATAACACGAGTTAATATCTCTTTCCCTTTGATGGAATTGATATAGCATAAATAATTCCATGGCCATGGTGAGGAATGGGAAAGTTCAATTATGGAAAGTCGAATAAAGAATAATCAAACACATGGGTTAATGCCACTAGCATGAAACATGCTTGATTCGAGATACCGAGAGAAAGGAATTAAATTACATGGTAACCATTCGTTGGAGATGACATGTCATTGCGGTGTGAACTTGATTCACTATGGGGGCCTAGGCGTGTTGCTAGAGGCTAACCATGGAATTTAGGTAGGCTCAGCCTAATTCCAATGATAAAGAGGCCTAGAGGGTTACACACTATGTGTGTCTGATTATATCAGATAAATATTAAGTTAACAATTTTAATAACGATTTTTCCCAATAGTGGTTTAAAAATTATTCAAGGATGCCTAATCGTATTTATTTTGACACTATTTATTCGAGAGAATATATTGTGGGAGAAATAAAATATTTATTAGTGAGTAATGACCTAATATTTATTTGAGAAATAAATATCCATTATTCAAGGTTTAATAAATGTGGTGGAGGAAATAAAGAAAATGGAAAAAAAGTACACGCCATGTATACTAATATACTGGCCATGTAATATCTATAGGGATTTTTGAGAAATAATATTATTTTTTAATTAAATAAAATTAGGTGTAATTCATTGGGTCTATGTATAGTTTTAACAATACTCAACCATTATTATTAGAATAGGGTCTTACTAAGAATTAAATGAAACGAATAAATTCTTTGAGATAATTAATTCATTTTATTATTCCAAGTAATTAAAATTACAACTATATAATTCTCATTAGCCTATCAATTTTTGGGGTTGTCCAAAATAGATCTAGAGGATGCTTTCAAGCCAAGAGAGAATTATTTTCATCGAAGAATGCTCTCATGCTACGAGAGAGATCCTCCTCCACCAGATCAATGAGATCGCTTTACAATCAGTTCTCAAGGCGATTGAAGGCAGACATCACAAGTGAAGAATCTTCCACGCTAGAACCTAGATATCCCTTCAACGACATACAAAGACACATGGAACACATGTGGGTCACTGCTATAGGAATCCTACAGTTAGATTTTATGACACAATATCATATCACATTGGATCATGATTAAAAACATCAACAAAGAGAGAATTCCATCAAATTAATTCTTGTATTTTAATTAAATTAATTATAACCAACATATGATGATCCTCTCTATGGTTCTAGGAATCCCTTCCTTTATTTGATTCTTTGTTCTATTTTAAAGATCTGAAATTTTATTATTGTGACAGATATTGTATTGATCATTGTTAATAGAAGAAATTAAATTTGGGAACACCAACCAACTCACTTTAGCTGTGCCTGGAACCTACACACCCAACTAGAAAGACAACCAACCACTAATGGGATGAACACATGGTTTTAGAAACCCTACGATAACCATGAAAACCAATTCTATAAAAAAGATAGTGCCCCTCACAATATTGAAGAATGGTTTTCTCTAACCGTACGCAAGTTGTGCATCATGTATTAATCACCCAAATAAGGATTCATGGTAACTCATTTTCCTCGCATGTTTTCAGATAAACCGTGTACGAAAAACTGTACATGAAAACAACTAACTGGAAAAACCCTTTCAATCAATGAGCTACATTTTTTCTCCCAAAACAATGTAAACTAACTATGGATAGGTCCAAAAAACAAATCGAAACCACCAAAACAAAAAAAAAATGTATATCAAGAACTCATCTCATACATCCTCCAAAATGTTATGATATAATAAAATAATTTATTAAAAGAAATATCATGGTCGAGGTGTGAATCAACTCTTATCTGATTAATATTTGATATGGACATGGTTTTTTGAAGCTCATTTTTTTGAGATAATGTGGATCTTCTTATTTAATTGGTCGATGGACTTTCATACTAGGTGACATCTATGAAAACATTGAACCGACACTCCGAGATCCGATTTTGAATATAGACTCTTTACATTATTTTATTAACAAAATAATTTTTTCCCAATTTTAATAATCCATAACTACAATATCAAAATGAAATATTATATCACTTAAATTCCCAAAATAAATTTAGGTTTATAGTTTTAGATAATTTGGGAAAACTATTACATAGTAATACCCATGTCATCAATTGATAATTTTTTCTAATATTCCATGATTTATTTATATCATATTAAGTCCTCCACATGTCCTATTAAATTATTTAAACATGAAAAATTTATAGAAAATATTCATTTAGTATCATTCCTTATAAACCGATGAAATGGTAAATATGAGAAGGTTGAGCCCAAATATTTAGTCACTATAAAAATTGGCATTAAAAACAAAATATTTTCATTGAGAATAATATATACATAAGGTTATGAGAAAAAAATTCAAAGTTCACAAGCCAAACATAATAGAATTAATACCCTTCAAAACATGGAACATAAATAATGAGACATGGTATATAGAATTTAAAAAATATGTGATCCGGAAGAGACAAAAATAATGTCCCATGTTAAAATAATCCATTATCGCGAAAACCATAAAACATATTAAGGGAATAAATAAACTGTGATGATAACTTGGAACATCAAAAATTCATCATGGAATCACTTAAATATGATTATTCGAATATCCACATAAGAGAAACTTACAATAGTTAACTCTATAATCGATTAATATCAAATCACATGTAGTAAAATTAGTAATATATTATGTGTAACTTAAAAAATATAACTTAGCCACACTACCCAATTTATTAAAGGGATATAACAAACCCACCTGTATTTGGTTTATAATGTAACCACCCATATTTTTTTATAACGTAACCACACATCCTTAGTATATAATAAAACCAACCATCCACCATCCATACATATTTACCAATAACATAGAATGAACCAAATATTTAGATTCATTCACTTTTCAATATAACACTCTTGGAAACAACCATCATTTTTTTATCTTGAATGAACAATGAAAAAGAAACCAGTTTCATAAAAATCAATTTAAGGCATTCACAACTAATCTATATAAAGAATAGGTGTTGAATCATTGGAACATATCCCTATTAGATCATATTAAAACAATGTAAGATATTTCTATATATAGAAAATATAATTAAAATAAAAAATAATAAATTTCAATGAAAAAGGGTCAAATATCATTTTATTTTTATAAATTGTTAAGTAAATATTTTAAGAATATTGAAAAAAAATATTTTTATTAAAGATAACCATAGTAAATTTAATAGGAATATCAAATAAAATAATAGTTTTGATGGTTTAAAAAATCATTCATTTGGAAAATGTTTAAACAAAGACCCCTTTAAGACGTTTGATAAAAACCAAAATTACCATGTCTGGAAAATGATAAAAATATTCCTTTTAAACCTTTTTTAAAATTAAAATATATTATAAATAAATTTAAAAAATCATTTCATCATATAAAATAAAAGTCTTGAAAACATTTTTAAATCATTGATATGGAAGAAAAAATATCCCCGACCAAAATAAGATATATAATATACTTTTACTTAAAAAATATTATTTTGATCTTATGTAGTAAAACATTATAGTAAAATAAAAGGAAATTGTGTAAAACTATGAATTAACCAATTTTTTAGAATATAAGTGTGTTTTATGAAACATATATCGTTAAATTCCTACCAAAGGAACCTTTAATGATAACAATCCTAAAAATAAATGAGATTGTAACATACATCCTTTACCACTTTGAAAATTTTCAAATAAAAAGTCATTTAAATTAAGAATATGATATAGATATTTAAATACCATGAATTATGTGAATTAATATGTCAAAATTCATTCATGTGGTATTATTTAAACCATACAAACACATAATGGTCTATAACATGAATAATATCATAAGAAAATGGGATTGAAAAAAACAAAATACTTGCAAATATAATAGTATTTAAAGTTATAATTAATCCATGAAATTATTATGTGAATATTTTTAAGTCCACATGATACCAGTCTAAATATATTATAAAAAAAATTTAGATATCAATTCACACATTATCATGAAATAAAAAAGTCATTGTATAAGTGTTTAATCTATTGAACAAAAATTGAGTTAAGAAGCCCATTACCAAGAGTCTAAAAATCGTATGTATGTCCTTTAAATCTGATATAAAAATATTATATTAATTATTTTCATGTTTTATATCATTTTATAGGAGTATTAATTTATCATCAAACCTTTTATTTAATTTATTTTAATGAAATAATTTTTTACTTAATTGGTTAATTTCATGTTATGTGTTCTTAGGACGTTTGGTTTATAATTTAAAAATGAAATTAGTAGGTTGAATATGGTCAAGGGGGTAATTATTCAAGCATCTATACAATAATAATCATGAAATAATTTTCATTTTAATATATCAAATACAATTTTAGAGTCATTAATTAAAATTAGTTACAATAATTAAAATACGTCAACTCGTGAGGCAGTTGTCCACACATATACCCAAATGACACTTTAACTTTTCATTTGTCTGATAATATAGAAATAAAATAAAATAATATCTTTAGAAAACATTATAATATTATAAATATGAAATAAATTCATGAAATTCACCCCCATGAAAATCCATGATAGGTTTTTATTTGAAAAATGAAGTATATCTCAACGTGCAGATGGTAGTTCGTACACACGCACATGTGATGATTCTATTTTTAAAGATTGAATTGGTATGTAGATAGAAGATATATTATATTTAAATAATAATAATTTTTTAATTATTATCAATTATATATATTAAATTCACCATAATAACCATCCATAAAAGGTGGTGATGATGATCAATATTCATCGCTTCATGAGGCGGTAGTCTATATGATCACACGAATGGAGGTTTTATTCCCATTAGATAGAAAATGTTATGAATATGATTTTTAAATAAATATAATAAAATATTATTATATGGGAGAAACTAATATTAATATATTTTAATAGTTAGGAGAGAATTTAATAGGTAGAAGAAGACGTAAAATGAAAATACCCAGATGAGGTGATTACCTCCTCTTTGAAGGAAATCCCTTGGATCTCTCCTTAGGGGCACTAGGGATGGTCTATTAAGAAGAAAAAAACATCTATAAAGAATATAATAAATTTAATAAAAATTGTATCCAGGTTTTGGTAAAGATAATTGTCTCAATAAGTGCGAGGAAGAGAGTATTTATGCTGTCGTTATATAAGAGAGTAGAGGGGCATGTTTGGAATTACTTTACGTATTAAATTTATATAAATGAATTTTAAAGTTTCTTTGGAACCAAATTGAAACAATTAAAATATATGATTATTATATGTTTTAAAAAGTATCATAAAATAAAATTTAAACTGTTTTGGTGATGTTTTTACTTTATTTAATTTTTTTACCACTATTAACCCTTTTGATGATTACTGTGATATCTATGTTTTTTTCTCTTTATTTGTTAAGAAAGTTGATATGAAATGAAAATTGACCTAATAGATGAAATTATTGATATGAACTATAATATAAAATTAAAATATCCAATTATGATATTTTTTGAACTTTATATTATATAATAAAATATTATTTTTCATAAAATACCAATAATTTCATTTTAGGAACTATACCTATAATTAGAATTTTTTAAAAATAAGCACAAAACATTAATTTTAATATAAAATAATAAAAAATAAAAAATAAATTCTATTTTTCTTTTAAATTATTGGAACATAATAAATTATGAAAAAATATTACTTTTAGGGTTCCTAAAATCAATTACATAGTTTCTCTACTTCTTGCACAAGCACTACGTTAGAGTTGCATGTACATTTTATGTAATTATTCCATCACTATAAATTTAAAAAATTACCATCACAAAATTTTTATTAATAATAAAAATATTCTTTTATATCAATTCATAATTTTTTTATCCATGTCAAAAATTAGATATTAAAATCTATAATGAGACATTTTTGGTACTTTCCCTTACTTTAAATAATATAAAATACTTTTTCAAAGTAAAATGGAACAAAAATACCATATTGATTAATATATGAATTGGGTGATAGAATTATACTAATCCAATGAATTATAAAAAGTTTACAGAAGATTTGGAAGTCTTAGTATAGAGTTTTAACCCCGCTTAACCAATTTTACACTTTACCAAGGTGATATATATTTGCATGTTTTCTATTCATTATGTCCAAAAAATAAGGTGAAATATTTACCAAATTTATTATTTATTATTAATAATATTTAATACATTTTATTAAATTAACTCCCTAAAATTGGTAGAAATTACTTTTATAATAAACCTACAAAACGCAATTAAATATAGTTTTCCTGAAAAAATGCTTTTTAAGTATAATGTTTTATACCAAAATTAAGAAGAATACCAATTCCAATAAATATAATTGGATTATTTTCAACATAAATTAGATGATTAAATTTTAAAACCAATTTTAAAAAATTATTGGTTTAAATACTTAAGAAGAAAATATAGTTTTCTATAAAATCATAATTTTTCACCATTCACTAAAAAATGAATATTTTTCTAAACAATCTCAAAATTTATATTTAAGAAAAATTTTATTTTATGATAAAAAATTTATATAATTTATTTAATATAATATATGTAAAATTTGAAGAATTTAATTTTAACATTTTCTTATAGAAAACTATAAAAACTGTTTTTGAATAAAGTATATTTTCAAAGTAAAAAATGTATTTACCTAAAAATTGAGTTTTTATTTTATAAATATTATTTAATAAATTTGTGTTTATTATAACAGTTATATATATATATATATCATAATTTGGGTACTTATTTTTAAATCCTCCAATTATATGACTATGTTATAATGATCAAATAAAAATAATAATATTTCATAGTAGATAAATCTTAGTGTTTTGTGTCATGTGCGCTATTGAAAAAAGTATTATTTTAAAATATCAATGTCTTATATTATCCCTCCCCCCACATTTAAATTATTTTTTTCCTTGAAATTTGACCTTTATATTATAAAATTAAGGGTTTAATATTTGAAAATCCATTGTTGTAAACCCACATAGTAAAAGGGATTCATAAAAATACCATTAGAAAAGAGGTCATGGGAAATATTAATGTCTTAAAAAATAATATATAACATGGTTTCCAAATATGATAACATTAGTTGGAAGTTAAAATATGGACATATAGTAAAAAATTAATGTACAAATAAAAATGGTATTGATATAGAATGTGATATTGAGAAAGATAATAATAATAAAATTAGGAATTAATAACATAGAACAAAGACCATCAATTCACCAAAAATAGTTGTAAACAATGAAAATTTTCAACATATAAGGGATTATTTTATTATCAAAACTAAGAAAATTGGAAAATAAATTTATTTTATTTTTTTCAAATTTAGAAACAAAATTTTGTCCTTAGATAGCATGTTTTTACAAGTGTCCACCTCTATATCATACTATTTTTCAAGTGATTAGTATACATAAGGAATTTTCTTATACATAATGTATCAAATTATAGTAGATAATTGGATCTAGAAAATGATAAAAATATAATACTATTTTATTTATTCAATCTGAAATTTTTAGAACATGGTATGATAATATCCAAAATGAAACAACCTTCCGATAAAGAAATAATACATTTAATTTAAAAAATTTCTACAACAACACCAAAGTCTAAACATATATCTTTCCATAAATAAATAAACCTATTTCCAAAATAACCAAAATAACCTCATCATTCAAGAATTTTTTATCCTAAATGTTCATCTAATAAGTTGAAACTTAGATATCCAAAAAATAGAGTACCATTCTTCAAAAATAATCTTTCATGTTAAACCTAAGGGTTACATATACCTTTAACAAATAAAAAATATCCCAAAATATCATTAATCAAATTAAAATATCCTCATTTAAAACATAAAAGGGGTATATATTCCTTTAAACTGACGATCAATTTTAAACTTATAAACCCATTATTTTATCCATAACTCTTATTTTAACCTTATATGAAAACATACTAATATCTAAAATTATCTAAACTATTCTCTAATACTAATTATTAAAGCATTGAACCAGGAATCCCTACTTCAATGATGAAAGATAATATTTAAATTCTAGATTTGAAACTAATAAACATGACCCAATTTTATCTATCCATGATTATAACATCAAACGGAAATATGAGATCACTTACATAACCAATGAACATTTATGTCTACTATTTTATATAATGATAAAAAACTCTTACATAACAAAACCCATGTCTTAATGTTATAATTTTTCCTACAACACCCTACGTTTCTTATATCACAATAACTCTTCAACATTTCACATAACATTCTTCACACATGAAATTTTTATAAACAAAATTCATTTAACATAATTATTTATAACATGGGGAAATATAAAACATTAAAATAGTAAGCTCAAACCCTTAGTAAGGGTAAGAATAATCATTAAAAAAATATTATATTTATTGATAATAATATTTGCATAAGTGTATTAGAACATATTCCAAGTTCTTGAGAAAAAAATAAGAGAATTCATACCTATAATAATATAGAACATAAACAATGAGACTTAGAATAAATATTTAAAAAATATATGAGGTTTATAATATTCAACAATATTGATCTATATAAAAATAATCCTAGTTAAAAAGAAACAATTGAACCTATTAAATGCATGAAGAAACTATGGTGATAACTTGTAAAATTAAACATTCACCATAGAATTACATCAAAATGTTAATTCTAGCATTATTATATGGGTAACATACAGTAGTTTAATATTTACTCTCTTAGGAGATAATCATATTTAGTAAAAGTTGTATTATCTTATGATTAACTTAAAATAATTAACTGAATCACAATACCCAATGCATTAGAGGGATATAACACACCCACCCATCCTTGGTTTATAATTAAAATACCTATCCTTGTTTTAGAATGCAATAATAATCCGCTGGTTTATAATAGTACCACCTCTCAATCATCCAAATATATTTAAAAGTACTATATAATGAAGAAAACATTTAGAAACTTTCACTTTTCATCATAACAGACATGAAAAAACTATAATTTCTTTTGAGATTGATTAACCCAGGGAAAAGAGATGGATTCCATGACAATCACTTTAAAATAATAGTAAGCCATATGTATAAATAATAATAGTGATATCATTTGAACATATTCCCATTGTTATATATGAAAATAATGAATTGAATTTACACAAATAAAAAATGAATTTCGAATAACATTTATGAAATTTATAGGAAAAAAGGGAAAAATAATATTTTCATTTTTATAATTTTATGAGTAAAAATTACGAACATTTTAATAATTTTATTTTCATTGAAAATAGCCGGGGTAAATTTTAAAGGAAACATCGAATAAAATAATAGTTATGATGGTGGAAAAATCCACTCATTTGGTAATTGATAAATGAAATATCCCTTACACAATTTTGGTAAAAACCATAAGTACTATGTTTAAAAAATGATTTTGTTCATCTTAATAACTTATAAAGAGAATGAAATATAGTTAAAAAATTCAATAAATAATCATTTTTTATAGAATATAAATTTATTGAAAACATTTTAAATATAATGGACATGGATGAGAAAATATTCCTAGATAAAAAGATATACGAGGTTGGGTTTTCCCAAAAAATGTACTTCAGATCTTTCCAAAGAGGGATAAATTAAAATAAATCATGTTAACATTAGAAATACCTTGAGGGGTAGAATATAGTTTTTCTTGAAGAATTATGGTTAAAAAATTTCCTACAAATGAACCTTGAATCTAATCAATCCCAAAAATAAATGACATTTAAAAATAAATCATTTACTAATTTGTTAAATTTTGAATAAAAATCCATTAAAAGAATGATAATGATATAGAGCTATAAATTCCATGAATTAATTGTTCAAAATTAATTCAAAGGGAAATAAGTACACCATAAAATAAATCATGGTTCACAACATGAAACATGTCTCATGAAAATTAGTTTTAGACATAGAAAATCCTAACAAAGGTCATAACAATTGAAGTGATAATTAATCCATGAAATGATTATGTTAAAATATGGAAATAAAAGTAAAATAATTTTAAATGAAACAAAAAATAATTTAGATATCAATTAATGTATTATCATGGCATAACAAAGTTAATTATAATGTTTTATAACCCAATTTAAAGAAATAGAATTAAAAAACCCCTTACATTGAGTCCAAACATACTATATATGTCATTTAAATCCTATATAATAAACACATATTAATTATATAATTTTCTACTAAAATTTTCATGGTTTAATATATTTTAGTAAAACATTTATTTCATCTATTTCAATGATATATTTAATTATTTACTTAGTTAAGTTCATATCGGGTGTTTTAAGGATGTTTGGTTTATAATTTCCAAATGACATTTGTTGGTTTACCACTGTCAAACGGGCCATTATTCCATTATATAGAGAATAATAATAATGAAATAATTATAATTTTAAGGCATTAAATAAAATTTTATACTCATCCATGATAATTGATTATGAAAAACATAATACATCAGCTCGTGAAGAGATAGTCATCACACATAAAAAATCATTGTTTTTACCATTAATTATATGTAAAATGAAGAACTAAAGTAAAATATTATCTTTATATAAACAATATGATATCATAAACATTAAATATTGTAATTAAAAAAATTCCCCATGACCATATATGAGAGAATGTTTTTGACAAATAAAGTACAATGCTCTGTGGAGACGACAGTTTAAATTATGCACAAGTGATGGTTCTAGTTTTAATGATAGAAATTGTATGAAGATAGATGATATATTATATTAAAAAAATGAATAATTAATTAATATAATATAAATAAATTAACTACATCATAATAATAATCTATTAAAGGTGATGAAAATTCATCCGTTTGTGTGGCGGTAGTTCTCCCACACACACAAATGACAGTATTATTTATCATTTACTGGAAAAGGAGATGAATAAGGTTATTAAATTGACATAATAACATGTAAATATTTGAGAGATATTTATGTTATTATACTGGAATGGTTATTATATAATTTAATGATTTATAAGAATAAGTAAAATTAAAATGCTCGATTAAGATGATTACAATCTTTTTGAAGGGCGTCCTTGGGATCTCACATTAAAGAACCTAGAGATTGTATTTTAAGAAAAAAAGAACCTATAGAATATATATAAGGTAGTAAAGAAGTTATTTTTAGGGGTATCACCAGATTATTGGCTCAATATGTGCGTATAAGAGAGGAGATGTTGTGTCCTTATATAAGAGAGGAGAGGGGAACCATTGTAGGTACTTATTTTAATAAATTAATATAAATTACATTTCATGTTTAGGAGGAAAAATATTGAAAAATTTATAAGATATGATGATTATAAATCAAAATAACATCATATAATTAAATTAGTAAAACATTAGGTTATTTTAAACCCTTTTATATTAGTTTTAACCCCCATTAACCATTGTAATTATTACCATGATATCAATGTTTTTACTCATTGAGGGAAAACAAAGTTATTATAAAATGAAAAGAAACACATAAGTGGAAAATAGTTTATATTATAGACCATGTCACATTACATTTTCTAAATATAATATTTTTATGAATTTTAAACCATTTAATAAAATATAATTTAACATGAAATACCCTTAATGTCAATTTTGGGACTATTAACATAATTTGACTGTTAAAAAATGCACATAGTAATTTAATTACCATATAAATCTTTAAAAAATTAATAATGCATTATAATTTTTCTAAAAATTATTTAAACCCAATAAATTACCCAAAAAATATTACTTTTAGATATTTTAAACTCATTACATTAATTTTCTACTCCTTGCACGAGCATAATGCCAGTATTGTGTAAACAATTAATTTAATTTTCTCATCACAAAATTTAAAAACAAATTATGATCATAATTTTTTTTAATATTTAAAATAAACCATTATAACCATTCATAACAAGTTTTATCCTTTTCAAAAAATATTATAGATTTTAAAAGCAAGAAAGTGACATTTTTGGATTTTCCTTCACATAAAATAATACAACTGTCATTATCAGAGAAAAATGGAACCAACATTATATATATTCTAATATATGAAATGTTTAATAGAATTAAACTCATCCAATGAAATATAAGTATGTATATGGATTCTTTTGAAGCCTTATTATATAGTTTTAACATATTTTATCTCATTTTACCATTTAATATAATGTCCCGACCCCAGTTACCTAGAGCTGGTGCATTATTTTCGTACATTGGCATGACTACAAGGAATCAAGTCTCGAAATACTGATCAGTTTAGTAGTATTGAAAAAATAATACATACATTAAATTTACGTTATAAATTCAAACATAATACACAATTTAAATAATCCATTGAGAACACCATTTTCCCTTAGCTTAATCCTACATATCAAACATAATACACTTCTCGGAATCCTGGGAAATCAAAATATAAGAAAGGTGTGAGATCAAATAATTAATAAGTGTAAATAATTTATCGAAAGCTATAGATGTTTATGTCAAGATCTGTAATAAAAAACATCATTTTTAAACAAAATGTTGAACATAATATGTAAAAAATAAATCAAATATCACCATATAAACATGCCCATGGATATTCTACTTGTCAAATAATCACATTTAATAACTAATTTCATAATGAGGGAATACCTAACACCAAACATCATTACCACATAGTCAAGGACGCACGCCAATAATACAAATAAAATTTTTCTCAAGGCCTTTTTCCATGTATGTTATTTGTCTTACGAGACCTACCGATGCATCAAGGAGCTGTATAAGGCTTCCCACGTCACTTACTAAGTAAACTGCATTCCTGATATGAAAATGTTGAAATATAACAAAAATATTCATATTCAAAATAGCATATGAAATGTCATTACATAATTCATAAACCATGAATGGTATAAAACTATCAAATCCACAGTAAAAAATATCATAACTCATTCAATAAAATATATAATATTGTATTATACATAATCAACCTCAATCAAGAATAATATCCAGTAAAGTATGCTGATATAACTGAAAATGGTCATTAAACTCTTTGAGTGAAATACCCTTTTTTTAGGAAATAATTTAAAAGACACACAATTTATAAAGGAATACATTTAAAAGATTTTTTTGTTCAAAGTGTCCCATATGACTTTGATTCTTTTAAAAATAATTAACATTTAAAGAAATTCATCTCCATATAAATTAATCCTTAAAACCATTTTCAAAACATAGACATTAATGATAAATATTTTGAAGAATAAATATTTAAAACAATTAAAAAGATGTTTTTGTTAAAGAGTACCTTCAAAATAATCCATTTGAATTTTTTTATGAAATATAGACATGAATAATAAATATTTCCTAGTATAAACATACACTTATACAATCTCAGATAATAATGAGACTGAGGAATTAACCCTTACCTTGTACCTTATTTTATTCGATGGTACGTTTAACCACCTATATAATCACTATAGTATGTTATTGAATTATAAAAAAACCATATTAATATTTATGATATCATGCAAGATTCATTTATGAATTTATATGACCCGTTTAATAATAATTTCCGTGTAAAATTAACATTTCGTGTAGTAATCGCTTTCTATATCATACATGTTTTAACTTGTTATTCTTGATCGTATCACTTAGATCATGATTTAAATAATTACATAATATAAAGCATGATTTATATATCATAAATATTTAGAATATAAATATTTATAACAGATAGATATATGAAATGGAAAACACCATTTATGGAGACAGTAGGTCGTACATACGCATAATCGTTGTTTCCATTTTCATATCGTATTGAACAAAAGTAAGTGAATAAGATACATGTAAGCACACTCACACACAAACACACACACACACAAACAGATATATATATTTATAAATATATATATCTATAGTAGCATTATTATTTCATATATTACATAATAATATATATTCTTTATAATCATCATTGAATGGTGAATGTGGAAAGAAATCTAATCGCTTCGTAAAGACGGTAAGCCGTACATTCACACGGGCAATGATATCATTTCTTTAATGAGTAAAAGGTGTTTAATTGGATGGTATATTTATTTTATAGAGAAATTAACATGTTATTTTTAATATTTATATACATATTACTCATCATTATATCTATCCAAATAATATAGTTTTGAATAACAAATTACACTACGGCGTGAAGACGGTAAGCCGTACGTACGCACGCATGGTGACATCACCATTCATAGGGTAGATATAATAATAAATATGGTTGAAATATATTTATAATAACATCGCAGTAAGTAGAAGGTACTGGGGTTATTATTTTGGTATGGAAATAACAAAGAAAGATAATGTGGAAGAAGAAATGAAATTTGAAAGAGGTGATGGAATTATTACATCTTCTTTGGGTGTTTCCTTTTTATTTGATAAAAAGGGATCTATAGGATGGCTTTATTCTTAAGGAAATGCCTCTAGTTTTAAGTGAGGGAAGTTGGGAGTAGATTTGGGCTGGGTTTGGCCGAGCCAAATGTCTTTGGATGTGTGATTTTGAGAGAAGAGGAAGATCCTTTTTATAAGAGAGGTGAGGGTCATTATAGGAAAAGTATAAAATATTAATTTATTATACAATCATATTCGGTTTCAAATGGATAAAAAATGATTTAATTCAAGGATATGGTAGATATAGGTCTAAAAATCATAATCAATAGGTTATAGATAGGTTTAGGTCACCATATTAACCTTTTCTGGTAGATTTAGCTCTTAGTTAGATAGTTTAACTTTTACCATGTCCTCTTGTATTATTAAAATAAATGATTTACAAAAATACTATAAAAATCCAAAATAAACCCAAGTGTTACATTATGGATATATATAACTTTATATAAGTCTGTTTCCAAACCATATATTTTTAGGAATATTATATCATTTAATAATATAGTATTTGTTTTAAAAATTCATTTTTGCCAATTTTGACACTATTTAGTATTTGGTTTTTGGGAAAGTCATAACAATATTATTTATTTGAAAAAAATTCATTAATTAAACACTAACATGTCATATTAACCTAAAAAAATAGTGGAATTCATCATAAGTCTCAATTTACATTTATTTTAATATTTATAATATCTATTATTTTAATTATGCATTAACATGGTAATTACTACATCAACATTGTGTTAAAAATAAATTTAATTATTTAATGTCTAGAAATAATAAATAAATTACCAAGATATTGAAAATATTTTCATATTTCTAATGTATATTTATAGTCTAAATTATTTTTTGTATAACCCAATATTAAAAATGGTTTATTTATAAAACTTTGAATTTAACACTTTTAACTACTATTAAAGTAAAATAATAATAAATTTACTACTCTAATCCAAGTGGACCAAAATGATCGTATTTTATTCATAAGGTTGGTTTTGGTTTAGATACACTTATACAATAGAATTAGGAAATGTGTTAGTGTAATTATAATAACATTTTTATATTTAATTACCCTATTTACTTTTAACCGTGGTAAATAAAAGTCAAAAGTTACTATTTACCAAAAAAAAATTCATCTTATTGAACAAAATTTTACTTACTGATGTCAACCGTATCTTTCAGATTTTGTAAATTCAATACACAGAAGTGGTAAAATTACGTTATATGCAAATTTGCAAAAGTGCCTAGAATGTGGGTAAAATATGTTAAAAAGTTCAATAAAATTTTATACATCTAATTTTATTATAAAATGACTCCAATGAATTATATTGAAATTATATAGGTATTATATATATATATATTTTTACTTAAAATAAATTTTAATAATGTAAATAATCATTTAAATATAAAGTCAGTTTTAAACAATAACACAATGTTTTTTATTATACATAAAAAATTCAAAGTTTTCAGAAAAATACCAAAAATTCACCGTAAGATAATTTTGATATTATGAATTCAAAAATAAATTCTATTTCACCAAATTAAAAACATAGAAGTTTCATTAATTAATTAAAAATTAATTCCCATTGTCAAAACAAAAAAGTTTGTTTTTAAAAAGTAAAAGCATTAAAAGATTGACAAGTGTTTATGTCAAATTTAAATGTGAAATGACTTATAATGACCTAAATTGTATTAAATGATAAAAATATAATCTAATTACACTTAAAAACATTTTAAATTTTTAATTTAACACTATAAATGACTTTGATTAAAAAATATGTTTTCAATTAAAATTTAGTATTTTTCACTATTCACCAAAATATGAATGTTATCAGAAAAACACCAAAATGTTATCAAAACCAAATTTTTATGTCCCTATTCTAAAGAATAAGTTTATTTTCTCCAATAGAATATATTAAAGTGTCAAATACTGGATTTAAAAAGGGTTCACTATTAAAAGGTGGTAAAATTGCAATTTTTGAAAAATACTTCCTTTATCTGAAAAATTGATTTTGTTCTTATAGTATGTCTAAGAAACATATAATATGGATGTTAAAAATATATAAAGTATATAAAATTCAAAATGTAGTTAATACTCTTCATAACCATTTTTTCAACGTCCAGTTTGGTAAGTTGTGGTGTGCTTGAACTCGATGTTGCGTGTAGTGCAAGTTATTAAATTACATTAAGAGATAATGTACTATAAAATATTGGGGTGTTACATTCTCCCCTACTTCAATAAACTGAATCCTCAAAATTTCAAATTTTTCTTCGAAAATAAAAAGTTAAAAATAGATTAATACATTTTTGGAAAATCCACATCAGAAATTGGGTTAAAAAAATCTAGTCTTAATAAGAGGGAATGCGAAATGAAAAAGACACCACTAAATTATGATCTCGATTAGGAGAAAATTTGTGAAAATTAGAGACATATAATTGCAGTGAAATTTAAATATTTATAGGGAGTGATTGAGGTCAACAATTTAAGACATGTGTAAAATTTAGGTCCTCAATGCCATTAATCTATGTTGATTTAAAATATCACCAGTTCAACAAAACATAAGGTATTAGGATAACACATTTTTTAGATCCCTTCTATAAAGTATAAGAAATAATTTATTCATAGAATAAGAGGAAAAAATATACTCGACAATTATAGTTTCATCCTTCAACTAATTATTACCACAACTCATCCTTCACTCCAAAAGATAGTATAATTCAAAAATATTTGACTTACCCTAATCGTATAGGTTTACGAAAATAATAAATTTATAATTCATTTGTCAGAATATTTTAAAAAAATTATATTATATATACTAGGACATCACATAAGCCATTGGTAGGGGATGTACCCTTGTCACCCTTCAGTTGTGGGTTCAAGTCTTACAGCCTTGCCGGACGCAACAGGTTGTCGCCCGACCTTCGGGTTATCTTTTTAATAACAATACAAAAATATTCTTAAGACATTATTTAACCTTAACAATAGTATCCAATGTCAAAATTAATAAATTTAAACCTTTATATTTATCCAAAATACTTCTGTCCAAACTCACAGTCCAAAATTTATAAGAAAGGTAAACACAATGAAGATCTTTTTTCCACGTAATAACATGTGAATAAATTCATCATGTATTCTTTTAAAACACAGTAACACCCTGAATTATCATAAAACTATATTTATTACATTCAATATTCTTTATTCCTTATATAATACTGGATATAATCCTTATATCCAATTTTTTTTTAAATTACAACAATAATGGTATAAACAAACAATTAATTAGTTTCAAAGTAGTCAAGAATTTAGAATGTAATTTGTCCAGATCAGTCATATCTTATTCCAAAATCACTACCTCAGTATCAGAACCATACTAAGGTTTATCTTTACTTCAACCATGTATTTTCCAAAATGTTTAACATGTTATTGAGCTACTTTTCTTAGAACCATATAATCTCAAATCCTCAATGAAATAGTACTATAGTACAATCCTTATTTATTTCCATAATTCATAAAACCAGAACATCATTGATTCCACACTCAAAAGAAATAATTCTGTAATAAAAACATAAGAACACTAGTCATTACTCTTTATCTGTGGTAGTATCATAACATCATTATTATCCAATAGAATCATTTGGGGCATACTCTGATGATTTGTACATTGATTTACGTAGTATACCAACTCCTTGTAGATGAAGCATTGTACATTAGAAACCTTTTTTATACCCTTGCAATCACGTACTTGGTGTCCTTTTTCTCCAAAATATATAACATAATCCCATTCTATTCAATAATTTATCAAGGTGATTCTTTCCACAGTTATCACATATAAGAAAATCCTTCTTTAGCCTCTTCCATTTATCCATATTTCTATCTACCATCCTTTTCCTCTCTTGCTTCCCTTCATAGCCAAAATACTAATAGAATTCGTTACTTATCTTATTAACACATGACACTTTTTCTTCATATGATGAGAATATGTGGGAGCCTATTTTACATCTAAATGTTGGATTAATACCATAAAATATATGATCCATCTTACTCTTTGGATCATGCATATTGCTTGAGATCTTTTTCCCTCTTCTGGGTTCCATTTCTAAGCAATGGAATACACTAGGTTTGTTTATGAATCGAAATGCATAATTCCAATGTGTAAGATTCCTAATGTAAATTGAAAAGATTATGCATATAGTCTATAATCATAAAAAATGTTTTCTTTGAGCAAGTATTTATCCCTAAATCCTTCATAATGGTTTATAATGAAAATGTGAATTATCCTAAGTATATCCCCCGAGAGTGTTGTAACCAAGAGTGCAGCAAGGCCTGTTGTCGTGTACCAGGATATCCTGGGTCAAGCCCGAAACTACTTGTCAGAGTTTTCAATCATAGTTACATCTGTGCCAGATCCTCCTCTACCTGCTCGTATCAAGACATGGATGTATTTGTTAGAAAACAAACAAAATCTCTACATTGCCAAAATTCTAGGATGTTCTTCTATACTAATCCTCAAAGTCTATCTTAGGGAAATACTCTCTATTCAGAGATTTTATTAATATAGTTTCTATGGTTTGTAATAATTATCCTCTGATAAAAACTGTAACTCTCGGACCCCAGTTACCCAGAGCCGGTGCAATATTTTAATACATTGGCATAATTACAAGGAATCAAGTCCCGAAAGTCCCATTAGTTTAGAATTCTTGAAAAATAGATTACATACATGAACATTACATTACACATTAAAACATAAAATACAACATAAATAATTCATTAAGAACACTATTATTCCATTATCTTAAACCTGTATATCAAACACAATACACTTCTCAGAATCCTGGGAAAAAAACCTAAGAAAGGGGTGATCTCAGATGATCAGTAAGGGTAAATAATTTAGCGGAAGCTATAAACTTTTAAGTCAAGATATGTAATAAAAAATAGGGTTTTAAACATAATCTTGAACATATTAGGGGAAAAAATAAATCAAACATCACCATATAAACATGCACAGGGATATTCTACTAGTCAAATAATCACATGTAATAACTAATTTCATAATGAGGGAATGCCTAACGCCGGACATCATTACCACATAGTCAAGGACTCATGCCAAGACTACACATATTTTCTTTCAAGGACTTATTCCAGGAATCTAATTTTCCTTATCAGACCTACCTATGCATCGATGAGCTATTACTGGATCCACCTATCACTTACTAAGTCCACTGCATTCCTCATATGAAAATTTTGAAACATAACATAAACACTCATATTAAAACTAGCATATTAAATGTCAATACATTATCTATAAACCATGAATGGTTTTAATATATTACATATAAATTAAAACATATCATAACTCATTCAATACAATATAGAGTATTGTATTATGATAAATCGAACTCAATCAAGAATAATATCCACTAAAGGATGTTGATATTGTAGAAAATGATTAGTAAAAATCTTAGAGTGAAATACCCCAATTTCATGAAATCATTTAAAATTCACACAATTTATAAAGGAAGAAATTTAAATGAAATTTTTTAATCATTGTGTACAATACCACTTTGAAACTTTTTAAAAGAATTAACATTTAAAAACATTTAGGTCCATATAAATAAATCCTTAAAACCAATTTGAAAACATGGACATTAATGAAAAACAATTAGAAAATAAATATTTAAAACATTTAAAAGGATGTTTTTGTTTATGATTACCTTAAAAATAATCATTTTGAATTTTTTTAATGAAACATGGACATGGAAAATAAATACTTACTAGTAAAAAGAAACATATAAACAATCTCAGATAAAAATGAGATTGAGGAATTAACCCTTACCATGTACTTTCTGTTAGTCGAGGGTACGTTTAGCATCCTGTATAATCACCATAGTATGTTATTAAATTATACCAAAACAATATTAATAATTATTTTATCATACATGATTCATTTATGAATTTATACTACACATTTAATAATAATTTCCATGTTAAATTAACATTGTAGGTCATAATCACTTTGTTAATCATACATGTTTTAACATGTTATTTTTGATCGTATCACTTAGAACATAATTTAAATAATTACATAATATAAAACATGATTTATATATCATATATATTTAGAATATAAATATTTATAATAGATAGATATATGAAATGAAAAACACCGTTTATGGAGACGGTATGCAGTACGTATGCATAAACGCTGTTTCTGTTTTCATATAGTACTGAATGGAAGTAAGTGAATAAGATATATGTAAGTACATGAATTATAATATATATAGATATATATCCAGTAGAATTATTATTTCATATATTAAATACTTAATAATAATATAGATTTTTATAATAGTCATTGAATGGTGAACATGGAAATGAATCTCATCGCATTGTGGAGACGGTAAGCCATACGTACACATGAACAACTATATAATTTTTTAATGATTAAATGGTGTGGAATTGGATGGTATATTAAATTGAAAGATAAATTATCATATTATTTTCATTATTTATATACATATTACTCATCATTGTATGTATCCAGATAACATAGTGTTGAATAACAAATTACTCCACAACGTAGAGACGGTAAGCCGTACATACGCACACATGGTGAAATTATCATTCATATGATGGATAGAAAAATGAATATGGATGTACCATATTTAAAATAACATCACATTTTTTATAAGGTACTTGAGTTATTTTTTTGGTATGGAAATAATAAAAAAATATAAATTGGAAGAAGAAAAGAACATTGAAAGAGGAGATGAAATTATTACCTCTTCTTTGGGTGTTTCCTTCTGATTTGAACAAAAGGTCTATTTAGGTTGGATTTAAGATCATTATAAGGTATATAGGTTGAAGTGAGGTATGTTGTGAGGATATTTGGGTTTAGGTTGGCCGTTCCAAATGGCCTTGAAGGTGTGATTTTGAGAGAAGGTGAAATACCCTTTTATAAGAGAGTTGAGGGCCACTATAGGAAAAGATTAAAAGATTAATTTATTATACATTAATATTCAGTTTATAATGGCTCCAAAATGATTTATTTAGAAGATAAGGAGGATATAGGTCTACAACCTCTTAACCATTAGGTTATAGATAGGTTTATGTCACAATATTAACCTTATCTTTTAGATTTAACTTTTAGTTAAACATATTAACTTTTACCATGTCATATTGTATTATTATAACAAATTGTTAATAAACATACTATAAAAATCAAAGAGAACACCAGGTGGTTCATTATTGATATATATAACCATTTCTAAGTACTTTTCTAAAAACATAGATTTTTAAGAATATTATATCATTTAATAATGTATTATTTGTTTTAAAAATTCATTTACGTCAATTTTGACATTATTTAGTGTTTGGTTTTTATGAAATTCAAAAAAATATGATTTATATGAAAACAATTCATTTAATCAATAATAAAATGTTATATTAACCAAAAAAATTAGTTTAATTCATCATGAGTCTCAATTTAAATTTATTTTAATATTTATAATATCAATTATTTTAATCTTGAATTAATATGGTAATTACTACATCATCATTGTGTCATAAATAAATTTTATTATTTAATGTATAAAAATTATAAATAAAATACCCTGATATAGTAAATCTTCTTAGATTTATACTGAATATTTATATTCAAAATTATCTTATTTATGTCCCTATATTGAAACTGTTTTAGTTATTAAACATTGAATTTAACACTTTTAACACTTCTTAAAATAAAATAATAATTAATGTCTTAATCTAATCTATGTGGACCAAAAGGATCATATTATATTACTAAGGTTGTTTTTGTTAGAAATATAGTTATCCAATATAATTCGTACATGTGTTAGGGTAATTATAATATCAATTTTACCTTTAATTACCCAATTTACTTTTAATCGTGGTAAATAAATGTCAAAAGTTACTATTCACCAAAAAAATTTATCTTATTGAAACAAATTTTTCATAATTATTTCTAACATATCCCTCATATTTTTTAAATTCAATTCACAGAAGTGGTAAAATTACGTTTTATGCAAATTTGCAAATGAGCCAAGAAGGTATGTAAAAGACATTTAAAATTTCAATAAAATTTTATACATCTAATTTTCTTATTAAATGAATCCAATGAACTATATTAAACTTATATAGTTATTATATATCTCTTTTGAATTAAAATAAATTTAAATAAAATAAATAATTATTTAAATAAAAAGTTGCGTTTTAAACAATAACGTAGTGTTTTTCACTATTCATCAAAGATTGCAAGTTTTCAGAAAAATACCAAAAATTCACCCAAAGAAAATTTCGATATTTAGAATTCAAAAATGAATTCAGTTTTACCAAATTCCAAATATTGATTTGACATTAATTAATATAATATTAATTCCCATTTTTGAAACCAAAAAGCGTGTTTTTGAAAGTATAAACTATCAAAAGATTTACATGTGTTTATATCAAATTTATATGTGAAATTACATAAAATGACCTAAATTGTTATAAATGATTAAAACATAATCAAATTATACTTCCAAACCATTGAAATTTTCAATTTAACACAATAAATTATTTTGATTAAAAAATTTGTTTCCAATTATAATATTGTATTTTTCACTATTCACTAAAATTTGAAATTTATTAGAAAACTCCAAAAATTAATCGAAACTAAATTTTTAAGTCCCAATTATAAAGGAGAAGTTTATTTAGTCAAATTAAATATATAAAAGTGTTAAATATTAGATTTAAAAAGGGTTTTCGATTAAAAGTCGGTAAAATTGAATTTTCTGAAAAATTCTTCCTTTAGGTAAAGAATTGAATTTGTTCTTATATTATGTATTAGAAACACATAATATGGATTTTAAAATTATATGGATAATATAAAATTCAAGATGTAGTTAATACTATTCATAACCACTTTTTTAACAACTCGTTTGGTAAGTCGTGATGCGCTCGAAATCGAAATTGCATGTAGTGGAAGTTATTAAATTATTTAAAGAGATAATGTACTTTGAAATCATGGGGTATAACATTTACCATTGTTATAAATTTTACCATTGTAACTATTATTCATGACCAAAAAGTATAGTATGACCATTTTTTTGGAAATGACAATTTACAATATTGGACATGTTTATCAAATTAAATCCCTATAAGTGGTAAAAATTGATTTTAAAATGAACCCTCAAAATGAGAAAAACAATTACCTATAAAAATGAACACTATGTATAAAATAGTATTTATTCCAAAATTAACCATAATTTTTATTTAAATTAAAAAAATTTGACATTTTATTAAAAAGAAACTAATGAAATTTTGAAGCTATTTCAAAGCCAAATGAGACATTTAAAATTCTTAAAAAGGTAATAAGTTTTCTATAAAATTGACATTTTTCATTATACATTAAAAACTTAATAATAAAATAGATCCAAATTTAATCCTAATAAGGTTTTAATATGATGATGGGAGAAATGATATAATTTTTATCAAGTATAATTTTTAAAATTCGATGAAATTAATTATATTAGTCACTCAAAAAAAGAAATAAATACCATTTTTGAAGATAATGTATTTTTGAATCATAAATAACATTACTAAAAATTAAGGGTTTATTTCCTAAAAAATAATTAACTATTTTTTAATGATAAGGAATTTTACACAAATATATATTTATATATAATGATGTATTTATTTCTATTCATATTCATCAATTAAAAGTCTCAGTTATAATAGTTATATTTAAATAATAATAATTCACAGTGGTAATGCTTGGGGCTGCATGTCCTATATAATATTTAACATATTATTATTTTAAAATCTTAATATATTATAAGATCCCCCTGCAGTATAATTGTCGGTGAAAATACCTAGGATATTTCACTTATTCCACAATATGTACATTCTAAATGGAAATAGAAATTATTTTGGATGGTTCCTATGTACTGACCTGAACATATTAACAACTAATAATACCATGGAAGGAAAAAAATATTTTCCAAGATATGAGCGTATCAACTCATCTCCTTTAACATAAATTTTTTTGTGGGCTCCTCTATCTCATGAGGGAAAACTATTTTATCTGATAGTAAGGTGGGAAACATTTTTGAATGCTTACTACAAGGTTATGAGGACTCCCATAGTAAGGTCATAATTATTTCATACTGGTAGTTCATGTCACATATTAGGTTGAACATGTGATTTGTAGCCCTGTAGAGGTGTTTTGGGTTTCATTGTAGCCACAGGAATGAGTCTTGTGCGTCAAACTAGTCTTTGGGGGTTAAATATTAATGGAAATTGGTACCAGTTATATTTTAGAGTGGAATATAGTTTATATGAATTTTTTGAAATATTTTCCGTAGAATTATTATTCTTGGTGATTTCTAGATTAATTTTGGGTGTTTCTAAAAGTTGCAATAGATTTCTTGAAATTTGGAAAATATAACACATAATGGTATGTTTTTAATATATAAGAATAACATTATTAAATGTTTAAAAAAATATAAGTCGATACGAAAGATTTAATTTTTCTAAATGGTTTGAAACACAAAAGTCTACCCTGAATATGTAAAAGTTACTTCTTTATACATAAGTGTAACTTTTACATATGTAAGGTTCTCAATGATTATCGAAAAATTAAAATGATGTAATTTTTTTAAACCTTACCTAAAATGATAAAAAATGAAACATCAAATAGAGAATATTCCTATAAAAGAGGAAAATGTTTTTTATAGAATAGATGAGGCTGGCCTAGTTTTAATTTTCACTCATTCCTTCTTAATTTATCAGATATCTTAATCGATTCTATTCAATTTATTATTCCTTATATTACACGGAATACACATGGGTAAGGATAGAAGTATATGTATATATATTTTCTATATTTATCTGAATTTCCTCATCTCAAATTGTAAATCCCTAAAATTAATGTTCTTATAAATTGCTATACCTATTATAATTGAAGCATAATCATATTGGGGAATATTGGAATGTGGTGTCATATAAACACTTAGTTGGTGGTTCAAAGAACTTTATTTTTTTATATATGGGATATGTGATGTGTAATTAATAAACATGGGTAGGTTTGTGTATGTGTTTATGGGAACATAACTACATGGGGATTTTATTTTCATTAAGAGTTACTTGAGGGAAGTCTCCTTTGAAAAATAGTGGATATTATTTGATATGGTATTCTATTAGAATATTTTGGGTTTATATCATGATGGAATTAATGTTTTGTTTCGTAAAGTGGTGGTTCAGGGGCAATAATTACTGATGTGGTTCCTTGAGAATGTTTTGGGCATGGCTAATACGACTATTGGTAATGTGGATAACTAAAATCTATGTGAAAAGGATAACTAATAATATGTTTATGGCATTGAACATTATATAAATTGGAGATGGAGGTCTATTGTGGTGTGTCCAAGGTGAGTGATGATTTCTGTTCACTATGAGGTTATGTTCATTGGGGTCATTCTCACACATAATGGGTCCTATGAGGTGGTTTAGTGACACAATATCAGTGATAACCTTGGTATTTAATTATCTTTGGGGTGATGGTTTTGATCATGGGTTTAGAGGATATATACACCATTGGAGACCATAGTTTATTTTTGGAAAGACTAAGAGAGATATCATAGAATGAGAGAATGTTTCTGTTTATGTTGGAAGATATATTGGGACTACCATGTGAAATGTGATACAAACATACCATCGGGGATCCTCGGTGGACCTATGAAAATTTCATTAATTATTGATGGTGTATGAACTAAAAGGTATGTTCTGGGTTGGAAGTACATGGGAACTTCTAATATGATAAACTATTGATGTATCATTGCACTCGAGCATAGGTGAAGTTAGGTAAAGGATCACTCGAGGCTAGTTGAGCTCAAGTGTAAAGACCTGTAAAATTCAAGGGAATTTTTTTCTTAATATTTTTTGGGATTTTACAAGAACGTAGTTTCTGACGGCACCTGATTCCGAGGCCCGGTGTTCCCGGAATCATTTTTCGAAGTTTAGCTCGGGTACGTTCAGTGAATGAACGAGAGGGGTTTTCTTAACTTTTGAACTGGTGCTCGGAATCGAAATCCAAGGACACCGAGGGAATCACAGCGCCGATAATTGCTTAATATCACCTTTTCCAGAGTTGTGTTTTCTCAGGTGGAGTTTTACTTAATTGGTGTAACCAATGAAGAAGATAAAATACTTTGCTACAGATTTTATTTTTATTCAAGGAAGTGTTAACCTAAGCTAAGTGGTTGAGTGAGACCCACATCCTAAGTAATCCAGTAGGTAGGATATTAGTGTGGTGGGGCCCACAAGAGCCCCACCCTTTTAACTTCCTCAACCCCTATTAATTAAGGTAACTCACCCGCACCCCCCTTTTTATGTGAAGTTAACTCGTGCGTTTAATTAAATATTAAACGCCTCTATTAATTGGGCAGTTTAAATGTTGCAATTAATTCAATTAATTTTTTGATTCGTTTTTGAATTTCAAAATGCTTGGCTTGAGAAATAAAATAAGACCAACTCTTATTTTATTAGAGTTGTTGGGTTTTGAGGGGATTGGGAGAAAAAGATCTAAGTCTTGAAGTTCTTCCTCTTCGTCGAATAATGCGAAGAACGAGAAGAACACACCGCCGCCGACGAAGAACGCCGACCTCTAACAACGGAAGATGGTGAGAGACTCCTTCCTCAGAGATCGACGACCCGAAGCACATCCTTTCATTCCTTCATCCCGTGTCAAAGGTAGGGAGACACCGTTCCTCCTCGAACGATCTCCGTCAACGTGTACAGAGCCTTCTTCCATGACGTCCATTTCCGCGACAAACCTCGTTCGACGACTACGCTCGAGGTAGGAGGATTATTTTAATTGTTTGTTCCTAATTACATACATCGCTGTTTATCATCCTTATTTGAGCTTCCTAATATCGCAATAATGGGAGGAGGTCGGACTACACGAACATGGCCGACCCTCCTCCCCCCTTGGTTGTTTGATTTGTTGTGGCATGTGTAAAGCGGTGCGGTGCCATTGAACAGCGCGGAAGCTATGAGTTTGGGAGAAGAAGCGCGATGCCGTCACACCGTGCCGTTGAAGTCGAACAAGTCGTGGCGCCGTCGCGCCACGCCGGAGAATCTGGAAGAGACATCGGTTGGAGAGGGGCCATGGCGGAGGGGCACAACGCCGTCACGTCGCGCCGGATGGACCAAGGCCATGACCTTTGGCCATGGTGGAGCAGGGAGTGGGGGCCGGCTTCCGGCCGCCAGCGCCGGAGCAGTAGGGCGGGACCGCGGGGTCCCGCAGCAGGAGCACGACTGGCTAGCTAGGCTGGCCGGCTTCCGTGAAGGGTCGGGGGTCGTAACCCCCTGCTGGCCCGCAGGAGTGGCTCCCCACATAGGGGCCGCGGTATCACAACAGGGGGGCAGCGCACCCCCCCCCCCCTCGCTCGGCCGTTTCGGCCGAGCCGCCTCGCCAAGCGGGCCAGGCCGAGCGCACCCAGGCTGGGCCGGGCCGCTCCCAAGCGGCCCGGACTCGGACCCGGGTCGAGTCGACCCAGTTCAGGCCGACCCAGAGGGTATCGGGCCTGGTCGGACTGGGCCCGAACCCCCTAATTTTGGACCTCTTTCGGTCTTTTGCCCATAACATGGGCTGCGGACCTCTGATCGATGCACCGTCAGCTGCGATGCGATCCTTGGATCGGGATGGTTGTTTTGGTATTTTACACTCAAGGTTTTAGAGAACTTTGGGTTCGTCCAGGTTGTTTCGTACACGAAACCAACCGGGCCCTCGAAGCGAAAACACTTATATCTTGAGCTCCGGACATCTGATTGACATGTCGTCGACTTTGATGGATTACTCTTAGTGAGACAAACCTTTTGGCTTACTCTGCTCGAGGTTTGGACGAAGTTGGAGTTTGTTCAGGTTGGTTTTGACATAAGACCAACCGGGCCCCTGGGACGAAAAAGCCAATAACTCACAGACCGGGCGTCTGATTGACGCGCCATCTGTGACGTTGAGTTCCTGTTGGCAATACAGAACTTTTGGATACATCAACTACAGACTACGTGTCAGTTGATGTATCAGCCCTTCGACTCATGGAGCGGACCCTCCCGGGCGAGCTTGCTGTGTGCGGGAACCCTAGAGCTGGCTGCGACTGCGACGCCGATGACGACTGTACGGAAATCCTCCATGGATTCGATGGTGACGACTACAATACTCAGCGATCCTACGTGGATCAGTGCTAACAATCCTATGTGGGTCAGATCCTGTGTGGGTCAGTGCTCAGTGGTCCTGTGTGGTCCAGCACCTTCTGATCCTGTGTGGGTCAGATCTTTTGTGGGTCATAGAGGGGGTTAGTACTTATCGATCCTTTGTGGGTCATTGCGGGGGTTAGTACCTATCGATACTTTGTGCGTCATTGCGGGGGTTAGTTCCTATCAATCCATTGTGGGTCATTGCGGGGGTTAGTACCTATCGATCCTGTGTGGGTTCGACAGCTTATATGATTCAGTAGTTACATCTGATCATCTCTATCGTCTTACAATGAAGTATACCTGTGTGAGATGAATCTCAACTTTAAATCATTATCTTCGATATGACTGAGTTGATTTCCTATGTTGATTGTGTTGTGTTATCCTGTGTGGACGTGATCGGACTTGGGCTCGGATGTTGGAGCCGAACTGGAATTGATGACTTAGGTATATGTATGGGCATATACCTAAGTAGTGTCGGATTTTACTTCTTGATTGTATCTTTCCTTTGCGGATTATCCTTTGTGGATTCTGGGAGACCTTCAGGGGTCTCAGGGTCCCTACTGAGTAGCTTATACTCACCCCTGCATGGGCTATGCCCGCACTACGTTGTGTTGGTTGCAGACGATGGACAACACTGATCATGGTTGAGGCTTTCAGAGCAGGTCGGTACCTGGAGGTGGAACATTGGGTGGGACGTACTCAGAGCGGACGACTGGACCCGAGGAGATGTGGAGGCTATCTATACCCACGCTTCAGGTGGGACTTACAGTGGACGGCTCGCCATAGCGGCTTTACTTTTCAGTTGATGTACTCCCTTTTTCAGTTGTACTTTACTTCCAGTTTGGGTTTGTATTCTGGCCCACTTACTTTTCCGCACTTACTATTTTACCCAGTTTTTACTTAGTGTTTACTTCTGATTGCTTGCTCTGTGGTGTTTTTTTACTTTACAAAGGTAATGCCTTCCCTTTTTACGAGGAATTACGCCTTGGTGCTAGTCGCCAGCCCCTGGCCTATGGAAGGTGGGCTTGGGGTAGTCACGGCACGGGCCACAAGGACGGGTCGTGACATCAAGTGGAGTCAGTTTTGTAATGTGTTTTGGTTATTGTTTTTCTTTCAGAAAATGGTATGTGTATGGATATTAGTTAGGGACACTATTGTTCATGGACTACTAAGTTTATACACATGCAATGAATGAGCCCTCCAAGACACGTAAAAATATTTTGTCTCATTTTACATTTATGGGTAAATGTTTTATATTTGGAACCTAGTAGAGATAAAAGGGTATATGGTTTATGATTTGGATGATATGGTTTTATAGAACAAAATGGTGGTTCCTTGATGCTGGGATTGTGATTTATGTTTTTTATTTGTGAATACACATACAAGACCGACTTGAGGAAGATCATGTTTATTTATATATGAAAATTCTAACCATGTTGAAATTGTTTTGTGGCCCTAATGGTTGATAGAATTACATAAGAGGTCTGGGGGTGATTTTTATTTTCCTAGAATTGTTAAATTTATTAAAATTCACAATTTTATTTTATTTTCATAAGAATCAGATTTTGGTTTAGTGATAACCGAAAAAACCAAAAACATTAGTGAAAAAGAAGGCCTCTCAAGGAACCTAGTCCTAGACCTAAACCGCTCCAAAATAAGGAAAAAGTATAGGGAAACATCGAGATCAACCCTGTCCCACACGAGCCCACATCACCCATCAACATGAACATTCAGAAAGATCACCTCGAATCCACCAAACCATAAGTTGCAACCCTGTCACACCAACACCACCCCCAAGGCCACCTATTGTAACTGACTATCATACACCCATACCTTAACTAACCATACGAATCTTCCACCACCATAGAATGCCACTGGGGGCCAGCTCCACCAACCCATCACACTATTGAGCACCTCCACAGTTTTGAACCGAAACCGAGGATGTAATTGTATAAAAAACCAAAAAAAACAATGGTAAAAGGAAGCTTGCACGACAACATTCCACCTCTAAACTGAACCCAACAACCTCCATGATCATAACATGCATCATTTGATCCTCCAAAACTATTACAATTTTCCAAAGAAACCTTCATACTAGTCCATAGTGGGGGTGTATGCGAAGGGTAATGCAAAAAGAGAAGAGGAGAATGAGATAATTGGGGAACAGGACCATGGAATACAAAACCAGAACCCCAAGGGGTAGACATCATTAATGGATGGGAGTACAAGATAGGGAACTCATCAATCCTTGAGTGTTGTTGAGTTCACCCTTTTCAGCCTCGTAATGAATTAAGAAGAAGACGATGAATCTACCTTGTTATGACAGTAGCAATGGTAACACGCACATACCAACCACTATATAGATGGGGGAACCAATTGAGTCGACCCAGAAGCTAGCGAGGCTATAGTGGGGGTAAGAGAAAAGAACATTATATTGATTTTTATCGAAGGTATGTTAAGTAAATCATCATCGATAGAGCACTATAGGCCATTACAAGCCACGAAACCACGGGGTAGACGAAATGAACATTGTACGACACCATCAATGCCGCTCAGCCCAACCCAAGACCATGCCAAACCCAGAATAGGAGGTGAGAATGGGGAAGAAGAGAAGGGGGAGGACATATGAGAGATGTGGAGACAGGGAAACCCTAGACCACCAAGGCAGGCCCCGCTCCTGCTTCTCCCCTTAACATTATTGAAAATAATTGTGGAATTTCATGGTTTTAAAATATTAAAAAATATTTTTGAAATGAATTAGAGTGGTGGATGTGTGAAGAATTTATGGGAGAAAATAAACAGATGAACCTAAGGAATTTTATAGTGGTTATATCTAATCGAAATAGTCCACTATAAACACCCCAAACAATAGATTATGGATCCAACTAAGGTATGATAGGTGCTTTTACAAGGAAAAAACCTAAACATATTCATTTACAATGTGATCAATCCCAACCCAAGACTTTTACATGGGATAATCCCCAAATCCAACTATCATTCTGTGGGAGTAGAAAAAACCCATCTTTTATAAAAGGAGCATACCTAACCTATGTGTAATTCTTTTTAGTTATTTTTATATAACCAAGAATATTATAATTGATAAAAATAAAACCACTAATTTTTTGTCATATAGAATAACCAAAGGAATACCATTTAGATATAGTATAAACTATTGTGTGAAAATATTATATGCATATATATATATATAAATAAAAGATTAGAATAATGATATACATTTGGATAGATTCTGAAAGAACAATTTAGATGACATAGTTTATATAGGCCTTTTGAAATGATTGAACAATATACATCAGGCATTCCAAAAAATGTACAATTGTTCTGTTCAGGGTGAAAGAAGTAGATATTGATTTATCCCACCTAAAGAGTTCTTCAATAAATATTTTTTTAATATTATCTATTTTATAATCATAATATCTATACAATCACTTTCATCCCTACTTACCTTGGTCCCTTTAAATAGAAATATCATAATAAATCGAAGTGATCCATTGAAAATTGAAAATAATAATATTGTAGAGTTATCAAGGAGAGAGAGAGAGATTATAATTTGAAATGAAAAAAATTGAACAATTCAAAATAATTTCAATTCCCTCATTAAATATTTCAAAACACTTTCATAACAGTAGGTCATAGGTATCTTAGAAAACTCACATAGATTCAAACATTATTATTCAAAATTTAAATTTAAAATTTCATTCCATATTAAAAATTAGATAATAAAAACATTAAATATATTTCATTAAACACTATAAAACAAATTTCAAATCACATTTATACTAAAAAATTATTTTGGAAACACAAAAATAAAAACAATAAACTCAAAATTAAAAAATAAAATTATTTGAGTTTCATATTATAAATTTATTCTTCAATGGAGAAGAAATTTAATCATCTGATAAATATGATTTAAAAAGTAAAAACACTTTAGAAAGATTCCCCATAATTAATATGAATTTTTAAAATCATTAAAAAAATTAATGATTAAAAAAAACATGTAGATAAAGAAAATACATTGAAAATAGTGAAATAAACTAAAAAGAAGGTTTATAAATTCTAATAACTATGCAAGGGTTGGATTAATTTCATGTTTAAATGTTTAATATAATTTAAAAAGGTTGGATTAGAGTAAAATATATTTTTTATAATCTATATAAAGGTAACATGTACTTGGTTAAGTGTAAAACTGATTTTTTAAGAATTAGATAATGGTAAATATGAATCATGTATGGTTAATTATTATTTATTAAACACTATGTATGGGTAATATAGTCACATCACGTATATATAGAATGAAACTTAATATCACAATATAATGGTATAAACTAGTTTCCATGAGGTAAACTAAACTTTAAAATCTATTCATAATGGAAAGAGTAGGCTCACATAAGGGTAACGTAAAAAACCCAATGCTTCCAAAAAGGTAACTCAAAATTTAAATGGATCATGTAAGGTTATAAGAGAATTTGTGTAAGGGTATAGGGAAATTACATAAGGGTAAAAATAAGATTTTAAACCTTACATAAATGTAAACATATATTTTCTTGTACTACATATGGGTAAATAAAAACTTTTAAAAAATAATTTAAATAATAATTGACAAAATATAGATATAAAGAATAATAGAAATAATAAAAATAATTGATGAATGCATAAAAAAATCAATAATAGTTCAAAAAAAAATTTATAATAAAATAAATAAAATAAATAAATTTTAATGAACAAAAAAATAAAATGAAGAGACATTTTAATTATCAAAACATAAAATAATTAACGTACCCATGAGACTCCCCAAAAATATCTCCCTTTTTGATAATTAAAAACAAAATATTAATTTCAAAATTTCTCCCCATTTTTTTATTTAATCAAAAAGAAAAAAATTTGATAATTTCATTTTATCATCATTTTTAAAATAATTTATTGAAAATTATTGAATTTTGAACTCATTTTATTCCTAAAATAAAATATATGAATCTTAGAAAACAACCACAAAATTAAATAATGATATAAAAAATATAAATCTCCCCTGAAATTATTGTGGAAAAAAATTTCTAAAAATATACATGAAAATAAATGATCTCATATTCAGGTAATTTTTAAAATATAGTAAAATATATTTAGAAAAAATATCCAAAACATTCGTGCAAGAAAGGAAATAAAACATTTATTAGATTATCACTACCCAAAATGATATAAATTTTAAAGAACATGCTTTAGAATCCCTGACTTCAAGTAATTAAACCTTCATTTGTTTATTTTCATTATATAATGTGTTTGGGTGAATTTTGGGAGGTTTTAGAGGACATTTGGATTTTTATTGGGATTTTCAAATGGTTCATGGTTGATGCATAGTTTGTGGAAACTATGAAATGACTACAGAAGACTATTTATAGGGAAACAAAGTCTACTGGGATGACACACATTTAGGTGCATAGTATTTCTCAACCTTGCATCCACCAAAGAGAAACTTTGAAAAGGTAGACATCCACCTTTTTCACGGTTAGCGTATGGTTTGTTTTACTTTGTGGGCCAACCATGTGAGGTCTTTTTTGAGGCAGAGGCTAGGTCATGGTGGGTGCATGGTTTTCCAAACTTTTTTACTATCCGAGCATGATTTAAAATCAAGATCCACAAAAGTGGATCTTGGTATGGATTAACTTTTAACCCCATTTTTAGCTCAAAATCACCCCTAACCTTAAAATTATTCATTTCAATGTCTGTGGAACCCTTCATCATTAAATTGGCAGTGATATGGAGGTGTTTCTTGGTGCATTGAAGTTGTATTCCCTTACAAATTTATCTTTTATGGTAGTTTTTTGGAGGTTTTTTCTTAGATATACATCTCTCTCTCTCTCATTTTCTTAGATCTAGACATATAGAGATTTATATAAGTTATTTTATTCTAATAATCATACATTTTAAACTTTTTCCTAATAGGGAAGAGATCTAGAGAGTGTTTTGGGAAATTCAACCCGATTTTATTGGCATGTTAGTGTTATTATATGTTTTCACCATAAATTCCACTATAGGTGGATTTAATCTTAACTAATCATGGTAGAAATAGAAATATCAATTTCAAATTGATTGTTTATATAAAATTTATTTTCAAATTGACATATAATTTATTGTTAAAAACCATCTTTGGTGATAGTTTATGGTATTGTAAAAAACTGTGTGTTTTGGAAAAGGGGATTTTGATAACATAATTTAGAAATGATTATTTTAAAATGGTTATTTGGTTTGGATGGATGGAATATTTTCTTTAATAAACATTTGGTTTTTTTGGATTGGTTTATTGCAATAAGGGTTTTTAATAAAAGTTGGTCTTATTGAAAGGGTTAGTTGTTATGGTTTTCAATAGAAGTGTGGTTTTATTGAAATGATTTAATTGGTTTGGAAATGGTTTAATTGGAATGTGGTTGTCATAAATTGTTATGCATGGATTGAATGGGATGGATAATAGTCATGTAACTATGTCCATCAAAGGGATGAGTTATTGAAATGAATGCACCACTGTAAATGGTAACACCAATCTTGCGGGGTTGTGTGGTTAAGTGTGTGTGTTTGTGTGATTATGAGAAACTAATTGGGTTATGCCAATATAGAAATTGGGAAATGGTTAAATGACTTATTTTAATTCATTCCCTAGAAATGAGTTATTTAAAGATAACTATTTCGGTTTGGAATTTTTTGGATTGGTTATAAATTTTTGAAATTTTTTAAACGGTTTTATTATAATTTTTTTATTTAAACGTGCTAACATGTTCTATCCTAGTGGAATGTGTAAGAAAGTCATTTGGGGAAATCCTACTAAGTTTCATTACTCACACCTGTTTTGGACCACTGGTGATCAGGGATATATTGTATATTAGGACATGGAAAAAGGTAAAGTATCACACTTCTCTAGTGGTGAATTGTGATACTAGGGATCTATTAAAGACTAGATCATGGAGCATGCTTGGAGATTAGTTATTTTTTTGGAGTATTTAGGTTTTGATAGTTATGTCTTCCACTGGGTACTTTTTTATTTTAGTATTCCACAATATTACTCTTTTTTAGTTTGGTTTTGATATTTACGGTATCACATTGAGTTATTTTATAAAATTATCATGCATTAGGTAGTGGTTACTTGTATATGGCATGTTTAGTTGACTTTTCTCATTTTCAAATGGAAAATCTCCACCCTCTAATTCATGAATACCTTATCATTTATTTCCATCCTTTGATGTATTAGGGATTTATTTTAAGGCGAAGTAATGTATTTTTTCCATATCAAGGAAATGAGTAGGGGGGATGTTATAAATACCGACATACCGTATGATGAGACAACATGAATATGTATACTTTCCATAAAATAATATAAAATTACTTCAAAATCTAGACTTTTTTTGGTCAAATAGGATTTAAAATAGTATGTTTAGGAACCAATGCTATAGAACAGTTAATCATCATAACATTAAAATTGGATTTATAAATATAATCCTTTGTGTGAAAAAATTATTGAACAAATTTTAATGAACAATCAGATGTATAATGGATAAGTAATCCACCTATAAAGAAAGAAACATATGAGATTCCAACATTTTTACATGTAAAAAATATATTCTTATACATTTTAGGTAATATATTATAATAACCAAGACCATTATGTTTGGATTGTGAATTTTATTTTGATCTCATAAATTCATCCAATGATTTACATCCAATAGTAAATTTAGATAACATTTCTTTCAAAGATAAGACCTCAATGTTGACATTAATATTTTAATTTTAAATAATTTCAAAATCATCAAAATATTTATCTTTAGTACCAGAATCATAATTCTTCACTCAATGAATATCCTTTTCTAGTTTATTAAAATCAATTTGAAAAAAATATATATCCTTTTCTAAATTATAAATTAATGTTTTCAAAATTTATTTTTCCAAATAATATATTATTCTTCAAAAACCTTATAATCCTTAGTCATATTTTCATAAATTTTAGCAATATATTTTATTTCCACTTGAAATTATTCAAATAAACCACATAACTATTTAACATTAGATTTATCATAATTAAAAATATAAGACGATTTTGAATTAAAATCATAATTTGAACCACTACTAACCTTACTTGAAGAAACAATCAAAGAACGATTCGCTGACTATTACATATCATAAATATAGTGACCCAAGACTTTTATAGATATGATTAAATCATTTTTAACATAAAAATGATTTTATTAAAATCCAATGATCGTGAGTCCAAGTGTATTTATAAGATTTAGTACATAAAATATAACTAAAATCAAATCAAATCATATTTATTTTTATTATCTTTAGTGTGCTCATAAAACTATTTGAGGACCTAAAACTAAAAAGGATGACCATGAAAAATACATAAAAGAAAAGGGTGAGACAAAAATACAAGTAAGGTAATACCCATGATAAGGAACCATAACTTCTGATTCAAATGAATATTATGTTATCATAAAAAATAAGGCCAAAGAGTAATCACTTGAGGGAATAACATAAAGAACATGGTGTCATAAGATCTTAGAATCATAAAACATGTGGCATATAACATGAAATAAACATGAGTTAAGGATAAATTCCTAGAAAATATCACATGGTGGAAAAAAGTAAAATAATGGGTTATATTTACTCCATAACACAACCAGAAATATTATCTATCCCATAGAGTTATACCCACGATTTACAGAAAATATTAGTATAGCATGCATGGATACTGTCTATACCCACAGTTTATATAAACCATGGATATATCTAATCTACCCCGATTGTTTTTTAAAAACCATTGGGATAGGGTCCATCATTTCCCCTCTCCAACCCTCAAACATTCAGTCTTCATGATGCTTATCCCACATCCTATGTTGATCTGTGTTTCCCTTACCCAGGTGAAAACTATGGCCTCTCCTCCTCCAAAATTATCCTATATTTATGTTATTTTCTGATTCTAATCTTCTTAGATAGTCATTTCTAAATCCTTCTTCTATTATACTGATTATTAGGTTGAATTTTATCTATATATAAAAAACTAAAGAAGATAAAACTAGGTTATGATTCTTCTAGATTATTTGAAATAAGATTCTTTGTTAGAGATGCATTATTTTTGGGGTATAGTTATAGTAATTGTAATCTGGATAAGCCTTTAGTATTCCATTTTTGTATATTTGAGGATGATGTTTTGTTTTTCATTTTATATTCATGATGGGGGTGCTAGTATATTCATACCAATGGGTGGACTTTGTTTATTAAATTATTTTAGGGATTTATTCATTATTGGGTGAAATTGTGCACTTATTAGAAAAGGAAAATTAAGGGATTTTTTAAATTTTATTTATATAGGTTTTTGGAAGTTATTTTCATGGTGTTTATTTGGGTATTTATTATTATTAGTTTTTAGATATTACTAATTTGGAATCAAATTTTTTAACAATTTTGTTATTTATTATAAGAGGTTTATTTATTATTCCCAAATTGTGAGGAGATAGTCGATAAATTTTTTTCATAGGTAATCACTTCCAGACATGTCATTTTTTAGACTATTCATGTGAGGGGACTACACTTTATTTATAATACACAATAAATAGTTAAATTATTATATTTGGAAATATGAGAATGGATTTTTTCTAGGTATTTTTATATATTAAATTATTATTTTAATTGAATTGTATATTAATGTAAAACATATTTAAAAGTTTTTCATTATTTTTATTACTCATTGTTATCTAGTTTTGTGACCCCTATTTATTTTTAAATAATGTTTAAAAAAGTTTATTTATGATTATTTAGATAATGTATTTAGATGTTTTATTTAACTTTTTATATCAAAATAAATCAAATAATATATAAGTGTTTTTATTAAACCTGAACTTTCTATTATTCAACAAATATGGTTATATAATTTATACCTTTCATGACATCTATTAAATATTATAATTACATTTTGAATTAGAAATTAATCTGTTTAAATTAGAGATAATTAATGTTTTCATTTTTTTATTGCATTACATAAATCATTCATCTTTGGGCATCCATCTACTTTATTAAATTTTGGATATAATTTTGTTTTTAAGAAATCATAGTTTCTTTGATGACTTTCATATTGAAAATGGTTATATGAAATTCTATAATTATGGATTATATTTTTTATTAGAACATAATTTTTTTCCCTATAATAGAATGTATAGAAGCTATATGTATCATACTGATCATATTTCAAATGAGTCTCAAAATAATTTTGATGTTTTTTAATATTTTGTATTAAAAATTCTTTAGATGGAGGTCGTATATAGTGTCCATGTTATAATTATTTTTGAATACCGTGGTTACATTGGAAAGAAGTTAGTTACCATATAACAGAAGATGGATTTAAAACAAACAATTTTTTTTGTATCACAATGAAGAGACCAGACAATCTTCTACTATTCATGAACAGAAAGAAAGAAGTTGTATGTAGAATTTGATATTTGATTTGTTTTCATTTTTGCATCATCATGAGAGAGATAATATGCATTTAGAATAAGAAAATGATATCAATACATGTAAGGAAAAGACTGAATATAAGGATGTTTAATGCGTGAAAAAATTAATGGATGATGGCAGAACTCCTGTATACTAGGAATGTACTAAAAGGACTAAGTTGGAATTTTTAATGTTCTTATATCCTCAAAACCCATGTATGGAATTTCAGATTATTCCATTGATTATATTCTTACCTTTTTGAAGGAATTTCTTCTTGGTGGTGTAAATATTTCCTCAAATCATTATAAGGTAAGAAATTTAATTAAACACCTCATATCTTCTATTAATTAAATTTAGTCTTGTCTAAATGATTGTAGGTTTTTAGAGGAAACAACTAACCTTAATGTCTATAATGATTGTGGTATATCTCGATGGAAGGAAAATACATATGGAAAATGTAACAACCTGCCCCATCTCATTGGCTTGAGAAGGCGGAGGAATGGTACATGGCCTTAAGCACCGTTCCCGAGTCACCAAATGATGGAAATAAATTCTGTGGGCTTTGAGAATAAATTGGGGAACGACTTTTCCTTGAGATAAAACCAAAAAACCAAACAATCCACTATCAATAATCTACATGATGTATGTTGACAAAACAAGGAAATCCATACCTTACTAAAAGGCAACCAAACTAATCCATAACAATCCCACATGCCAAATACCCCCAAACCAAAAATCACAGAACAATGAAAAAGAGTACACAACAAGAACCCAAGGAACTAGGACACTATCCCTAGCTCCACACCAAAATCCACACTCTAAGCACTACAACATATCTGAAGCATCATGATAACCCGCTAGCAAAATGAGATGCTTTACACTTACCTGTGCCCCAGAATACAACATCTGCAAAACCACCCAAGTTCCAAAGCATGGGTGAGTTACAATACTCTAGAGGATTTCCCCAAATGACTTACCTACACACGTCACTCGAAAAAATCATTAGAACATTTATATAAAGTAGTTTATATACAACATTAATAGTTCAAAAACTACCAATAAGAAAAACACAACCTTACCAAGCCACCCTTACCCAAAACATGAAACCTAAGGGAATGATAGAAAACCATTCCATAATACATTTCACTATTTCACATCATCACAAAAAATTCTATCTTACAAAACAACACATAATAGGGAATTCAAAACGGTGGAGCCTTCATCCAACCCATTCACTACATTGCAAACTAGTGGTGCTTCTTGACCACAATCCATAATTGTGGTTCTTCTGACCACTATCCATCACCTTTTATAGTGATTATTCCCACCCACTTCCACACAACCAACACAATCCATAACACTTAATCAAGTAACAAGCACAAAGCACCAATTCCATACAATGGGGACAAATCATTCTCATCACATGCCAATTCACTTCCATAAATAACCCTTTTATTGAAAAAACCTTTTAACCAACATTATATAACCCAACACATTTCAGTAAATGATATATTTATGGAAAACAATCTTTCAAAACAAATTTTTTATAATCAGCCACTAACGATTTTACAATCGACATTTTAAAATCACGCAACAAATCCATTTTTTGTAACCATAACCAAATTTCCCCAAAATTCCCCACATCATCACCAAATGGATTTCCAAAAATATTCACACATCATTATCACAATTAATTTCAAGAAAAAAAAGAATTGTAACCAAAACCACTAGAAGAATCGTCTCAACCACACTACGAAAAACCATAGATTTTATTCAAAAATGACTGAGAGAGAACTAATAACCCTTGATAAGAGGAAATATAGTGTGAGGCTCAAGTGGGAGAGAGTTTGGTAGTTTTTAGGGAAATCCTAACTAATCCCTGGTTTAAAAAGGAAACCATTTTTACTGGCTACACATTTATCTCATAGGATTAGAAGAACCGTGAAATAACCATTCACCTAATGCTACCTCTAATGGGTTCCTCACATAGACCACCCTATAAAGTTAGAAAAATCATATGTAAGTCGTGCGTACCCCACTACCCATATGGTTCATCTCGCTTGGTTTCTTATAACTGTGCTCAAACCGTGTAGCCTTAAAAAGGCCTCCAATGTTTTCCAAAACCATCCCAAACTCTTCCAAAGTCATTCAAAGATCTTTAAACACATAAAAAGGCATAAAACAAGTCAATATACCTTAATCCAAGGGTGATACATAAAACCATTTCATGTGCTAAAAAAAGTCACATGGAACTTTCCATTGATTCATAGGATTAAAAATATTTTAATGTCTGTAGAAATATCATACAATATGAAATGAAATGATACTAAGATAATTAAAGGTAGTTATGGATTTTTTTTATACTGTAGAGGGATTATTATGGTGGGAATTTAAGGCAAAAAATATTGATTTTTTTACCAGAGGTGTGTAATGTCAGGTTGGATCTATCCTATTATGGTTTTAATATATTTCATCATATTCTTAATGCACATAGTATGTAGACAATTTCTATTCACATTTATAATCACCCTCCATTTATCTGTATGAAAAAACCTTTAACTTTATTTAGTATGCAAATATCATCAACTTTTGATCCTAGAAATGATATAGATGTCCACTTGCATCGTTTAATAAGAGAGTAGAAAAAGTTTTTAGATATGGACGTCCACACATTCGATGCTTCTTAAAAAACATTTCAGATGTGTTCTTCCCCTCTATGGATTATAAATGATTTTCCTTATTATGAAATTATGTATGTTTGGAACATGAACGGAAAACCACTATATTATATTTGTAATAATAATACAAGATTGAGAAGTCTTAAATCTTGTAATAGTTTTAGTTTCATGGGAGATAAATTATTCTTTACAATTGATCATCAATACAAGAAGAATATCCAGAGGTTTGATAATACTGTTGACACAGAACAACTACCTCAATGTAATTCAAGAACAAATGTTCTTAATGAAATGAAATATTTCAGTATTTTATTAGGGAAAGGTGAGATGAAATCTAAAAAGATAAAGAATGTTAAAAATGCATAAACATACATTTGAAAAAAGATAAGTATCTTTTTTGAGTTTCAATTATGGTCAACCAATTATTTATGCGATTTTTTACATAAATCACATTGAGAAAAATATATGTGAAATATTTATCTTAATTATTTTACATATCTAGCGGAATACCAAAGATGTATTCTGATCTAACTGAGACTTATTGGAATGGGGTATTCAAACTGAATTGTATCCTATGTGTATACATAAAAACAAATGGAAAGTTACTTGTGCTTCTTAAGTAATGAAGAATTTTTAGAAAAATAAATTTATGGAAGTAATAGAGATTATCAAGGTTCTTGATATCTATTTCATCAACACATCTAATTGAGTTAATAGGAGGGACTTGTAAATAAAATTCCTGAAAACTCATGATTATAACATCCTTATTCACTACTACAAATACAACTTTTATCAGTGCTAAAAATGGCCTTTATCAGTGCTAGAAAAGCACTGATAAAGCCATCGAAGATAAAGGGGGGGGGTCCCCTTTATCAGCGCTCAAAAAAGCGCTGATAAAGACCACTTTTATCAGTGCTAAAAAAAGCACTGATAAAAGGGGTCTTTTATCAGCGCTAAAACGAAGCCCTGATAAAAGGGACTTTTATCAGTTCTTTCTTTGTAGCGCTGATAAATGACCCCTTTCATCAACTCTTTTTTATACCGCTGATAAAAATAAAAAAAATAAAAAAATTAAAAAAATTAAAAAAATTCTGTCAATCTCGGGGGGGCCTTTTACAGCGCTTGAGCCCCCCTTTATCAGTGCTTTCCTGCACCTCTAGCGCCCTCCCACATCGCCTACACCCTTTATGAGTGCTAGCCCTTTAAATCATCCTTGCGCGCACAACTGTGCCTCCACCCAGATTTGATCTCGAGACCTCCCCCATGCGCACCTAAAGCCTTTGCCACTACCCTATATTGATTTGTTCTCTCTCTCTATATATATATATATTAAGTTATATATATTTGTATAGTAATATATATTAATATTAATATATATAGTTATATTAATATATAGATATAGTTATATTAATATATGTATATAGTTATATTAATATATACATATAGTTATATTAATATATGTATAGTTATATTAATATATAGTAGTTATATAAATATTAATATATTGGTATTTTAAATAAAATGGATATTAGTTATTATTTATATAAAGATAATATATTTTATATTTAAATATGTTTAATTAATTATTTGAAAAATTTAATTTTTAGGTATGAATATATAAAAAAATTGTACATATAGTTATATATTTGATTTTAAATAGTAGTGCATTATAAAAAAGGATGAAATTTAAAATACATAATATCAATATGAATGTAATAACTTTGAATAAATTCAGTCCCCACCAAAAAAATCCAATAATACCCCCTTAAATGAGGCTGAAAATCCACAAAATGTAAAAAAAATATGGGTACCCTGACAAAAAACTCAGTTTTGGAGGCCTTCTGGGCCACTTTTGGCCTCGAAAAACACTTGACCGGGTTTCCCCCGAGTCACTGCGACATAGAGCTCATCGCAGGATTCAATTTGATATGTGGTAGTGCTCAAACGGACTCCCGGATCAAAAATTTATGGCCCTTTGATGTTTGAGTTGCGTTTTCAACATATTTTGGATCCTTTTATAATTTTTTTTTAATTTTTTATTCTTCAAATTGTAATTAAATGACTATTCCACTATAATAATTATTAAATTATTAATTAAAAATATATTTTTTTAATTTTTTATGAATCCATTTTCACTAAATATCTTATATATTATGTATATTAAGTGTAAATGTACATTTATACTTATATAAAATATATTTAAAAGTTATATATTATATTTTTATCAATATAACTATATAACTATATAACTATATTAATATATTTTTAATTTTTTTTGAAGTCGACCCTTTATCAGCGCTACTAAACAAGCGCTGATAAAGGGGGTCCCTTTATCAGTGCTAAAAAAAAGCGTTGGTAAAGGGGGGCCTTTATCAGTACTACAAAAAAGCACTGATAAAGGGGTACTTTTATCAGTGCTTTTTTTAGCACTGATAAAGGCCCCCCCTTTTTCAGCGCTTTTTCGTTAGTGCTGATAAAGGGGTGGCGCTCGCCTTACCCAGTTTTGTGGTAGTGATTCATGAATTGATTCCAATAACAATATAAAAGTTTCTATCCAATAATGTAATGGTGAAAATGATCCTTTTGTGACATATTTTAGATACAATTGTGCCAAAAGTTTATCAAAGTATTTCTTGATAAAAATGCAGCAAAAGGTGCCATTAATTTTGTGTCAGTTGGAAAAAAATTTCCTCCATCATTTTCACCTACATGCTACATTTAATAGTTCATATTTCAACTAAAAAACTTCTTCGGGGACCTCTTGATTTTTGGTGGATTTATCTTACTGAAACAAATATGTGTAAAATGAAACCTTATGTCTGAAAAAAATCAACCTAAATGTTCCATTGTGAGAGGTTATCTAGATCAAGAATGTATGTCTTATTGTTCAATGTATTTTTCTAATGTAATCGCAAGACATAAATAGAAAATATGAAATAAAGATGAGAAATATGTAGAAATTGATCCCTCAATTCCATCACTTCCACAAACATTAGTAATTTGTAGGTCATATACATTGGCTACATTGAGCCTTGAAGAGTGGGATATGGCACATCACATAGTTTTGTTTACTTAGATTTTTTTATTATTATATAATGTATTTAATTTGAATATTTTTATGTTATATCATACTGTGTCATTTCACATATTCCATAAAATTTAAATATCATTTTATGTAGGGAACATAAAAAATTATAAGTTAGGTTCATCAATCATTGACTTTGAGAAAGGCATAGGATTTTCATAGCCATGAGTTTCCTTCTTGGTTGAGATCAAAGGCATGACCGTTATTATAATTAAATTAAAACAAAAATATTGATTTAATTGTATTATTCATATATATATATTTACGGTACTGAGTTTACCTGTTTCCTGAATTTATCATGAATAAAGTACATTGGATATTGGTCATAATTATTTGGTTTTTTAATTAAAATATTTAATTATCAATGAGTAAATTTTTTGACAGCTAATCGAGCAGTGAAAATGAGAACAAAACAATATGGTGTTATGAAAACAACTACAAAAGACTATTATTAAAGTGCATCAGATAGTCATCCTTGATATAAAAAAGTATCTTTTTATGGACTTGTTAAGAAAATATTTTTATTAGATTACTATACTCAGGGTTAATTCACTATGATAAAATTTAAATGGGATGATTCAATTAAGTGATATGGTACATTTATTGATGATTGTGGATTCATCGTCATTAACATGAGTCAATTTGTGGTTACTAATGAACCATACATTTTGGCATTAATGAAAAATGTTTTTTTTGTAAAAGGTCATATCAGACCTGATTATTGTATCATTAATGAAGTAATCTCAAGATATATTATCCATGATGTTAAGGATGAAATTAATATCAATTATTCCCCCATTAGTGTTGAAAAAATATTTCATTTAATGACTCAAAATTTCCTATTTTGAGAGTTTTTGTTGATCCAAAAATAGTGGTGGGTAATATATATACGTAACTATATATGTTCATAGCTCATTTTGTTTACCATGACATAGGTTTCTTAGGTTGGTATTACTGTATTTACTTTAATTTATTTTCTTATGGGAATGATATGTTTTTTCGTATTTGTTTTGTTATTTTTTAATTTAATTTTATTTATTTCAATTCAAAAAACCAGGATTAAAATGGGGTTTTAAAAAATTTATAACATTGTTTTAAATAATTTATTATAAAACATGTCATGACATTTCTTATGAATTATTTTAATTATATTTTTTATGAATGAATTGTAAAATTTATTTTTAAATAATGTACATTCCATTCTTATGAAGATTATGAATGATACTAAAAAAGATCAAAGTAAGATATTATTTGATTTTGATTGAAGGATGTGAGAGAATGGGTTTCCACCTCTACTTCCCTTATTGAGTATAATAATTGTAGTATTATTATTATGAATAACATATAATATTATGTTCATATTCAATATAAATTTTTTTAATGGTCATTCAATTGAACCACAATTGACTCATGCTCAACCTACTAGCATGGGTCTGAGTATGGGTGCTCTTAGATCTATACCGAGCATCTATTGTACCCATTCCCACCCTGAGCTGCTAACGAACACCCCATCTACCAAACCTTTCAATCCTCCACTTGAGCCTTTAGGTATGTTTCCACCCATCCCTCCATAATCAACACATTTATCCTATTATAATTATAAAATGTATACACCTCCTCCAGGGATGTTCCCTCCTTTACCATATCCATATCCATTGATGTATCCTCTACCCTACGGCTATACCCTGCTATGTCTATAGTAACCCCATTTCTTATTTTCCATATAAGATCTGATTACTCTATTCCATCAGCTTCCACTCCAGTGCATACATATTACCCGCATCATGATGTGGAACAGACACATACTTCATAGGATATTGATTCAAGACAACCCACATATCCATTAGATCCAAATGACTATCCTACATCAAGTTTATTTTGTTATAACTTGTTTAAATTATATCACATCATTTTTTCATGTTGTAACATTACTTAATTATTCATTTTTATTTTATTCAGTGGGATCTTATAGTAGGCTATGTGGGTCTACTCATATGTGGGAAGCAGGGAATTTCCAAACATAAATAATACAGCATTACAATGATGGAAATAATATGATAGGTAAAAATTAATGTCAATGTAGAAGTTTTATGATACTTTATCCAAGTGTAATGATTTAATTCCAATGAAAAAAGTCTCACAGAAGCATATCTGTAATGAAATGAAGGAGAAATAATGGCTAGATATATGGGTAATAAATTTTGTTAAGTTTATATATATATATATATTATTTTTATTTTTATATGAATTAATATGTTCATTGTAGAAGCGGGTTAACATTCCTGATGGTGAACATACTAAGGCTACAAGGTTGATTGATCTTGGGGAGTTCTGGTTATCATATAAGCATGGGCTATATATTGGTTGGAAGAGTAGAGTCAATTATAATTTAGATGGTGTACCAATATCACCCGACTGTTTAGTAACACAATGTAAAAAATCGATCACATATTGAAATCATGATGAATATATGGTATTCATAATCATTAATGGTTTTAATATAAAATTTAATTCTTATTACATTTATTGAGTATTTTTCGGATACATCGGAAAAAATAATAAGAAATATTCAATAATGTATTCGCACACTTTGTGGAACACTAAAATGCCTAAGTATGAGAAGTTCTAGGTACATTAATATGAATATAAATAATATCTTCATTCATACTGTTACTTAGTTATCTTTTCATGTGGAAATTTAAGTTCTATTTTCATCAATATATTTAATGTTAGGCTATAAATACCCATTTCTAATGGCCTAATGGTCAATTGGCGTAATGGATTAATGGAAAAATGGCCTAATGGCCAATTGGGCTAATGGCCTAATGACCAATTGGCCTAATATAATAATAGGATATTGGTCAATTATCCAAAAATACTAATAGAAAATTGTAAAATTATCCTAATGACCTATTGGACTAATGTACTAAGAACCAATTGTCCTAATGAACTAATGTCCATTGGGACTAATGGATTAATGCCCTAAAAGAAAATTTGCCTAATTGGACTTATGGACTAATGTACTAATGGACAGTTGGCCTATTGACTTAATTGTCCTATTGGAATAATGGTCTAATGGTCTAATGTCTAATTGTCTTATTGTCCTAATGTCCTAATTAGACTAATGACCTAATGTACTAATGGAATATTAGCCAAATGGACTAATTTTCAATTGGGAAATTGGTCATATAGACTAATGGAAAACTAGCCTAATGGATACATGGACAATTGGATTAATGTCATAATTCCCAATTGGCTTAATGGACTAATGAAATAATAGAAAATTGGATTAATTTCCAAATCTATAATTTTCCTATAATAACCAATTGAACTAATGTACTAATGGACAATTGGACTAATAGCCAAATGGGCTAATCAAATGATGTTCAATTGGCCTAATAGATTAATGGACTAATGACCAATTGGATAATTGGCTAAATCCACTAAGGGCCTAATGGCCTAATGAAAAATTGGACAATTAGACAAATTGCATAATGACAAATTTTCCTAATGAAATAATGGCCAATTGACCCATTGGTGTAGTGACCAAATGTCCAATTATCCTAATTGGATAATGTCATAATGGAATAATTTCCTAATGTCCAATTAGCATAAGTGACAATTGTTCAATTGGAAAAATGTTTTAATGGAATAATTGGAGAATTGGCCTAATGGCCTAATGGCCAAATATCCAATTGGCAAATTGGACTAATGGAAAATTGATATAATGGACTAATTTCTAATTGTACTAATGTATTAATGGACTAACAACCAATTGTCCTAATGGAATAATGACCAATTTTCCAAATGTAGAATTATCCTAATGTCCAAATAGCATAATTTCCTAATGTACAATTGGCCCAAATACCTAATGGCCAATTGGCCTAATAGAATAATGACCTATTTTTACAATTATCCAAATGAAATAATTTTCTAAAATAAAATTGGACTAACAGACAAATAATTTTTTTTAATAATGGCTAATTTTTCTAATAACAAAAATGCCTAATGGGATAATGGACAATTATCATAATGTACAACTATTTAATTAGAAAATTGTCTTAGTTTTCCTAATAGACAATTGGTAAATTAGCTTAATGGAATAACAAACAATAAGAAAATTTTAATAATGGTCTAACGAACTAATGACCTATTATTATAATAGCCTAATAGACAATTGTATAATTTTCATAATGGGCTAATTGTCCAATTACCATAATCACCAAATGAATTAATGTCTAATTGGCCTAATGGATCATTGGACTAATGTCCTTAGTGGCAAATTAGCCTAATATACTAATAGAAAATAGTACTAAGGTCCAAATGGCATAATGGTTTAATGCCCAGTTGGCCAATTGGCTTAATGAAATGACATCCAATTGGCATAATGTCCAAATAGACAATTGGCCTAACGACCTAATGAAAAATTGGCCCAACATCACAATGGAAAAGTGTCCAATTAGCATGAAATCATAATGACCTAATGGACGATTTTCCTAGTGGCCTAATAGCCTAATGGTTTAACTACCAATTGCCCTAATGGAAAAATGGCCTAATGTCCAATTGACCAATTGGCCTAACGGCCTAATGACCAAATGGAAAAGTGGAATAATGGAATAATGGTATAATGACCAATTGGCCAAATGGAATAATGGATAAATGTGTAATTTTCAAAATTCCCAAATGGCCTAATGGACAACTCGACTAATGGACAAATTGGACAATTGACCTAATAGACTTATGACCCAATGGCCTAATGACCAAATGGACAATTAGATATTTGTATTGATGAACTAACTACCTAATGAAAAATTTCCAAATTGGCCTAATGTCATAATGAAATAATGGTCTAGTGGCCTAATGGACTAAATTACCTAAATGGCCTAATTGGTCTAATTGGCCTAATTGGAATAATTAGCCTAAATGAACTAAATGGATTAAATGGACTAATTGGCTTAAATTGAATATTTTTTATAAATAAAATAACTTCCCTAAGTGGGATAATTATCCTAAATTAACCTGAATTGGGTTGAATTCCCCTAAATTGGCATAAGTAAACTAATTATCCTACATCAACCAACTAAATTACCAAATTGAGAAAAATTGTCCTAAATGCACGAAATTGATTAAATTAGAAAAAATAAATGGCTTAAATGGAAAAATTAATACAATTGGCCTAAATTGGTTGAAATGGATGGAAATACCTAATTGGACTAATTGGCATAAATGGACTAATTAGACTAATTAGATTAAATGGCCTAAATATCATAATTATACTAGTTGACCTGAATTCCCTAAATGGACTAATTGTATTAAATGGTATAAATGATCTAAGTAGCCTAAATGGCCTAAATGGTCTATATTGGATAAATGGTTGAATTAGCCTAAACAAACTAATTGGACTAAATATCCTAATTTCTTTAATTATTATAATTGGATTAATTGGCTTAATTGGATTAAATGAACTAAATAGACAAAATGGACCAAATTGACTAATTGTCTTTTATGGCCTAATTGGACTAATCAGCCTTAGTGCCCTAAATTTCATAATTGTCCTAATTGGACCAATTGTCCTAAATGGTCTAAATGGAATAATTGGATAGTTGGGAAACTTACTAAATTTACAAATGACCAATTGACCAATTTACCAAATAACCTAACTTAAAAATGAACCTAATGAGAAAATAATCAAAATTTATCATGTTATTTAATAACCAAATAACACAACACAAATAAAACTTGACTGAAATAAATATAGAAGTGGCATCCATATCATACCTATGTTTAGTATGATAATTAGTATATATTTATTATGTTATTCCTCTACTATTAAATTAATAATTAAATGTATATTTAGATACATATTCATTTTATGGATTTTTTAAAATCTAAAATTTCTTTCATTATAGGGTTATAAGATTAATATTACATAATAATTTAGAATTATACTAATTAATATTATTTTATTAGGCTATATTGGGTATCGAAGGTCATGTGACTTGAGAAAATTATTTTCTCAGGTAGGAAAAAAAGGATGGAAGTGCGGTAAAAGAAAATAAATAATAAAAGATTTTCAGTTTGTATTTATATTTAAAATATTTATATCCAATTAATAATAAAATAATATTTTTTATAATTTCAATATTCTTTAACGGAGTCCCTCGAAGAAAAATATGTTTGTGACTTCATTCCAAAAGATCATTTGAGATAGGTTTTAGGTGAGGAGAACTAGGGGAGTGTCTGATGTAGACCCGATAAAAACATCTTCCTCACTAGGTATTGGTCCACATCAGATTCCTCTAAACCCTCTCATACCACTATGTTAAAAAAATATAATATATATGTAGATGAGTGTAACACCCCAAGTTTACATGGTACATTTCTCTTTGAATAATGAAATAGCTTGCATTATACACAACTTCATGATTATAACACACCGCGACCAATCAAACTAGTCGTTATGAATTGTATTACCCACTTTTTAAATTTTATAAATTTTCTTTTTCAAAATGGGCTTTATTTTTTAATTTGGAGTATCGAAATTAGCTTAGGGTGAATTTTTGGTATTTTTCTGAAAACATTGATTTTTGATGAATAGTGAAAAACACTGCATTATTGGTTAAAACTGACTTTTTATTTAGATAATTATTTATTTTATTTAAATTTATTTTAGGTAAAAATATATACATAATACCTATATATGTTAAATTTAATTCATTATAGTAAATTTATAATATGTTTAGATATATAAATTTTTTTTGAACTTTTTACTATCTTTTACCCACCTCCTAGGAGCATTTGCAAATTTGCATAAAACTTAATTTTACCTCTTCTATGAGTTTAAATTCAAAAATATGAGAGACGAGGTTAAATTTTTTACATAAATTGTGGTTCAATAAGATGAAAATAATATTTGGTGAATAGTAACTTCTAACTTTTATTTACCACGGTTAAAAGTAAATAGGGTAATTAAGGGTAAAAATGATATCATAATTACCCTAACACACATCCTAATTCTATTGAATAGGTGTAATTTGACCAAAACAACCTTAGGAATAATATTTGACCCCCTTTGATCCACATGGAGTAGATTATGACATTTATTGTGATTTTATTTAAAGATGTGTTAAAAAAGTTAAATTCAATGTTTAATAACTATATAATTTTTAATATAGTGTTACACAGAATATAAATTCGACTATAAATATTATTTAGAAAGATAAAAATATTTCCTACATAATGGTATTTTATTTTTAGACATTAAATAATTTAATTTATTTATGAAACAATGGTGATGTTGTAATTTCCTTATTAATGAACTATTAAAATAATTGATATTATAAATATCCAAATAAATGTAAATTGAGAATTTTGATTAATTGAACTAATTTTCTAGGTTAATATGACATTATATGGTTGGTTAAATAAATTTTATTCAAAGTGATAAATTTTTAATGGCTATAAAAAAATCAAATACTAAATACTGTCAAAATTGACATAATTTTGTTTTTAAAACAAATACTATATTATTAATTGATATAATATTCATAAAAATATAACTTTCAACCAAAGGACATATATATGGTTATATATATTAATAATTAGCCACTTGGGGTTCTCATGGTAGTTTATAGTATGTTTATTAACCATATACTATAAAAATACAAAGAGACATGGTAAATGTCAAACTATTTAAGTAATAGATAAATCTAGATGATAAGGTTAATATGGCGAACTAAACCTATCTAAAACCTATTATTTGAGAGTTTTTAGACCCATCCACATCTTATCTTGTAAATAAATTATTTTGGATCCATTATAAACTGAAAGTAAATTTATTATAAAATAATATTTCAAAATTTTCCTAAAGTGGCCCTCACCGCTCTTATAAAAGGGAACTTACCCTTATCTTTATTTCACACCTCCAAAGACATTTGGCTCAGCTAACCCCTGAAAAAATATCCTTCCAACATTATTCCCTTAATCCTATAGGTCTTACTTTGGTCATAAATCCAACCTAAGGAGCCCTTTTGGTTAATCAAAAGGAAGAACCCGAAGAAGAGGTAAATATTTCATCACCTCTTTCAAGTTCTTTTCTTCTTCCACTTCATCTTATTTCTTGTTTCCATTATAAAATAAAAATACAAGAATATTATATATACTGTGATGTTATTATAAATATTTTACAACTATATTCATTATTCTTTCCATCATATTAATGACATAGTGACCATATGTGCGTACGTATGGATTACTGTCTCCACGTCGTGGTGTAGTTTGTTATTCAAACACTTAATTATTTGGATAGGTAAAATAATTAGTATAACTGATGTAAATAATATATATAACATGTTATTTATTCTTTATATATGATATAACATCCAATTACATATGATTTTACCATAAATATAATGATATTTTCGCTCGTGCATAAGTAAGGATTACCGTCTCCACAAACGTGATGGGATTCATTTCCCCATTGTAATCATTCAAGAATAATTTTTATTTTATGATTAAAAATAAGGTTTATGAACATAATATAATTCTGTATGTGAATCAAATACATCCTATCCATAACAAACATGGCTTACATAACCAAGCATAAAAAGGAAAATGAATCAGTTAACACCCGAAACAATGATACTACTAAACAATTATTAACAATGCCTTATTTGAGGATCATATATGATATCATATTTATGTTTATAGTTATTGTATAATTTAATAACAATGTTTTAACTATTATAAAAGAGTTTAACATATCATCGTCTAAGGAAAAGTACAAGGTATGGGTTAATTTCAAAATCTCTTTATTATCTGAGGTTGTTTTTACGTAAGTATCTACTTGGATATCTTTATCATCCACATCCATGTTTTCTTAAAAATTTATTTCAAAACATTTTTACTAATTACTAGAATATTGATTAAATTAATTTGTACCCTTATTTTACCTTATATATTTTTAAAGGAATCTTTCTGTCATTTTCCAAACAAGGTACTTTATGACCTTTTTGACAAAATTAGGGTAAGAATGTTTTTTAAGGTATATGGTGGGTGCATCTATTTTCCTCCAATATAACATCATCAAAACTTCCCTTACAATATTATAAGAATATTTTCAAAATAAAATTTTTTTTTATAATTATGTGACTCTTAAATGGTTTCAAACTAGAAAGATGTGTTTCTTTCAAATATTTTTCATTTCATCTATGTCAACATCCTTTGATGGATTTTAAACTTATTTGAAGTTGATTTATTATGATACAAATATTTTATATTTTATTTATGGTTTTGTGATATTTTTGACTGTGGATGTGTTATTTTTATACCATTCATGGTTTATGGTAAAAGTATTGAAATTTCATATGCTAGTTTTAATACGAATGTTTATATTATTTTCATCATTTTCATATAAGGAATGTATTGGACTTAGTATGTGACAGGTGGAACCGTCTATAGCTCTTTGGTGCATTAATAGGTTTCATGGGAAAAATATATGCGTAATTGGATGAGGCCTTTACCAATTTGATATATAGTTTTGGCCGAGGCCTTAATCATTGTTAGATGTCTTGGCCGAGCCGTTGGCAAAATGTTTCAGAATATCTGGCATTATACATTACCTCATTATGAAAATAATAATGATGGTTCATGTGGTTATTCGACTAGTAGAATACCTATGACTATGTTTTATTATAGAATTATTTACTCAGCTCATATTCATTCCATTAAGTGTTCATGTTTAATATTTTTAATGTCATGTTTTTTGAATTATTCATCATGCCTAATCTTTATGTTATCTTTCACTTTATTTCAAACATTTACTGAGCGTTTGAGATCATCCCTTTTTTATGTTTTATTTTCCCAGGATATGAAGAAGTGATTTATGAGTGACTTACAAGCATAATCTAAGAGTCTTGGATGTTTCTAATGGAATATATTGGTGTTTTATTTCTTTTTAAGTTGTAATTTTGAAATTATGTATGTATCTTGTTTCTAATAATACAAAACTGGTCGGTCTATCAGGACATGATTCCTTGTATCATGTCAATGTTATGTAATAAAGCACATACTCTGGGTAACTCGGGTCGTGGTGTTACAGTTGGTATCGGAGGAAGTTTAGTACAATCCTTGGAAACTAGATTTATAAAAACTCTGATTAGAGAACATTACCCTAAGATAGACTTTGAGGATTAGTATAGAAGAGTGTAATAGAATTTTAGTACTGTAGAGATTTTAGGAGTTTTCCAATCAATACATCCCTGTCTGGATACAAGCAGGTAGAGGCGGCTCTTTCATAGATATACGTAGAGGTAAAACCCAAAAATACTGCTGTGATCTAGACTCGAATGAGAACTGGTGCATGACAACGGGTCTTGCTGCACTCTTGGATACGACACTCTTGAGGGGTATGCTTTGGATAATTCTAATTTTCTTTTCAAACCATTATAAAGGATTTATGAGAATATAACTCCTCAAAGAATTTTTTTAATGATTATGGATTATATCCTTAAACTGTTCAATTTATGTTTAGTGTTCTAAAAGTTCAGAATTATGTATTGCGGTTCATAAACTAACATACTGTATTCCATTATTTAGAAATGGAGCCTAGTGGAATGAATGGAAACCTTATCAATGCACATAATCCATGTAGGGATTTCCCTCCTTCTCAAGATAATTATAACGGAGTTGGTGATGCAGCTGGTGCTGATAATCTTATCACCATACCGAGGCAACTCACACAGGTTATGAACAATAACCTTACCTGTATATAGCACCCTGATCCACCACGCGGGGGATAAATGTTAGATTGATTCATGATGAAACAACCACCAACATTCAAAGGGTCTAAAAATTCATTTTTAGCTGAACAATAAAGACGTTCCTTAGAGAAAATATTTAATGATTTGGGGAGTATCAAAAGGGAAAAAGTTGTCCTGGTTGTTTATCGCCTCACTGGAGATGCAGATCAATGGTGGTAATTAATTCAGAACACAAAGGTGGATGAAGAAGTATCAAGTATGGAATGGAGGGAGTTTAAAGATATTTTCTTAGAAAAATACTTTCCTCATGACCATCAAGCTGATATGGAAAAGGCAATTTCCGTGTCTGAGAAAAAAGAGGGTTAGAATGTCCCAAAGTATGAAGCTAACTTTACAAGGTTAGCAAGGCATGATGCAGATTATATTTTTAACCCAAGAATTAATATTGAACATTTCTTTTATGGGTTAAAATCTTTTCTCCATCGAGCATTAGTATCACAATCCTTCTCATCGTATGAAGATATTGTCTCATGTGCTATCAAGACAGAAAAGGAATTCTCTAAGTCTTATGACATTAAAGCAAAGCAAGAGAAGAAGGGATCTGATAAACACTATTGGAAATGAAATAAGGAAACAGGGAAGAAGGGAAAAGTTGAATTTCAACCCTGTGATAGTTTTGGAAGGAATCACTCTAGTGTCTATCTAAAAGTAAAAAGAGTATGCTATAAATGTGGACAGAAATGCCATATTACTAGTGATTGTAAGGGGAAGAAAGAAGCTACCAATTTTCAATGTTACAATTGTAGGGAGATGGGAAATTATTCAAATGAATCTCCTAATAGTCTATGAAAATTACCACAGAAAATTACAATGGATCAGTGCCAAGCCTATGCGATCACTACTGTTGGGGTTGAAGATCCGAAAGACGTGGTGGCGGGTAATTTAATGGTTTCGTCAAGTTTAGACAATGATTTATTTGACTCTAGATCATCACATTGTTTCAAATATTCCCAGTTTTCTATGAAAATTAGATATTTCCAATTTGATTCAACAAGGGAGTTGTCTGTCAAAACTACTAAAGGAAGTAGCGTTGTAACAATGTTTTGTAAATATGTCCCCATTATGGCATATAAACGATATTTATCCATTGATCTAATTGTTATACCCATTATTTTATTTGATATAATCCTTGGTATGGATTGGTTTTTGTTCCATGATGAGAAAATTTATTGTAAGAAGAAGGAGGTTACAATTATTTATGATGATAAAGAGTGCCTTATCTTTAGAGAAGAAACATAACCATCTAATTCTTATCTAGATATACCCCTAGTAGATCTACTGAATTCAATTATTGGGGGGGATGAGAATGAAATTATTATGGGCGAGGAAAAGAATGTTTTAATAGAGGATGTACCTATTGTGCCAGAATTTGTTGATGTGTTACTAGAGGATTTACCTGGACATCCTCTAGAATGAGAAATTGTGTTTTCCGCTGATTTAATTCCTAGTTCAAGGCCCATATCGAAGACCCCTTATAGAATGGACACTGTGAAATTAGTGTAACTAATGAAACAACTAGAGGAATTGAGTAATAAGGGATTTATTCTCCCTATTGTTTCCCTATGGGGATCCCCTGTCCTTTTTGTTAAGAAGAAAGAAGGATCTTTGGGGTTTTTCATTGACTATAGGGAGATTGATGCTATATCAATAAATAACAAGTATCCCCAACCATGCATTGATGATTTATTCTACCAACTTCATGGAGCTCAATATGTTTCAAAGATTGACTTTCGATATGGATATCATCAGTTGTGTGTGAAGAAGGAATACATTCCGAAAACAACATTTCAAACCAGGTACGGGCATTACATGTTTAGAGTAATGCATTTTGGATTGAATAATGCTCCCTCTGTCTTTATGGATCTAATGAACAGAGTTTTAAAGGAATATCTTGATGAATTTTTAGTTGTATTTATGGATGATATCTAGGTATACTCCAAAATCTACGAAGATCATGAAAATCACCCACACATTATTCTGATGACTCTTAGAAGAAATGAATTATATGCGATGTTCAAAAAGTGTGAATTCTGGATTTAGGAGATTTATTTTCTTGTCCATATTAACTCTAAGGGTGGAATATGTATTGATCCTTTAAAGACCATGAAAATCCATGAATGGCCATCACTGACGAGTATAACTGAGGTACGTGGTTTTATTGGTTTAGCAGGTTATTATCGATGTTTCATCCTAAATTTTTCCCAGCTGGCTGACCCATTAACCAAGATCACATGTAAAGGGGTTTAATTTGTTTGGACAAAAAGGTGTGAAGAATGTTTTGAAGAATTGAATAGAAGATTATTTAATGCCTCTACCTTGAATCTACCATCAGGGAAAGAAGGGTTTGTTATTTATAGTGATGCTTCAAAGAAAGGGCTTGGTTGTGTCCTTATGAAAAATGATAGAGCTATTACCTATGAATCATGTCAGCTAAAAATTCTGAAGTAAAACTATCCCACTCATGATCTAGAGTTAGTATCTGTAATATTTTCTCTGAAGATACGGGGAAACTATCTCTATGGTAAAAAATGTGAGATTTATACTGATCATAAGAGTTTTTAGTATATGTTCTCACAAGAAGAAATCAACATGATGCAAAGACGATGGATTAAAACACTCAAGGATTATGATTTAACTATACACTACCACTCGAGGAAGTAAAATAAGGTGGCAGATGCTTTGAGTAGAAAGGACCACGAAGTTTTGAAAAAGACGAGAGATGAAAGGGATCCTATTTTCCTAGATCTAGTAAAGATGGTTATGGGAATAACCAAGGTAGGTGAACCATCAATACTTTTTCAAATGGTTGTCCAACCATATTTACTGGAAAGTGTAAAGAGTTCTCAGACTGATGATGAGGAGTTTCAAAAGAAGATTAGAGCTGTAAATGATAGGATATTGAGTGACTTCGTATATGAATATGGAATTTGGAAATTTGGGAAGTGACTTTGTGTTCTCTATATACCTGATCTAAAAAGGGAATCGTTGGATGATGCTCATAGATCCAATTTCTCTATACACATTGGGAGCACTATGATGTATAGAGATTTGAAGGAACATTTTTGGTGAGATAACATGAAAAGAGAGATTGATGATTTTGTGTCAAGATGTATGGTTTTCCATCAAGTGAATGTTGGAAGACAAAATCTTAGAGGTGTCATGCAACCTCTTCCCATACCTGAGTGGAAATATGATGATATTACGATGGAATTTTTCATGGGGCTACCAAAGAATCCAAGAAGGAATGATGCAATACGGGTCATTATTGATATTATTACTAAGTCAACATATATTTTTTCGATATAATAAGAATTACAACTTGAACATTTATCAAGTATGTATATTAATGAATTTGTAAGACTTTATGGAGTACCCCAATTTATTGTTTCTGATTGTGATCCTCGTTTTACGTCAAGATTCTGGAAATGTCTTTAGAAATTCATGGATACTGAATTTTGTTTGAACACTACCTACAAACCTCAAACTGATGGACAATCAGAATGGACTATTACAACCTTAGAACACAAGTTGGGATCCTTCCCTCTTGACTATCAAGGTATGGGGGATCAATATTTACCTCTATTAGAATTTTCCTATAACAATAGCTTCCATTCAAGTATTCAAGTAGCACCATATGAAGCATTATATAGAAAGAGATGCCACAGACCAACTTTTTGGGATGATGTTGGTGAAATAAAACTCATTGGCTCAGAACATATTGAGGAAACAATAGAAAATGTGAAGATTATCCAAACCCACATCAAAGAAGCTCAATGTAGGCTAAAGAGCTATGCTGATAACCGATGGACGGAGTTGGAATTTCAGGAAGGAGATCATGTTTTGATGAAGATATCTCCATGGAAGGGAGTTATATGATTTAGTAAGATGGGTAAATTAAAAACCAGGTACATCAGACCTTTCAAAACTCTATAACAAATTGGGGCTATAGCTTACTATTCGGAAATACCACGAAGTCTCTCTAAAGTTCACAATGTGTTCCACGTATCACTGTTGAGAAAATAAAAGCCCGACGCAACACATGTACTCACCTATGAGGAAATTGAACTGGAACCTGGTTTTTCTTATTTTGAAGAGCCAGTCAAGATTCTTGATATCAGAGAACAAGTGTTGAGAAACCAAATGACATGTCTGGTAAACTTTCTATGGAGAAACCCTTAGATGGGAGAGGCAACGTGTGAACTAGAGAAATTTATGATGAAGAATCATCAGAATCCTTTTGTGAGATACTACTCTAGAAATTTCTAGGATGAAATTATTTTAAGTAGAGAAGAATTTAACACCCCAAGCTTCCACGATACGTTTCTCTTTGAATAATGCAATAGCTTGCATTTTAAGCAACTTCGAGATTCTAACACACCGCGACCAATAAAACTGGCCGGTATGAATAGTAATACCCACTTTTTGAAAATTTATAAATTCTCTTTTTAAAAATGGACTTCATCTTTGAATTTAGAATAACAAAATTAGCTTAGGGTAAAATTTTGGTTTTTTTCTGAAAAGATTCAGTTTTTGATAAATAGTGAAAAACACAACGTTATTGGTTAAAACCAACTTATTATTTAAATAATTATTTATTTTATTTAAGTTTATTTTAGGTCAAAATAGATACATAATTCCTATATAAGTTCAATGTAATTAATTGAAGTCATTTTTCAATATGTTTAGATATATAGAAATTTTATTGAACATTTTACCCTCTTTTACCCACCTCCTAGGAGCATTTAAAAATTTTCAGAAAACATAATTTTACCACTTTTGTGAGTAGAATTTCAAAAATCAGAGAGACACAGTAAATATCAGTATGGAAAATGTAATTCAATAAGATGAAATTAATTTTTGATGAATAGTTATATTTGACTTTTATTTACCACGGTTAAAAGTAAATAGGACAATAAAGGGTATAAATGATATCATAATTACCCTAAAACATATCCTAATTATATTGGATAAGTGTAATTTGAAAAAAAAACCTCAAGAATAAAAAATGACCCCCCTTGGTCCATTTAGATTAGATTAGGACATTTATTATTATTGTTTTTAATGAAGAGTTAAAAGAGATAAATTTAATGTTTAATAACTAAACCATTTTTAATATAGGGTTACACAAAATATAAATTCGACTATAAATATTAATTATAAAGCTAAAGATATTTCTTCCATAATGGTATTTTATTTTTAGACATTAAATAATTAATTTATTTATGACACAATGATGATGCAGTAATTGCCTTATTAATGAAATATTAAAATAATTGATATTATAAATATCCAAATAAATATAAATTGAGACTTATAATGAATTAAAATTATTTTATAGGGTAATATGACATTTTAGGGTTGGTTAAATAAATTTTATTCGAAGTGATAATGTTTTAATGGAATTCAAAAAAATCAAATACTAAATAGTATCAAAATTGACATTATTGAGTTTTAAAACAAATACTATATTATTAATTGATATAATATTCATAAAAAGCTATGGTTAGACCAAAGGAAATATATAAGATTATATATATTTATAATTAACCACTTGGTCGTCTCTTGGTAGTTTATAGTATGTTTATTAACCATATAATATAAAAACACAAAGAGTCATGGGAAATGTCAAACTATTTAACTATGAGTTAAATCTTAATGATAAAGTTAATAGGGTAACATAGAACTATATAAAACCTACTGATTGAAATGTTTTCGACTCATCCCCACCATAGCCTCTAAATAAATCATTTTGGAGCCATTATAAACCGAAAATGATTTTATTATAAAATAATATTTCAATCTTTTCCTAAAGTGACCCTCGCCTCTGTTATAAAAGGGCACTTCCCCTTCCTTAATTTCACACCTCTAAAGTCATTTGGATCGGCCAAAACCTACCCAAATATCCTCCCAACATTCCTCCATTCATCCTAGAGTCCTTACTTTGGTCATAAATCCAACCTAAAGATCCCTTTTGATCAAATCAAAAGGAAGAACCCGAAGAAGAGGTAAATATTACATCACATATTTCAAGTTCTTTTCTTCTTCCACTTCCTCTTTCTTTGTTGTTTCCATTCTAAAATAATTCCTCCAATATCTTATATATACTGTAATGTTATTATAAAAATGGTATAACCATATTCATTATTCAATCCATCATACTAATGATAAAGTCACCATATGTGCGTACGTGCGACTTACCGTCTCCACATTGTGGTGTAGTTTTTTATTCAAACCCTTCATTATTTGGATGGGTATAATAATGAGTATAACTGATGAAATAATAAAAATAACATGTTATTTATTATTTATAGATGATATACCAAACAATTACATATGATATCACTATCAATATAATGATATTGTCGCTCGTACGTACGTACAGATTACCATCTCCACGAACACGATGAGATTCATTTCCCCATCGTAATAATTAAAGAATAATTTTCATTTTATGATTAAAAATAATATTTATGAACATAATATAATTATGTATATGAATAAAATACATCCTATTCATAACAAACATAGCTTATGTAACCAATTATATAAAGGAAAATGAATCATTTAACATCTGAAACGGTGATACTACTAAAATATTATTATCAAATCAATATTAGAGGATTAGATACGATATCATATTTATGTATATAGTTGTTTTATAATTTAATAACAATTTTTTAACTATTATATAAGAGTTTAAAATACCATAAACTATGGAAAAGTATACAGAAAGGGTTAATTTCAAAATCACTTTATTATCTGAGGTTGTTTTTACGTAAGTATCTACCAGGACCTCTTTATCATCCGAATCCATTTTCTCTTAAAAATATATTTCAAATTTTTTTTAACATTTACTAGAATATGGATTAGTGTAATTTATACCCTTATTTGACCTTATATGTTTTGAAATAAATATTTCCTTCATTTTCCAAACAAGGTACTTTATGACTATTTCATCAAAATTACGGTAAGAATGTTTTTTAACTTATATGGTGGGGGAGGCTATTTTATAAAGTTATAACATCGTCGAATCTTCCCTTAAAAATTATAAGAATATTTTCAAAATAAATGTTTTCTTTTATAATTATTTGACTCTTAAAAGGTTTCAAAATAGAAATAGGTATTTCTTTCAAATAGTTTTCATTTCATCTATGTCAACATCCTTTGATGAATTTTAAACTTGTTCAAAGTTGATTTATTATGATACAAATCTTCCATATTATATCGAATGTTTTGTGATATGTTTTATTGTGGATGTGTTATTGTTATACTATTCACGATTTATGGTTAATGAATTGACATTTTTTATTCTATTTCTAATACGAATGTTTATGTTACATTTCAACCTTTTTATATGAGGAATGTATTGGACTTAGTATGTGACGGGTGGAGCCTGCTATAGCTCCTCGGTGAATCGGTAGGTATCATGATGCAATTATATGTTGAATTGGACGAGGCCTTTACCATCATGATATATGGTTTTGGAGGAGGCCTTAATCATATTTACACATCTTGGTCAAGACCTTGACGAAATGTTTCAGAATCTCCAGGATTATACATTCCCTCATTATGAAAAAAATAATGATGGTTCATGTTGTTATTCAACTAGTAAAATTACCATTACTATGTTTTATTATGGAATTATTTACTCATCTCATACTCCTACAATGAAGTGTTCACGTTTATTATTTGTTAAGGCATGTGTTTTGAATTATTCATCATGCCCAATATTTATGTTATCTTCCACTGTATTGCTTACACTTACTGAGCGTTCGAGCTCACCCCTTATGTTTCATTTTCTCAGGATATGAAGAAGTAATTTATGAGTGACTTTCATGAATAATCTAGGAGTCTTGGATGTTTCTAATGGAATAAATTAGTGTCGTGTTTCCTTTCAAGTTGTAATGTTGAACTTATGTATGTATCTTGTTTACAATAATACTAAACTGATCGGTCTATCAGGACATGATTCCTTGTACCATGCCAATGTTATGTAATAAAGCACCGACTATGGGTAACTGGGTTTGGGCATTACAATGAGGCCAAAAAATAGCTTTATAAGAGTGTGAAAGAAGTAAACTGATCACTAATTAATCCTTGAAATCTAAGTTAGTTATAATCTCATCACATATATTAGAGGGTACTACTACTTTTGATTCATTCATGGAAGCAATTATGTCATTTAATGATGCCTCAGGTGATTTCAATAAGGGTATTAATGGTGGTCAAGCTGATGGTGGTGGCAGCACTAGTGGTGATGATGATGATGATGAGTCTAGTTCTCTAGATAATGTTATTGGTAGTAATGATGTTGTTGATGGTGAGGGTGATGAGGATGTTGGTGATGGGGGAGATATTAACACCCTATATTTCTGACTTGTAGTAGAGGGACATGTGGATGTTTTTTGAGGACATAATTTTTTTAATGGATATATGTGCAAGTTATAGTGCTATAAATGTTTTTAAAATTATTACCTACAATTGGATGAATGTTAAATATAATATATTGGTATTTCATTGAATGTATACCATGGTTTTTATTTTATTTATAGGTTCAGGATGGAATGGAAGGGAGACTACTTCAAAATGGGTATGGGTACCTATACCCATGATTCAATTAACCATGGGTATTTGTTTTTTCTGGGAAAATATATACCCACATTTTGGAGAACCGTGGGTATATTTTTTTGTTGGGAAATTCTATTCCCACATTTTGGATAAACGTGGGAATCGATATATACTCATGACTTAACCAAAACAATGTGTATGGTAAAATCTCCTTGGATATACCCACAATTTTTATAGAAATTGTGGGAATAGATCTATACCAATGAATCAATCATCCAATGTCCATAAAACCATTGGTATAGCCTATATCGATTGTTTTAAGGGGTATACCCATTGTTCTAAACTGTGGATTTATGCTACATTTCCAACAGTGTATTCCCGTACACAATGTCTCATGATACTAAATATTTACCCAATGAATTAGAGAATAATATGAAAAAACAAACCATAACATGTTTGTTATTTATTTTTTATAAAAATGAAATCAATCATAAGTTATAATATATTCATTACACATGGAAATAAAATATTTTTCATAATCTTGACTCACTTCATAATCAAAGGAAATTTTATAATGAAGGAATTTGGGAAATGAATATAATGAACGTATTACACTATAACAGGAAGGAGTAATAATATAGGTATACTTGTGTGAGGAATATATATCTAATTTAAAAGAATTTATTAACTGAAAATAGAGATATAATGTGAGTTGGAGATATATTTGTCATAACCTGATGAAAAAGGCAGTTTAGAGAGACCCCTTACCTCGTGCTCGATTCATCATATTGGATATTTATCTTACTAAAAAATAAACATGTATTAATTATTTACTTGATTAAAAACCCTTTTAATGTTTAATATTCATGTTATTTTATTCATTATCATGTTACATTCAATTACATAATCATTTAGGTTCAATTCATATTTTTTGACCATTTTTTGCTAACATGCCCAAAATCACAATGGAATGTTAACTAAGTCCAAGTGATTATCAGTTAATCATCTAAAAAAATAATGAAATAAATATAATTTTTAAATATAAAATATAATTTTAAAAATAACCATGATTTATCATTATAAAAAATGAACTATGTTACAATAATGAAGATGGTGGTTAATACGTTCACATGCAAAACAATTCCTTTTTTCCAAAATCATAATGAAAAGAAGTTATGTTTTATTTTACCTTAAAATATGTATAATTATATAATAAATATCATATTATTTATTTAAATAGACATAGATATACCATTAACGTGATGTGGTAATAAAAAATGAATCACATCACCTCCTGAGGAAGTAGTCCACCATACACATGAAAAACATTATCATTTTAAAATGGAAGGAAAAAAGGTATATTATATATTGATTTTAAAGAATGGTTAATATTTCATTAATATCATATATATAGATTAAATCCATCATCACTAACAACCATGAGAGGAGATAACGGAAAATTAATTATGTTGGTTTGCGAGGTGGTAATCCACCGTATACACAAATGATGGTTTCATTTACCATTTAACGGAAGGGAGGATGGATTTATTTTATGAAACTAACATAAAAACATATTATTATATGTATGGAAATTATTATATTATATCATCATGATTTATTAATATTTGAAGGAAGAGGAAGAATAAAATAAGGTACTTTGTTATGAACGACACCTCTTCTTCATACCATCTCATTAAGATTATATCAAAATCTTTCCAAGAATGAATTTATAAATAAAAGAAGACTTTAATAAACCGTTATTCAATTAATTAAGGTTTTTGGGTAGATTTTGGAAAATCAAAATGTATTTTATGTATAATTAGTATAGGATAGTGGGTTTGGTTTTATAAGTAGGGAGATGATGCACTTGAATGTTTTGAAAAGAAAATATTATACCCATGTTAAAGTCTTCATAATGGATAATTATCAAACATTTAATGATCTAAGGACAACATATGTCTATAAAATAGGATTTAGACATGTTTTTGGTCATCTTAACACTTATATCTTTATATTAACCCCTAGTAAACCAATTTTATCCTTAACCGTGATAATTAATTTTTACTATATTTACTATTAATTAATACAACATATTAATTTAAAATTATCATATAATATTAATTATTCTGATCCAGAATATGTAATATAATTTTATAAATTAAATTCATTAAATTTTTTGAAAATAATTTAAAATTAAATCTATAGGTGTAATTAAAAATTTCATTTCAAAGAAAATGTTTTCATTAGTTTAAAACATTTTTATATCAATATTCAATATGACATTAATAAAAATTATAAAAATTGGATAACTAATAAAATAATTGATATAATTTTACAATTAAACCATTTTAAAACATATTATAACTTTGGAATTTATTGAAATGAAAATGAGTTTTTTAATAAAAACTCGTGTTTTCACTATTCATTAAAAAATTAGACTTTTTAGAAAAATAAAAAAATTAATCCTAACATAATTTTGACATATTAGTTTAAAAAATGAGGTTAATTTATAAAAATAAATTTTATAAAAGTGGAAAAAATTAATTTTATTAATTGATAAAAAAAACTTTTTTGAGAAAAAAAGTGTTTTTAAAGCCTATAAATACATTACCAAAGATTAAGTACTTATTTATCAATATATTTTATTTTACTTGATAATTAATTTTAAAAATGCGGTTATTAATATTCATACATCCCGATTTATTGGCTAGGTTATAATATTCATGTTTAAATAATAATATTAATAATATGTTGAGGTTTGTTAAAACTCGGTGTTGTTTACTGGACACACTATCGAACAAAGAATTATTTTTCAAAAATAATTAAGGTTTTAAAATAAAACGGATTTGTTACATGAGGATACTTTACCCTTAAATAAATGTTAATAGTTTCTTTATCAATTCTTGTTTATTCATTTTAGATTTATTCTTCCATGTAACTCCAACCAACCTGATAAAAATGTTTCAATTACTTCTTGTACTTTTTATACTTCCCTTCTTGGTTTAAATTTTGGAACTCATTTTTGGTATAGAGGGATTTACTAAATTAATAAATAATAATATGGTATTTAACTTTCAATCCTTTTTTTAAAATGATTATTTTCTCTCTTTCATTTCCCTTTATCCATTTTGGTAGTATGATTTTTTATTTATGTTCCTTGAATTAATTTTTCCTATTGATTGAAATTATAATAATTCTCTAAGATACAAGAATATGAGGAATCAATGGAAGAGTTAGTAGAAACATATTTATATTTAGAATAAGGTAACTTTTGTTTTTCAGAAGAATAAATCTCACCATTCTTTAATTAAAGCTCATATTTTAATAAAGATCCAATTAGGTCATCTAGAGAGTATTATGTATAATATATATTTTATTCAAAAATTAATTTCATTAAATTTCACTTATTTTTTAAATAAAAGATTATTATTTTAATCAATATTTCAATATTTATAGTTTCACCATGTGATACCACACTGTTGATAATATTTTTGAATATGTTGAATATATCATTTACACTTTCGTTATGAGAAATTCATAATTCTTGATATTTTCCCTTTAAATTCCAAAATTAGTTCACAATAATAATTTAGTTCCTCGATGTGTGAATTTACAAGTTTTAAATATGTCATACGTAGTTTTATAATAATATATACGACTATAAACACTTCTATATAGATAGATATAATGATAATTCATAAATTTGTAATTCAGGACATATTTTATTGCATCATTTCTAGTAAAAGATTTACATTCAACTTCTTATATTTTAGAATGTCTACCCATGATAGTCCATTATTCAATACCTATATTCTTTTAAAATACCACCATTCATTATTTTCAATACAAATAATCACTTCATTTAAATGAGGTGGCCTCATAAGATTCAAAAATTCAATCTTATGGTTTTCTATCATTGGATTAGATCTTTCCCTTAGTCTTTTTATGGACTAAAATTCATGTTATCTCAAAATAATAATAATAAAAAAGTGATCAAAAATACAAAATACATTGGATTTGATACCAATTGTTTTGTCCAAAATTTTTATGATGATAAATAAGAGGGGATGAATTATCTTTTCTTAAAATTATCAAAATTATGAATATTAATTATATAATTTTATTATTTAAAAATATTAAAAAATTACTTCTTAAATATATAATAATTGTTGATGTGTGAATCTTATATGAAAAAAATTTAAAATATAAACATATATAATTCAATAATGGTTTACTCTAACCAACATTTTCTGCTATTAACACCCCAACCGATGGAGTATGACACCTAATATTTTATGAGTGATACTTTTACAAGGAAATAACATAAAACCATACTTTTAAAATGGCATAAATCACAACCTAGTACTTCTAAATTGGATCACCCCCAATCCTAACTAGCCTTTTGTGGGAGTAGTAAAAACCCAGACATTTCTAAAAGGAGCATCCCCAACCAAAGTGTATTTATTTGTATTCAGGTAAACAAAACCAAGAAAATACTTTATGACAAGATTACATAACCACTGATTTTTAGTAAGGTACAAGAACTGAGGGAATACCTTTTAGAGTTAGTATAACCTATTGTGTTAGAATATTTTTTACATATATGTACCTATACATTTAATATATAATCAATGAGATGTAATTGGATATAAGATGAAATAATACCCTATTTGAAACAATTGTTGGAGGTCCTTATAAATTATCGAAAGGTTTAATTTAGGAATTCCAAGAAAGGTATAATTATAATATATAAGTTGAATGCAGTCAAAGATGATTTTTCCAACCTTTAATGTTATCAATTAAATGAAACCATTTAGAATAAGATTTTTTTTACAATTGTAACATCCACACTATCATTGATATCTCTATTTTCCTTGATCCCTTCAAATAAAAATAACAGAAAAACCCATCTAATCCATTAGAAAATTCGAAATAATAATATTGAAAAATTATTTATTATAGAGATATTATAAATATAATTTTAAAACCAGTTTAACAATTCAAACTCATTTGAAACTACTCATTAAAGTGTTTATTACACTTACATAATAATATGTCAATGATATCATTGAAAACATGCACAGATTCAAACAGAAATATCTCAAATTTCAATTTCAATTTTTTGTCCACATTAAACCTATGATAATGTCAAATATTAAATATATCACATTTAAAATTATAAAACAAGTTTTAATAGATACATTACAGTTCAACAAGATATTATGAACACTAGAATCAAACTAACCAAATTAAAATAATAGTACAGAACTGTTTTAGTTTTATACATTAAAACTATGCATAAATGAAGGGAAAAATGTAATATATATATATATATGTGTTTTTGTGTGTGCTTAAAAAAATAAAAAAACATTGAAAATATTTATATAATTAACATGAATTTAAAAAACCATTAAAACCATTTAAACATTAAAAAAACATGCAGAATTTGAAAATAAATTAAAAAACAGGAAACAAAGTAAACTGTAGATTTATAGATTATCATAAATACAAAAGGGTAAGTTTCATTACATTTAGAAAGGTAGAATATAATATACATAGGTAGTTTAAGTGTAATGTTTTTTCTAGAATGTGTAATGTTAACATATTCTAATGTAATGGTATCAAGTCTTTTTTGAGACTTTTGTAAGGGTACCTATATGCTATGTAAGGGTAAGAAATATTTATTTAATGCTTCATAAGGGTAATCTAGGCATATTTTATCAGGGTATATTGAATACTAAACTTCTTTTGTAAGGGAATAATTTTTTTTGTAAAGGTAAATAGAACCTCAAATCCATTTTTAAAGGTAATACCGTGCTCATGTAATTTTAAAAACAAAACTAAAAGCTTGTGTAATGGTAACTCAGAATTTATATATCTCACTTAAGGGTAAAAGGGATAGTTTTTAATGGTTAATAGAACATAAATAAGGTTAAAAATATATATTAAAAACATACATGAAGGTAAAGAAAAAATTACTCAATCTATGTATGGGTAAAGAAAAAAAAATTAAAAAAAAATTATCATTGTATTTAAAAAAAACAAATATATGGAATAATAAAGGATAAATCCCATCTCTCTAGGGATGGTTTTCTCGATCATTCCACTTCACTCCTACTTCTAGGGTTTCTTCTTAGAATGTCCGAACATCTTTTGGCTTACTTTTCTCTCCTCTAATTTCCAAAGATGATGTTTTGTCCACTATCTTTTCCCCCAAATCCATTTTCGTTCAAAGGTTTTTCATTACATTAATATTTCACCTTCTCAGATGGGTTTCCCTCCACTGATGATCTGGTTCCTCTATATGTATACTCTATTTCTGGGTTCCTAAGTTGCTCTCATCTACTCCCTTTCCACCCATCCCAGTCGTGTGTTTCTTTCTCTCCACAATTATGAATAACTATTGATGACTGGTTAGCCTCAATCACTACTATTGCTCCTAGATCCATTACATTAGAATCTTTTTTTCTGACGCAATGGAACTCATGGATGGTTTGTTCTGTATTTAGTGAGTTCCCATTGGTTCTCCATGATTTGTTTTTCATGTTGTTTATCTCTTAGAATATGGTTTCACTATCCTTTATTGGTTGTATTTTGGTCCTTTATATTCTCTATAGGTCTTTGGATCTTGATGGTGTTTTTTCAGTCATGATTGTTGTCGAAATTTTATAGTTTTGTTCTTTATTCATGGTTATCATCCACAATGATTTCAAATTTTTCTTGGGTTGGTTTTTCTACTTGTTGGTATCTATTCCTACTCTGGTCTTTCTCTAGGATCTCACCACTCTCCTATTAGTCAGATCAACATATTAGTTTTCAAGGTTTTTTGGGAGGTTTTTTAGGGTTCGATGGTTTTCCAATATCTATTAGTGTTTGATTATGTTGATTTAATATGTTTTTAGTCATTAGATTTTCTGTTTTCTGGATTAGGGGAGATTTTTCACTCCCACTTTTGAGAACGACGATATCATGTTCCTCGATTATCAATTCAAAGGTTTTTGATTTTCTCCAATGGTGATGTGTACTACTTTGATGGATTCTGATCACTGAATATACTAATGATGATGATGATGGGATTATTACAGATCATTTTTTTTAAATCTTTGAGAATGGATATAGGTAGTTTTCATGACCGAGGTGTAGATGTGTGGCTAAATTATATGTTTTTTAATGTTTTGAGTTTTAAATTTTAATATTAATTTTGATGTTTGGGTTTGATTTTAAAGCCTCTATGTTTTTTTGTTTGGTGTTTAAAATTGTTTATCTAGTATTGTCAGTTTCCCACTTAACCATAATGTTAAATATGTATAATATAAAAAAATGATTTGGATAAATTTAGGTAATAATAGGAATAATAATATTGAATAATAAATAATTAAAAAACAATTCAAAAAGATTCCAAAAAAATATTTCCATTATAACAATATAAATAAAAAATTATAATTAACTAAAAAAATGAAATTATGAGATATTGTAATTCTTGAATGAATAAATAATTAAAGTGGAAATGATAAACTCCAATAATCATTTCATCATACAATATGTTATGATATTTGTTATGTTTTTCTTATAATAGTTTTAAAACATTATTTTATTGTTGTTTCTATTTATCTTAATATTGTAAATTTTCCCTAATATAACCTCATAGACTCTTTCCCCTAGTAGGTATCCTTACAAAAAATTATGAGACATTCCTATTTTCTAGGGATATCATGGTCTAGTTATGATGGAGTGATCCATGCTAGGGCCTTATAAAGATGTATCCGATTTGGTTGTGATAAAATGAGTTTAGGTGAGTGTTGTTTTATTATTTGGGTTCTGGTAAGTTAGAGGTTTACTAAATGAGTATCAAAATATTTTAAAATATATCATGGGATTGATTTCATGATGTCTATCTGGAAAACACATTGAAGAGACACAATAAATGTAATAAATAGAATAAGGTTTTATGTTCTTTTTTGTAGTTGAGTTGTTTTATTTGGATAAATTAGTATTTCATGCTATTGATTTGTGGAATAATACTATTATCCTTTTTAGTTAAGTGGTAGTACTCATGAATAATTTTAACCATGTAGGGTTTACATGAGAGTTGTGTTATTATTCTTATTTCTATTTGTTTCTTAAAATGGAATAGGTTTTAGTTTAAATTTTTTAGCAATATATTAAATTTTGTTTTCCAAGATAGTCGCTTATTGATATTATTCTCAGCTAACTAGGAAAGGGTAGTGATTCAAGAAATAAAATGGATTTCAACTATTTATAGTATCATTAACAACTTGTATGTTCTTTTTCTTATATATATTCTTGGGGATATTTTTTATAGAATAACTTGAAAGTGTGGATTATTCATGTGTATGGATTGTGTGATACATATCGCTAACATGGATAGAGAAGAACATAAGGCTAGATGGTATGGGAATAGTTGTATCATGGATGTGTAAGGGTTAATGGGTTTCACCACCTGTTATTTTTTTCCATATTTAAGATATATGTATTATAATATCTATACTAAGAATGATATTTTTTAGAGTTATCTAAACTAGAAATCCACTATTGGAGGATTAGGAGGGTAGAGATATGGTACCACTAATGTGTGAAATAAATGAGTATCTTGAGGGAAAAGGAGAATATTATCCATATATAGAGGCTCTAGGTCAGGTAATACAATCATAGGGGCTAGGGGAGTTGAGATAGTGGATGGAAGAGAAACATAATGTGAGTTAGGTGTGGGTTGAATTAATAAAAAATTAGGGATCTTAGGGATAAGAGCTATCTATGGAATACTTAATTCATTAGATATATTCATTTCATCCTCCATTATTATAGAGAGAGGGTGGTCCCAAGGTGGAAGAGTATTGGATTGGGTTTTTATAGACTATCTTTGATCATATTAAAACTCCACTCCGATGGAGAGTGGAGATAAATATTTAAATTCTTAGAGGAATAGTGAAACAGTAGTGAGATATACATGTATTTTTATGTATACATGAGGGGTTAACATGGATACAATTTAAGGTCATTTTTTTAGTTTTTAATTCCAAAGACACTGTGGGTAAATCATTGTACTTGGTGTTGGGGGATACTCCAATTATGTCTCATGCTGGGAGGTTCACATATTTTATATTCTATTCTTTGATTCTAATAGGAGAGGAAATCACAATTGAATAACTATTTTGAGATTTTTTTGAATATGAAATTAGGGTCCAAGAATATTTGTTTAGGTTGACATCTTATTTAGAAGTGATAAAATAGGTGAAAAAAGAAAAGTAGAATATTATGAAGGAAATCACATCGATCCAAATAATTGGCTTGGGAGAGAAAGGTACCAAAGTTTTGGGTAACCATAATTGGGGATGTTAGGAGGCCCCATAGAATATTTAGAGTAGTGGTTTAATGAATACACCACATAGTGGGTCGTTGATAAAGGGATTCCAATGTAGGAAGATAGGGAATTTCTGAGCCTAGTGTGATTGACCACCAATGAATTGTTAGGAATTCATACAGATAGGTAATATCAATAAATTTTGTTATAAGACGTAACTGTTATCTTGGGATCAAAGAGAGGGTCTGACTTTAGTTTCATATGTATGATTAGGATTGATACCATGAGGTAATTAATGGGGTACATATTCATGTAAGGGGAAAGGTAGTAGACTAGATACCCTATAATGGAATTCATATCTAATAGTGAGTATAATTCCATAGAGAGGATAATCATTAGGTAGTCTGGAATTGAGTCATCTTTATATGATTAATAAATCTTACTTGGAGAATAATAAATATCTATCAATATATAGTGGTACCCTATGCACATATGACTATAGTTTTTTATGATGGTTATTGGGGCATGATGTGTATATGTGGTAAATGTATTGATTATATGTTGTTTGATGTATTTTAATTAGGTACGATTCATGATGATTACTGGAATTAAGTATGGTGTATGATTAAATTGGTAATAAATATGTTGTAGGGTGATTATGGTTGATGACTTGTAGCCATGTATGGATAATTAATGCATATGGAATTTAGGATAATTGATGTGTGTGGAACTTTCATTGTATCTAGTTGTTTGGTTGAGATAGGATCGTGTAGGTGATTATTATGGTGGAGAGTTCCATGAGAGAAAATTATCCTATTCAAGCTTATTAGCCGAGGTAGTCTGGGTATATGGGAAAGAGACAAATTCCTCGAATATTTCCTTATTCTTTCCAGGATGTAGTGAGTGAGATGCTTGATTTTTTATAAGATTTGGGTAGTATGTCCCTGAGATAGAAAATTGATAATCAATCATATGGTGGATATGTTATATGGTCTTTAGTATTATATGGGGTAACATGGATTGGATATTGGGATGACCTTGTAATTTTAGAACATGTCAATGTGTTAGGGGTGTCAGTATAGTTTGGAAAATGAGTCTTGGTAGTTAGAATAGGCTCGGGGGTATATTTCTAATGAAATATTTTACTAATTGTATTTTTTTGAGTTTTCTATAGTATGGAAGTGTTTTTGGGAATTTTTTAATGAATTTTAATTTTATGAAATTTTTTGACTCTTTATTAGTGTTTTAAATGTTGTTGTTTATTCCTAAAATTTGGGAAGTATTTTATATAAGTGTTTGTTTAAAAAACATAAGAGTAACCATATTAAGAGTTGGATGAAATAGATAAGTTGATATGTAAGAGTTAATATTTGATAAATGGTTGATATATTAAAGAAAAACCTAGATACATAAGTGTAACATTTTGATTTGTAAGGGTATTTGTGTATGTTAAAAAATTGAAAGGAAAACATTTTTCCATATTGTTCAAAATATTCTTAAAAACAAAACATTAAATGGAATGTTTTGTTATAAATGGGTAAATAATATTTTTTCTGACATGATTACATGATAGTTATCTAGTTTCTACTCTTTATTATTTTTTATTTCTTTCTAGTAGGTCTTCACCGATTCTTGTTGGTTTCCCATGATTTATTTTATAGGGAATACCCAAGGGGAATACTAACAACCTATCTGCATCTATTTTATAGATTTATTACTATTACTTACTGGCGTAATAGAAATCCTTAATTTCAAGGTTTTTTAGATTTACTAACCTCTAACAATTACAGATGAATCGATTGAAGGTTATTGGAATGTGGAGCTATGAATATTTTAGTTAGGTGATTCTTATCAATTTCATGTTTTATATTTTTGTTATGTGATGTGCCATAAATATGTATAGGCAAGGATGTGTATGTGTGACTAGGAATAAAGTCAAATGGAATCTTTTTCTCCTTAAGATACACTTGGGGGTAGTCTCTTGTATGAAGTGTAAGATATGTTCTTGTATGATATGATTGCACGGTATTTTGGGTATGTTCATGATGAACTTTATGTGGTATGTTGTAAAGTGGTGATTCATGGGTCATGATGGTAGATGTGGTGTCTTGGGAGTGTGTAGAGTGTAACTTATGTGGTTATGGGTGATGTTGATCATTTGGAGTTGGGAAATAATGTTTATTATTAATGTGTATATGGTATTGATTAATGTAAATGGTGGTGATAAAGGTTCACTAATGTGATGCATAGATCATTGTTGATTTCCTCTCATCATAAGGATGAGGTTTTTGGGGTCATGTGAAAATAGAAAAGGGCCCATTGGGTGGTTTAGTCCACTCATTGTGGGTGAAAATCAATATAGTTTAGTGGATTAGGGATGATAGTGTTGGACAAAAATATAGGGGAAGGATACACTATAGGGGGCTGAAATTGGTGATGACAAAGAGATATATCATTAAATTAGAGTCCACTACTCACAATGTTGGAAGAGGTGTTGGAGGAATATTGTTAAATATTATACAGAATTTGTGGCTACTAATAATGGTGGACCTATGATGGTCCTATAGGTTTTGAGTGGTGTATAATCAAACTGGTATGGGTTGTTTTGGATGGATAAGGGTACTTCTAGTATGATATTCCAAGGATGTATCATTCCACTCTAGAATTGAATGAGATAGGTAAAGGATCACTTGGGGTTGGTTGAGCTTGAGTGGATCATGTTTTTTAATTTTTTTTGTTACTATTCATTTTCTTTTTTCATACACTTTTATATGTTTGAATATTATTTAAGGGCACCATTGGTGGTGTTCTATTGAGTTCCTACTCACACCCTTCAAAATCCATCAAGGATTTGTAAAGACATTATATCTCATGGTATAGGTAAATGATGAATTTAAATATCTGCAATGTTGTGGACATGAGAGTACATATGGTGCATGAAATTTATGGGGTGGTTTTTCAAACAGGCTGAGTGGTTCCTTGGTTTTAGATGTTGATTTATTCTAGTTATTTTTTTGTGAACGTATGTAATCAACCTATGGGAATTTTTTTTATTTTTGTATGATATAAAAAATAAGGTATATATTTTTACATCATATATAATGCCATAAAATCAATTATATTATTCTTTAATTCTTATTAATAGTTTCAATTATTGTTTTTTGTTCTTATTTATCTTCAAGGGGAACAATTTCTCTACTTCCATCTCTTATATGCTCCCTTCTAGTTGGATGCCTTTCACATAAGTGGAGGTACACCTAAGGTCCATTTACACTCCGGAAAAGTTACTATGGAATGATCCTAGGTGAGGTGTTATGGCCACTATTTATGAGGTAATATTTCTCATAATAGGAATCCCAATGGTAATATAGGCCCCTATACCCACCTCTAATCTCATTTCTGAAACATTGAGGCTTTTATCAGGAGTCTTAGATGTTTTGGTGACGTTAAATTATAGTGTCCAATATTACAGGACAAGAATTCGATATAAAGACATTACTAATTTTCCATTTCATAAACCCCAAGAATATGTTTCTATACTAAAGGTACCCTAATCTCAAACATCTACCAATCTAGTTCCTAACAAAGGACAGGAATTCCTTGAGAATGAAAACTAAAATGATGCAGTTTTCAGTTTGGCCCCTTGGGTGTCTCCATCTGTAACTTAGATAGGGTGTTCCCCCTTCAAATGATTTTAGACATATATTAAATTATAACATATGATCCCTCTAGTGGATCTCCTTTATCTTTTATTACCTCCATGGATTCGACCCCTTTCTTAGATGAGTTGTAACTGGCCCCTCCAAAACACCTATTGCAGTACACATTCGATGTCCATTCGATCCATATGTGAACTCTTACCTGCAACCCCATTTCCTCATCCCCAATGAAATTTCATTCCTCAAGGAACCTATATATAATTGGCATTTAGACCCCACCTCTAATACCTTTGAAAAGTTAGATTATACTAAAGTGGTAGAACTATCTAAAATCACATTATCCTATAGATCTCTATCAATATTTCTCATAACTACTGACAAAAATGTACCCTGTAACCTAAATACCAGGGGTAAATTGAATAAATATGAAGTGTCTAACCTAAAATATTTATTTTCCATTAATATTGAAATGATTGGAACCTTATAAAAAATTATTTATTAATTTATATATTCATATAGAATGTGTTAGGAATTTCCTATCCAGTGAATTTTGAATTCCTATGTAGTATTTCCAATAAAATTATTATATATGTTGAAACAATTGTTGAACCAAAGTAGAAATTAGATTTCATTATGGAAGGGGAATGTTTTGGATTAACTATATCATAGTTCATCCTAACACATAACATCAAGATCACTCTTGTACATCAGTTTCTCCTATGGAAAGTGGTGTATGATGCTTGTGACATTAGATAGGATATTCCACTAGGTAAATCTTTCCCCTCCTTCAATAAGAAGGGAATGATCTTATTTGTGGGATGTGACTTCAATATTATTTTAGGTCCCTCACATAACCAAGGAGACCACCCTTATGTGATATGAACCATGGAGGACTTCATTTCTAATTTTTTGGCCAACCATATTCTTAAGTTGTTCTACTCTAGGGATATATTAACATGGTGTAACAAAAAAATAAGTAACATGAGTTTATGGATTATAGTGGATAGATTTATATCAAACTCATAATGCCTAAAAAATATCTCAAGTATTAGGGTGGATCATTTAACATGAATCATATTAGACTAATCCATATTATTAATATAATTAGTGGGGGAATTTTCTTATCAATAATTGGTTTCATTTTTTCAAATAGTGGACCATCCAAGGAAATTTCATTACAAAAGTCTAGGAAGCCTAGATTAATTCATTTGAAGTAAAAACATGGAGTATTCTCCACCAAAAATATATACTATGAGTAATATATTATTTGACTAGTAAAATCTGCTGGCGGTTAACCCCACTAATGTTGATGATCTCAGAAAATATATCTTAAACTTTGATACACAACTATTTAGGCCCTATGATGATCAACTATATTTTTATTTGGACGTAAAATTGAACATATTTTTGAATATTCTTTACAAAGATGTATTTTGAGATTTTTCAAAATCCATAGAACTTTCTGTAAAGTAGGTTGACAAAAATACATCATATTTACATGGATTTATCTAACAAATAATCTTCTTTGGTATCATGAACCTACAATTTGAGGATGAATCCTTTACAAAAGGCTTGAAAATTTTTAGACATAAGACACTAAAAATATTTTAAATAATCATTTATGTCCCATAGGAGTAATATACCTTTGGGGGTATCAATGAGGGAGATATATGGGATTTGTTTAGTTTGGTCCCTTAACAAATTACATCTCTGATCAGTGATTTTATTTGCATGATCCTTGAAGAAGAAGAAGCCTGAGATGAATTAAAAATACATAACCATGATAGTGTCCCTACTTTTGGTTCTCTATTGGGGTAATTTTATTTGGTCACATAGAGAATTATCAAGAAGTAACTTTTGAAATTAGTTAATGACCTCTTTAGGGGAGGAACTCTTCTCAGATCTATCTACACAATGTAGCTAGTATTGATTCTTATGGTTAACCATAAATATGTGTTTCAACAATTATAAACCGTTACCATGATAAAATTATAATATAATGTCCTAAATAAGCTACTTAATGATTACCCATATACATTACTCCCACACTAATTTCTAATGATAAAACTGAGTCTGTATAAGGGATAGAAATTCATGTTGTGAAATAACCCTAGTTTAGGAAATGATACATGATTTAGATATGTAAATAATATGATATAATATTATATTCATGGTTATTATGGATAATGATTATGAATGGATTTAACGGATATTGTATTGGGTCTTTGCGAAAAATTGGATTTACTAAATGGTCCCATGACCTCATACTTCATTGTTTCTTTTCTCTATGGTACTCAATTTCCCTTATGATTGCTACATTGCGTTCAATAAACCAATAAATTTTTTTAAGTAAGGGGAACACATATCCCGTAACATATTAATTATTTTACTATATTACTTTTAGTATACATCTCAATGATGTCATATAATAATGGATAGTGGGATAATTAATTTCCCATTTTGGGTTGTCAAGAGTCCCCCACATAGTCCTTAATTATGATATGATGTTGTTCATCAATAAAAATATTAATTTTGTTTATGATTTCAAGGAGTTATCAAATATTATGAGTTATACAACAGTTATAAGCCTAAATATTCTAAAATATATCTATACCTCTCTTATAAGGTTACTTCAGAAAGGAAATAATATGATTTAGTGATGTATTGGATTTCTGAATTCAAATCCCCCAAAAATATATTAGGGATCCCCCATCACTAATGGGAAGATATAGATTCATTATTTTTATAACTGGATTAATTATATCTCATGAAATATAAGAAACTAAAATAATTTATAGAGATCCTACAGTGGAATGATGGTTTTGATAAAAAAAAATGTTATTGCTTCTATGTCTGTTCACAATATTTCAATGACTATAGTACCTAATGTAGTGATCAATGAAATTGTTAAATTCCTCAGGAATTTTCTATAGGACTTGAATGATGAAAGAATATATCACTAATATATGTGTATTAAACTCAATAAAACCTACATAACATGATGCATCAATATCTTGGACCCTCGGGACACCATGTAATTCCTTTAAGCTATATTTTCTTTGGACTACTTTTGAGATAACTTATTTTGGGAACACTTCATAAGTAAAACACATAGATACCCAACAAATGTGATCAACTTATGATTTTAAAATCTTAATTCCCTTGGAAATAACATAATGGGTATTATTTATCTTCTATAAAAGAGTTTATATAGAATTATATTTTATATATAGGATCTTGTCTATGAGTGGAATTAGGCATTCATGATTCTTAATGGAAGAACCCACTTCCATTATTGATTTTAAGACTACTATAAAATTTAGTAGACTATGTAGAATTGTTTTGGATGATCCAAAACATTATCCCTTATCTAAAATTTATCTTGATGATAATTAAGACCATATTTTCTTTATTATAGGATAGGTAGGAAGCTTCACCACTGAAAAAATTCATAAAATTTTTCAAAATATTCTCAACGAGGTTCATTGTGGAGACACCTTATGAGAGGGGTTTCTCATAAAGATTAATATATTACTTATTAGGTATATCTATGTGAATGATATCCCATTTAATTGATCTATTATATAGGGAGGGTCCCCATTATATCCATCTACTAATGCTTCAATACATCTAACACTGATATGGCAGAACACATCATCATTCATGGGTACTAGACCTACCATCGCTAAAACTAGTTTGGAGGGATTGTTGAATTTTTTTTAAGTTTTCATAGTTTTATATTTTTTTATAGTAATAAATATCATAAAATTACAATAATTTAATCAAATAAATCAATGTTGGACTATTTTATTTTTAGGATTTAGGGTTATGTGGTAGATGCTCAATAAGATGAAATTAAAGTTTAAAACTATCATGCTGTAGGATCTCATACATTCTAACTTCAGGATTTAAAGGGAGATGATTGGTATTATGGGTGATATTTATTTATTTTCATTCAAAAAAATCCTTATGGATGGTGTTGATTCATATATGTTTCCCACTCGGACATTATTCATTAAAAAATTGAGAAAAATCGAGACCCTGAGTTGTCTGTATGAAGATCAATAATGTTGGTTCATTTATATATAGTTATAAAACTATTGGGTGTATTATCCAAGACTACATTGAATCAATCAAGGTGTACATATATGATCCCCTGGGTGTATCATCCATGACTATAATGAATCAATCAAGGTGTACTTATATGACCCCCTGGTCATGTATCTTCACTCATGGATGAGGAAAATGAACACTTATATGGGTTTAAACATTGAAATGGGTGACAACATCTTTATGATTGAATTAAACCATGTGATTAGTTTCAGTTATCTATAGAATCCCTTTAACTACTAATGGTCAATGTATTATATATATTAGAACTTTTTATGAATCATTTAGGTTAACACAATCATCCAAAACCCATTGGAGGGAAGTTAATAAAATGATCAACTAATTGGAATCCCAAGGCTATAATACAACCAAAGACCAAGTATTGTATGGCCTCAGTTAATTAATTAACTATCTCTTGTAAAAATTATGTTTTCTATGATTATCATAATATCTAATATTCCCTAATATAATTTGGAATTAACGATTTTTTAATATAAATAATGAATAGTAGTAGTGGTATTAACTAAAAATTATGAAAAAATTCATGATGTTAGATTTGAAGAGAAATTTTCACCCATATCTATGATCAAATATATCTATATCATAATAACCATTATAATACAATTATATTATGATATATAATTAATAAAAACTAACACCAAACCCATTAATACAATTTATCCATTGATATAAAATTAATACAACCTGAATGTTTTATGGATACCATTTACGACACTAATTTATAAAAGCTAAATGTCCCCTTTATGTATAAATAAGGCTTCATGAAGTTGGAATTTCCATTTTGATGAAATAATAAAATATTTTTATTTCGTCAAGAATGAATCTGATCCTATTATATATAAGATGAATATTTAAGGTGTAATTTTCATTTGGATATTATATCCATTTACCATTCTACTTAAAGAATAACTGCATGAATTTACTATTATCATGAACGATCCTGGGTCAACCATGAACCAACAACCCAAGCTGATCCGTGGAAAGGCCCGAGAGGCATTCCTGATCATCCCAGGCTAGCAAAAAGAACCAAGGGAATCATAAGAGACAAAAATATGTAAGATTTCACCCAATATAAAAGTAAATAAAAGAAGGGGAATCGATAAAAGAGTAAACCCAACTCAATATGGTACTCAACTCCAAATCACTTTCATTAAAAAAGAGAGTAAAAAACTAAGAAATGAACTATTCTAGAAAAAAAACTGAACCTGAATCCCAAGAAATCTCCATGTGACCCGGAGGGGTAACTATCCAATGCACAACCAAATATCACAGAAGGCGATCGAACCAAATCATTAACCTATAGAAGAAGTTAAAAGTAAGAAAATAATTTAGACATGAGTATATAAATTTAGTAGGTTGGCCAGAATAAATCTATTCTCGATGCATATCCTTTTAAAAAACATTTATTTAATGTTCTAAATTCATTATTTAGATACATTTTTTCTACACTTCTTCACTTTAGAGAATGAAAATCACAATCCATTACCCTCACAATATTAAAACATGCTTCCATTCATGGGGAGATATAGGTTTATAGGAAAAAGTAGAAAATGAATACAAATATGAAATGTTTATTTTTCATGAATAATGGAAAAAGGGAGAAACACTTTCACTTTTAAAACTTATTTCATGAAACATCTTTAACAAAACCACACATTCAAAATTTACCAAGAAAACACCAAAACATTTCATAATGAATATGGTCTCATAGAGAGGGAAATTGTCAAACTATACAACTATTAGAGTAACATCATAATACTTATGAACTTAGAGGTGAACCAAACCATACAATATGTGTGACTCATCCAGAAGTAATTCCCTACTCAATGACTTCATAACACCCTAGTCCCTGACCGTCACCATACCTGGCCTGGTTGAGTGTCCCCATCCCATAGTAATAAACCCAAGTATCCACCTGCTATGGGCAACAAGCTATTACAATAACCTAGACTAGTGCAGAAAACATTATCATAATTCCTATTTTCTATGATAGGTTCCCATGTTATGTTTCACAAGGGGGTTTTCCATAAAATCTCAAAAACAATCCACATACACATTCCATTATACCCATCACACAAACTGGCACCACCTCGGCCACCTCAATAGTCGTTCCTTGCCTTAAAATAAATATTACACAAGGGTGGTCCCATAATGAAGACCCTCCCATATCATGATCAACCAAAAAGGAATGTGACTTAACATAACATGGGTTTTCCAAATAACCATTCAAAAATGCCAAATGGGCCTTGAATCATTTTCAAAAATCAAACCTTTTCATAAATAAAATTGGAGAAACCATTTTTAAAACCAAAATATTTAGAAACCCATTTTAGAAATATCAATCATTCTCTTTAAATGTCACAATTTAATTCATAAGATCAAGAAATGCTTCTAAAAATTATAAACCACATGAAAATGCCAACTAGGATAATTATCAAGACCATGGTATTCATAACTCAACAAAGCCAACACCACATATTCAATATAATAGTACAAATAACCTCATTTCACACAATACAATTAATGTTAAAAATCATATATCACTATTTAGTTATCAAGGAGGGTTTGGAAAACAAGAAATCAATGAAATCATAAATTTAAAGGTTATTATCAAATGGATCCTACCTCATTTGATGAAAAAATTTCATAATATAATGTGTAACCTTATTCACACCAAAACTGCACCTGAGGGAGGATAGATTCAACCTTAATGAGCCAAATTAAGTTAAAACCCCCCAAAATATAGAAACCCTAGAAATTAAAATTGTCCCATAAAGGCCTTAGGGTTAGGTAAAAAAGAGGATATTGTAGAGAAATAAAAAGAGAAGAAGGAGGAATCCCTAAAATTTTGATCTGGGTGAAGAATCAAAATGAAAACACCCTGAATATTGATTAGAGGGGCTTAGAGTTTCCAAAAACCACTATGACAGGTGTTTTGGTTGAACAGATCAAATGAGGGATTACAAGGAGAGAAACCCCATCTAAAAAGAAGGAGAAAAGTAAAAAATAACCTTTCCTGAGTGGGTTTCATAGTTAGCTTGCACAGTTTGAAAAACCTTATGCAAACCATGCAATCTTCAATTTTCTAGTGCTGGATGGGATACACACTTTGGCTGTATGATTTTTAAACTATTCTCTAATCATGTGACATGCTTCAAACTTACTATAGGGTTGAACAAACCCTGAAACCTAACTATGAAACCTTGACGATATCCCAAAAAATCACCATTTTCACCCCAAAACCCATATAACTCAAGAGGGTAAACCACCCAAAAAATTTATCCCTTAAAAAAGTTCCACTAGGATTGTTACGAAATTATTTTACAGGCCACATCCTTATCATACCTTCCAAATTAACCAATAATATGTTTAATAAAAAGATCCCAAAACCTCTAAAATTCAAAATTAAATCTAGAAAACCCAAAACACAGGAGAAAAACTAAGAGGGAAAAGATAAGCTGATATGAAGGACAAAAAAAATCCAGATGTAAAAATTCTCCCCACCATTAATTCTTTCGACCTCTGGAAATCCTCAACATTTTCTAGTTGATCGATCAATGGTTAAGGATGCTCAAAATAATAATATTCAACTCTTTGATCTAAAAACATCCCAACATAGTGAAACCAAACATATACCTCTTTCCCAAAACATACAAATAAACCATAACCAGCTCTAAAGAATAGATCAGTAAATTTTATCCACAACCTTCAGAACCAAACTTCGAACAAAACCATTGAGAACACTCCCAAAATCAAAATGTTTAACTAAAACAAAAATAAAACTGATAAGTCTAACAAATTCAAATGAAATCCACTTCAACTGGAATAACACCAGAACTAAAATAGATCACCGACATGGTGTGTCCTGAATGGAATCCCCACTATTTGAATTAACCTTGCACTGATTTCTCATATAATAATTTTCAACGAGGCTCATAATGGGTCTCCCCACCATTAATAACTAATGAGATTAAAAAACATTAAAACCTCCCTACATGGACCAACAACCTCCCCCAAAATGGGATGGGAGGGAAGTGAACTAATGATTGGAACACTGAAACCACAATTGAAAACTACCCAGGACTCATCACCTCTGGATAGACACAAATAAAGACGCAATCGATTCATACGTGCCATCCAATTAAGGGAAAATAATTAGAAATATACCTCCAAGATGTAAAATCAAATAAATATAATGAGGGAAAATTCCACCATGATCATTGCGATAAGAGTTAATTCAATTTGAATGAGATACTACAATAGGAACATAAAAAAACTATCTCATTGCAATGATAGAGACATGAGTTGAGATGAACTTCTTACACCCCTGGAAATTTCATGATTTCATGAAAATAATCACTCCGAGGCCTATGGATGGAGCCCTAATGGTTGAAACTTCTCATGTGCCATAGTAAGAAGCTAATGACCACAACACCCCATGAAACTCACAAGCTCAAACAATACACATTTACTCAAATAGGTACTTGGAAGATCAACACACCGTCCTTTATCAATTTGAACATGGATCAGAATGAAAAAGGAACATGATGAAACACACAAAACACAACCAAGGACAATTACCAAAACCTAAAGAATCATTTGAGTAGTCAGGTACTCTAAATCAATCCAAAACAACTCTCTACTCTAGAAAATAGGCTATGATATCTTTTGAATTGGTGGATCTAATTTTCAAGACTTGAAAATTAAATCATTATGTTGATCAACTAGAAAGATTAATAATTTAGTACCACCCATACAAGACCACATGGAAATGAGAAAACCAAGTTCCATATAAAAAACATCTTAATGATTGGAAAATCCTTTATAGATGACAACTAAACAATAATTCAACACCAAACTACCAACAAAATTTCAATGTCAAAAAGAAACATAAAAATAACCTCCAAATCACAAGGAAACTCACTAAATAAGCAACACTTCCAAAGTGTAGATAAAAACTACCTGAAAATTGGCTTAAAAACAATAATTTTCAGCATAATAACACTTTTGAAAAACAAAACAAACTTAGTGAATTTTCATACTCACCAATAGTATTTTGTAGAGTCTCACTCACATGAAAATTCCCATGCCACCCCAGGCACCCATCAACCATGCCACACCAGGTAATCATCCTCACATAAAAATATACATCCACTTTCCGCACATATATATGCATGCGAGTACTCATGAATGTACCAAAGGTTGAAACCAAACATTTCTTCTTTCCAAAAAAACATTCCACCCATGTTTTCACAATCCCTACCCACTTCATATATAAAGATTTATAAAATATTCCAAAACAATATTAACTACCATGTCATGAACCATTTTAATAATTTCACATTACGAACCATTGAATCATTCTCAACAAAAAAATTCTAGGAATTTCCATTTGAAAATATATTTCATCACATTGAAAACAATTTTTTTTTGAAATTCAACAAATTACATTTCATGAAAATTAATTTTAAGAAATAACACTCTTGTTCATTGAAAAAAAATTAAAAACAAACATCCACATTCAAAAAACCATTTTCCATATACCCCAAGTTTTAACATTTTTAAGACACATGGGAATTGCGCATGGTTAGTCCACACAGTTTACCAAACCATGCACTAATCGTGTGCCCCTTAATGGACAATAGGAGAACATGCAAGGTTTGGCCACATGGTTTAGGAAGCCATGTTCCAATCATGAATCAAGGTTCGGTCTAGAAAACCATGCTCATACTGTTACCTAGAGTAGGGTGAAAAATTTTCTCAAACCATGTGCTGACCGTGTGCTAAGGGAAAACGTTTGACTAAAAACCCATTTATTCTTATTTAGAATGAATTACAAAAATCTATTCAAAAAAAACTTCTATTTTTTCAAACAAACTATTTCAATACCCATTGGATTTTGGTTATAAAAATCAAATCCTATTAAACCATTTCTATTTCCCCAAAAAAATCATTTCACAAAACCCACTTTTATAAATCTTTTCTTAATGTAAGTTATGAAAATCCATTTCCCACATTGAAAAACAATGCCATTACCATATTGAAATTCATATTTTAACAATTCCAAAACAAGACTCTTAAAAAAATTCATAATAAGGGAAGATCAAAATGATTTAAAAAAGGAAAACTATTGCTGATGGGTGACTTGGCCATATGGTTAGAGACTATATGACAATCAAGCCACCATAAAAATGAGTATTCTAGGGTAATTTCCTCAACTCTACATGGATTTCCAAGACCTGTGATCTCATAGAGGCCACTTACCAACTCCCATTTCTTTTCCCAACACCAAAGAACCCATAAGAACCAGAGGACACTAATAATCCCAAACATCCCATGGAAAACCAAGGTTTATAATGGGAAAGGGTTCCTAACATACCTCCCATTCCTAAAGCTCAATATCTAAAATCGTACTCCTTCTAAAAGGACATCCCAAAATAACTATGGCTGCTCTAAAAAACAAGTTCCTAATAAGAGCTGATCTGGTCTGATACCATTTTGTCACAAACCAACATGGGTTAACCTGAACTGGTCACCCAAGCCAGTCTGTGGCAAGGCCCGAGAGGTATTCATGATCCGCTTGTGTTGGAGACAAGTACTAAAGGAATCATATGAGACAAAAATTGGAATGATTAAACCTAATATAAATGAAAATACAATAAACAAAATAACTAAAAGTGTAATATAGGCGTAATATGGTATTTAACGTCAAATAATTTTCATTAAAAAATTGTGTACAAAAACTAAGAAATGAAATATTCAATAAAAACAAAAATAAACCAGAATCCCAATAAATATCCATGTGACCCTAAGGCTCACTCTCCAATCCACAACCAAATATTTCCCAAAGTGATCAAATCAATGTTTAAACTGGTAGCAGAAGCTAAAAACAAGAAAATACTATAGGTGTGAGTGTTAAAACTCAATAGGTAGGCCCGAATAAATATATTATTAATTCATATTCTTTAAAAAATAAATATTTGATTTAAATTTTGAAATAAATTATATAAATATAGTTTTTACACAATTCCTCACTTTATATAATGAAAATCACAATCCATTTCACTCGCAATTTTAAAAAAATCTTCCATCCATGGGTAAAGTTGTGTTCAAAAGAGAAAGGGGAAAATGAATCCAAATGTGAAACATTTATTTTTCATGAAAAATGGGAAAAAGGAGAGACACTTTTTATTTAAAAATATCTTTCTTGAAACCTTTTTAACAAAACTAGACTTTTAGAATTTACCAAGAAAAAACCAAAAACAAGCATAAGGAATATGGTCTCATAGGGAGGCCAAAAGGCAAATAGTACTAATGTTGTAGAAAGATTAGAATACCAAGGCACTCAGAGGAGAAAAAGAACATACTATACATCTGACTCATCCTGAAGAAATTCCTTAATCAATGATGTCATAATGCCCTAACATTTGACCATTTCCCTACCAGTCCTGTTCGAGGGGCCTGATCCCATGACAATAAACCCATGAATCCACCAGCTATGGGCCACTAGCTAGTACAATAACACATACTAAATCAATAAATGATCTGAAAATTTCTCTTTGCTATGCTAGATTCCCATGTTATGTTTCATAAGGGGGTGTTCCATACAATCGAAACAACAAGCCATATACACATGCCTTTATACACACCACACAAACTAGAACCACCCAGGACACCTCAAGTGTAATCCCTGGACTTGTAATATATACTACACAATGGTGGTCCCATACTAAAGAACCTCCCATATCATGATCAGCCAATATTTCAAGCGACCTAACCCAATAGGGGTTTCAAAATAACCATTTTAAATTTTCCAAACGATCCTTGGAATATTTTCATATATCAATGCTTTTCATAGATAATTAGGGACAAAACCATTTTAAAACCAATCAATGTGGAAAATGATTTGAGAAATACCAATCAACCTCATTAAACATCAAAATTTCATTGATAAGATCAATAAATGCTTCTAAAAATTATAAACCACTTGAAAAGGACAACCATACTAATTATCAAGCATATGGTGTTCCCAATTCAACAAAACCCACACCACACATTCAAAATTATTGTCAAACCACCTTATTTAACATAGAAAAATTAATCTAAAAAATATAGATCACTATTTAGATATCAAGGTGAGTGAAAGAATAATAAATTAATGAAATCATAAATTTGAAGGTTATTTTCCAAGGGATCCTAGATCATTTGATGAGGAGCTTCTGTAATCTAGTGAGAAACCTTATTCTCACCTCAACTGTACTCGAGGGAGTCTAGATTCAACCTCATTGATCCCAAAGAAAGAAAAATCCCACAAAAGAGAGAAACCAATCAAAAAAAAATTCTAACATGGCCCCTAGGGTTTTAGAATAATAAGAAAATAGATAGAATGAAAATGTGGAGAAAGAATCCCTAAACTTTTGATCCGGGTGTAGAATCACCAAGAAAACACCATGAATCTGTCTTAGAGGGGCCTAGAGGAGCCAGAAACCACCACAAGATGAATTTTGGATGAAGGGTTCAGATGTGAGAGGCTAAGGGAAGAAAATCCATCTACGAAGAAGTATAAATTCCAAAAACACCCATTCCTGATTAGGTTACAGAGTTACCTCACATAGTTTGAAAAAACCGTGCACAAACCATGCAATCTGGCACTCTCTAGTGCTAGATGGGTTGTACACTTAGGCTATATTGTTTGTTAAACTGTGAACCAACTAGGAGACCTATACACCCTTACTACAGGTTTAATCAAATGGAGAATCCTAACCATGCGACCTGGAAGAAATCCCTAAAAATTACACTTTTCACTAAAAAACTCATATAACTGAAGGGGGTATACCACCCAATAAATTTACCCCATTAAAAGGTTCTACTTGAAGTGTTATGAACACATTTTCCTAGCCACATCATCTTTTTACCTTTCATTATAACTAATAATAGGTCTAAAAAATCACCTAAAACCTCTAAAAAATAAAATTAAATCAGGAACAACCAAAACACGTATGAAAAACTAAGGGGGAAAAGATAAGCTGCTACAAAAGAAGAAAATACGAGTGTGAAAAATATATATAAAAATGTCGTTTATAATGTATGAAATATATTATAGGATAAATTATATATCATTTACGAAATTATAAATATATATATATATATATAATATTTTTCTTATACTAAGTCAAATACACATATATTTGGAAAGTGTAAAAAATTTCAAACATTAATAATTCCAATAACAGTCCTTTTATAGTATCATTTTCCATGATTATAATAAATTTTCAATTTCCTTTTTAATATCTTGATAGAAAATTCATTGGAAATATCCTATATGATCCATTTTCATGAGCTATCATATATTTTATATAGTTTATTTAACTCATATTCCACTCATAATTAATTATAATGAGTAAATATGAATTAGATTCATGTGAGATTCATTGTGTGGTAATTAATATTATTCATAAGAACATTAAAAAAGGTCAAATTATATTTTTAGTTTTTAAAGGAGAGATAGATGTATTTTTAAAGTGTTAGATCAATTCTTGATTCAAAATTGATTGGAAAATTTAGAACTCAATTTTGGTATGATTTTTTGAATAATGATTCATTAACCCATAAGAGTTACAACTATAAAAATACTTCTAATTCTAAAATAAAAATAAATTCATAAAAAAAATTTATTCAAAGAAAAATATTATTTTAGAAAAGATGTTCATAATTTAACTTGTAATTTTAGATTATAGAATGTATGATTTTAAACAATATTATATATAATTAGTTTAATTAAATATGTCAAGGAAACTCAGTCTCCCAAAAAGTACAATCATATTGTTTGATGATACCCTCTCATTGGTGCTAATATTGAGAGTTATGATTTCATGAAATTTTGGTTACATAAAGAGGAATATTTTATTGATACAATAACCAATTCCTCAGAGTAGAAACAAAAGAAAAAATATACATTTTCTAGAATACCAAGGTTTTGATCTTTACAGTAGCCCATAAAATACCTTTATTAATGTTTAATGGATGAGGGTGGTCAGGGTTATTGGGGTGAGAATATATCATTCATGTATTTTTAACAATAAATTGAATGGTGAATGTTTTTACTCTTGTTTTATTATTTCAATTGAATAGGCTTGGATCAATATTTATATTATGAATCAAGTTGTATTTTTTACTTTCATATATTACTCAAGAAAATATGATCTTGTAATTAAAAATATTTTATATTATTATATTATTGGGATAATCATTACCATTTGGTTAAAAAAAATAATTCATAATTTTTCTTATGTTATAATATTTTATTTTATTATTAAAATAATTCAACATATAGGATACTGAAAAAGTATTTTGAACGGTGATTTGGTAATTTTTGTAATCTTATGTAATTTATTACTATTAACTTCTAAATATATGTTTTTAATAATAATATAGTTAATTAATGTTTTTATAAATTATTATATACGATAGAGGAAAAAATAATCCACCTATCAAGCCAGGTTTGTTTCTATCTATAACCCTTATAGAATTTGTTACCTGAACCCTCCTTTATATAGACCAACAACGAAACCTATTTTAGGTGATTCTCATGAAACTCATGATATTTTTTCTATGTTCTATATAAAAAATTATACATATGGGGTAGGTTGAAAATTTATTATCGATATGGGTCTTTATATTTTTTATCCACAATAAAATATTCTAATTTTTTTGAATGTTTGAAAATAGTTAAAGAAAGCTTCTTTAATTCTTTTCATCTTGTGTGAACTATGTTCATGCAAGAAGGCATGAAAAACAATTATTAGAAATCACATTTGAACACAATTGTAATAGGCCATGGGAAACCTAATCATCCTGTATAAATGAAAATAATGAAATATTTTCAAAACATTACCAGGATGGGATAATAGGTTTTACACATCCTATCCACCCACTATAATAAGGTAATTACTCCCCATTTTTTCCCACACCTTTAACTATTTTAAAGGTTATATAGGAGAAATTATTTATGAAATCTTTTTTCTATCTTCATAGTGGAAAATATTTATTTATTAAGTTATATTAATATTATTATTTTCCATATTTAATTTGTTGTTTGGTTAATTTAATTAGTATATTGTTTGGATGTTTTAATAAAATATTAGCTTGTATGGATGGTTTAATTTACTTATGTTAATGAATATATAATAAATTAAAATATATATAATAACTAATAGTAAAATTAGAATTATTAATTATGAAAAATAGATATAAATGTAAAATTCCATGTGTATATTTGAATATTGAATGAAAATTAGCCGAAGAAAATGATTCATGTTGGAGTTTTTAATTTTTAAGTTGTATAATTTGTAGTAATAAATTTTGATTTTGTTATGGATGATCTATATATCATACATTTCCTTTCTAATAAGGACACACATGCCCCTAGTAATTTTTTGTATCACCTTTCCGTTAGTACCATTCACATGAATATGGGTAGCATTGTAAAACAATATTCTATAAGTGGTGTGGAGGTATAGTTATATATTTTTAGTAAATTCAAACCTGATGGCTTATAGAGAATTTTATTTACTGAAATCAGAGGAAACTTAGACTTATTAATATTTAACCTTTGTTTTGGTAAATTATCATCAATTTAGAAACCAATTACTTGATAACATCTCACGAAGAGGTCAAAATTTTAATATTTGATTGTCTAATTATTTGTTAATTTCGTTATCTATACCAAAATAATAAAATTGACATAAATAATACACATGTTAGGATAATTACATAACTGTAATTAAATATGGTAAATGGTGAGATAGTGAATAATATTTTAATTATTGGACAATTTATTTTAAGAAATATTTATTTTTTTTGAGAAAATTTATATTTAATTCATAAAAATTAATTTTAATTTCTTTTTTGATTAGTTGTATGTTATATCTCTCTAGATTTGTATGTTACTACATTCTCATGGTAAAATATTATGCATAATCACAACCTTATTATAATAAATTATCATGTGAGTAGAATAATAAAAAATATAGGTTCCATAAGAGGTAAGGATGTTTAGTATTGGAGCTTTACATATATTATGCAAATGAGAATTAATGATGTTGCAAAATGAACCTATCTAAAATCATGTATTTAAGATAAAAAATTGGGTAGTTTATTAATATATTATAAACATATATATATAAATAATATTAAGAATAATTCATAGATAAATTAGTTTTATAAATATATAATTTTATTCATGTGTTTCCACAGAGTAAGTTGAAAAAATGACATAATAAGTTTATGTTATTGGTAACTATTTTTACATGAATATTCTATAATATAAAAGTGATTTATAATGATCATGGTTTTAGGTATATTTTATCAAACAGTAGTGTCATTGATCTCTTAGTCTTTGGGACTTCAGAAGATGTAAATACTAGGATTCATAATTTCCAAAAAAAACTGAGATCCATTAATCTTTTATATTTGTCTACAATATATCAAGTGATAATGCAATATTTCATATACTCTATTAAATGTTAAGTATTAGGTGGACGAATCATTGTTGTTAATGTATCAATCTTAAAATTGTTTAATTTTACTATATGTGCAAATATATATTGTTAAAGAATGCCAACACACTTTTATGGAAGCCCTATTATGGGGGATATGTTGATGTTGGTGATTTGTAGATATATGATAAAATTTATTATAAAATTAAAATGATAAATAGGAATCAAGATACACATATTGGTAGGTCTCCACTAATAAATGTTTTTGATTATAAACATGATGAGAAAAATATAGAAGGAACCATATGAGACATCCCTTTGGACATTCACAATGATATGAATGATTCAATCAATGTTGAGAAAGTATCAAATCATAGATTAGGAGACGAGTTTGTTGAGTAAGATGTAAATATTTCCTAACAACTATATATTGTTATCTAATGGGTGCAAAATGTTAATCGTCATCCATTTTATTCTTCATTAGGTAGCCAAAATGAAAGAAATTTCAATCGTTTTCTGTTGGAGACTTCTTTCGTAATGAAATTTTCTCAAGTGTAAAACATTGTTTTAAATGCAATTAAACTGATTAATAAATTCTTATACATTATTGGTAGAACATCTTCAAATGCTAAAAAACCATTATATATAGGAATAGAGTCTGAAATAAGGATTGTGTAGAAAACTATGAATAAGTGGTTTCAAATTAAATATTTTTGTACTAATATGATTGAGGAATTGTAAAATATAAAATACATTATTCAATTTGATAAAAATGGACCAAAATATTGAATGTGTTTTCAGGAAATATATATTATATAAATTTTATATATAAGAAGACACTGAAATTATATTCCCCACACACATGTTTCCACCCAAACCTATCATAGGATGATTTTTTACTAGATGAAATAATTATATATATATATATATTGTTCAAATGATTCTATGATGACAATATGTTCATGTATCATTAATTTATGAGTGAAAAAAATAATTTTGAAAATATAATACATTATAAAGAAGTTTTATATGTAAAACAAAAAGGCTATCGTAAACGTTTATGGTGATTGTGATGAATGATGGACGGTTTTTCTATAGTGGACGGTATTATTATCACACAATAACAAAGTGATTTATCATATATACACTATTGAGTATATCAATTAAGATAATTTGATTTATAAAATAAAGGTAAAGTTCCATAGTATATTATTGGCATTCATATTATGAATATGTTCATTTATATATTAAAAATATTTTATTCTGGTCAATTATTCTTTATGGTAAGTACACATGTGTATTTATCATTACTGCAATATAGGAGGGTAATTATAAGGCCCGAGATTCAACTATATTAAATAAAAAAGTCACCCCAATAACTATTTCCCCATGTATATTCTACTATTTTAACATAATAGTACAACATAGCAGTGCAACAAAAACCTATAAAATAAAATTCACAATAATGACCCCAACTAGCACCATATAACAAATTATAATATAATGTTTCACTACATCCTTCAAATCATAAGGATCATACACTAAAAAGAATAAAAAATTATACAAGATTATTTTTTATTATACTGAAAAAGTAAGCTCTAGAATATAAATGGTATAAAAAACTATAAAATGAAATAAATGATTTTAAATTTTATAATGAAGTGTATATTTAAGGGTATCATGACCATTATAAAGGTAAATTGATCATTGGAATACAATTATTGGAAATCCAGTCATTTGAATAGTAATTCATCTATTATTCATACATGTTTTTGATAATCTTCATACAATTAATTGATAAAAATATAATTTTTTATTACCAAAAATTTATATTAGCCAATAAAGAATAATTTCATTACACACAAATAAGTTAGAATGAATATAATATTGAGTTAAAAATAGTTTTTAAAATTTTTATGAGAAACACATGATTTTAGAATATAATAATATTTTAATTCAATATTCATGTATCCCATAAATATAAAATTAGTTTAAAAAAATAAATGAATTTTAGAATAAATAAATTTAAATTATCTAGTAGTGAATGTTTCATAAGTTTTTGAGATATTCATATTTTTTTACATAAATAGTAAAATTCTCTACATGGAAAGTCTTATGATTTCATTATAGTGTAAAAAATATTTAATAATTAAAAATAGTGGATCATGGACCTAAATTAAGTTATTTTACAAATTTAATTTATTTTATTTAATGAAAATAAAATTTCATACCTATAACATACTTTCCAAAGTCTAAAATGGGTAATAAGATTTTCTATAAACTATTTTTTGGAAAGAAACATTTCTTTGGAAAAAATTATATTTTAAATTTGATTTAGGTTCTCGCATGAATAAAAGTAATAAAATGATTCCTTAAATGAAAATAACCATGGGTATGATAATATTTTACATTATCCACAACTTTTATTTTAAAGGAATATGTTAAAAAATTAATAAACAATTCTAACTCATTTGGTATAAATACTCAAACATCCTCCCATTCCTCATCAATTCAATATTAGAGATCTTTTGTTATCCTTTCAGTTTTCGCACAAAATATTTCTTAAAATAAATTTATAGGGTCTTAGGGTGATCATTCTCAATAATTAAGAATATACTTTGCAATGTACAGTTTCTTAATCTCTTCTCTTCTTTTATTTTTCAATCCTTTCTAATTTCATTTAATTTATATCTGAAATGTTATAATAACTTATAGTTATAAAGTCCTTATTGTAATTTGAATGTCAAATCCCTATTATATCTCATTATATCACATTTATAAACCATTATAATTATTAAACCATACCATAAACATAAAATCCATTATCCAAATACAAACATATTCCATGTATTTGGGGTATTATTGATTTAATATTTAAAATAAGGTAACATTTTGAAAGGATGGATATCTGAGATGCATTTTTAGAATCTTATATTAGGTTCGTAGTGGATTAAATTTTATTTTATGATAATTTTACCTTTAGAGATCAGGGAATACTGACCAGGAAGTTTATTCTATAATAAATGTTTTATCCTTAATGTGTATCAATTTTATGTATAACACGATCTTAATTTTTAGAGGGAATTATACAATAATTTCATTAGACTCCATCCATTTAAAAATATTATATTTTATTATTATTTCATATTTATATTCTTATACAATGTGTGGGTCCCTAAAAGGGATTATACCCTAAAAGGGAGGGGGTCTGTGTATGTGAGTATTAAATCATTATATTTACTTGATCATGACCTTCTTCTCTCATTCAGAGGAACACTTTTTTATCTCCCTCAAAACTCTAAAGAGAGATCAAATAATTAATAGGGTATTTTACGATTTAACATGGTTATCCAAATTGGGCTAATCTAAAGAGAATGCATAGAAATATACCTCTAAACCTAAAACACTAGAGTTCCTAAATTCACTTTTCCTTACACAATAGGGTGAAAACGCTGATCCTATGAACTCAATTTCCTCAAAATATATGAAAATATCAATACCTATCCTCACATATTACTCCCACTTTTCCATCAATAAAAACACTCTTCTACCTAAGGGATGTTTATGAAAATACATCTAAAATAGGGTGTCTCTTCAACACATCCTAACGAGATTCCACTGGAACAAAAATAATTTTTTTCCTTCTCTCACACTTTTAACCATCCATAATAAATAAATTTCCATTCATTCTCTATCTTCTAAGATAATATCCGATCCTTTTCTATTTCTCAATTCTATATTTATTTCTCTGGAATTGTTGTGTACAATTTTAAGGATTTTAGCCAACTCTTTTCGATCCATGGTTTGGGATCAAATGTTTTTATTCTTTTATTATGATATCGATCCATTTGTAATATAAATTTAAATGTGATGATTAGGATAAATTAAATTCATATAAAATCCCTTAACTAATAAAAAATTACTCTATATTTAGAGTATTTCGTTATATGAAACTACTTTACTATGATGCATAATTTTATTATAATTTATAGACCACTTCATTCATTACTTTACTATAAAATATCATTTTATAACACAACATAAAATGTTATATCAATCAAATAATGTGATTTGGACTTCTTATATATGATTTGGAGGCCTATTGTTGAATAGATCAAAAACTATCCCATGGATAACTTCTCCCAACTCACGTAATCAATCATGGAGTTATTTAGTCATTTTTTAATCAACCAAACTAGTCGTGGCATAAATTTATTTCTATTTCAATAAAACATAGAGACTTGGAATCTAAAAAATAATCTTCACTTTCTAATCACATAATCTATATCATAAGTCATTTCTATCATGTGGGATTTTATTAGAATCAAATATATAGAATATCATATGACATGGTGTCAATAAGGATCCATTTTTTAAAATTACTCTTAAAAATTCTATGAAATAACTTCACACAATCCAAAATATACACCTACATAGGCATGACAATTGTTTTGGTTACAATTATGTAAACTAATATATGGTGTGGCTCTAGATTCTATGGTATATTTTTCTCAAAAATTAGTAAGCATCTTGAGTCTATCCTTGATCAAAATCAAGGGGAATCCATTATCTTTACATGAAAACCCTATAATATGACACTTATCCCATATAAAACTAAATTTTGGCATAGATATGACACTTAGACAACATAAATGATTGTTTGAAATGTACATAACTTTATAGTTACCTTTATATATACTTCTATTATGGTGTAAACTATTTCATGGTAGTGTATAATCCTACTTATTCAAATAACATCTTCTCTACTAAAAAATATGATAACATTATACCCCTTTATAAATGAACCTGAAGAGAATTTCATTCAAAGTTAAAAAAATAGATAGAAATAGAAGAAATGAAAATGGGATAGAAGTCATTAATTTCTTAATAAACAATTCCCAGATATGAGTGGTGGTCGCCATCTCCAGAACCATCTAGGGAGATGGGTTTGGTCAGAATCCTAAAGGAATCCAATTTTATTAAGAATCCATCTTTTCTAATGCATCTATGATAATATCAGTAAATTAATATTGAGAAGACACATACTTTAGTTTCACTAACTATTTCTTAACCTTATCATATTGAAAAAGATATTTTATTTTTATGTGATTCGTCACTGAATAATGAATATGTTTTTTACTTAAATTTATGGAACTCGATCTGTAAAACCTAATAAGAAAATGAGATTACACATTAATCTGAATGTATTCATGTTTTTTTATTATATATATCAATTGGGAAGTTGTTTGAGTCATATTTACATATTCAGCCTCTTCCATGATTAAGAAGATGCACTATTGTTTTTCACAATGATAAAAAAGATGAAAATATAGAACACACCTGTAGGCGTTGACTTTCATTTATCCACAGGTCCATCCCAATCTGCATCCATATATGCAAAAAAGTTACTTTTTTGAATTTTTGTTATCGAATAGAACAAAAATTATAGATTTCATAATATATTTTATAATTATACTAATAACATTCATGCCAATTGTTTCTGTAAAATTTTGACAATGGGAAGATTGACACATAGAAAAAACTATATGTGGTGGAGTGTCTATCAAGTATAGTAAACTAACAATGATTTTCCTATAAATAGTCACATCAACCTCTTTTACACCATCATCTTTTGATAGTTTTTTAGGTATCCACTAAAGTATCCATCAATCTATAATCATCCATTAGAAAGTTTTTCATTCCCTCCTTGGAATATTTAGTTTAGGAAATAAATTTCATGTCCTCTTTTTAAATAACCTATAATACAATGAAAAAAAAATACAAACTTAATTATATACATATCTAATTATCACCTATTATTTATGAAATATGTTTTCATTTTGTGTCATCCAAGCCTCCAAATATGATTTTTTCAACATATACAAGCACCAGCATCCATTTTACTTTCTCCCTCTAGTGTAGAGGTTTCAATCAACCCCTTATCTATAAAAATCTAGCTTCATTATGTACTATTAAATCCATGATACTAGATCTATAGTGCTTGTTTTGTACCATTAGACACTTTATTCTACTAAAAAGGTTTACTCAAATCTTCATGAATGATAAATCCATCTCGTTTTTCATTTATACTACTCATCCAAGGATTCATTTAAATATTACTAATTTGAGCATGATTAGATAAAATTTGAAACCTTTTTTCACAACCATGGATAAAAAAACAAGATATTTTAATTTTTATCCACAAATTAAAATATTTCATCAACATTGATTCACTAATTTTTGGAATACCCATTCGTTAATGCTCGAACCTAAACCACCTGTTCTGAGCCAAAGTGCCATATAACCTCATGTGTTCACCCCCACATGTAATTGGCTATCGACTAGCAGTGAGGCTATAAAGTGACATAGGGATACTACAACCAATGTAATCAAAGATAAAAATAGATAAAAACAAAATAAATATAAGTCAACTGAACATAATAATTGTAAACAATACAAATAAATGCTATAGAAAATTTCATTTTAGTTTATACATGTAAAATCAAATGGACCCACATAGTGTAAGGTCAAAAATTATAAGAATTAAAATCTAAAAGATAATAAATAAAATTGTTTCAATAGCTATTTGATGCAATCACTGATACAATTTCCATATCCTAACTCTAAACTCCTAAAAAAAATACTGCAGAACTGCTTTCCCTTCACTAGATGCATGTTCATGAAGTCTAAAAACCCACAAAGATTCATATAGAGGGTGTAAGTATTAACCCTTTATAACAACGTTAATTTATCCTTAACATGAGTTTTCTTGTATATAGAGTTGTATAGAATTATGGAAAACTAAATTCACATGCAAGTATAAAACCAGTCATGTACCAAGAGATCTATCAATAAACTAGGCTTCCCATAACTATGATAATCCATGCTTCGACTCCATGCCAAAAAATATCATAAACAGTATCGTTTCACTTAAATCACACCACATAACTCTGTCCAACATTAAGGAATAAATCCATGCCCACAATTAAGGGAAATTCACACCCATAACTCATAGCTACTTACCCAACTATGATGGTATTCACACATGGAATGCCGCAACAAATGGACCTCTATAATACTTAAAGACATTCCCCATTAGAAAATGAAAATGACACATAAGTAACCTCCTAATATGGTGTATGGTTTTGCCACAAAATTCTAATATAAGGAATAACCATCTTTTGAAGATCCATCACCAATGAGAAATGTCATCAACTCTCCCCCTCTAATAAGCCAACATAGTTTATTATTTTAACCTACTAACCTGATCCATGGAATGATATTCCACTTCAATATAAAAATTCACATGTAAGGAATAACATAACATGGAACAATATATACCAAAAGTATTACACATGATATGAAATATTAAAAAAGTAATAAATGTAATAGAAAATAATAAAATGGAAAATTAAATAATAATTATTACACAGGCTGGGAAATATTACTCAAATAAAAATCAAAATAGAATGGAACAAAATTCCATAACCAAGAATATGACTCACAGATCACTCTATGCATTTTATATGTATGAATATTCCATGGGAATCTTTAATAGGAAAATATATACAATCCCATCATGCTAAATAACTCTATACAATGGCCCAATATGGTATTTACTTCACGCCTTTAGTGTATTGAAGCCACATTTCAAGATATACCAAGGAACAATACCTGGAATACATTCCCACACTAGTATTATCAATAATAATAACCAACTTATGATTATATAGTCTTAATTATTGGAATTTATGAAAGGAATAATTCCAAGGGATGAAATATTTATCACCTTAAAAAATGTGAATTTCCAACAATATTATATCCATATCTACTCAAGGAATCGATTCCAAAACTCTTGATAAAAGATATATCCAACAAATAGAAATGAATTCTCTAAAAGATAACAATAGAATATATAGATGCAGTTAATACATCTTGTATATAACATTAATCTCAAGAGATAATGATTATATCTATGATATAATTTAATAACAAGTGAATAAAAATTTCTTACATTGATTTATCGCATCCCAATTATCTAGATTCATCAAATTTATAGTATAGTGGAACAAAAACCACCAAAAATCACCACTAGAGTCCCTAGGATAATTATCAATAGGTGTAGAAGGAAGAATAGTAAGTTTTATAGAGGTTTCTTGTTTAAAATATAATTTTCATATTAATTAAAATCCAATGCATGGTCTGGTGTCATAGTTTTCTAAATCATGCACCAATAGTTTGAGGATTCCTACCGCTTATGAGAAATTGAAAAACATGACCGTATAGCATGTTAAATATGATATAAACCTGAATTTTTCCACTATTAAGATGAAAATAGTTTCTAAGGAAGGTCACATAGTTTTATCTTATTGTGTTCTAATTGTTCACTTCCCACTTTCCTTCTCCAAGAAAGCCAGGTAATTTCTGAGGAAATACTACATAGATTCTCCTAACCACATTCTAATTTTGAACCACTTAACAGATCTCTAAAACCCTCTAAAACCTACATAATACTTCACTCAATGTAATAATAACTAAAAAACATCATGGTGTCTATAAATAAGGTGTATTGTACCTAATCCACTCAGGGACATTATAATCCCCCATTATAAGAAATTATCATCCTCAATAAGTGTATCTAGAGTTTCTACTCAAACTAATTTTAAAATTGATCTTTTATATAATATTCCTACTCCTATGTCTCTTGTTTCATACATGAATACTACTATAGGACTCTAACAAGTGTAATTATATATCCTCCCAACATGTTCTCACTCTAGTCTATGATCCTCATTGGGTGCTCCAAAAATGATGATGTCAAGCTCTTGATCACATCCTCACTATCGATCACAAGCATAAGAACGAGTATGTACCCATGAAACTAAGGTAAATGTAACACATTATGAAATCCATGATATTGTGGAGAAAGATTCAAATGATATGATACAATACTAACAATCTCAGTAATCTCTTAGTGTCCAACATCTCTCAGTTTTAGCTTCCCTTACTTCTGAAACATTGATTCTATAACCAAGGAGTCACTCACAAGAAATTTTGTCCTCCCATAGTAAAGAAAAATGGTATCCTTCTGCCATAAAATAAAAGCAACATTTTCAATGAGTAGTGACTGCCTAATTCTAGATTCACTATAGACTCTCCAATATTTCCTTTAAAAACCTCTAGAGTATAGTTATTTCATCACCAGCCTCATTCTAGTATAAGGGTGATCAAAAAAGGCATCCATATGGTGTTCACAATTCAAAAAAAAAACCCACACCACATATTCAAAATAATTGTTCAAACAACCCCACGTCACATAGAAAAATGAATCTAAAAATCATATATCACTATTAATCTATCAAGGGGGTAAAAAAACAAATCAATGAAATCATAAATTTGAAGGTGATTTGAAAAGGTATCCAACCTCATTTGATGAGGAACTTATGTAATCTAGTGAGAAACCTTATTCACACTTCAACAGTACCCATGGTAGGCCAGATTCAACCTCAATGATCCTAAAGAATGAAAAACCTCCAAAATGAGAGCAAATGTAGCCATGAAAATTTTCTAAAATGGCGCCTAGGTTTTGGGAAGAAGACAAAAATGGAGAGAAATAAAAATAGGATATGTAATCCCTAACCTTTTGATCTGGGTGATGAATCGCAATGAAAATTCCATGAATCCATCTTGGAGGGGCATAGAGGTACCAAAAACCATCATCTGATGTGTTTTGGCTGAAGGGTTCAAATGTGAGAGGCTAAGGGAAGAAACTCCATCCAAAAATAAGTATAAAATCCAAAAATACCCTTTCTTGAGTACATTACATGGTTTTCTTGCACAGTTTGAAAAATCGTGTGCAAACCGTGCAATCTACCCCTATCTAGTGCTGGACATGCAGTACACTTAGGCTACAAGATTTGTTAAACCATGATAAAAAAATGTGACCCACCTACACATTTACTACTAGTTTAAACAAACCATGCACCCGAACCATGTGACCTAGAAGAAGTCCCCCAAAATTACCCTATTCACCAAAAAACTCATATAACACAATGTGGTAAACCGTCCCACAAATATACCCCATTAAAAGGTTCCACTAGGATTGTTAAAAACTCATTTTAGAGGCCACCTCCACTTTATACCATTTACTCTAACCAAGAATAGGTCTAAAAAAAGAACCCAAAACCTCTAAAACAGAAAATGAAATATGGAACAATTGAAACTCAGAAGAAAAACAACGAAAGAAAAGATAAGCTGTTATAATGGAAACAAATATTAGTGTGAAAATATATATATAAAAATGTCTTTTATAATGTATGAAATATAATGATGAGATAAATTATATATCATGTATTAAATTATAAAAATATAGATAAAATATTTTTCTTATACTAAGTCAAAAACACATATTTAGAAAGTGTAAAAAATTTCCAACATTTATAATTCCAATAAGAGGTCTTATATAGTATTATTTTCCATGATAATTATAAATTTTCAATTTCCTTTTGAATATCGTGAGAGAAAATTCATTGGAAAGATCATATATGATCCAACTTCACAAGCTATTATATATTTTATATGGTTTATTTAACTCATATTCCACTTATAATTAATCATAATGAGTAAATATTAATTATATTCATATGAGATTCATTGTGTTGTAATTAATATTATTCACAAGAGATTTTTAAAAGATAAAATTATTTTTTTAGTTTTTAATGGAGAGAAAGATTCTGTTTAATGTTTTAGATTAATTCTGGATTCAAAATTGATTGAAAAATTTAGAAATCAATTTTCGTATGATTTTTTAAATAATGATTCATTAACCCATAAGAGTTAAAACTAGCCAATTATAACCAATTCTAAAATAAAAATAAATTCATTACAAAATTGGATTCTATGAACAAAATTATTTTAGAAAATAACTTCATAATTTATCTTCTAATTTTAGATAATAGAATGGATCATTTTAAACTATATTATACAAAATTAGTTTAATTATATAAGTTAAGGAAACTAAGTCTCCAAAAAAGTATAATAATATTATTTTATGGTACCCTCCAATTAGTTATAATATTTAGAGTGATGATTTCATGAAATTTTGGGTACATAAATATGATGATTTTATTGATACAATAACCAAATCATCAGACTAGAAAAAATATCAAGTTTTTAAAATACCAAGGTTTTGATCTTTACATGAACCCATAACCTACCTCTATTAATGTTTAATGGATGAGGGTGGTTAGGGTTATTGGGGTGTGAATATATCATTCTTGTATTTTAAACTATAAATTTAATGGTGAATATTTTTACTCTTGTTTTTTTATTTCAATTAAATATTGTTGGATCAGTATTTATATTATGAATCAAGTAGTATTTTTTATTTCCATCTATTACTCACAAAAATATGATCTTGTATTTAAAAATATTTTATATTATTATATTATTGGGATAATCATTCCCATTTTGTTCAAAAAATGAATTCTTAAATTTTTATTATGTTATATTTTATTTATTTTATTATTAAAATAGTTCAACATATAGAAAACTGAAAAATATTCTTGAATGGTGATCTGGAAATCTGCGTAATATTATGTAATTTATTACAATTAACATATAAATTGTTGTTTTTAATAATAACATGGTTTATTACTGTTTTTTAAAATATTATAAATGATAGTGGAAAAAATCCACCTCCTCTCAAGCCAGGTGTATTTCTATCTATAACCCTTATAGAATTTGTTACATCAATGTTCCATTATGTATACCAACAAAAAAAACATATTTTAGGTGATTGTCATGACACTCATGATATTTTCTTTGTGTTCTATAAAAAACTATTCATATGGGGTAGGTTGAAAATTTATTATCGATATGGGTCTCTATATTTGTGATCTAAAATAAAATATTCTAAAAAATGAATTTTAGTTTTTGTGAAGATATTTAAAGAAAGATTCATTAATTATTGTCATCATGTGTGAAATATGTTCGCACTAGAAGGCATGATAAAAAATATATTTATTATAATTCCTAAATGAACAAAATTCAAACAGGCCATGGGAAACCTAATCATATTTCACAAATCAGAATCTTGAAATATTTTCAAAACATTACTAGGGTGTGTTAATGGTTTTTACACAACCTATCCAACCACTATAAAAAGGTAATTCCCCAACGTTTTTCTACACACTTATAAATATTTTTAATGTTTATCTATATGAAATTATGTATCAAAAATTTATTCTATCATCATAGTGGCATTATTTTTTTATTAAATAATATTATTATTATTATTTTCTATATTTAATTAGTAGTTTTGTTCATTTAATTAGTTTATTGTTTTTAATGTTTTAATAAAATATTAGTTTGTATGGATGATTTAATTTAATTATATTAACGAATGTATATGAAATTGAATATATATCATAACTAATAGTGAAATTAAATTTAATAATTCTGAAAAATATTTATAAATATAAAATTCCATGTTTATATTTAAATATTGAATGATCATTAGTTGGACCAACTGATTCTGGTTTGAGTTTTTAATTATTTAGGATTATAATTTTTAGTAATTAATATATATTTTTTATGGTTGATCAACATTTCATCCATTTACATTACAATAAAGACACACATGACCCAGTTAATTTTTTGTATCACATTTCACTTGGTACCACTCAATTGAATGTTGGTAGCATTGTAAAAACAATATTCTATAATAGGTGTGGAGGTTTAGTTATATATTTTGACTAAATTCAAACCTGATGTTATAGAGAGAATGTTATTTACTGAAATCAGAGGAAAACTATCCTTATTAATATTTAACCTTTTATTTTGGTATATTACTATCAATTTTGAAACCAATTACTTGTTAATTACTCATGAATAGGAAACAATTTTAATATTTGATTGTATAATTATTTGTTAATTTCGTTATCTATACCAAAATAATAAAATTGAAATAAATAATACACCTATTAGAATAATTACAAAATTGTAAATAATCGTTGGAAATGATAAGACAGTGAATAATATTTTGATGACTGGAAAATTTATTTTTGGAAATATTTATATTTTTTGAGAGAATGGATATTCTATTCATAAAAATTAATTTTAATTTCATTATTGATTAGCCATATGTTATATCTCTCTAGATTTTTAAGGTCCTATATATCCATGGTAAAATATTATATATAATCATAACCTTATTATAATAAAGTATTATGTGAGTAGAATAATATAAAATACAGGTTCCATCCGAGTTGAGGATGTTTAATGTTGGAGCTTTAGATATATTACCCAAATGATAATTTATGATGTTTCAAAATGAACTAATCGAAGATCATCTATTTATCATAAGAAAATTTTTTGTTTATTAACATATTATAAACCAATATATATATATATAATATTAATAACCAGTCATAGTTAAATTAGTTTTTTATATTTATAATTTTATTCATATGTTTACATAGAGTTAGTTGAACAAATTACATAATAAGTTTATGTTATTGTTAATTATTTCTACAATAATATGATGTAATAGAGAAGTGATTTAAAAATAAAATGTCTTTAGTTATAGTTTATCATACAATAGTTTCATTGATCTATAAGGATTTGGGTCTTTAGAAGATGTACAAACTAGGATTCATAATTTCCAAAGAAAACTAAGATCCATTAATCACTTATATGTGTCTACAATATATCAATTTATTCTGAAATATTTCATATATTTTTTTAACGTCAATTATTTCGTGAATGAGTCATTTTTTTCAGGTATCAATCATGAAATGGTTTAATGTTACTATATGTGGAAATATCTATTGTTAAAGAATGCCAACCTACTTTTATGGGAACCCTATTATGGGATATATATTGATGTTGGTACTTCCCAGATATATGTTACTATTTATTATCAATTTAATAAGATAACTAGGAATCAAGAAACAAATATAGATAGGTCTCCACTGATAAATGTTTTTTATTATGAACATACTGAGAAATATATAGAAGGAACCATATGACATATCTCTTCGGACAGTCCAAATGATATGAATGATATAATCAATGTTGAGAAAGTATCAATTGATAAATTAAGAGATGATTTTCTTAAATAAGATTTCAATATGTCCTAATAACTAGTGGTGTTTATCTTACTGACACAAAATTTTAATCGTCTTCCATTGGATTCTTTGTCAGGTTGTCAAAAAGAAAGGATTTTCAATCGTTTTCTATTGGAAACCTTTTTGGTAATATAACTTCCTAAAGTGTAGAACATTGATTTAAATGTAATTACACTGATTAATAAATTCATAGATTTTATTGTTAGAACATCTGCAAATTCTAAAAATCCATTATATATAGGATTGGAGTTTTAAAAAAGGATTGTGTTGAAAACTATGATTAATTGGTTTCACATAAAATATTATTTTACTAATATGATTGGGGAATAGAAAAATATAAAATACATCATTAAATGCGATAAACATAGACCAAAATATAGAATGTTTTTTCAAGAAATATATATGATAAAAAAATTTATATGGAAGGATACTGAAATTAAATTCCCCACACACATGTTTCCACCCAAGCCTATCATTGGATCATTTTTCACTAGCTGGAAAAATTATATATATTTATATTATTAAAATGATTCTAAGATGAAAATATGTTCATATATAATAAATTTAGGATTTAATAAAATATGTTTTGAAATATAACACAGAATAAATAAGGTTTATATGAAAATACAAATGGCTATTGTAAAAGTTTATGGTTATTGAGATGAATGGTGGAAGGTTTTTCTACAGTGGACAATATTATTATCCCACAATAATAATGTGATTAATCATATATTCACTATTGAGTATATCACTTATGCTAATTGGGTTAATAAATCAAAGGTAAAGTTCCCCAATATATTATAGGAATCTATATTATGAATATGTGCATTTCTATATCAAAAACAGTTTATTCTGGTCAATTATTTTTTATGGTAAGTATTCATGTTTATTTATCATTGCAGTAACATAGGATGAGAATTATAAGACCTGAGATTCAACTATATTAAATAAAAACTTAATCAAAATAACTATTTTACCATACATATTCTACCATTTTATCATAATAGTACAACATTGTAGTGCAGTACAATCCTATAAAATATAATTCACTAAAACGACCCCAACAAGCACCATATAACACATTATAATATAATGTTTCACCATAGTCTTTAAATCCTATAGATCATACACTAAAATAATAAAAAATTATAAAAGATTATTTTTTATTATAATGAAAAAATTAAAAAATAGAATAGAAATGGAATTAAAAAATAGAAAATGATATAAATGATTTTAAATTTTATAATTAAGTGAATATTTAAGGGTCACATAGCCATTGGAAGGGTAAATTGATCATTGGAATATGATTATTGGAAATCAGATTGTTTGAATAGTAATTCATCTATTATTTATACATGTTCCTAATAAAATTCTTAAAATTAATTGTTAATAATATAATTTATTATTACCAAAAATTTATATTAACCAATGAATAATAATATCATTAAACAGACATGACTTAAAATAAAAATAATATTTAGTTAACAATAGTTTTTAATTTTTTTTGTGACAAACATAGGATTTTAAAATATGACAATATTTTAAATCAATGGTCATGTTTCTCATATATATAAAATCATTTTAAAACCATTATATTTATTAATCCTTCCCATAAACATTAATTCTATTATCCAAATACATACATATTCCATGTATTTATGGTATTATTGGTTAAATATTTCAAATAAAGAAACATTTTGAAAGGATGGATATCTGATACGCATTTTTAGAAGCATATATTAGGTCTATAGTGGATTACATTAGATTTTTTCATAAGTTTACCTTTGGAGATCAGTACATACTGACCAAGAAGATTATTCTATAATAAATTTTACATCCTTAATGTGTATTAATTTTATGTATAACATGATATTAATTTATAGATGGAATTATACTCTAATTTTTTAAGTGTCCATACATGTAAAATTATTATATTTTTTATATTTCCTATTGATATACTTATACCATGTGTAGTTCCCTGATAATGATTATTCCCTTAAAGGGGATTGGGGGGGGGGGGTTCAGGGTATGTGAGTATTAAATCATTATATTTACTTGATCATGACCTTGTTCTCTCATTTAGAGGAACACTTTTTTATCTCCCTCAAAACATTATAGAGTGATCAAAGAATTAATAGGTTATTTATGAATTTATATGGTTATCCAAAATGGGCTAATCTAAAGAGAATTCATGGAAATGTGCCTCTACACCTAAAACACTAGAGTGTACAGATTCTATTTGTATTACACAATAGGGTGCTAACATTGATCCTATGAACTCAATTCACTCAAAATATTTGAAAATATCAATACCTATCCTCACATATAGCTTCCCACTTTTCCTTCAATTAAAAAATTCTTCTACATATGGTAAGTGTATGAAAATACATCTATAATAGGGTGTCTCTTCTATACATCCTAATGAGATTCCACTGGAATAGAAATATTTTTTCCCTCTCTCACATTTTTAACCATACATAATGAATAAATTTCCTTTCATTATCTATCCTCTAAGATTATATCTAATCCTTTTATCTTTCTCTATTGTACATTTATTTCTCTTGAATTTTTGTCTACAATTTTAATGATTTTAGCCAACTCCTTTGGATCCTTGGGTTGGGATCAAATTTTTTTATTCTATTATTTTGATATCCATCAATTTGTAATCTATATTTAAATGTGGTGATTAGGAGAAATTAAATTCCTATAAAATACCTTAACTCCTAAAACATAACTCCATATTTAGAGTATTTAGTTATATGAAACTACATTACTACATTGCAAAATTTTCTTCTAATGTGTAGACCTCTTCATGCATAACTTTACTATATAATAGGATATTATTAAACAAAATAGGATGTGATGTCAATAAAATAATGTGATGTGGAATTATTACCTATGATTTGAAAGCCTATAGTTTACTAGATCAAAAAAATCCCATGGATAACTTCTCCCAACTCACATAACCATCATGGAGTTATTTCCTCAATTTGTTTAATCATCCAAAATAGTTGGGGAATTGTTTTTATATTTCATGAAAACTTATAGACCTGGAAACCAAGAAATAATCTTCTCTTTTTAATCACATCATCTATATCATAAGTCATTTCTATAGTGTGGGATTATTTTTTAGAATTGAATATATGGAATATCCTATGACATGGTGTCAATAAGGTTTCCATTTTTTTAACATTACTCTTAAAAATTAAATGAAATATCTTTACACAATCCAAAATCTACCCCTTTATAGACATGAGAATTTTTTGGTTACCATTATGTTAACTACTATATGGTGTGGCTCTAGCTTCTACAGAATCATTTTTACCAAAAATAAGCATGCATCCTGGGTCTTACCTTGATAAAATTTATGGGGAATCCATTATCCTTACATGAAGACACTATAATATGACACTTATCACATAGACTAGTAAACTTAGGAATCGGTAAGACACTTAAACAAAATTAATGATGGTCTGACACATACATAACTTTTTATTTAACTTTATATATCCTTCTATTATGGTGTACACTATTTCATAGTAGTTTATAATCCTATTTCATCAAATTAACCCTTCTCAACTAAAAAATATTTTAACATTATTCCACTTTATAAATGAACTCAGAGATAACTTCATTTAAAAGATAAAAAAATAGATAGATTTAGAATAAATGAACATGGGATAGAAGTCATACCGTTCTTAATAAAAAACTCCCACATATGAGTGGGAGTATCTATCTCTCAAACCATATAGGGAGATCGGTTTGGCTAGAATCCTAGAGGAAATCAATTCTATTCAAAATCCATCTTTCCTAATGCTTCTATCATGATATCAGAAACATAATATTTAAAAGAAACATACATTAACTTCACTAACTATTTCTTAACATTGGCCTTTAGAAAAAGTTATTTGATGTTTATGTGATTTGTTGTTGAATAATGAAAATTAATTTTACTAAAATTTATTGAACTAGGATTATAAAAGCTAATAAAAAAATGAGATTCCTCTTTAATCCAAATGTATTCAAGTTTATTCTTTATATGTATCAATTCGTAACATGTTTGAGTCATATTTACATATTCAGCCCCTTCCATGCTTATGGATATGCACTATTTTTTTTCAGGAAGATATAAAATGATGAAAATATAGAACACACCTATAACTGTTGACTTTTATTTATCCCCAGGTCCATCCCAATCCACATCCATATACGTAAAAATTTACTATTTTGAATTTCTGTTATCGTATAGAATGAAAATTATATATTTGATAATATATTTTAAAATTATACTCACAACATTCAGGTGAATTTATTTTTTAATATTATCATAATGGGAATATTGAAACATAGGAAAAACTATATATGGTGAAGTGTCTATAAAGTAGAGTAAACTACCAATGATTTTCCTGTAGAGAGTCACATCAACCTCTTTTGCACCATCATCTTTTGATAATTTGTTTTCAGGTATCCACTGGAGTATTCATCAATCTATAATCATCCATTTGAAAATTTTTCATCCCCTCCATGGAAAATTTAACTTTGGAAATAAATTTCATTTACTCTCATTGAATAACCTACAAGACAATGAAAAAAAATACTAACAAAATAAAATACATATCAAATTCTCACCTCTTATTTGTGAAATCTGTTTTCATTGTGTGGTATTAGAGGCTGCAAATATGATTTTGTCAACATATACAAGCACCAAAATCCATTTTACATTCTACCTCTAGTGTAAAGGTTTTAATAAACCCCTTATATATAAAAATATAACTTCATTAAGTACTAGTTAATCTATGATACTAAGAAGTTGGTGTTTGTTTCATACCATTAAAAAATTTCTTCAACTAATTTTTTTACTCAAATCTCTATGAATGATAAATCCATATTGTTTTTTAATTTATACTTTCATCCAAGGATTCAATTAAATATTAATAATTTAACAATGATTTGATAAAAATAAAAACCCTTTTTCATAGCCTTGATAAAAATATGATATTATAATTTTTATTCACTAATTAATATGTTTCTTCTATATTGATTCCCTCAATTTTGGAATACCTATTTGGTAATGCTCGAACCTAAACCACCAGTTCTGATCCAAAGTGCCACATATCCTGATGTGTTCACCCATACATGAAATAGGATAGCGACTAGCGGTGATTCTCTAAAGCGACATAGGGAGACTATAAATAATGTAATCATTAATATCACCAGATAAAAACAAAAATATAAGTCAATTGAATATAATAATAGTAAAAAATGTAAATAAATTCTTTAACAAATGTCATTTTAGTTTATACCAGTATAATTAAATGTACCCACATAGTGTAATGTCAAAAATTAAATTAAATAAAATCAAATAGATTTTAAATAAAACTTTTTAAATAGCTATTTGAAGTAATCCCTAGTAAAATTTCCATCTCCCAACTCCAAATGCCTCGACAACCTACTACAGAGCCATTTTCCCTTCACTAGATACTTGGTCATGAAGTGTAAAAACCAAAAAAGATTCTTATATATGGTGTGAGTATAGAACCTTTAAGACACCGTAAATTTATCCTTAACATGAGTATAATTGTATATAGAGTTATATAAAAGTATGTAAAACTAAATCCTCATGCAATCATTCAACCAGTCTTATACCAAGAGTTCCATTAATAAACTAGGCTTCCCAGAACTGTGATAATACATGCTTCAACTCCATGCCAAAAAAATATCATAAATAGTTTTGTTTGACTTAATGAACACTATGTCACTCCATCCACCCTCAAGGAATAAATCCATGCCCACTCTTAAGAGAAATTAACACCCATAAGTCATAGCTACTTTCCTAACTAGGATGGTATGAACACTTGGAATGCCACAAAATATGGCCCTCTCTGATAGGTTAGGACATTACCCATTATAAAATAAAACAGACACATAAGTAATATCATAATATGGTGTATGGTTTTGCCACAAAAATTTCAATATAATGAATAACCATCTTATAAAGATCCATCATCAATGAGAAATTTCATCAACTCTCCCCCTCTAATAAGATAACTTTGTTCATTATTTCCACATACCAACCAGATCCATGGAAAGAGATTACACTTTTTATATAAAAATACACATGTAAGGAATAACATAACATGGAACAATATATCCCAAATGTATTCCACATGATATAAAATATTAAAAAAGTAATAAATGTAGTAGAAAAAATAAAATGGATTATTAAATAATAATTAGTCCACGACCTAGGAAATATTAATTAAATAATAATAAAAATAGAATAGAACAACATTCCATTACCATGAATATGACTCATGGATCCCTCTACACATTTTATATGTACAAATATTCCATGGTAATATTTAATAGGAATATACACACAATCCCATATTGCTAAATAACTCTATACAAAGGCCCAATATGGTATGTACTTCACACCTTTAGTGTATTGAAGCCACATTTCATGGTCTACCAAGGAACGATACCTATATCACACCCCACACCCATATTATCAAGAATAATAAGAAACTAATGATCATATAGTCTTCATGATTTGAATTTATGGAAGGAATAAATTTATGGGATGAAATTTATATCAACTTACAAAATGTGATTTTACCACAATAATATATCCATATCTACTCAAGGAATCAATTCCAAAACTGTTGATCAAAAATATATCCAACAAATAGAAATGAATTCTCCAAAAGATAATGATAAAATATATATATTCAGTTAATATATCTTGGATATAACATTAATATAAATAGATAATCAGTATATCTTTGATAGAATTCAATAACATAAGAATAAACACTTCTTACATTGATTTATCACTTCCAAATTATCTAGATCCATCAAATTTACAGTATAGAGGGAGATAAACCACTATGAATCACCACTAGAGTCCCTAGGTTTATGATTAAAAGGAGTAAGAGGAAGAATACTGTGTTTTAGATAGGGTTCATGATTAACATTTAATTTTCATATTAATTAAAATCATATGCATGGTTTGGTGTCATAGTTTTCTAAATCATGTGCCAATAATGACAGGACTCCTTCCACTTATGAGAAATTAAAAAACATGACTATATAGTATGTAAACTATGAGCTAACCATGAATTTTTCCACTATCAAGATCCAAATAGTTTCTGAGGAAGTTCACATAATTTTATCTAATTGTGTTCTAATTGTTCAAATCCCATTGTACTTCTATAGGAAAGAGAGGTAATTTCTTAGGAAGGACCACATAGATCCCCTTATTCATATTCTAATTTTGAACCACTTAAAATATCTCTAAAACACTCTAAAACCTACAAAATAATTCACTCAATAAAATAATAACTAAAAAAACATCATGGAGTCTATAAGTAATTTGTATTGTACCTAAAACACTTAGGGACATTATAATCCCCCCTTCTAAGGAATTATCATCCTCGAGAAGTTTATATAGAGTTACTACTCAAAATACTATGAAAATTAATATTGTACATAATATTCCCACTCCTAAGTCTCCTCTTACATACATGAATACTGTTATAGGACTCTGAAAAGGGGGATTATATATCCTCCAAACATGTTCTCGCTCTAGTATACAATCCCCATTGGGTGCTCCACAAATGATGATGTCAAGCTTTACATCACATCATCACTATTGATCAAAAGCATAAGAACGAGTATGTACCTATGAATATAAGGTAAATATAACATATGAAATCCTTGATATTTTGGAAAAAGATACAAATGGTATGATACAATAATAACAATCTCAATAATATCATATTGTCTAGAATATCTTAGTTATAGATTCCATTACATCATAGACATTGATTCTATAACCAAGGAGTCACACACAAGAAATTTAGGCCTCCCATAGTAATTAAAATTGGCAGCCTACTACCATAAAATAAAATCAATATTTTCAATGAATAGTGATTGATGAATTCTAGATAAAATAGAGAATCTCCAATATTTCTTTTATTAAGCCTTGAACCATAGTTCTTTCATCACGGGCCATATTTTAGCATAATGGTGATCAAAATAGGTATTTATATGGTGTTCACAATTCATCAAAACCCACACCACATATTCAAAATAATTGTTCAAACAACATCACTTCACATTGAAAAATTAATCTAAAAATCATATATCACTATTAATCTATCATGGAGGGTGAAAAAACAATAAAATAATGAAATCATAAATTTGAAGGTTATTTTCAAAGGTATCCTGCCTCATATTATGAGGAAATTTTGGAATCTAGTTAGAAACCTTATTCATACCTCAACTATACCCGAGGGAGGCTAGATTCAACCTCAATGATCCCAAAGAATGAAAACACTCCAAAAAATAGAGAAACCTATTCCAGGAAAACTTTCTAACTTGTCCCCTAGGGTTTGGGAAGAAGAAAAAAATGGGGAGAAAGAAAAGGAGGAGGAGGAATCACTAATGTTTTAATACGGGTGAAGAATTGCAAAGAAAACACCATGAATCCTTCTTGTCGGGGCCTATAGGTAGCAAAAACCACCATAGGATGAATTTTGGTTGAAGGGTTCAAATGTGAAAAGATAAGGGAAGAAAATCCATCTAAAAAGATGTATAAAATCCCAAAATACCCTTTCTCGAGTGGGTTACATGGTTATCTCGCATAGTTTGAAAAACCACGCACAAACCGTGCAATCTCCCACTGTCTAGTGCTGGATGGGTTGTAAACTTAGGATACATGGTTTGTTAAACCATGCACCAACCATGTGACCTACCTACACACTTAGTATAGGTTTAAACAAACCACGCACCCTAACCATGTGACCCAGAATAAGTCCCCAAAAATTACCCTAGTTACCCCAAAGCTCATATAACTCAATGGGGTTAACCACCCAACAGATATAACCCATGAAAATGTTCCACTAGTTGTGTTACAAACACATTTTCCAGGCCACCTCATCTCCATACCTTTAACTCTAACTAATAATTGGTCTAAAAAAGCACCTAAAACCACTAAAACATAAAATAAAATCTGGTACAACAGAAACTCGGAAGAAAAATTACGAGAGAAAAGATAAGTCGTTATATAGGGAAAAAATCGATGTGTAAAACACATATATATAAAATATCATTTATAATGTTTGAAATATATTTAAGAGATAAATTATATATCATGTATGAAATTATAAATATATATATATATAATTTTTTTCTTATACTAAGTCAAACACACATATATTTGGAAAGTGTATCAAATTTTAAACATATATAATTTCAATAACAGATATTTTATAGTATCATTTACCATGGTCAATAAACATTTTCAATTTCCTTTTGAATATATTGAGATAAAATTAATTGGAAAAATCCAATATGATCCAACTTTTCAACACCCCAAGCTTCTATAGTACGCTTCTCTTTGAATAATGCAACATCGTGTGTTGTACACAACATCGAGTTCTAACACACACCACAACCGATCAAACTAGCTGTTATGAATAGTAATACATACTTTTTAAAATTTTCTAAATTTTAACTTTCAAAATTGACTTCATTTTTGGATTTGGAGTATCTAATTTAGCCTAAGGTGAAATTTTGGTACTTTTCGGATATCTTTATTATTTTGATGAATAGTGAAAATTACTAAATTTTAATTAAAAACAACTTTTTTAATCAAAATAATTAATAGTGATAAATTCTGAATTTGAGTGGTTTTAAATTATATTTATAATATATTTTTACCATTTAATACAATGTTGGTAATTGGACATAATTTCACAATTATACCGAACATAAACAAGTATCAATCTTTTGATGGTTATTATATCTTAAAAACACGTTTTATGTTTTGACAACGGGAATTAATATTAAATTAATTTCTGCCACTTCTATGTTTTGAATTTGGAAAAATGGATTCCATATTAGTAATCAGAATGTTCAAATTGTGTAAATAGGTAACTTTTATTTTTAGACATTTTTAATAATTACTTCGGTAAATATTTTATTTACCATGGTTAAACGGTAAATCCGGTAAATAAGGGTTAACAAATAATATTATAATAGTATAAAATTAACCTAAATCGTGTCATAAATTTATTGGTTGGTACATTTCCGATCATGGGCATCTTTGGGTCGATTTTGGCACCCCATGGTGCCACTTGTAAGTGATAGGGACACTTTATTTTAATTAAGTTAAAATGAATTCAAAAATCACACAAGCATATATCTTTTAGAAAAACACTTTTTACATAGGGTTATATATGTTTTATTTTCAACTATAAATATTCATTAGAAAGATAAAAAGATTTCCTACATAATGTTAGTTTATTTATAATTTTTAGACATTATATAATTTAATTTATTTATGACACAATGGTGATGTAGTAATTACTAAATTAATGAAAAATTAGAATAATTGATATTATAAATACCCAAATAAATATAATTTGAGACTATTAATGAATTAATATAATTTTATAGGATAATATGTCATATTAGGATTGATTTAAGATACTTTTTTCGAATTAATCATTCTGTTATGAGTTTTACAAAAAATCAATTATTGAATAGTGTCAAAATTGACATAAAAGAGTTTTTTAAAGAAAATATTATATTATTAATTGATATTAAATTTATAAAAATATAAGGTTCGGCCAAGAGACTTATATCATGATAGGTGTATCATTAATGGAATAATTAGGGGTTTTATGTATGTATATAGTATGTTTATTAACCATATAATATATAAATACAAAGAGACATTGTAAAAGTGAAACTAATTAACTAAGAGTTAATACTTAATAATAAGGTTAATATAGTAACCCAAACCTGTCTAAATTCTATTTGTTGAGTGGTTTTCGACCTATACCTATCTTAACCTTTAAATAGTCTACTTTTGAGCCATTAGAAACCGAATATGAATTAATTATAAAATAATATTTCTAGCTTTTCCAAAGGTGCCCCTCACCCCTCTTATAAAAGGGCACTCTCCCTTCTCATTAAGTCACACCTTCAAATTCTTTTGGTTCGTCTAACCACTGCCCAAATACTCTATCAACTTCCCTCACTTCAACCTAGAGGCCTTCATTTAGTCAGAAAGCCAACTAAAGGAGCCCTTTTGATTAAATCAAAAGGAAGAACCCAAAGAAGAGGTAATGATTTCACCACCCTTTTTCAAGTTCCTTTCTTCTTCTACTTCTTTTTTCTTTGTTGTTACCATTCTAAAATAATAAATCCAGTGTATTATATATACTGTGATGTTATTATAAATATGGTACAACCATATTAATTATTCTATCCATCCGTTGAATAACATGTCACCATACGTGCGTACGTACGGCTTACCGTCTCCACGTCGTGGTGTAATTGTTATTCAATAAATTATTATTTGGATGGGTATAATAATGATGTGTAACTCATGTAAATAATAAATATAACATAATAATGATTCTGTATATATGTTATAACATCCAATTATATATTATTTTAATATGAAAATAATGATATTGTCACTCGTGCGTACGTACGGACTACCGTCTCCACGAACGTGATAAGATTCATTCTCCATTGTATCCATTCAAGTATAATTCTCATTTGATGATTAATAATAGTATCTAAGGACTTAATATCATTCTGGATATGAATAATATGCAACCTATCCATGACAAACATGGCTTACGTAACAAAAAATATAAAAAAACGAGTAAGAAACACCCGAAACAACGATAATACTAAGATATTATTAACAAATCAATGTTAAAAGATCATTTATGATATCATATTTTTGTATAATTTAATAACAATTATTTCACCATTATATAGGTGGTTAACCTACCCCAACCAAGGAAAAGTACAAGGTTAGGGTTATTTCACAATCTCTTCATTATCCGAGGTTGTTTATACGTAATAATCTACTGGGATTTCTTTATCATCCACATCCATGTTTCTTAAAAATGTATTTCAAATTTTTTTTACTATTTACAGGAATATGGGTTATAGAAATTTATAACATTGTTTTAATTTTTATAAGAGGTTTATAAAGGAATCTTTCCATCGTTTTCCAAACAAGGTGCTTTTTTAACCTTTTCAATAGAATTAAGGTAAGAATGTTTTTTAACTTACACGGCGGGTGTGGCTATTTTCCGCCGTTATAAAAACTTCAAAGCTTCCTTTTTAATCATATAAGAATATTTTCAAAGAAAATTTTTTATTTTATAAATATGTGACTATTAAATGATTTCAAAATAGGAAGACATATTTCTATAAAAATAGTTTTGATTTCATCTATGTCAACATCCTTTGATGGATTTTACGCTTATTTGAAGTTGATTTATTATGATACAAAAAATTTATATTATATTGAAGGTTTTGTGATATGTTTGATTGTAGATGTTTTATTTTTATACCATTCATGGTTTATGGATGAATTATTTACATTTCGTATGCTAGTTTTAATACGAATGTTTATGTTATGTTTAAGCCTTTTTCATATGGGAATGAATTAGAATAAATATGTGACGGGTGGAGCCCGCTATAGCTCCTCGATGCATCGGTAGGTCTCATGAGACAAACTAGTGTCTTGGCACAAGGCCTTGGAAAAATCTTATTTGTAGTCTTGGAACGAGGCCTTCGCTATGTAGTTATGATAGTCTGGCATTATATATTCCATCATTATGAAAGTGGTTATTGATATTGCATGTGATTATTCGATTAGTAGAATATCAATGTGAATAAGTAAATGAAATTATTTCATTTTATTTTTTCCATACTATGTTGAAGTTCAAGTTTAAAAGGCTTTTGTTTTAGGTATACAATGCCTTAAAAGTTTATTCTTATTTATGAAAGCTTCTGCTATATTGTTATCCTTACTGGGCATTTGAGCTCATCCCTTTTCTATGTTTTATTTTTCCCAGGATGTGAAGAAGTAAATTATGAATGACCTACAGGGATATTATGTGGGTATAATAGTGTGGACTATGGAGAGAATATGTTGTTGTAGTATTTTTTCACTTTATGATGTAATGTATAACTTTATGAATATATCTAGGGTTTCCAAGGCTACTAAACCAATCGATCTTTCGAGATTTGATTTTTCTTGTGATCATGCCAATGTTAAGTAATAATGCACCGACTCTAGGTAACTAGGGTTGGGGCGTTACAGTTGGTATTAGAGGAAGATTAGTACAAACCTTGGAAGCTATATTTAGATAAACTCTGATTAGAGCAGATAGACCTAAGATGGACTTTTAGGATTAGTATATAAGAACTTCCTAGAATTTTGGTATTGTAGAGAATTTGTGAGTTTTCCGAGCAATACATCCCTATGTGGATACGAGCAGGTAGAGGTGGCTCTGGAACAAACGTACCTAGGGGTAAAACCTGAAAACACCTCTTTGAGCTGGACTCGAATGGGAACTGGTGCACGATAACAGGCCTTGTTGCACTCTTGGTTACGACACTCCTGGGGGATATGCTTAGGATAACTCTCATTTTCATTACAAATCATTATGAAGGGTTTATGAGTATATACTTCCTCAAAGAAAACATTTTTTATGATTATGGATTATATCCATAAATAGTTCAATTTCTGTTATGTGTTTTATAAGTATGGGATTATGTATTTTGATTCATAAACTAATCTAGTTTATGAAATTGTTTATAAATGGCACCTAGTGGAAGAAATGGAAACTGTATCAATGCATGCACTCCATGTAGGGATTTCCCTCCTACTCAAGATAATTATAGTGGAGCTGGTGATGCAACTGGTTCCGATCAGCTAATCATCATACTGGGACAACTCACTCAGGTTATGAATAATAACATTACCCGTATGGAGATCCCTGATCCGCAGCATGGAGGATCAATGTTAGATCAATTCATGAGGAAACAACCACCAACGTTCAATGGGAGTATAAATACCTTAGTATCTATGAAATGGATAAATTCCCTAGAGAAAATATTTCAGGCTTTGGGGAGTAGTGAAAGAGAAAAAGTTATCATAGCAGTTTACCTCCTCACTGGAGATGCTAATCAATGGTGGTCATTGATTCAAAACACGAAGGAAGATGATGAAGTATCAAATATGGAATGAAGGGATTTCAAAGATCTATTTATAGAATAATACTTTCCTCGTGATTATCAAGCAGATATGGAATGGCAATTTATGAGTCTGAGACCAAAGGAGGATGAGAATGTCACAAAGTATGAGGCTAACATTACAAGGTTAGAAAGTTATGTTGGAGATTATATACGTAACATAAGAAGTAAGATTGATTATTTCTTTGATGGGTTAAAACCATTTCTCCATCGAGCGTTAGTCTTACAATCCTTCTTGTCGTACGAAGACATTGTCTAATGTGCTATCAAAATAGAAAAGGAATTATCTAAGTGTTATGACTTTAAAGAAAAGCAATAGAAGAAAAGATCAGCTGATCAATCTGGGAATGGAAATAAGGGGAAGAATGGAAAGGTTTAATATCTATCATGTGGTAAATGTGGGAAGAAACACCCTGGTACTTGCTTGAAGGGAATGGGCGTCTGTTACAAATGTGGTGAAAAAGGCCACCAAGCTCTTGATTGCAAAGGGAATAAGGAAGCTACCAATGTTTAGTGCTACAGTTGCAGGGAGATGGGACATTATGCAAATGAATGTCCTAATCGTCAGGGGAACTTACCTCAAAAAAGGCCATGGGATCAAGGCCAAGCTTTTTCTGTCACTACTGCTGAGGTAGAAGCTCCAAAAGAAGTGGTGGCAGGTAATTTAATAGTTTCCTCAAGTTTAGAAAATGCATTATTTGATTCTGGATCATCGCATTGTTTCATATCTTCCCAGTTTGCTAAGAAAATTAGATATTTTCAATTTGATTTAACAAGGGAGTTGTTAGTTAAAACTCCTAAGGGAAGTATCATTGCAACAAAGTTTTGTGAATCCGTCCCCATTAGAGCACATAAATGTTCTTTATCTGCTGATCTCATCGTCATACCTATGATTGAGTTTGATATAATCCTCAGTATGGATTGTCTTTTGGATTATGATGCAAAGATTTATTGTAAGAAGAAGGAGGTTACAATTTTTTATGACGATGATATGGAACACCTTATATTTGGAGCAGAATCGTCACCACCTAATTCTTATCTAGATCCACCCCTAGTAGCTAAAATAAATTCAATTATTGGGGAGGAAGTGAATGAAATGATTGTCGGTGAGGAAAGGAATGTTCAAATAGAGGATGTACCTATTGTGAAAGAATATGTAGATGTATTTCCGGAAGATTTACCTGGACATCCTGCAGAACGAGAAGTTGAGTTTTCCATTGATTTAATTCCTGGATCAAGGCCTATATCGAAGACCCCTTATAGAATGGACACTGTAGAATTAGTCGAACTAAAGAAACAACTAGAGTAATTGAGTAATAAAGGATTTATTCTCCCTAGTGTTACTCCATGGGGATCCACTATTCTTTTTGTTAAAAATAAAGATGGATCTATGAGGTTATGTATCGTCTATAGGGAGATCAATGCTATAAAAATAAAGAACAAGTATCCCCTACCTCACATTGATGATTTATTTGACCAACTGCATGGAGCTCAATACTTTTCAAAGATTGGCCCTCGATCTGGATAACTTCAGTTGTGTGTAAAGAAGGATGACATTCCGAAGATAGCATTTCGAACTAGGTATGGGCATTACAAGTTTACTGTAATGCCTTTTGGATTGACTAATGAACCCTATGTATTCATGGATCTGATGAATAGAGTTATCAAGGAATATCTCGATGAATTTGTGGTGGTATTTATTGATGATATCTTGGTATACTCTAAAAGCTACGAGGATCATGAAAGTCACTTGAGCATTATCCTGAAGACTCTGAGAAGACATGAATTATATTGGAAGTTTAGCAAGTGTGAATTCTGGCTTCATGAGATTTCTTTTCCTGGCCATATTGTATCTAAAGATGGAATCTTTTTTGATCCTTCTAAGACCAAGGAAATCCAAAATGGACAGCACCTACGAGTATAACCGAGGTACGCAGTTTTATTGGTTTGACAGGTTATTATCGATGTTTCGTCCAGAATTTTTCCTGATTGGAAAACCCATTAACAAAGATCACACGTAAAGGGTTTAAATTTGTTTGAAAAAATGAGTGTGAAGAATGTTTTGATGAACTGAAGAGAATATTATTCAATTCTCCTATATTGACTCTATCATCGGGGAATGATGGGTTCATTATTTATAGTGATGCATCGAAGAATGGACTTGGTTGTGTCCTTATGCATAATGATAGGGTTATTGCCTATGCATCATGACAGTTGAAAATTCATGAGAAAAAATATCCTACTCATGATCTCGAGTTAGTAGCTGTGATCTTTCCATTGAAGATATGGAGTCACTACCTCTATGGTGAATAATGTGAGATTTATACTGATCACAAGAGTTTGATGTATATTTTCTCACAAAAATAACTCAACATGAGGAAAAGGAGATGGCTTTAATTACTTAATGATTATGATTGCACGATACACTACCACCCGAGGAAGGCAAACAAGGTGGCAGATGCTTTGAGCAGAAAAGATCATGGAGTTTTGAACAATATGAGAATTGAAAGGGATCCAATTTTCATGGATCTGGTGAAGATGGACATGGGAATAACCAAGGAAGATGAAACATCAATGCTTTTTCAAATGGTTGCTAAAACATCTTTACTAGAAAGGATTAAGAGTTATCAGAACGATGATGAATAATTTCAAAAGAAGATTAAAGCTGTGAATGATGGGAGATTGAGAGACTTTGTGTCTGAAGATTGAATTTTGAAATTCGGGAAGAGACTTTGTGTTCCTGATATACCTGATCTAAAAAGGAAATTGCTGGATGATGCTCATAGTTCCAATTTCTCTATACACCCTGGGAGCACCAAAATGTATATATATTTGAAGCAACATTTTTGGTGAGACAACATGAAGAGGGAGATTGATGATTTTGTGTCAAAATGTATGGTTTGTCCACAAGTGAAAGCTGGAAGGCAACAGCCTGGAGGAGTCATGAAACCTCTTCCCATACCGGAGTGGAAATGGGACAATATTATGATGGACTTTGTCATGGGGCTACCAAAGTCTCCTAGAAGGAATGATGTAATATGTGTTATTGTTGATCGTCTTACCAAGTCAGCACATTTTCTTGCTATAAGAGAAGATCTGCCACTGGAAAATCTAACAAGACTATATATTAATGAAGTTGTGAGACTTCATGGAGTACCCCTATCAATTGTTTCTGATCGTGATCCCCATTTTACTTCAAGATTCTGGAAGAGTCTTCCGAAATCCCTGGATACTAAACTTCATTTGAGCACTACCTACCACCCTCAGACAGACGGACAATCAGAATGCACTATTCAAACCTTGGAAGACATGTTGAGATCTTACTCACTTGACTTTCAGGGTATGTGGGATCAATATTTACCTCTGGTATAATTTTCTTATAACAATAGCTTCCATTAGAGTATTCAGATGGCACCATATGAAGCATTATACGGAAAGAGATGCCGCACACCAACCTGTTGGGATGACGTTGGTGAAAGAAAACTTGTAGGTCCAGAACTGGTATAGGAAACAATGGAAAAGGTGAAGGTAATCCAAAATCACATCAAACCAGCTCAAAGTAGGCAGAAGAGTTATGCTGATAATCGATGGAATGATTTGGAATTTCAAGTTGGTGATCATGTTTTCCTGAAGGTATCTCCATGAAAGGGAGTCATACGTTTTGGTAAGAAAGGTAAATTGAGTCCCAGGTACATCAGACCTTTCGAAATTCTAGAACGAATTGGGGCTATAGCTTACCGATTGGAAATGCCTCCAAGTCTCTCCAAAGTTCACGATGTGTTCCACGTATCTCTGTTGAGGAAATACATGCCTAACCCAACGCATGTACTCACCTATGAGGAATTAGAACTGGAACTCGATATGTCTTATTGCGAAGAGCCCGTCAGGATTCTTGATACGAGAGAACAAGTACTGAGAAACCGGACGACGTGTCTGGTAAAAGTTTTGTGGAGAAACCATAAGATGGAAGAAGCAACGTGGGAACCCGAGGAACTTATGATGAAGAACCACCCGAGTCTTTTCATGCGGTAGTATTCTACAAATTTCTAGGACGAAATTATTTGATGTAGGGGAGAATGTAACACCCCAATCTTATACCGTATTCTTCTTTTTGAATAATGCAACAACGTGTGTTGTACGCAACATCGAGTTCTAACACACACCACAACCGATCAAACTAGCTGTTATGAATATTAATACATACTTTTTAAAATTTTAGAAATTTTACCTCTCAAAATGGACTTCATTTTTGGATTCAGAGTATCGAATTTAGCCTAAGGTGAAATTTTGGTACTTTTCAGATATCTTTAATATTTTGATGAATAGTGAAAATTACTAAATTTTAATTAAAAACAACTTTTTTAATCAAAATAATTAACAGTGATAAATTATGAATTTGAGTGGTTTTAAAGTATATTTATAATATATTTTTAACATTTAATAAAATTTTGGTCATTAGATATAATTTCACAATTAAACCGAACATAAACAAGTATGAATCTTTTGATAGTTATTATATCTTAAAAACACGCTTTTTGTTTTGACAACGGGAATTAATTTTAAATTAATTTCTGCCACTTCTGTGTTTTGAATTTAGAAAAATAGATTCCATATTTGGAATCAGGATGTTAAAATTGTGTAAATAGGTAACTTTTATATTTAGACATTTTGAATAATTACTTCGGTAAATATTTTATTTACTAAGGTTAAAGTGTAAATCCGGTAAATAGGGGTCAAAAAATAATCTTATAATAATAATAATAAATTACCCTAAAACGTGTCCTAGCCTTATTGGTTGATTCATGTCCGACCATGGGTATCTTTGGGTCAATTTTGGGACCCCGTGGTGCCACTTGTAAGTGATAGGGACAGTTTATTTTAATTAAGTTAAAATGAATACAAAAATCACACAAGCATATATCTTTTAGAAAAACAATTTTTACATAGGATTTTATATGTTTGATTTTCAACTATAAATATTAATTATAAAGATAAAACGATTTCCTAAATAATTATATTTTATTTATAATTTTTAGACATTATATTATTTAATTTATTTATGATACAATGGTGATGCAGTAATTACTAAATTAATGAAAAATTAGAATAATTGATATTATAAATACCCAAATAAATATAATTTGAGACTTTTAATGAATTACACTAATTTTATAGGATAATATGACATATTAGGATTGATTTAATTTACTTTTTTTGAACTAATCATTCTGTTATGAGTTTTAAAAAAATCAATTATTGAATAGTGTCAAAATTGACAAAAAAGAGTTGTTTAAAACAAATATTATATTATTAATTGATATTAAATTCCTAAAAATCTAAGGTTCGGCCAAGAGACTTATATCATGATAGGTGTATAATTAATGGACCACTTGGGGGTCTCTTGGATGTATATAATAAGTTTATTAAAAATATAATATAAAAATACAAAGAGACATTGTAAAAGTGAAACTAATTAACTAAGAGTTAATACTTAATGATAAGGTAAATATAGTAACCCAAACCTGTCTAAATTCTATTAGTTGAGTGGTTTTCGACCTATCCCCACCTTAACCTTTAAACAATCCACTTTGGAGCCATTAGAAACTGAATATGAATTTATTATAAAATAATATTTCTAGCTTTTCCAAAGGTGCCCCTCACCCCTCTTATAAAATGGAACTCTCCCTTCTCATTAACTAACACCTACAAAGCCTTTTGGTTAGGCCAAACTCTTCCCAAATACTCTGTAGACTTCCCTCAATTCATCATAGATGCCTTCCTTTAGTCAGAAAGCCGACTTAAGAAACCCTTTTGATTAAATCAAAAGGAAGAACCCAAAGAAGAGGTAATGATTTCACCACCCTTTTTCAAGTTCCTTTCATCTTCCACTTATTTTTATTTGTTATTACCATTCTAAAATAATAACACCAGTATCATATATATACTATGATGTTATTATAAATATGGTATAACCATATTCAGTATTCTATCCATCCTTTGAATAACATGTCACCATAAGTGCGTACGTACGGCTTACCGTCTCCACGTCGTGGTGTAATTGTTATTAAATAAATTATTATTTCGATGGGTATAATAATGATGTGTAACTCATTTAAATAATAAATATAACATGATAATTATTCTATATATATGTTATAACATCCAATTATATATTATTTTAATATCAAAATAATGATATTGTCATTCGTGCGTACGTACGGACTACCGTCTCCATGAACGCGATAAGATTCATTATCCATTGTTTCCATTCAAGTATAATTATCATTTGATGATTAATAATAGTATATAAGGACTTGATATCATTCCGGATATGAATAAGATACAACCTATCCATGACAAACATGGCTTACGTAACAAAACATATATAAAAACGAGTAATATAACATCCAAAACAACGATAATACTAAGATATTATTAACAAATCAATGTTAAAAGATCATATATGATATCATATTCTTGTATAATTTAATAACAATTATTTCACCATTATACAGGAGGTTAACCTACCCCACCCAAGGAAAAGTACAAGGTAAGGGTTATTTCACAATCTCTTCATTATCCGAGGTTGTTTATAGGTAATAATCTACTGGGATTTCTTTATCAACCACATCCATGCTTCTTAAAAATGTATTTCAAAACATTTTTACTGTTTACAAGAATATGGGTTATAGAAATTTATACCATTGTTTGACTTTTTATAAGAGGTTTATAAAGGAATCTTTCCATCATTTTCCAAAAAGTTGCTTTTTTAACCTTTTCGACAGAATTAAGGTAAGAATGTTTTTTTGACTTATACGGTGGGTGTGGCTATTTTCCGCCATTATAAAATCTTAGAAGCTTCCCTTACAATCATATAAGAATATTTTAAAATAAAATGTTTTTTTATAAATATGTGACTATTAAATGATTTCAAAATAGAAATATATATTTCTCTAAAAAGAGTTTTGATTTCATCTATGTCAACATCCTTTGATGGATTTTACGCTTATTTGAAGTTGATTTATTATGATACAAAACTCTTATATTGTATTGAAGGCTTTGTGATATGTTTGATTGTGGAGGTGTTATTTTTATACCATTCATGGTTTATGGATGAAGTATTTACATTTCATATTCTAGTTTTAATACGAATGTTTATGTTATGTTTAAACCTTTTCATATGGGAATGCATTGGACTTAATATGTGACGGGTGGAGCTCGCAATAGCTCCTCGATGCATCAGTAGGTCTGATGAGACAAACTAGTGTCTTGGCACAAGGCCTTGGAAAAATCTTATTTGTAGTCTTGGTACGAGGTCATGGATATGTGGTTATGATAGTCTGGAATTATGTATTCCATCATTATGAAATTTGTTATTGATATTGCATGTGATTATTCGATTAGTAGAATATCCATGTGAATAAGTAAATGGAATTATTTCATTTTATTTTTTCCATACTATGTTGAAGTTTAATTTTAAAAGGCTTTTGTTTTAGTTATAAACTGCCTTAAATGTTTATTCTTATATATGAAATTTTCTGCTATATTGTTATCCTTACTGGGAATTTGAGCTCACCCCTTTTCTATGTTTTATTTTTCCCAGGATGTGAAGAAGTAAATTATGAATGACCTGCAGGGATATTATGAGGGGATAATAGTGTGGACTATGGAGAAAATATGTTTTTGTAGTAGTTTTTCACTTTATGATGTAATGTAAAACTTTATGAATATATCTAGGGTTTCCAAGGCTACTAAACCAATCGGTCTTTAGAGATTTGATATTTCTTGTGATCATGCCAATGTTATGTAATAATGCACCAACTCTAGGTATCTAGGGTCAGGGCGTTTCAAACTTCATGATGTATCACATATTTTATATGGTTTATTTTAATCATATTCCACTTATAATTAATCATAATGAACAAATATGAACTAGATTCATGCGAGATTCATTGTGTGGTAATTTTGATTATTTAAAAGAACTTTAAAAAAGATAAAATTATTTTTTTTGTTTTTAAAGGAGAGAAAGATATACTTTTAATGTTTTTGATCAATTCTCGATTCAAAAAATATCAACAAATTTAGAACTCAGTTATGGTATGATTTTTTGAATAATGATTCATTAACCCATAAAATCTAGAACTAAAAAATTATATCTAATTCTAAAATATAAATAAATTCGTTACAAAAAATGATTCTATGAAAAAATTTATTTTAGTAAATAACTTCATAATTTATCTTGTAATTGTAGATTATATAATGGATCATTTTAAACTATATTATATAAAATTAGTTTAATTATATAAGCTAAGGAAAATAAGTCTCCCCAAAAGTATAATAATTTTGTTAGATGATACCCTCTCATTATTGATAATATTGAGAGTGATGATTTCTCGAATTTTTGGGTACATAAAGAGGAATATTTTATTGATACAATAACCAAATCATCAGTTTAGAAAAAAAAAAGAAAAAAATCAAGGTTTTTTGAATCCCAAAGTATTGATATTTACATAAACCCATATCCTACCTATATTAATTTTTAATGGATGAAGGTTGTTAGGGTTATTAGGGTGAGAATATATCTTTCAGGTGTTTTTAACTATAAATTGAACATTGAAAATTTCTACTCTTGTTTTTTATTTCAATTGAGTATGGCTGGATTAATATTTATATTATGAATCAAGTTGTATTTTCTATTTTCATGTATTACTAACAAAAATATGATCTTGTATTTAAAAATATTTTATATTATAATATTATTGGATAATCATTCCCATTTGGTTCAAAAAAATAATTCTTAAATTTTTCTTATGTTATATTTTTTTATTTTTTTATTAAAATAGTTCCACATTTAGACAACTGAAAAACCTTCTTGAAGGGTGATCTAGTAATCTGTGTAATCTTATGTAATTTATTAATATCATAATATACATTGATGTTTTTAATAATAACATGATTAATTAAAGTTTTTTAAATAATTTGAAATGATATAGGAAAAAATACACCTCCTCTCAATCCAGGTGTATTTCTTTCAAAAACTCTTATATAATTTGTTACATCAATGTTCCATTATGTATACCAAATAAAACATATTTTAGGCGATTCTCATGACACTCATGATATTTTTTTTCATGTTCTATAAAAAAATAATCATATGGGGTAGGTTGAAAATTTATTATCAATATGGGTCTCTAGATTTGTGATCCCAAAAAAATACTCCAAAAATTAATTTTTTAGAATGTGTGAAGATAGTTAAAGAAAGATTCATTAATTCTTGTCATCTTGTGTGTACTATGTTCACTATAGAAGGCATGAAAAAAAATATTTATTAGAATTCCCATTTGAACACATTTCAAACAGGCCATGTGAAACGTAATCATCTTGCATAAATAAAAATCATGATATATTTTCAAAACATTACTTGGATGTGTTAATAGGTTTTACATATCTTATCCAGCCATAATAAAAAGGGAATTCCACACCGTTTCATGCAAACTTATAACTATTTTAATGTTTATCTATGTGAAATTATTTATCAAATATTTTTTCCATCTTCATAGTAGAATAATTTTATTTGTTAAATTATATTAAAATTACTTTTTTCCATATTTAAGTAGTAGTTTTGTTCATTTAATTAGTATTTTGTCTAGATGTTTTAATAAAATATTTGTTTGTATGGATGATTTTATTTACCTATGTTAATGAATTTATATTAAATTAAATATATATAATAACTTATAGTAAAATTAGAATTATTAATTATGAAAATAGTTATAATTGTAAAATTCCATGTGTACATTTGAATATTGAATGATTATTAGCTGGACCAACTGATTCAGGTTTGAGTTTTTAATTATTTTGGTTTATAATTTGAAGTAATTAATTTTGATATTATTATGTCTGATCTAAATTTCAACTCTTTCATTTACAATAAGGACACACGTACCCCTAGTAAAATTTTGTATCACCTTTCACTAGGTACCACTCACTTGAATGTGGGTAGCATTGTAAAAACAATATTCTATAAGAAGTGTGGAGGTTTAGTTATATATTTTGAGTAAATTTAAACCTGATGGATTATAAAGAATTTTATTTACTGAAATCAGAGGCAAAATTTTTTTATTAATATTTAAACTTTGTTTAGGTATATTACCTTTGATTTTTGAAACCAATTACTTGATAATAACTCATGAATAGGTCACAATTTTAATATTTTATTGTCCAATTATTTTTTAATTTCATTATCTATACAAAAATAATAAAATTGAAATAAATAATAAACCTATAAGAATAATTACATAATTGTAAATAATCATTGTAAATGATGAGATGGTGAATAATATTTTGATGACTGGAAAATTTATTTTTTGAAATATTTATATTTTTTGAGAGAATGGATATTTAATCCATAAAAATTAATTTTAATTTCCTTTTTTATTAGCTGTATGTTATATCTCTCTAGATTTTTAAGGTCCCATATGTCCTTGGTAAAATATTTTGTATAATCATAACCTTATTATAATAAAGTATCATGTGAGTAGAATAATAAACAATACAGGTTCCATTATAGGTGAGGATGTTTAAGGTTGGATATTACATATATTACCCAAATGAGAATTGATGATGTTGAAAAATTATCCAATGAAATATCATGTATTTTACATAAAAAATTGTTTGGTTAATTAACATATTATAAACCAATATATATATATATATATATTATTAAGAACAAGTCATAGTTAAATTAGTTTTGTATATTTATAATTTTATTCATGTGTTTCCATAGAGTTAGTTGAAAAAATGACATAATAATTTTACGTTATGGGTAATTATTTCTATATGAATATAATTTAATAGGGAAGTGATTTAAATTTTTAATGGTTTTAGTTATATTTTATCATACAATAGATTCATTTATCTCTAAATCATTTGGACTTCGGAAGATGTATATACTAGGATTCATAATTTACAAAAAAACATAGATCCATTAATCTCTTATATGTGTCTACAATATATGATGTTATTATGCAACATTTCATATACTTTATTAAATGTTGAGTATTAGGTGAAAAAATCATTATTGTTCATTTATCAATCTTGAAATTATTTAATGTTACTATATGTGCAAATATTTATTGTTAAGAATGACAACCTACTTTTATGGAAACCCTATTATGGGATATATGTTGATGTTGGTCCTTCCTAGATATATGACACTATTTATTATCAAATGAATATGATAACTAGGAATAAAGAAACACATATGGATAGAACTACACTAATAAATCTTTTTGATTATGAACTTGCTGAGAAAAATATAGAAGGAACCATATGAGAAATCTCTTTGGACACTCCAAATGATATAAATGATACAATCAATGTTGAGAAAGTATCAATTGTTAGATTAGGAGATGAGTTTATTGAGTAAGATTTCAATATGTCCTAAAAACTAGCTGTTTTTATCTCATGGACACAAAATTTTAATATTCATCCATTGGATTATTCATCAGGTTGTCAAAAAGAAATAAATTTCAATCGTTCTCTGTTAGAGACTTCTTTGGTAATGGAATTTTATGAAGTGTAGAAAATTAATTTAAATGAAATTAAACTGACTAATAAATTCATATATATTATTGGTATAACATATTCAAATGCTAAAAATCCATTATATATAAGAATGGAGTTTAAATGAAGGATTCTGTTGAAAACTATGATTAAGTGGTATCACATCAAATATTATTTTACTAATATGATTTAGAAATTAAAAAATATAAAATATATATTTCAATGTGATAAACATGGACTAAAATAAAGAATTTTTTTTCAGGAAATATATATGATAAAAAATTTATATATGGGAAGATACTAAAATTAAATTCTCCACACACATGTTTCCACCCCAGCCTTTCATAGGAACACTTTTCACTAGATAGAAAAATTATATATATTTATATTGTTCAAATGATTCTAAAATTAAAATATTTTCATATATAATTCATTTAAGAGTGACTAAACTATTTTTTGAAATATAACACAGTAAAAATTGGGTTTATATGAAAAAAAATTCTATTGTAAAAGTTTATAGTGATTGAGATGAATTATGAAAGGTTTTTCTATAGTGGACGATATTATTATCACACAATAATAATGTAATTTATCATATATACACTTTTGAGTATATAACTTATTCTAATTTGATTAATCAAGCAAAGGTAAAGTTCTATAGTATATTATTGGCATCTATATTATGCTTATGTTCATTTCTACATGAAAAATAGTTTACTCTAGTCAATGATTTTCTATGGTAAATATACACATGTATTTATCATTGCTACAATATAGGATGAGAATTATATGACCTGAGATTCAACAATATTAAATAAAAACATCATCACAATAACTATTTCACCATACATATTCTACCATTTTATCATAATAGTATAACATAGTAGTGCAATACAATCCTACAAAATATAAATCAAAAAAATTACCCCAACTTGCACCATATAACACATTATAATTTAATGTTTCACCATAGTATTCAAATCCTAAGGATCATACACTAAAAAGAATAATAAATTATTAAAGATTGTTTTTTATTATAATGATAAAATTAAACAATAGAATAGAATTGGTATTAAAACATAGAAAATGATATAAATTATTTTAAATTTTACAATTAAGTGTATATTTATGGGTAACATGACCATTGGAAGGGTAAATTGAGAGTTGGAATATGATTATTGGAAATTAGATCATTTGAATAGTAATTCATCTTTTATTCAAACATGTTTCAAATAAAATTATTAAAATTAATTGATAATAATATATTTTTTTATTACTGAAAATTTATATTAACCAATGAATAATAATATCATTACAAACACATGACATAAAATGAAAATAAGATTTAGTTAAAAATAGTGTTTAAATTTTTTGTGACAAACATAGGATTTTAAAATATAAAAATATTTTAAATCAATAGTCATATTTTCCATTTATATAAAATTAGTTTAAAAAATAAATTAAATTTACAAACAGTACATTGAAATTATACAATGTTTAACTTTTTTTAAAAAAAATTAGATAGTCGTATTTTTTTGGGTAAGTAGTATCATTCATTACATGGAATGTCTTATGATTTCATTATAATGTAAAAATAAAATTTAATAATTTATATTAATAGATAATAGACCCAAATTAAGTTATTTTACTAATGTAAATTATTTTAGTTAATGAAAACAAAATTTCATACCTATAACATACCTTCCAAAGTCTAAAATTGGAAATAAGATTTTTAAAAAACAATTTTTTGGAAAGAAACATTTTTTGGAAAAAGATACATTAAAAATTTTAATTTAGTTTATCACAAGAATAAAATTAATAACATGATTCCATAAATGAAAATAACCATGGTTATGATAATGCTTTCTATTATCCCCAAATTGGATTTTGAAGGCTTATGTTATGAAATTAATAAACAATTTTATCACATTTGGTATAAATACTCACACATCCTCCCATTCCTCCTCAATCAAATATTAGAGATCTTGGTTATCCTTTCAGTTTTCCCTCTAAATATTACTTATAATACGTTTATAGAGTTTTAGGGCGATCATTATCAATCATAATGAACATACCCTTCAAAGTAAGGATTCATAATATATTCTCTTATTTTATTTTTCAATCTTTTTCAATTGATTTTAATTTAAATATGAAATGTTACAATAACATACTGTTATAAATTCCTTATTGTAATATGAATGTGAAATCACCATTATATCTCATTATATCATCTTTATAAACCATTATAATTTTTAAACCTTCCCATATACAAAAAATCTATTATCCAAATACATACATATTCCATGTATTTATGGTATTATTGAGGTAATATTTCCAATAAGGTAACATTTTGAAAGGATGGATATCTAAGATGCATTTTTTGTAGCTTATATTAGGTCTATAGTGGATTAAATTTGATTTTATCATAACTTTACATTTGGAGACCAGGGCATACTGACCATGATATTTATTCTAGAATAAATTTTATATCCTTAATGCGTATAAATTTTATGTATAACATGCTCTTAATTTTTATAGGTAATTATAATATAATTTCATTAGTCTCCATCCATTTAAAAATATTATGTTTGACTATTATTTCCTACTGATATCCTTATACCATGTGTAGGTCCCTAATAAGGATTACACCCTTAAGGGGGGGGGGGTCTTGGTATGTGAGTATTAAATCATTATATTTACTAGATCATGACCTCATTCTATCATTTAGAGGAACACTTTTTTATCTCCCTCAAACCTCTATAGAGTGATGAATGAATTAATTGGTTATTTACGATTTTACAAGTTTATCCAAAATAGGCTATTCTAAGGAGAATTCATGGAAATGTGCCTCTACACCTAAAACACTAGAGTTCCTAGATTCTACTTTTATACACATTAGGAAGCTAATAATGATCCTATGAGCTCACTTTCCTCCAAATATATGAAAATATCAATACATATCCTCACATATAACATCCCACATTTCCTTCTATAAAAACATTCTTCTACACGTCCTAATGAGATTCCACTTGAATAGAAATAATTTTTTCCTTCTCTTACAATTTTAACCATCCATAATGAATGAATTCCCTTTTACTCTCTATTGGATAAGATTATATATTATCATTTTCTTTTCCTATATTATATATTTATTTCTCTTGAATTATTGTGTTCAATTTTAATGATTTTAGCAAACACCTTTTAGACCATGGGTTGGGATCAAATGTTTTTATTCTCCTATTATGTTATCACTCCATTTGTAATATATATTTATATGTGATGATTAGGAGGAATTAAATTCATATAATATCCCTTTACTCCAAAAACATAACTACATATTTAGAGTAATTAGTCATATGAAACTAATTTACTAGGATGCATAATTTTCTTCTAAAGTATAGACGTCAACATTCATAAGTTTACTATATAATAGATTTTTATAACACAACTTAGAATGTGATATGAATCAAATAATGTGATGTGGAATTCTTACCTATGGTTTGTCGTCATATAGATGGGTAGATCAATAAATATCCTAGGGATAACTTCTCCCAACTCACCTAAACAATCATGGAATTATTTCCTCATTTTTTCAATCAACCAAACTAGTTGTGGCATTAACAAATTTCAATTTCATGAATACTTATAGACATGGAAACCACCAAATAAGTTTCTCTTCCTAATCACATAGTCTATATCATCAGCCATTTCTATTTTTTGGATTCTTCTTTAGAATCAAATCTATAGAAAATCCTATGACATGGTGTCAATAAGGTTTCCATTTTTTAACATTACTCTTACAATTTCTAAGAAATGACTTCACACAATCCAAAAGCTACCCCTACATAGACTTGAGAATTTTCTTGGTTACCATTATGTAAACTACTATATGTTGTGGATCTAGCTTCTATGGAATCATTTTCTCTAAAATCATCAAGCATCCTGGGACTAAACTTGATAAAAATAAAGGGGAATCCATTATCTTTACATTAAGAACCTATAATATGACACTTATCCTCTATACCACTAAATTGAGGCATAAATATGATACTTAGACTAAATTAAACATGGTTTGACATATACATAACTTTATATTTACTTTTATATATCCTTACATTATGCCGTAACCTATTTCTTGTTAGTGTATAATCCTATTTATTCAAACAAACTCTTCTCAACTAAGAAATATGATAACATTAGGACCCTTTATAAATTTACCCGAATATAATTTCCTTAAAAGTTATAAAAAAGAGATAGAAATAGAAGAAATGAACATGGGAAAGAAGTCATGCCTTTCTTAATAAGAAATTACCACAAATGAGTGGGGGCCTCTATCTCAAAAACTTTCTTGAGAGATGGTTTTGGTCAGAATCTTAAAGGCAACCAATTCCATTCAAAATATTTATTTTTTAATGCATCTATCACGATATTAGTAACATACTATTGAGAATACACATACTTTAATTTAAATAACTATTTCTTAACATTACCCTTTATTAAAAGATATTTGATGTTTATGTGATTTGTTTGTTGAATAATGAATATGATTTTTTTAAAAATTTATGGACCTCAATTTATAAAACATAATAAAAAAAATGATATTTAACTTTAATCTCAATTTATTCATGTTTTTCCCTTATATTTATCAATTGGGAACTTGTTTGAGTCACATTTACATATTCAACCTCTTCCACACTTAAATAGATACACTATTATTTTTCACTAAGATAAAAAAAGATGAAAATATAAAACACACCAGTAGGTGTTGACATTCATTTATCCACTGATCCATCCTAATCAGCATCCAATACGAAAAAAGTTACTATTATTAATCTCTGTTATCGAATAAAATGAAAATTATAGATATGATAATATATTTTATAATTATACTCACAACATTCAAGTCAATTTATTTTGTAAAATTTAGATAATTGGAAGTTTGACACATAGGGAAAACTATATATGGTGGAGTGTCTATCAAGTAGATTAAAATAACAATGAGTTTCCTATAAAGAGTCACATAAACCTATTTTCCACCACCATATTTTGATATTTGTTTGGTAAACACTAGAGTATCCATCAATCTGTAATCATCCATTTGGAAATTTTTCATCTTCTCTTTGGAATATTTAGTTTTGGAAATAAATTTTATGTCCTCTCTTTGAATAACCTTCAAGAGAATGAAAAAAATAATTACTCAAATAAATACATCTATAATTATCACCTCATTATTTATGAAATCTATTTTAATTATGTGTCATCTGATCCACGAAATATGATTTTTCCACAATACAAGCTCCGACATCCATTGTATTTTCTTCTTCTATAGGAGAGGTTTCAATCAACCCCTTATCTATAAAAATAGAGCATCATTATTTAATAGTCTATCCAAGATACTAGATCCTTAGTTCTGGTTTCATACCATTAAACATTTTCATCATATAAAAAATTTTACTCAAAACATCATGAATTATAATTCCATCTTGTTTTTTTAATTTATTATTTTCTTCCAAGGATTCATTTTAATATTACTAATTTCACAATGATTTGATAAAATTTGAAACCATTTTTCACAACCATAGATAAAAATCATGATAGCTTAATTTTTCTCCACTGATGAAAATGTTTCATCCATATTGATTCCCTCAATTTTAAAATACCAATTTGGTAATGCTCGAACCTAATCCACCAGTTCCAAGCCAAAGTTCCACATAACCTCATTTGTTCTCCCCGAAATGAAATAGGAAACCGACTAGAGGTAAGGATCTAAAGTGACATAGTGAGACTATATACAAGGTAATCATAGATATCACTAGATAAAAACAAAATAAATATTAGTCAACTTAATATAATAATAGTAAACAATGTCAATAAATGCCATAGAAAATGTCATTTTAGTTTATACATGTATAATCAAATGGACCCCAATAGTGTAAGGTCAAAAATTATAAGAATTAAAATCAAATAAATTTTAAATAAAACTGTTTAAATAGTTATTTGAAGTAATCCTTGGAAAAATGTCCATCTACCAACTCCAAAATCCTCAACAACCTACCACAGATCCATTTTCTCGTCACTAGATGCTTGGCCATGAAGTGTAAAAACTAACAGAGATTCTTATAGAGGGTGTGAGTATAAAACCATTATGACATAGTTAATTTATCCTTAACATGAATGTTCTTTTATATAGAGTTATTTAAAATTATGGAAAACTCAATTCACATGCAAGAATACAACTAGTCATGTACCAAGAGTTCCATTAATAAACCATGCTTCTCAGAATAATGATAATACATGCTTCAAATCCATACCAAAAAATAACAAAAATAGTATCTTTTGACATAATTAACACCGTCTAACTCCATCCTCCTTTAAGTAATAAATCCATTCCCACCATTAGGGTAAATTCATGCCCATAACTCATAGCTACATTCCCAACTATGATAGTATTTACACTTGGAATGCCACAACTTATGGACCTCTCTCATACATAAGGACATCCCCCCTTAGAAAATCAAACTGACACATAAGAAATATCCTAATATAGAGTATGGTTCTCCCAAAAAAATTCCAATATAAGGGACAACCATCTTATGTAGATCCATCACCATTGAGAAATGTTATCAAATCTTTCCTTCTAAGAAGCTAACTTAGTTCATTATTTCCACCTACCAACCTGATTCATGGAAGGAGATTCCACTTTCTATATAAAAATCAACATGTAATGACTAACATACCTAGGAACTATATATCCCTGAAGTATTCCTCATGATATGAAATATTAAAAAAGTAATAAATGTAATAGAAATTAATAAAATGGAAAATTAAATAATAATTATTCTAAATTGAATTAAATATTACTCAAATAATAATCAATATAGAATGTAACAAAATTCTATAACCAATAATTTGACTCACGAGTCACTCTACACATTTTATATGTACCAATCGTCCATGGGTGTATTTAATTACAATATACACACAATCCCATCATACTAAATAACTCTATAGCAAGGCCCAATAGGGTATGTACTTCACACCTTTAGTGTAATGAAGCCACATTTCAAGATCTACTGAAGAAGGATACCTGGATTAAAACCCCACGTTAATATTATCAAGAATAATAACCAAATTATGATATTATAGTCTTCATGACTGTAATTTATTGATGGAATAATTTGAAGGGATTAAATTTATATCAACTTACAAAATGGAATTTTCGAACAATAATATATCCATATCTGCTTAAGGAATCAATTATGAAACTCTTGATAAAAAATATATCCAACAAATAGAAATTATTTCTCCGAGATATTATGATATAATATATAGATCTAGATAATATATAATTGATATAACATTAATCTCAAGAGATAATCAGTATATATAGGATAGAATTGAATAACATATGAATAAAAACTTCTTAACTTGATTTATCACTTCCCAACAATCAAGACCAATCAAATTTGGAATATGGAGGGAGTGGAACCACCCAGAATAACTACTGGATTCCCTAGGTTCAGGATCAATAGGTGTAGGAAGACGAATAGTAATTTTTATAGAGGCTTCATGTTTAAAATATAATTTCCATATTAATTAAAATCTTATGTATGGTTTGGTGTCATAGTTTTCTAAACCATGTTCCAATAGTGTGAGGATTCCTGCCACTTATGAGGACTTGAAAAATTTTACTGTATAGTATGTAAACCATGCTGTATCCATGTGTTTTTCCTCTATATTGATCTAATGTGTTTCTATGAATTGAAACATATTTTTATCTAATTGAGTCTAATTGTTCCCTTCCCATTGTACTTATCCAAAAAAGCCAGGTAATTTATTAGGAAGGACCACATAGATTCCCATAACCATATTCCAATTTTGAACCACCTAAAAGATCTCTAGAAACCTCCTTAACCTACCTAATAATTAAATCAATAAAATATTAACTAAAAAACTTTCATGGAGTGTATAAGTAAGGTGTGTTTTACCTAAACCGCTCAGGGACATTACAACCCCCCCCCCTTATAAGGAATTATCATCCTCAATAAGTGTATGTAGAGTTTCTACTAAAACTACAATGATAATTGAACATGTACATAATATTCCCATTCTTATTTCTCTTATTGTATACATGAATACTGCTATAGGACTCTGTAAAGAGGAACTATATTACCACAAAACACATTCTTTATCTAGTATACGATCCTCATTGGGTGCTCTGAAAATGATGATGTCAATCTCTAGATCACATCTTCATAATTGATCCCAAGAATAAGAACAAGTATGTACCTATGAATCTAAGGTAAATGTAACACATTATGAAATCCTTGATATTGTGGAGAATTATCCAAATGGTATTATATAATCCAAAAAATCTTAATAATATAATAGTGTCTAACATATCTCAGTTCTAGCTTCCCTTACTTCATAGACATTGATTCTATAACCGAGGAGTCATTCAAAAGAAATTGTGGCCTCCCATAGTGAAAAAATGATATCCTCCTTCCATAAAATAAATTTAACATTTTTTATGATTAGTGACTTACAGATTAAAGATCAGCTAAATAATCTCAAATATTTCCTTTAATAAGCACGGCACCATGTTTATTTCATCTCTCGCCTCATGCAAGCTTAATGGTGATCAAAATAGGCATCCATAAAGAGACTCATATGGTTCCATCTGAATTGAATCATGGAAGCTGTTTTTGTATAAAAACCCAACCAAGGATAATTGATCATCCCAAGAACAACAATGTACATAATGAAATCCCACAACATATCCTTTAAAATTTAGATATTCTTATCTTACCATCCATCAGTATGTGGATCATACACATTAATCAGTTTTAGTTGGGTTCCTAAATCCTTTTATAAGTCCTACTAAAAAAATGTTCAAAATCATGAATCCTGGTCTTAAATGATTCTACAAAGAACTCCATGTAGGTATATAATATCCTATACATTGAACTTTCCCTCTCATCCACTAAAAGGGTCTCTTGAATGGGAAATAAATGAGCCAATTTTTTCAATCAGTTGACTATCAACCAAATACAATCAATACTACTTGGGGTCCTAGTTTACCATTTCATGAAGTCCATTTACACATCATAAAACATATAAATATTCACTAAAAGTGGCTAGATAAGAAATTGAATACATTGATGCTTTAACCCCACCCTCTAGTCGGTAAGACATAACAAAACAAAAATGGTGATGCGTCTCTTCATATATATCTAGAAAAACTGACATTTGATATCATGATATATGTTAATTAACCCTGGATTAATTTCTCATTCCAAATAAAGAGTGTCTCTAATAATCGAGTCCCTCAGGAAATCCATACTACTAACCTCCCACGAACATAGATCATGTCACCATCACCTATGAATTATCATAGAATATGGTCAATCCCTACAACCATTCTGAATTCACTATACACTAGGGATATGAATATTAATTGTACTATTCCCAATCCCCTAAAGAATAATAGATAGAGAAAAGAGCACATTTTATAATTTCATGATCTTCAAATTCCATCACAAGGAACTCAACCATCAAACTCACCAAACATCATTCCTCATATGTAGGTCACTCTCTAGGATCCTACATCTCCTATGTTTTCCTTCTAAGATTCAGTATAATACAATTACCTTTCTATAGATAATGGGCTATCTCAAAGTAGAATTCCTATTAACAATATACCAAAGATCTCTTTTCTAGATTCATATTTCTCTAAAAGAATGCGTATCATTAGCTCTTACGGTTAGTGTAGATGATAAAACTATATCCTATGAGAAAATATTTGAAACACATACGATTGTGGACCAAAACTACCTAATAAAAGTCATGTGTTAGGTAGTTACCCTCATGGGGTCATAAATGACATGAACTAAGGGTGAGTACACAATCCCCCTACTTTAATATATATATATATATACCAAACCAACACCTGCATCATCAAAATACACTAAGTGAAAAATGAAAGGCTTCGAAAGGGTCAAAATAAGGTTCGTTTCAATATCCTATTCAGCTCAAGTAAGTCCTCTTCATACATATGAAATCATTCAGAATTGATACCATTTTTTGTTTTATTCTTCATCAGTGCTACCAAAAGGGAGAAGTCCTAGATGAAACATTGATAGTACCACACAATCCCATCAAATATTCATATCTAAAATATGTCCATGGGATTCAACCAAGACACCACAACCTATTCTTTTTTATGGATCATTGAAATTTATTCTTTTAAAATTTCATTCCCAAGGAACTACACATCATGAATCAAAAAGATTCATTTTGATTTACTAGAATGATGTTGATGTGCTCAATGTGTACCCAATAAAATAGAAAGGTGTCGAGCATGAATATCTAATGTTTTCAAATATATTAGTATATAATCCAAGAATAAAATGATGAATGAGTAAAGATTTAGATGGAAAACCCTTTCCATGATATAAATGAACACCAATAGAGAATTTGTAAACCCAAAATGCATGAAAAGATACTCACCAATATGTATATACTCTTGAACCTAGTCTTTCGAATATCCTCCTCTCTTACTTGCAGATGTTGGTTTCCTGAACTATGAATAATCTTGGAAATCCATCATTCTCCCCATAACATATCAAATAGAGTATTAATATAGGTTAAATGGTACCTTTTTATAAAAATTACCAGATTAATCATCTTGTAGTCCACCAAGATCCAAAAAATTCCATATTCCTTCTTGGAAAATAACATTAGATCACCATAGAGTGTTGTGATTGGTCAGATATAGCCTTTCACCTCCAAATACTCTATATGAACCTTAAACACTCTCAATTTAGATATTTTCATATGATAAGGAGGAATCTATATCAGTTACACAAAAAAATAAGATTAATATCAAACATAATTCTTTTTTTTTAGGAAGGCAGGAAAACTTTTCTACAAAATGTCTTGATAATGATCCACCAATATTGGTAAGATAGTGGAGGAAACAATATATTCCAATGAAATATACAAGTATTCTTGTTTATTAATGATATATATAATTTTTCTTGGTTACAATAACATCCTACATTCTCCAACATATCACTCACCATTCGTAACGTCAAAGTTCCAGAAGCTGCCCGGAGATGCCCCGTACCCGGTTGGTCACATGGCCTCAAGCTAATTTCCCTAAATTCGAGAGGCTTCCAACGAGAAGTGAGGGCCTTGGGTGTGATAGTGGAGAAACAATACCCTCATTGACATTGTGAAACAGAGGAAGTAAAAACAAATAGTAATAGTAGAAGCAATGAAAATGTCATACAACAGTAACAGTGGAAGACTGAAGAAAATAAACAGCTAGAGAACATATATAATGATAGATGATACATATGACTAGGAATGCATCCAAACACGTCACAATGATAAAATAATGTACTAATAAAATGTAAAATGAAATCGTAGACAACTCCTCCACATAGCAAGCCTCAGCTTGGTCCCATGCTCTCCAACTCCAAAGAAGTTAAGTACCTAAAGTATAAGGGTGCTTGCCCATATCTATACCTGTAACAATATAATTAGTTGGGGCCTAAAATCATGAAACAAACATGGTGTGAGACTAAATACTAGTAGGCAACCACACCAAGATCTTTTCCTAAAATTCAGTGAATATATATGGTTGGAAATAAGAAAATATAAGTAGTAAACAAGAAAGTACTCAGCAACAACAATCTTACTGTTTCAAAGCATTCAAATACCACATATCATGCAATAAGTTAAAAAAATAGGTAACCCTCTGGGATGTAATCATAGCCTATTTCCTCTAGTCCTACCTAACAAACACAAGAAACCCCCTAGGATGCACACACAGTCTCACCCCTATGGTTTAGCTTTAGCATAGAATCTCTGAGGAAGTTGTCACCGTCAATTCCCCCTAAAGTCTTGTATTGGTAACTAAAAGGAACAATTGGTAAGAAATTATGTCTCATTCCCCCCATGGGCCATGTCAAGGAACTAAAAAGACTCTGTGGAAGCACTTACACTAATTCCCCCTGTGGTATTGTGTCGTTCAATAAAAACAGACCCTCCAGAGTAGCCCTTACATCCATTCTCCCTATGGTAAACTACACCAGGTTCTCATAGCCTTGTGTAAGTCAAACAATCCTAGTAAAGCACTGAGGACAAAGTAAACCTCAAGAACTACTTGTATACCCATTATACATCATAATAGCATGTCGGATAAACAATCACTCAATCCTAACAATACTTGTCATGGGAAACAAACAACAGCCTAACAGGCAAGCAGGACAAACGGTCATAAACAAAACATGAATTGGAAACCACTTACAAAGCATAGAAATTAACCATATTCACATTCAATTAACCTCTACTCTAGCATAAAAGCATAGTAGGCAATTAACAGGAAAAAATCGTAACACGCAATACCCCATTCAAGTGTATTGGGAAATTTTTCACAAATAACTCAATGACTTTCAATGTAAAGGCACAAACCACCTACCTCGGTGTTGTAGTATCGTTGTACGTGAAAATAAAGCCTTGAATCACCCAAGAACACCATAGATCTACAAAAACACTCAAATTGATCAACTTAGGATAACTAGAGAAAGAGTTGGAATTAGGAAACAAAGCTCTAGAAGAAGGAAGAGCTTACTGTGGAGATTCCAATGTAATCTATGATGGTCAATTAGGAGAACAGGTGCTCGATTGGGGGCTTAGAGAAGAATCACAGTCGTACAGTCTCTCTTGGATAAAACATACCAAGAAGGAGACAGTTCTGTCTATGAGACATGACTCCAATACGTTAAATAAAAAAAATTACACGGTGTGTACATTAGAAGTATGTGGCGTGTAATTGCCTTTAACATCCCCTATATTAGGTGGTCTCCAAATCACCACACACTACCGTGTGAAAGGCCGTGACATGGCCAACACCTGACTACATATGGTAACTAAGTACACAACGTGTACTTATAATGTACATGGTGTGTTCTTAGAAAATTTCCTGAAATTTCATTTTTTTTCTTCAAAAACACCAGAAAAAGGAAAGCATACCTGAAAAAAAATACGGGTTCTTACAATCATCCCCCTTAAAGAAATTCGTCCCCTAATTTACCTTATAAGGCTGCGTAGAAGAAGAATACTAGACCAACTCCAACCACTGTGATCATACATCAGTCTCCCTCTACCATGTCTTGTCCTGTACTCACCCATGCTGCAATAGCACTCATACCGGTGGAACATACCTTCCACAGAGAACCTTCATACTGTGATCCATAATCCGGATAGGATTATCCTTAAACGAGGCGTCCACCTCCAACTCAACCTCTTCAGGTTGAATAACATGAGATATGTTTGAGAAGTAACTTCGAAGATATGGAACATGAAAGATGTCGTGTATAGTCTGGTACCTCTAAGGTAACTACAGTAGATAGGCAACCCGGCCGACTCTCTCCAAAACCTAAAATGGCCTGACGTACCTCGACTAAAGATTCCCCTATCTTTTAATCCTCTTGTTCCCCAACATCGGTGTGACATGCAGGAAAGCCTGATCCTCAGCCTCAAACTCAAGAGGTCGTCTCCACTGATCAACATAAGACTCCTATCGAGAATGTGCAGTATCCATCCTCTTCCGAATCAACTCTATCATCTCTATAGTGTCTTGGACAAGATAAGGTCCCAACATAGCAACCTCTTCTATCTCCAGCCAACAGAGGGGTGATCAGTATGGAAAACTGTACAATGCCTCATAATATTCCATTTTAATAGTTGCTTGAAATTATTGTTGTAGGAAAAATCCACAAGAGGTATGTGCTTTTCCCAAGTACCTCCAAAATTAAGGATGCATGGTTACGACATGTCCTCAAGAACCTGAATTGTACAATCAGACTGGAAATCTGTTTGAGGGTGGTATGTTGTACTCAATAGTCCCTCTATACCCAAAGCCTTCTGTAGCCCCTGCAAGACCTGAGAAGTAAAACAGGAATCCCTGTCTGAAACAATGGAGTGTCAAACTCCATGTAAACGTATAATCTCATGGATGTACAACCATCCCAGCTCATCTAAACTAAAAGTATCTTTGATTGGAAAGGAGTGAGAAAACTTTGTGAGTCTATCAATGACATCTCATACATAATCATTCCCTCTTGGAGACTTTGGTAAACCTATCACGAAATCCATCGCAACATCATTTCACTTCCACTTAGGAATGGGTAACTGTTGCAAAAGCCCTGCTAGTTGCTGATGCTCCGCCTTCACTTTCTGATTGGTGGAACACCTCATGAAGAACACAACAAAATCTTTCTCCATACCTTGACACCAATACTAATCGTGTAGATTATGAAACATCTTGGCGACACCCGGATGAACAACCCAAACTGAGGAATGAAAGTCCTGCATCAACTCATCACGTATGTTTGATGAAACCCATACACACCCCTGGAAATGCAAGATCTCAACCTCACTTGTGGTCTATCCAGGAATAGTGTCCTATCTAGACACACTTTTCCATAGGACTAGGCCTTCAGAATCCAATAGCTGCCTCATTCACAATCAATCAAGAAGAGTATAGGTAACAACTAAAGATGAAATAAACGTCTACCCCTGTCTGTCGTGAACCTCCAAATGCATCTCAGAGAACATAGCCATAAGTTTCCACTCACTACTGGCCTCCTGAATTTCCTGTATCTGAGTCCACTTTCTCAAAACATCAACCTCAATGTTGCCTTTCCCCGACATATAAGAAAGATCAAAGTCAAATGACTAAAAGCACTCAACCCACCTTCGCTTTCTCAAATTCAGGTCTCACTGGGTGAAGATATACTTGAAACTTTTGTGGTCGATGAAAACCAAAAAAATGATCTCGTAGAAGAAAATGTCTCCGACAACATAAGGCATGAAGAACAACTACTATCTCAAGATCGTGTGTCGGGTAATTCCTCTCATGTGGCCTCAACTGCCGAGACCTGTATGCAATGACTCCTTCTCCCTACATAAGCACTGCTCCCAGCCTGATACCTGAAGCATCAGAATACATTGTATAACTTTTGCTTATCTCTGAAAAAACTAGTATCAGTGCTGAATTTAGTCTCCCTTTTAGATCTTGAAAGGCTGACTTATAAGAATCTATCCACAATTACTTCACACCCTTCTTGGTCAGGCCCTTCAGTGGCACTACTAAGCATGAAAAGTCTTGAATGAAATGTTTGTAGTATCCAACCAGCCCTATAATACTTCATACCTCCAAAACATTCTTTGGATGCACCCAGGAAACTACAACACTCACTTTCTCTGGGTCTACTAATACTCATGTATATGAGATAACATGACCCAAGAAGTGAATCTTGTCCATCCAAAAGTGGCATTTTAATATCTTAGCATATAACTAATTCTCTATCAGTGTACTCAAAATGATATCAAGATGGGTAGCATGGTCATGTATAGTGTGAGTATACACCAAGATATTTTCCATTAAAACCACCATGAAATAATCCAAGTACAGATGTAACACTCAGTTCATCAGTGTCATGAAAATAGCAGGCACGTTCGTGAGACCGAATGGCCTAACCACATACTCAAATAGACCATACCTACTCCAAAAGGATGTCATAGGTATATTAGATGGTCTAACTTGAAATTGGTGAAAACTAAATCTCAATTCAATATTTGAGAACACACTGGCTCCTTGAAACTGATCAAAGAGATCATCAATCCTTGGAAAAGGATATCAGTTATTGACTGTCCACTGGTTAAGCTTCCAATAATTCACACAATTCATGAGGGTACCGTCTTCCTTCTTCAAAAATAGGAAAAGCAAACCCCAAGGAGAAGTAGTGGTTCAGATGAAACCCTTTGTCTGTAACTCCTCCAACTGCTTCTAGAGGTCTTGTAGCTCTAGTGTATCCATAATATAAGGAGGAATGGACACTAGTGCCTCTCCTAGTATGAGCTCAATAAAAAATTCTACCTCTCTCTCTGGAGGAAAACCTAAAAGGTCCCCTGGAAAGACATTCATGAAATGATCTACCATAGGAGGAAAGTCAAACTATGAAGGCCCCTGATCATCCAAATAAAGACTTGTAATCTGGGATGTAACCCCTCCCAAACTGCGATGTTCGGGTCCCGCTCTGCTCACCTGGAAGTCCCATTCAGCCTTGTAATGAAATGAGCTTCCCTTCGGTGATGTGAAACTCACCCTATAGTGATAGCAGTCGACAAATACCAGGAAGGGAACTAAAAAATCTATTCCGAGAATGAAATCATAACCTTTCATCTCTAGGACATAATGGTCCCATAAGAAGTGACACCCACCATACTCTAGAGGGAACTCCTTGTACTGTTGTACACTAGTTGTTCTTGTCCCCAATAGTGTTTCTAGCATCAAGATATTAGTAGATGAGAAGATACAGATCCCAAGGAATTATACAACAACAAAATATATAAAGCTACGGGAATACCCTGTATCGAAAAGAGCAGAAGCTAAAACCGAGGAAACTAGGATGGTACCTCGAACTCTAGAGGGTCCAATATCCTTATCATGGTAGGTCAACTCCTCTGAAAAAGTCTGGCCTGTAATGTGGCCCGGTGAACTTGCCTGACCACTCTGAGCTAATCCAACATGCTGCCACTGAAAGCTTGGAGATTGAGTACCATGGTTGTGACCTCCACCTCAGCCTGAATGGTTGGAAGAACTCCAGTTCCCAGACTGATGAGAAACTGGTGGTGCTTCTCATGAACTAGGAGTCATTGAAGAACCCCTGTCACCAGCTGCTGGTGAGAAGAACGGACAGAACCACCGAAGATGGCCCATCTTGCCACAAGATCGGCACTCCACTAGGTCTCTCGAGAAATGTGGCCTCGTATTCCAATTCCCCCCACACTGGTTTCACACCCCCTGGCTTCCAGAAAAACTGTCTCACCTCCTTTTATATACTTGAGAAGGCTCCCTACAATGCTTCATACTATCAGAAGGAGGGACACTAATTCTAGATGTCGAGCCGCCCTGGCTCACAACTCCAGAAACCCATAGATTATGCACTGTGATCAGTGCCTGGTTGATGATAAAAGTGATTGAGGTCAACCTGAAGACATTCACCTGATATCATATTTCGTGCCTCATACAATCCTCATACATCCTTTCTTGGAATATCTCATCACCTCCTTGAATATGCATGAAGTGCTGAAGCTCAGTGAAAAGAGAAGGGTGCTCCATGATTGAGAGTGTACCATGTTCCAGACTCATGAACTCTTGGGGTCGATCATCCAACAATGTATCTGAATAGATATAGTCTTAGAAGGAGTGCCGGAACTCATCCTAAGACATGACCTGCTAGCGTCCTGCCTGTGTGATCACATCCCACCATCTCTTGGCGGAATCCTGAAGCATGTAGGTAGCAAACTTCACCATCCTCTTTAGGGGCGTCTCTAGATGCTTGAAAATTGAAAACATGGATTCTAACCATGACTCTACAGCCTGAGGTCCTCTTCCCCTATGAAGGTTGGAGGATTCTGGTGCTAGAAAACCCATATCTACTATTCCATAGATGGGGCAGGATGCGGTACTCCGCGAAAGGTCTACAAGAACCTCATAAAACCTTCTCAGAACTGTGCGTCAGCATTTGTTTCCGGAATGATAGCAGGGGACAAGACTGGAACAACAAGAAGATCTTTTGGTTGTCCCTGATCAGCCGTGTCTGGTGTTTGATCACTGCCTTGCAACTGTCATACAACTGGAGTACATCTCGGTGGAATGACTCTGCAAGGTCAAACACACAACTTTGATCAAGATTATCAATGAATGAAAACTGGAAGAGTAATAAGGTAACAAGAGAAATAAAACATTCACGTTCTAAAAAACATGGTTACACAATGTGTATACTTAACTACACATTGTGTTCCATTAATCCTTTTACATGGGCATGTACTTCTGAAAAAACTGGTCATGTAACACCCCAAACACAAAGCATGTTGTCCTAACACACAGCGTGTACTTGAATCCTCTTCCCCTGCCTGAGTACTTCTACATGACTAATCTACATGATTCTCCAAGAACAAGACTACACGACATATTTGTGCTAGACATGGCGTGTATTAGATGAGCTTCATCGACCCGTGTTCTTAGTGATACGGCCAGATACACGACTCACACAACATGACATGCTCCAGATGGACACAACCTTTACTGAAGAATTTCCACCGACCCATGTTGTTAGTTACAAGACTGGATTCTAGGGATTACACTACATGACATGTTCATGATTGACACAATGTGTATTGTTGAAGTTTTTATTCATCTGTGTTGTTAGTCACATGATCAGACAGACGGTCTAAGCACACGACATGTACGTCCGGTACATGGCGTGTCCCACCAAGAATTATCCCAACCCCGTGTCTATTCCCACAAAACCATCGACATGGTTAGAGACTAAATGGTGTTTATATGGAGTAAATAGCATGTACCTAAGAAAAAACGATTCTTCCTAAATAGAAGATCACGAGGCATGTATTCAAAAATACACAGTGTGTATTCTGGGGTTTTCAAGATAGTAAGCCTCAGTAACTACTCTGGAAGCCTAGAAAACACTGAAACAAACCTTAAAGTGAAAAATCATGATCAGTGTCGGCCCATACTACCCGCAAAACAAATCTTAGAATCTCTTACATGTCATATAAAAGAAAAGCAGGGAAATTATCCACAAAATTCTGATCCATGAGGGCCCAAAACACCTCAAGAACCAAAGTTTGGAATTCATTCAAACAAAACCACACAAAAATGAAAACCATTTCAAACAACATGTACTTTATCAAGGCATATATCATAAAAATATGCATATCTAGAAAAACATCTATTAGAACAACATGCAATTCCTAATGCGCGCTAAATGGATTTGCCAAAATGAAAGAAATTTTATTTCTAGAAAGTGCCTATATGATGCATGAGATGGAATAACCTCATACTATATGGTTGAAATAGAAATATAACCTCAATAATATCAACAATAACCACACAACGAAAGTGAATCACCCAATGGTGAAATCAAATCAACCGTAAAATTGAAAAACCAGAAAATTGCTAAAAATGAGGTAAATTGGATTTTCCCTATACATGGGCTAGCTACTCACGAGCATAGATTATTACCAAGTAAATATTTTCAACATATCCCTGACTATAGGCTTCAAATAGTATGTCAAGAAGAAATGAATTCCTCTGATACCACTTTGTAACGTCCTGGTTTCGGAAGCCACCCAATGATGCCCCGTATCTAGTTTGTCACATAGCCTCAATCACATTTACATGAATGCCAGAGGCTTCTAACTAGAATTGGGGGCCATGGGTGTGAGAGTGGGGAAACTATTCCCACATTTGAAATGTAACATAATGGAAGTAAAAACAAATATCAATAGCAGAATCAGTGATAATGTCATACACTAGTAACAGTGAAAGACTGAAGGTAATAAATAACTGGAGCACATATACAATGATGCATTATACATATGTCTAGGAAAGTATCCAATAACATCACAATGATGAAATACAGTAATAAGAGAAAGTACAATGAAACAGTAAACCACTTATCAGCATCACAAGACTCAGGTAGGTCTCATGCTCTCCAGCTCCAAAGCAGTCAATTACTTAAAGTTGAAGGGTGAATGCCCTTATCTATACCTGCAAAAATATAATCTGTTTGGACATAAAATCATGACCCAAACATGGTGTGAGACTAAATCCCAGTAGGAAACCACCTCAAGATCCATTCATAACATTTAGGGAATATATATGGCAGGTAATAAGCAAATAGAAACATTAAACAAGAAATTACCCAACAACAACAATCTTACAATATGAAAGCATTTAAATACCACATATCAAGAAAGCAGGTAAACACAAACAGGTAAACCTATGGAAATTAGTCACAACCTATCCAATATGGTCCTACCTGCCAAACAGAAGCAGCCCTCTGGAATGCCCACACTATCTCACCCCTCTGAGGAAGCACTCACAGTTATTTCCCTCTATAGTATTGTATCGGTAACTAAAAGGTGCTCTGGGGAAGAAATTACGTATAATTCTCCCAGTATCCCACTACAAAGAACTACAGACACTCTGAGGAAGCACTTATATCAATTCCTCTTGTGTTATCTCATTGTACAATAAAAACAAACCCTCTGGAAAATCCATTACGTTTATTCTCCCTATGGCCTATTACACCAGGTTCTCAGGGCCCTGTGTAAGTCACATGAGCATAGAAATGAAAAGGAGCCAAAGTAAACCTCAAGAACTACTTGGATAACTAGTATATAACCTAACAACATTTCAGATAAACAATCACTCCATCCTTACAATACTAGGCATGGGAAACAAACACCAGCCTAGCAGGAAAGAAGGACCAAACGGTCATAAAAAAACATTCTTGGGAAACCACTTCCGAAGCCTAGAAATTGACCATATTCACATTCAATTAATATATACTCAAGAATACAAGCATATGAGACAATTAACAGGGGTAAAATCATAACACACAATACCCCGTTCCAGGGTATTGGGAAATTTTTCACATATAACTGAAAAACTTTTAACAGAAAGGCACAAACCACCTTCCTCGATGTTTTTTGATCGTTATACATGAACCTCAAGCTTTGTATCACCCAAAAACACTATAGATCTACAAAAAATGCTCAAACCTCTAAACTGAGGATAACTTTTTAAAGAGGACGAATCATGAAATGAAGATCTAGTAGAAGGAAGAGATTACTGTGGCGATCCCAAGACAACCGACATCGGTTGATATGGAGAAAAGGTGCTCGATCGAGGGCTATGTAAAGAATTATATCCTGATGACCTCTCTCGGACGAAACAAACCAAGAATGAAATAGTTCTGTTCGTCAGATGCAACCCCGGTATGTTTAATGAAAAAAGAAAGTACAGGACGTATACTTTAGAATTATATGGCATGCACATTCCTTTATCAGCCCCCACATTAGGTTTTCTCCAGGAGACCACACACAGCTGTGTGCATAGCCGTGATATGGCCAGCACCAGGTTACCTGCGGTAACGGAGTACACGGAATGTACTTATAAAGTACATGACATGAACTTATGAAATTTCTAGAAAACTTCTTCCTTTCCTCAAAAACACCAAAAAAAGGAAAACATACCTAAAAAAAGATTTGTGTTCTTACACCATTAACATTAACCTATCTCCTCTATGTATGATGTAAGAAACATATCTAAGGAAATATTAGATAAGAACTCAATTACTAGTCAACCAGTCCATGTTGAGTCAATAAAGTTTTCCTTATGACTTTTCCATTCCTTCATACTTGGGGGAGATTGTTAAGTCATTAAGGTTTCCTTATGGCTTGACCATTAATTTTTTTTTGAAAATCAAAAACACCTTATTGTAAGGAAAAATCTCATTTTACCCCATGTTTCACTTCTATAAGGAAAAAATTTCCTTTCCTAAGGAATTTTATCCTTACCATGATTTACATTGTTCTTTATCTTGTCTAAATATAAAATTCCGTGTCATATCTAAATCCTCAGAATAATATAACACTTAGATATGAAGCATTCTGTTTAAGACTTCTAATTCTGGATATGAACGTTTATGAAGTTCAACTCCGAATTCTGGATACGAACGTTTATGAAGTTCAACTCCAAATTTTGGATATAAATGTTTATGAAGTTCAACTCTGAATTATGGATATGAACGTTTATTAAGTTCAACTCAGAATTATAGGTACAAAATTTCATGAATTTCACCTCCAAATTCTATTTATGAACATTTTGAGTTCGGACTCCAAAATTCTGAATACAAATTCTAGTTACTAACTTTCTGAGTTTTTACTCCGAATTCTAAATACAAATTCTAGTTATGAAATTTGTGAGTTCTGACCCTGAGTCCTTTGAATATAGAATTATAACTCCTATGATTCTTGACTCATAATTATCATGAACTCCGACTCCGAACTTTGTAAGTTCAGGTTTCGAATTCTTATGAAAACCAGATTTCAAATTTCCTTGAAATTCAGACTCTGGGAATCTATAGAGTTCAGCTTCCGAATTCTTAGAAAACAAAATCCTAATATCCTTATATTGTAAACTTAGAATTCAATTTTTGTTAGACTCCAAACTTTTATATTTTCTTACATTTTGAATATTGGATTTTAGTTACACTTACCCTTGTTTTGATATAAAACGATGTCGTGCATTCAGTTACTCACTAAACATTGTTTGAGTGACACGTATATAGTTCCCTCTGAAATTAAAAGAAAAATATGACTGTTGGAGGAGGGAGTTGACTGTTGAAGTTATGCATATAAATAGGAGCTCATTTCAAAGAGATTATAACACTTGAGACTGTTCTAAGACTATAGAGATTACATGGTGTTGAATTGATTTCTACAGAGATACTCTCACTACTTTGTGCATACAGAACTTCTTATTCAGAATTTCTTTTTTCAACTCTTATTGTTGTTGTGTAGAATCGTGGGCTTCAGGGGATAGAAAGACAGAGGTTCTGACTACCTTGAAGTTGAGGACTTCCTTGTTGAGGAAGATAGAGTTGCTGACTACCTGATAGTTGAGGGCTTGTGAGGATTGCAAGACAGACTCAGATACTTGTATAGAGGGATTACCCTTGTGTGGGTAAGAGAAAGTTTCTTGAAAGTGTAAATCAAGAGACCTTTATCCAAGGTTATTGGATACCCTTCACATTGGGTTAAAATACTTACTACTTGTTGCTTTCTTTGTTGCAAGTTTTCCGCTGCATTTGTATTGTTGAGGAAAGTATAACTATCTTATACTTTCATATACTTGTAATATGATTTAGCTAGATTCTATAAACTTTAAGTTAGAGTCTTAGTTTTTGAAAACTTTTGTTATGTTTCATTTTTGGAATCACTTTTCCAGAATCAAGAAAGTTATTACAACTTAGTGGTGTTGTGAATTTCTGTTATTCAAAAATTCCTTAAGAATTTTTTAAAGTATACAATTCGCCCCCTCTCTTATAGTTGAGTATCTCATTCTAACATATTTGATCCTAAATTTGGTGTTATAGAGTATATCATACTCAGAGATACCATCTAACAATTTGTATCCGAGGAGTTTACCTTTAATCATGATCCAATCTAACAATTGGCTTCAGAATTTTGGTTCAATATGAATTAATCTCATGATTAGATTTAGAAGTATTTTTTTTCAGAATCCATTTTTTGGACTCATAAAGTTCAGTTTCTTTTCTACTTAGAGTTACTCTTGTTATATATTTTTCATACTTAGGAATATTTTCCTTGTTTACAATCTTTTTCTATTATCATGTTTTGTGTGGAAAGAATTTTCTTAAAGATGGCATGAATCAGCGTTGGCTCTATAGACAATCTCAATCCAACTAGACCACCTATCTTTGATGGAAATGACTATGAATATTTAAGAGATCATATGAAGACTTTTATTATCAATACTGATGTTGATAATTTTGTTATTCTTACTGGAGGATATAAAATTCATGACAAGGATGTTAGTACCTTTACTAATCAAGAAAGGCATGAATATCAACTGAATTATAAGGTACACAATACATTGCTTTGTTTTGTGACTAGAAAATATTATAGCCAAATTTCATCTTGTGAAGAAGAAAATTCTATATGGAAGAAACTCGAAGTTACTCATTTTGGAACTTCCAAATTCATTGAAACAAGAAGAGCTATGCTCAGAGAAGAATATCATGGTTTTAATTTTCTTTATGGAGATCCCATATGTAAGGTGAAACAAAGATTCCTGACTATTATGATTAATTTACAATACATGGGTGAAAAAAGATTAGATGATGAAGCTCTTATTGATAAGATAATAGACATCATGCCCAATGAGTGGGAATCCAAGAGGACTGCTATTGATGAGAATAGAAAGGTTACCCAGATAACTCTTGATGAACTCTTTGTAACTCTTCTTCAACATAAGACTAGAATGAAGAGATATGCTGATAATGTATAGAAGAAGAATGTAAATGGAAGTGTTTCTTTTACTACTACATCTAATCATATGAAATCCAAGACTCCTGAGAGAGTTAATAGATACAAATCTAAGAAAGTTTGTTATCCAATCCGAATCTAGTGGAAGTGATTCTTCAGAGAATGAATTGTCAAATCTTACTCGATAGATGAACAAGATAGCTGGATAGAAGAACCTTCAAAACAGATATTAGAAGAAAGAGAGAAAAGACAAGAATGATTCAGAAGTTACTTGTTATGAATGAAAGAGAGCTGGACATATAAGACCTGATTTTCCTATTCTAAAAAGAAAAGAAATAATGGAAAATCATTCTGAGAGAAACATAAATAAGTATTACAAGGCCGAAGCTAATAAAGTATTGAATGATAATGAAACCTGGAGTGCCAGTGGGGGTGATTATTCAAGTGAATCTTTGGATTATGAATCTTCTGGACAGAAGAATCTTGTTCTAATAGCCATACTACCTACAGACAATCATTGTTTAATGGCCAAGGTACCCAATGATGAATATATGACCAATATATCATTGAATTCTAATGATATTAAATATTATAACTCTTCTGATGAAAAATATTCTTCTGAAGAAGGAAATACTTTACCTTCATATGAATAAGTTTCTAGGATTTCCAAAATTCTTGAGATTGATAATTCAAAACTCATGAAAAAACATGATAAGGAAAATTCTAGGAATACTATTATTACTATGGAAATACCAGATCCTTCTAAAGATCTTGATAAGAATAATTCTGATTTTTAAATTATTTCAAAAAATCTTGAGGAAGTAAATTCGGAGAAGAATAGAATTTATAAAGATCTAGAAAACGTAATTTATAAGAAAAATGTTTGTGAGCCTAGCTCAATTTCAAAATCAAATGTTTTTTAAGAAAATAACATGGGTATCAAACTCAAATATGAATTATTTTCCTTGAGAAAGTGTTTGTCTAACATTACCTTAGGTAAGGAAAATTTTGATAAAATATATTTCCAAATCCGACCTCTAAAGAATAGTTCTGGTTTTGGTTATACCGATTCAAAACCTATTTTTAGTAACAATTATTTTGATCATCAAAGTTCTCCATTTTGAACTAAGTGTCAGTGTGGTGGACACTGGGAACAGAATTTTATTTTAAAGAAAACCAAATCATTGGGATTTCATAAATCCTATTTTTCTAAGAAGACGTGGGTGCCGAAAATTTTTCTTTCTGTGAAATTCAGATCCAAACATGTTTGGATTCAAAAAATATATGTTTTTATTATTTTCAAGAAAATAATGAAGGTACCAACAGAAATACGTGGTAGATGGATAGTGGATGTTCTTGGCATATGACTGGTAACAAAAACTACTTTGAAATGATTATCAAGATGAAAGGAAGAAAAGTAACTTTCAGAGATAATGCTCAGGGAGAAATTATTGTTATAGGTAGCATTTTTCTTTTTAGAAAAACATTGATTTTAGATGTTTTATTTGTTAAGGTTCTTAAGAACAACCTCATTAGTATAATCCAATTATGTGATGAAGGTTACCTTGTAAATTTTAGGAATGACAAGTGTTTAGTACACAATTCCAAGGAAGAGTTTATTCTTTCTTCCCATAGGAAAGATAATGTCTACACACTAAAAATAAAAGACCTTAGGAGCTAAGATATACCTTTAATTAGTGAAAAGGAGATATTATTTATTCAATTTATCAGAACACAAGATCAATTTTCTGATATTTCCACAAAATCTTTACCCTCCGAAATATTTAAATATATTAACAAGAACTTAGGAATTATAACCATAAGGTAATATTCCTTGACTAACTTTTTGTTACACCAATGTCCTTACAGTAATAAACTCTTTTTCATAGGGGTAGTACATTTTGTATAATGTTTTTCATATTTTTTATAATAATGTTTTTCTTATTTTTCGTAATAATGTTTTTCATATTTTTTTGTAATGACGTTTTTCATATTTTTTGTAATGATGTTTTTCATATTTTTTGTAATGAATTTTTTCATATTTTTCGTAATGAAGTTTTTCATATTTTTCATAATGATGTTTTTTTCATATTTTTCATAATGATGTTTCTCGTACTTGAAATTTTCATAATGGATATTTTTGTACTTGAATTTTTCAAAATAGAATTTTTGTACTTCAAATTTTCTTAGTGATGTTTTTTGCACTAATGATTTTCGTAATGAATATTTTCGCAATGAAAAGTTTCGTAATGAAGATCTATGTACACAATTTCCATTTCATACTCATGTTTTTTTAGAATCTAAAGTCCTTCAAGAATAATTTTAATTAATACAATTAATTCTATTGACAATCAAAAATGTATGATTCTTTCTTGAGTATTCGTAATCACCGTTTACTTGCTGTTAGTTTCCTTTTTTTTTTAAAATCGTTTGGATTCATGTTTCCTTAAATCCGAATGTTTTCCTTTAAAAACCTCAAAAGATTGGATTCAACCAAAATTTTCCTTGTGGCTATCATTTCAACTATCAGATCAGTTTAGAATATTTCTCAGCCATTGGATTGAAATGGGAAGTTGAACCATCGCTTCAATTCCTATATAAAGGGGACCCACGATAGTTTTCCTACATCACCTTTCAAAGCATGTGCATGTCGAAGCTCTGCCCCAGTACCAAACCTCGTTCCGGATTTTCAGAAGTGATCAATTCCGAATGTCTACAGAAGTTCCTTCTCAAGAAATGTCTACTATCAAACCAAATGTGGAGTGGAAAATTTATAGGGAGAGGTTGGTACATCTGAACTTCTTCAATAAGTTTTACTCTATTATTTCAAATAATATCAAGCTTAATGGATGGGAATGTGTAGCCATATCAGAGACAGGAGCTCTGGATGTTGTGTATCTGGATCTACTCATAGGGTTTTATGAGTCAGTATCTTTCCTTAAGGAATATTGTAGAGAAAAATGCTCCTTCAAAATTTATGGAAAGACATATGCACCCTCTTACACCAAGGCTGCTAGCTTGGTAGGACTATCATATGAAAGAGAGGTCGAGTTTTTTTCTCACAAGATTTTAGATTTTCAACGGATTTTTTTCAATGTAAAGGCTATGCAATGCCTTGGACTTACATATGTCAAGACCACAAAGATTTCCCATCTATCTATCAATAATCGGATCATACAGTTATGGGTTCAAGGTATTATTGTATCAAGAAAGGGTGGAAAAGAAAATATTAATAATAGTGACATATATTTCTTGGATTTTCGGGTAAACCTAAGGCAGGTCAATCTGATGAGGAATATCCTTATTACGAGAGAGAATATAAAGAATGGGAACCTAAGAGCTCAGACAATCATGTATCCAGCCCTACTCTAAATGCTAATAGTTTGTTACCTTGAATCTTTCAAGATCCCATATAGTTCCAAGGCAAGGAATTTCAAAGTAATTTCAACCAGTGATGACACCCTCAACAGGATGAAGGTTGGTTTCTCTAAGGACTCAGGTGAGTTTTAAGATCTACCTGAGGATAAGGCAGAAGTCGTTCCGAAAAATGTTAAGGAAGCTGAACCCTCAATGAGGGATGGAAGGAAGAGGAAAATAATGTAAGTGGAAGAAACATAGAAAACCCATAAGGCCAAAGAAGCTCAATCTGCTCCTTTAAATCCAAAGAAGCATAAAGATTTTCCAGAGAATGTTTTTTCTAAATGGAGGGAGGATAAGAAGAACCAGAATCAAGGGGAACCACAATTTGGTATAGACCCCATAGAGGCCAAAACATTGAAATAAATGACTGTAAAAGTTTTTGAGGAGCAAGACAAAGAAAAGAATATTAAGTATAAAATGTCAGAGGCAGATATTGTTCAATCGTAGTTGAAGGATACTGAAGTAGCATCCGAACAAATTCTTGTTCTGAAAACCTTCCTAGTAGAACTTTTGCCTAAGACTCTGGGAAAGAAGTTCATGTATCTAGAAAAATCCAAATAGAATTAAGTTGAGAAGAAAGATGTGGAAGAAGTTCAAGAAGCATAAAGCACTGAAAATACAGCTGATTTGATAAAGAAAGTAGGTTACTTTCGTGAAAAGGAATGTGCTTCCGAGAAATTTTCAATCCGGACTTATCAAGCTGGATCTTCAAAACATGCTACTCCCAGAATAGATGAGAAGGGTGAAGAGGAAGTGAACATGATATCTGAAGAAGAGTGTTGTAATCATCACTACATTCTTCTTGAAGTCATTGTAGCAGGAGCTAAAAAAGAGAGAATTGATGAAGATAAGATTATACAGTTATCTGAAAGTGATCATGAATCTCCCGATGAAGAATCTGTTCCAAAAAACTGATAAGGGTAAACAAGTGGTTGTTGATACCCCAAAAAAAGATATTTTGAGGAAGAAGGAAGCTGGAGGATACTCAAAGAGGAAGTTGGTAGAGGTATAGGAAGAACCATCTCCGTGTTAAGTGTCTGATTCGGAGTCATCAGCTCTAGGACATGATTTTGTCATTCAATCCTTGAAGAAGCTTGTGGGCAGTATTCTTATCTTTCCTACAATTGATTCTAGATTCTAGATTCTTCAGCATAGCATGAATCAGATGTGAGACACTATATCCATGTTGATGGATAGGTGTGTGAAGTTTGAGGCTGAAGACAAAAACTTTCTTATCAATTATGAATCTCATAAAAAATACTACAATAAAATGACTAGCTGGTCGAATAAAATCATTGAAGATCTGAGAGAGCTTGATCGATATCAAGAAGATGTCAAAGAAGATTTTGATAACGAAGTCACCAAAATCAAGTATGTAACAAAAATCTTTTAGGAAAATATAAATCTTGAGAAAAATTTATAGACTTAGGATATCAAATATTTGAATGGGAAGCTAAGTTATGCTGTCCAATATTGGAAAATAGAGAGGGATCTCCAGATCAAGATGGTAGAAATGTTTGTGAAGCAAGATGATTTGCTGAAAGCCCAGGCAGAGGCTATGAAATCTTAGGAAGATAGGGTCAATGCATTAGAAAAGCAGGCAGAGGAGGATCATAAAGAGTTAAAGAAGTTGAAAAACATTGTGAAGAAGCTGATTCCCAAGGAAAAAAACCAACATAAATCCAAATTCTATCTTTTTTTTTCTATTTGATTTTACTTGTAAAGAAATTTCCTATTGTAATGAAATTGTGGTTGCTTGTTGTTATTTGGATTTTTTTACTAATCTTTCAGGTACAATAATTTATTTTTGATTCCCTTAATTTCTTTTTGAAAACCACGAACGGGGTGAAGGAAAAAGATTTCTAAGAAAAACAATAAATATCCCTAATTAATGGGGAGTTTATCTAAAGGGGATTTTTCCATTATGAAGATTTAAATTCTCAATATAATGAAAATTATCATTCCAGAAATCTAGAATACGATCTGTAGAGTTCCAAAGCCTAAGGGGGAGTTATTCGTATTCACCCTTGACCATGTATAATGGGAGATAAGTTTTATTTTCAATGTCTAGAAATGTTTTTACTATGTCCTTATATTCTTTTTCTTAAGAATGCTTGTGCATTCCAAAAAGGGGGAGATTATTGAGTTAATACGGTTTTCCTTATGACTTTTCCATTCCTTCATACTTGGGGGAGATTGTTAAGTCATTAAGGTTTCCTTATAACTTGACCATTCCTTCTTGCTTTGAAAATCCCAAACGCCTTATCTTAAAGAAAAATTTCGTTTACCAGATGTTTTTCTTCTATAAGGAAAAATTTCATTTCCAAAGGAAGTTTATCCTTACCATGTTTTACTTTATTGTTTATCTTGTCTAAATATAAAATTTGGTGTCATATCTAAATCCTCAGAATCATATAATACTTAGATATTAAGAATTTTGTTTAAGACTCCAAATTCTAGATACGAACGTTTATGAAGTTCATCTCCGAATTCTGGATATGAGGGCTTATGAAGTTTAACTCCGAATTATGGAAACGAACATTTATAAAGTTCAACTCCAAATTCTGGGTACGAATATTCATGAAGTTTGGCTCTGAATTCTGGTTACGAACTTTTTGAGTTCTGACTCCAAATTCTGAATACGGATTCTAGTTACCATCTTTCTGAGTTCTGACTCTGAATTCTTAATACGAATTCTTCTTATGAAATTTATGAGTTCTGACTCTGAGTCCTTGGAATATAGAATCTGAACTCCAATGATTTCTGACTCCGTATTCTCATGAACTTTCACTCCGAACAGTGTAAGTGTAGGTTCCAAATTATTATGAAAACTAGATTCCAAATTTCCAGGAAATTCAGAGTCTAGAAATCTATAGAGTTCAGGTTCGAAATTCCTAGAAAACAGAATCCAAATATACTTGTATTGTAGACTCCGAATTCAATTTTGGTTAGACTCTGAACTTTTATATTCCCTTAAATTATGAATATTGGATTTTAGTTATACTTAAACTTGTTTTGCTATAAAATGATGTTGTTTTTTCAGTTACTCATTAACCATTGTTTGAGTGACACGTGTACAGGTCCTTCTAAAATTCAAGGAAAAATAAGAACATTGGAGGAGGGATCTGACCATTGAAGTCGGGCCTATAAATAGGAGCTCATTTGAAAGAGATCATAACACTTGAGACAGTTTTGAGACTTTAGAGATTACATGCTGTTGAAGTGGATTCTAGAGAGAGACTCTCACTACTTTGTGCATACTGAACATCTTGTTCAGAATTGATTTGTGCGACTCTGATTGTTGCTGTGTACAATCGAGGGATTCCAAGGATAGGAAGAAAGAGGTTCTAACTACCTTGAAGTTGAGGACTTCCTTGATTAAGGATACAAAGGTTCTAACTACCTGATAGTTGAGGCATGCGGGGATAGCAATATAGCCTCCGATCTTCAAATCAAGGGCTTACCTAGGTGTGGGTAAGATAGAATTTCTTGAAATTATAAATCAAGGGACCTTTATCCAAGGTTGTTAGATACCCTTCACTTTGGGTTAAAAGACTTACTACTTGTTACTTTCTTTGTTACATGTTTTCCACAACATTTGTATTGTTGGGGAAATTATAACTATCCTATACTTCTTTATACTTGTACTCTGATTTTGTGAGATTCTATACCCTTTACGGTAGAATCTTAGTTGTTGAAAACATTTGTTAAGATTCATTTCAGGAATCACTTTTCCAGAGTCAAGCAAGTTATTAGATCTTAGAGGTGTTGTGAATTTTGGTTATTCAAAATTTTCATAAGAATTTTTTAATGTATACAATTCACCCCCTCTTGTAGTTGAGTATCTCATCCTTACATATTCGATCCTACATTTGGTATTATAGAGTATATCATACTCAGAAATACCATCTAATAGACCATTCCGAATATCAAATCGAAAATATCCATATCTACATTAATGAATTAACACATATGTCTATTTCTATAAAAAACATTGGGAAACTCTATACATAACCTAATATGGTCTACTTTCTTCTCCAATGTTGATTCAAGAGAGAGAAACATAGAGGATAACATTACCGATAAATCCAGGCTAGCAAAGATGGTATAAGATATGAAGGAATTTAATGATACTATATCAAAAAAATCATTTTATAGTGTACATGGTATCTATACTATACCTTTATCTATAGTTTAATCCTATCCAAAAATGGCTAGAAACTCCCCATCTTGTACACCCTACCTGCAACTGGAGTGTGACCTTTCCTCTGTAGTACAAGACACGATCGAGTCATTGAATCATATTTTTCCTAGGTATGCAACTAGGGACCCCTGTCGACACCCTGATTAATGATCTGTGAATATAGGAGTGACTATTAATAATAAAAATGAGGGATATGATCCATATTTCCACATAAATAGAATTTCTTATACACATTATTAAATGATGTACTAAAATTCACATTACATCCATAGTTATAGAACCTTGTCGGGCCACCTCCTAAAATGGGAGTAGATAAAGCCCTACTCTTCTCCCCCTTTCATCATCCCTATTGTACCTAACATGTATTCCATTTTTACTACTAAAAGAGGTATTGATCAAATAACTGGGAATTATGTTCATTAATTCACTATATGATAGAAGTATTCCTACAAGGCTGTCCTCCTCTAGACATTTCTCAATATTTAGGGTCTTGAGAAAACCTCAATATAGATTATCTAGTCAAAGACCCTAACCTGTTATCTAATATTTGGATGAAGGCTAATAAAAAACATCTTATCATTCTCTACTTCATTCCCATATAAAATATATGTTTAGTTTACCAACTTCAAAAAATGATCCTAGTAAGTTAAAACATATATTGTCTCTTGCTGAAGCTCTATAAAATCCTAAGCTTGGTCTAGATTTAGTGTGTTTAGAAATAATTCCTAGAATAATATAACCTTCAGGTTATCTAAAGTGATACCACCACACTTTCCTATGTGACCATTAATTATCCACCACCTATTGTAATTTCCTTATATCATAAATGATTAATGATTCACCAACTTATCCCTAGGAGTCTCTACTGGAAGAAATTTTTTTATAATGATGACAATCATTTCCTCAACATAATTAGGACCACTTGTTCCCTATAAGGATGGTAACTTATTGAGTTAAAGGTAATATGCATAATTGTCTATCATACTCTGTTCCTCTCTTCCCCAAGTAAAATTAAATATATAGACCCCCAACTGGGGTGGGTTTATTACCTGAACCACTAGAGAAGGTGTTGTAGAATGATCAATTTCATCCTCTTACATAGCTTATGGTGGAAGTGGTGTTCTCTCTTTAGTATGATCATTCTCTTTCCTCCAAGGTGGCATTTTTTCCGCATAATTATAATGAACATTTATAATTTCGATAACAACTTTCTAAGAGTGAAACTTAATTAGTTTCAAGGAATGAATATGTATTTCAATTGGAAGACATGTCCAAGGATATAACTACATACAAGGTATAACCCTCTTAGTTCAACAACCGAATTTATGGGAAAGTCACACCTTTTACTCATGGGTCCTTTTTCTTCTATTAAGGTATGTATGATTGGTGTTACCTAACATATTGAACTCTCTCATATGCAAGGACATTCCCTATTAGCATATCATAATGGAAAATATGGACTCTCTTCCAATGGTGTATAGCATTATTCTATTCCTGGAAAGATAAGGTGATAACCATCCAATATAGACCCATCACTAATGAGTCATGTTGTCCATTTTCATCATTTAAGAAGCTAGCTAAGTTAATATAGATAAACATACACCCTGATCACTAATGATATAATCTATTAGCATTTTATAAACCCACATGTAAGGTATAACATAGAAAGGAACAATACATCAAGAAAGTATTCCATAATCTATGAAAAATTTCATAAGTGATAAATTACATAGGAAATAACAACATGTTATATAAAATAAATTATATTATATAGACTATGAAATATTACTCAAATAATAAATTTCATGGTATGAAACAATATTCTATAAAAAATAATAGGTCACATCGAATATCCTATGCACTCCAAATGTTAATATCATATAGGGGTCTCTATATTAGGCACATACACACAATCCATTCAAGCCAGACAATTATATAAATGTCCTAAAATGGCTAGGAGTTCATACCATTACCATGTTGAAGATAAATTTCAAGATCCCATGAGGAATGATACCCAGATAACATCCCCACTATAATTTTGTCCAGAATAAGATCTAATTTATAATCATAGAGTCACTTGGATTATAATTCAATTTTAGAATCATGGCAAGGTATGAAATCCAAATCAACTTGACATAAATTATTTTTTTCAGTGATAGATCTAGATAATCTAAATAACACAATGCTAACAAATCTAGATCATGAATATATAAAACAAATATCCAAAAATACTCCATTTGATTATGATTAAATCTATAAATCTATCTAAAATAACATGGGTACAAGATTATTCTCAAGAAAGGATGATGAGTTCTAGGATATACATGAATAACAATGGTATAACAACCTCTTCTCCTAATTTCAAAAGATTTATTTCTTTTGATGAACTAAATTTTGTGTATGTAGAAAGAGGAACCTCCTAGAATCACCACTAGAGTCCCTAGATTAGAGATCCCTATGTATAAGAGGAATAATGACAAGTTTTAGAGAGGTTTTTAATTTAATATAAAATTATAATTTTATAAAAATATCGTGTATGGTTTGGTAACATGATTTTCTATATCATGGGTCTATTGTGCAAGGTTTTCTGCCACATCTGGGAAATCACACAGTTTGGTCACACGGTTTGGTAAACTATGCACCAATAGTGTTTCTGACCTATTTCTTAAGCCACATGGTTTTTTGGGAAGGTAAAATGGGTTTTCCTAACAAATCACTAACCATTTACCTCAGAAATTAATTCTCCAAGAATTCCATATAGTTTACTAGGAATAACTATATAGTTTACCCTAACCATACACAAACAATGAACCCCTTTAATGTCCTTTAAAAACCTCCAAAACTAACTGAAACCTACATTAGACATCACCCAAGAAAATAATTACTAAAAATCAGACAATGAAGGCTTAATATAAAGAATAAGATACCTAAACAACTATGGTTTATTATACCTTTCACACTAAAAACTATTTTTTTCTTATCAATTTTCATTTTTCATTGATTATGTTTTTTAAAACCATTTTGATTTTAATTAAATTAATTTTTTCAACCTCAAAATAACTTCCCATGTTTTTTTATTTTTATATAATCATGTTCCTCATGTATAACCTTGATCTAACTTTCATCCTTGGTTGATTATTTAAAATATTTTGGTTTCATATTAGATAATTAAGATTCTTTTTGTTTCAATTTAATCCATATTGTTTTAGATGAGGCTATACAATCACCAATGATATTAATTTTCATGATTTATTCTTTTCTATATCATCTTCTTAAACTGGTTACTTATGTAGTGTTTTCCTCATCATCAAATATATCATCTGAGTTAACTATCTCTCAATGAACTATCCTTGATCTAGAAACATCTTTATAACATTACTCCCCCAAAACTAGGTTTTTACTGTGTGAATTTTACAAACACAAGACTAAAATATGATATCCAATATTTTAAATTTACTTAGATTTGTGTTTTAGAAACAACATTACTTCCAATGGGATTTCCCAATTGTTTTTTATATCACTTATATGAATTACTATTGGATGAATATACTAGAAACATACCTTCATCACCTCATGCTTTATGATTTCTTATTTTCATCGTTAATTATAATTCAATTTCTTCCAAGAACTCTTATGTAGTTTAGTGTTGGATTCTCTTCATACAACATTCCAAATTAAAATTTGTCTTCATTTAAACATACCAATTCCAAATTAGTGATATAGACCACTATAATAATAACCACCATCAAATAATTTTTTTGGTTAGGAAATTTTAATAATAATGGTGGAAGAAATGTTTTTTATTGGAAAATTTTTCTTTTAAAAATCATCATTATACCGAGGAGTCCTCACTTCTAACACATAATTTCAAATCCCATGTTTTTCTAGATATTATTCATCTTGGATATTTTTAAATTCCATACCATTTACCATATAAAATATTTCAAATATTATTCTAAGAATATTTTCATATTTTATTTGATATCAGTTAATACACTTGATATCTTCAGTCTTGTGAGTAAATACCATAAACCATGCCATCCTACCCAAATTATGAAAATTCATAATAATATTATATATTTAAGGCATTAGGTTAAATTGGCCCACAATAATTCACATGAAATGGTCAAGTAATATTGATGGTGATTCCTTTATTTTATTATAAGTCTTCAAAAAAATAATTTCATTTGGTAAGAACCACATGTATGAGTGTTATCACATGTGATCTTGGGGAAATTACAATCTCCATAAAATTTTAATAGATTTAAAAAATATCTATAGTTCAAATGGAATATACATATATGATATAACATATTTTCATTCTACATGGAAAATATACAGTAGTTACACATAATAGATTATGGATAAGACTTTAAACTAAGAACAATTCTATTTTTATGATATATTTTCCAACAATTTTTTATTATTAAAATTTAAATAATTATTCGTTTATTATTACCAAATCAAACCACTTCATTTTTACTGCATTTGATAACTATGATTAAATATTAATTCATAGTCTTGTCTGAGGTATATCTCATGTCCGGAATCCATAATATGTACTTTTTTATTATTCTTCAATTAATATTAACAAAACTTTCATTCTCATTTTTTATTTTATTCGCCCATGACCATTGGTTAACATTTCTTGAGGAGGTACGAGATTTTTGAGCCTCTATAATTATAGTTTCTTCCTCATTTACTATAAGTGTAAGTAAATTTTTAGTTTCTATATTATCTATGGAAGTTCTCTCTAGTGTCTTATACATTTATATGACTCCTAAGACACATTATTTTTTTCCCTTGAATCACAATAATCATCTTAAGGAAACCCAATAATTCCATACATAAATGTTATATCTTATTATATAGGTATCCATTATATAACATTACAATCCATGATATTACTATTACAGTTTTGTGTCTTTGGAAACATTGAAATATAAAAAAATGGAACATAAAAGATCTAAATAACATTTTACTAAGTTAATCACATATATCACCATTCATAGACATATCATATTTAAAACCATTATTCACATTGTTGGGAAAATGAAGAATAATTGATGGTGTTCTCAAATACTCAATAAAAATAAAAAGAGGACATATAAATGACCAATGAGGCTTAAAATGAGCCTAAAGGTATGTGAAAATGATATTAAAATCTCAAAATCATTCCCATGAAATCATAAATCTTAAACAAGAGTCATGGAATAAATCATAAAAGTTTATTAGACATAAAATATAAATGAATTAAAGAACATGAGTCATGAGATGATAACACTTCCATAAGATCATGTGATAAAAGTAGGGAATAAATTATGGAATAATAAGAATAATATTTGTATCATGTCATGTTTAAACATTAATACATTCTTTAAATGTTAATATTATATTAATGTCCCACTTACCTACTTAGGGATTTGGATAACTTAATGTGTACCATTTTTAGGCGTGGGATAACCACCAAGTAACATTGAATCTCATAAAACATTATTATTTACCCAATTCATTGGATGGATATAATGGGCTGACCCATAACATAATCATAATATATTCATATATATATATATATATCATAAGATCATGAAAATATTTATCATTTTATAATAGATCAACCCATAGAAATGAAAATTGGGGTTATCAATATTTAATCATCATAATTGTAAACCATACATAGATATAATATGGATTCAATCATAGATTTATATCTCAAAATAATCATACATAACATCAAATTTTGTAACAATAGATAAAAAATTCCATTAAAATATCACAATAATACTTCATGAGAAAACTACCCTTCTCATTTTGAAATCACTTATATAAAATCAAAAAAAAATTATTAAAATTTAACGAAAAATGTTCAATGAAAAGAACCATAGAATCTTGTTACATAATAACTAAAGAAAATAGTATTCATGACAACTGCGAAATATTTTCTTGTAGGGTATGTTTAAATAATGATTTCATCTACACCTATAGTAAAAAATACCTTATTTGGGAAATAGAAAGATGATTCCTTTTAAACAATTTTATATATATTAATACATGTGTAAAAATGACATTAAAAAATAATAGGACAATATTAAAAAGAATTTTGAAAGATTTTAGAGAAAACATAGTGGTGGATGAAATTATTCCCGAAAAGATAAAAAAACATAGTCTATTTTCCTTAAAACAATAATTTTAGTCTTTTTAGTACTTAGAGAGAGGATAATCGAAAAGAAAGATAGTGATTTAATAAAATACCATATGATAAGAAAATCAATTATATTTATGAGTCATATATCATAGAACATCATCATCATAAATTTAATTATTAAAAATCCCTGTAAAAATGAGATTGTGATGTAAAATTCTTACCTAAAGTTTTTCTTATTAATAACCATTCTACACCCCAGTATAATAAATATAAATTAATTATAATTTGATAAAATTACCATATAAATACTTATAATTTCATATATGATCCAATTATAACATTATAAAACCCATTTAATATATCATTTTTATTAAAATCTTTATTTTTAGGTGTTATCTATTTCCTTTTCATGTAGGTTTCGATTCAGAAGTTCATTTCCATAATCATAGATTATGGTTTTATAATACCTAAAATTTTAATAATGATAGAACTATCATATATTTTCATTATATAAATATTTATAATTTTCCATAAAATTTAGAGACATAAAAATGACTTATACCATTCATAGAGATCACAGTCTGTACGTAAGAATGAACACTATTATCATTTTATAATGAAAATAATGAAAAATGATAATTATTAATTTATCATTTTAAAATCATAAATGTATCATAAATATCATATATATTCATTAAATCCATCACTATAAAAATTAACATATGTAAATGATGGAAAATAAATCATATCACTATGTGGAGTTGATAGTCCATACATAAGCATGAGTGATGCATTAATTTACCATTTGATGGAAAAAAGATGGAAAGATTTCATAACATAACTATAATAACATATCCGAATATTGATGATATTTGATTAATAATATTATGATGGATATAAATTTTTTGAGAAGGTTAATGATGTAATGAAATTGAGAGAGCTCGGTTAAGATTTTTACCACTTGAGAAAAATCATTTGGATAACACTATAATACATGAATGATTTGAATTTGAAAGATACCATGGGATATAGGGTAAAGTAAAGTAACATAGATGTATTTTGGGATAGGTATTTTATAGAGACCTAGGATTTTCATACATGGATATTATATCTTTTTTGATGAATATTCAATACATTACACAAACACATGCTTGAGGATCCAACAGTTTAGTGTATTTGGATTCTTGTTACACAGTCTTATAATTTGGTGAAAGATCTTCAACATACCCAATAAATATATACTCCTTTAGTACTATTCAAAAACACACCCTAATTAAAACCTTTCTTCATAACTCGGGATAAGAGATATAAGAAAGGGTGAGCTCATATGCTCAGTAAGGGTATACAAGGTAGATACATAAGCATAACATGAAGATTAGGGTTTCAGAACAAGGGGATAAAATATTAACACATAACATTCATATAAAAGATAATAATATTGAGTCCTGGAATAATTATATAATGTTCATAAGACATGAATCATAAGGAAATCAAATAACATGATTGTTGTGAGAATAACATTGGCATAAGACATAGAATTGTGGCATAAACATAAGTATAGAAAATCATTTCAATTGTATTTAGGTTTCACTACTAAGGATATAATAGTCGAATGGTTTCACTCCCCAAACCATTATAGTAGTCAAGGGCACTCCCAAGGCAATCCTAGAGGACAACATCCTGTATTGAAATGTGTTCACTCCCCCTTATTGTCTTTTATACCTCATGAGATACAAATATTTACCCAATTCATGGGAGAGAAATATAGGTCCCTCCCATATTTCCTATAATGTAACCAAAATCCGTGGTTATTGCATAACCACAATATCATAATGAAAATTGTACATATGTTTTCTAGAGATTATAAAACATTCATAAAATCATAACCCATGAAATGAATTGGGATTTATTAAAATCTCATCATATCATAAGCTATGAAAAATTTCTAGGTTTCCAGATCATTTCATCATCACATTGTAGCATTTACCATGGAAAAATAAGTGTGTCTTATAATAAATTTATCATGGTATAACCTGTGGAAGAGAAACAAGTTTCATAAAATTCATGTCATCATAAACCATTCATGAAATTAATTAGAATGGTATCCTTGGTTCATATCCCCTACAATGAATAAATTACATCAAATGATGCAATCTTATATGGGTAATTATTTTTAAATATAAATCACATTGAATTTTTTTTAAGAAAAACAAATATATTAAAAATTCACTTTTTTAAAATAAAAATTCATAAAAAATATTTTAAATCTTTTTCTTTCAAAATAACCTTATAATACAACTATAAAACCGACCATTAACAGTTCTAAAAATATCTTTTATTAGCATTGGAAACACACTGACTACATGAGAATGTTTATAATCCCTTGTTGTTTAATAGAGATGAAAAACATTAATAAAATAGACCTTTATTAGCATGTTAATTTATCACCACTAAATTAACCATTTATCAATAATTTTTTAGTACTGATAAAAAGTCCTTTATGAATACTTCTATGAGTGCTGATAAAGGTCCACACTGTAGTGTGCTACAACAACACACCGCAACACCACAACAGTGTGCTGTTAAAACGCACCACAGTACCTGAAACACACCAAATATAGAAAAACAAGTTCCAAAATAGGATTTAAATGTGATGAAATTTGAAACACAAACACAATAAAAAACACTATATTATAGAAATTCAAAACATTTGTTCATATAATTAATTAAATAAAAATTATTACATACATTAAAAAACATAAATTTTCTTTTATATTTTAATCATGACCCAACTCATTATATTTCCAAAAAACCCACCCCTGATCAAGAAAAATAATACTTCTATATAAGAAAACAAATCTTATGTCAGTAATAAATAAATAAATTAATTAACAAAAAGTGTTAATTTCACTAAAATTGATGTCAATTTTAAATAAAAGAAACAAATTGGGTCATATCAGTCACACCGTGTTGTATATTGAGGTTCATGATGATTCCAACACATCTCAAATGAATTATGGATCATTTTCTTAAAATATCAACACATTCTAAATGATTTTTCTCAGTTTTGAGTACGTTTGTTATCTTTTTTACTAAATGTCACCTTAAACTGGAAACACACACTTTTTACTTATTCAGATCACATCATGTATTAGTTTGACATATAATAGATTCATACATGTCACAAATGAGTTATGAATCATTCTACTAAATTATCAAGAAAATCGGAGTGTGTTTGATCTGTTATAGTGAGCCACACTATTAGAAATAAAATGTCGATTTTAAAAAGATAACGGACACTTTGAGTCATACCGAGCACATAATGCATTAGATAGATGTACGACTTATTCCAACACATCAAAAATGACTCATGTATTGTTTTCATAATGTATAAATTAAATTAAAAATGTGTTTTATCAGTTTTGAGTTGGAATATTGTCCATTTTACTAAAATTGAAGACAATTTTAAATAAAAAGACACACTTTGAGTCATATCGGTCACACTGTGCATCATTTTGAAGTGAGGTGGTTTCCGACATGTTCCAAATGACCTATATACCATTTTACTAATGTATCAAAATAATATGAATTTGTTTGATCAGTTTTTATTATGTCACTTATCTTTTTTTAAAAAGTCCTTTTAAAATTGAAATATGCACTTCGACTCATACCGATCACATTATTTATTGGATTGAGGTGGGGATGATTATTACATATCACAAATGACTTATGGATTATTTTCTTAAATTAATTAAAAAAAATTCAAAGGGTTTTCTTTATTTTGACTAGGTTAGTTGGCCTTTTACTAAAATTTATGAGAATTTAAAATAAAAACATGCACATGGAGTCATTTCAGTCACAATATGTATCAGATTGATATATACCACCTAATCTAGACATACATGAGTATTAATAATTTTAGATGAATAATAATTTCATTTTATAAACACACGCATAAGGATTGAAATTGTTAAGATCCTATAGAAACTTAGAATAAATTCTTCTCACATGGAAAAAATCTTCATCATATCCCATAAAGATATTCCCATTTAGTAATCCTATATCAAATCTGTCCTTCTATCCGAAAGAATGGAAACATAAAAATAGCTATGTTCAGATGCTCAGTAAGGGTAAACAAATAAATTATGAATAGAAGAATGTAAAAACATGAACACAACATTTTTCAAATCTTACCATGTATAACATATATCGAAATTACAAGTCATGGAATGAATCTTTGAAAATTATAATGCATAAATCATAATGGAAAATTAACCATGATAAAATAGGATTATCATAAAACATGGAATAGTGGATGACACATAATCATAGAAAATAATTTCCATATTAGTGAAGTCTCATTACCTTGACCATCATAAAGGAAAAAGTTCCTTACTGAACCGAGTTCACTCCATGTTCCAACCCTTTATCACTGAACTCGATATTCTTATTGTTTCAACCCAATATTATAGAACCATATTTACCTTATTTTCCATTCATGTAAATCAAATGAGATATAAATCATTACCCAATGAATTAGATGGAGATATAGGTCCCTCCCATCTCATAATGAAATCATTCTTATGTGTTCTACAAAAACATTAATCATTCATCATCGAATAACCCGTGGAACAACAATGGGTTTCGTAAACATAATTCCATCATAATCAATATAAAATAAATGGATTTCATAAAAATCATTCCATCATAAATACAACCAAATTATATTAATTATATGAATATAAAAATAAGCCTATTTAATGAAAGTCATCAAAGATGGAAAATAATTTTTATGAAACACTTGAAATTAATTCTTAAGGAAAATATCCTATCTCCTTCAAGAAAATATTCTTTTATCAAAATAGAAAAAAAATTTAAAAGGAAATAATTTATTCGAAAAAAAACATGAAATCATGTAGAAGAATATTTATTGACATAAGGCACTATGAAGATGTAAAAATATGTTATTGTCCTATAAGTTAAAAAAGTCCCCTCAAACGTTATCAAGAAATGTAAAAAAATACATCGTATCGAATAATGAAAAAATATTCCTTTCAAAGCATTTAATTAAAATTCATCAAAGGGTAAAATAAACATTAATCCATTATAGAAGAGTAATATTACAATATTATGAAACATGGATGTGGATGATATATATAACATAGTAAATAATTATGTATAAAAAATCTTAGGTTATAATGTGATTGATAAATTATCCCTAACCTTAGGTACGATTTCCTTTGTTTGAATTGAAACCTCATGTATAATGATTTAAATAATGTCATTAAGTTATTTTATAATCATAGTAATTTTCATATTTTATCATATTTGATCATATTTTCATTTGATTGTTAATAACATTTCATCGTTACTCATTATTTGGATATTTACTACTTCATGTTATTATGAATTTTCTGTCGAATTAGTTCTGGTTATCCTTATTAGGGTATAGTTATATCATTAGAAATTATATTAAAATTCTATGTACCATATTTATTCATTCTGTACATTTATATAATCATGATTTAATGAAGATTATGTAGAAATATTTACATCGCATCGTAGAGATGATAGGCCGTACGTATGCACGACTGACTATATCATTCCCCCAATTTTTTGAATGGTATTGAATTAGATAGTGTATAATATTTAATAATTTATATCATGTTTTAATAAATCATATATAGTTATTAATTCCATAATTATACCAATCCATGTAAGGTTGTGGTGAGAAAAAGATTAATGCACATCACAGAGATGGTAAGCTATACATATTCACAAGTAGGGATTTCATTTTTCATTGGATGGATACAAGGTGGAATATGGTTATTTAATAATTATAATAAAATCTCATCATATAAGTGATACTAGAGTTATTACTTTATAATGAAATAAATTACGATGAGGAAGTAGAAGGAGAAATATGTTTAAAAGAATCGGTAGATAAGATTACCTCTTCCTCGATGTGCTTCCTTTAAATAAAATCTTAATGGCAATAGAGTTAGTCTTTTGAGAATAAAAGAACCTTTAAAATGTGACTAAGGTTGATGATAAGTAAAAAGGTAAGGGGATTACTGAACTTGAAGGCTCAATTTTATATGAAGTGGTGAGGGAGGAGGTTCCCTTTTAAAATTGAGGTGAGGGGCACCCTCAGAAATTCATAAAATATTAAATTAATTTTTCAATACAGAAGCTTCCAAATTGAAATATATCGACGATAAGATGGGGATTTTTTTAAATACTCTCATTTAATAATTTTTAGAGATTTATTTATTTTATTTTAAACCTAATATTTTTTTACCCTTAACTATTCTCTTTTAATATCAATTGAGGTAACAACATTATAAGTATTAATAGGTTATCAATTTTACTTATATGGGGTAAATTTCATATAATAGAACACTTAATGAACTTATTGAATATATAATAGTAAATTTTTAATTTTAAAATATTTTTATGTATTTTAAATATTTTCATAAAATAGTATTTTTATAAAATATCAATAGTTTTATTTTTACACTATTCATTTCATTGATTTGAAAACAAAATTCATAGAGAGAGATAACCTAGAAAAAAACCATTTAATAGGATTATATTATTTCATAGTCACATTTAAAATTAATGGATGACAAATATTATGTCAGTTAATATTTATTTTTATATTTATAGTATCAGTTATTTGATATTTTTCTTAATAAAATAATTATTGTATCACTGTTGTGTCAATATTTAGGGTAACTATTTAATCTCTAAAAAATATAACTAATTTAAAATAATGTATATGATTTTAATTTATTTTTTTAAACTACTTATTTTTTTAGTTTTATTATGATAATCACTACATTAAATGTTTTATACTTATAAGTTATTAGAGAGTGACTTGTTGTGATTTTCTTTTGTTCAAATAATAATTACATCACTTTTGTGGAGAAAAGTCCATAAAATGAATCAAGTTGGACCTTTATGTGTTACATGTTGAATTTTATTCAAAAAATAGGATTTTATTAGGAAGTATGGTTATTTTATTATCCATTTCATATTATTTTTTACCGAATTTTACTTGATTTACAATTAGCAATGGTAAATAACAATTATCAAAGTTACTATTCTTAATGTTCAAAAAATAAAATAAAAGTGACCTGTTTGAAAAATTAGTACCCCATTATTCCAAATACGAAATCAAATTTTCCGAATCCAAAGCACAAAAAATCTGGTAATTATTTTAAAATTAACTCCCTTTGTAAAAATGAGAAAATGAGGGTTTCTTTAAAGTAAAAACCATCAAAATAGTTACATGTGTTTATAATAAATTTCAATGTCAAATTACCAAAATTGGATTAAATTATTGAAACCTAATCTAAATATACTTCTAAACCAATTGATAAGATAATCTTTCAATACAAATAAATTAGGCGAAAATATAGTTTTGAATTAAAAAGCATTATTTATCACTATTCAATAAAGTATGAATTTTTCCATAAAAATTCCAAAATATCAATGAAAGTAAAATTTGATTTCCTAATTCAAAATATGAAGTATAATTTTCTGAAAAGAACTTATAAAATTCTAAAACACTAGTTTTAAAGTGGGTTTTTCATCAAAAGGTGGTAAAACTGCATTTTTTTTTGAAAAATACATCTTTCTTGTGAAAAATTTAATTTGTTATTATATCATAAGTAGAAAACATATTTGATTAATTTTAAACATTACATTGAATATATTAAAAAAAATATTTCATTAATAAAATCCATAAAAATTGAATATTTTATTTTATAAACTAACTTATTTGTATTTAAATAGTATTTAAGAATTTTTTTATTTCCATTTATAAATATATGTTCACAATATAATTAATTAAATACACGTGTAAATTTTTTTTCATAAATCAATTGACACTATTTATTCCAACTATTTTAAATGAAAGGTTATCAGGTAACATAATAATATTTAGTTGTTCACTTATACTTGGTCTGGTATAAAATGAATTATATTAAAAGAACTTCAACTTGTTTGTAACACAAGCCAAGCATAGAGTTTCCAATACCACAAGCTAAACCGATGTTTCATATAGTGAAATCTAATCTTGGTGTAGCGTACAACACAATACATCAAATAAATGAAAATTAATTTATCCCATAAAATCTCAGGTAGTTATTTTCTGGCACCATTAAAATTAATTTCTCCCTCAAAATTCTTCTGGGTTATAAAAGGTTTACTACTTCAAATAATCTTTTATAGAAACCCACTTCGTAAAAAGGAATAATGAAAAATTAATTTTAAAAGGAATGTTAGAAATATAAAGGTTACCCAATGTAACTTTTCATTGTGTTTCCATATAGAAGAACATAGCTGGGAGGTGAAATCATGGATATGGGGAAAAAATATAACCATCAAGTTCTGATGGAGAGTGATAGAGAACTAGGATATAATAATGTTAATAATAAGAATGTTGTAAATCTACAATGATTTATGGGACCATCTGATTCGTGAGATTAAAAGGTTATAGGATAACATTTTTGGTTTTGAGATCCTTTTTTCTAAAGTTGAATAATTTTTCATGAAGAATAAATATCTACCTGAATTTGGTACAATCTCAATATTAGTGTTCCTTGAAAAACTACCACTTCATATATTATTCAGTGAAATGGTGTAGAATTTTTCATTCTTGAAGTGTGATAAGAACATGCTATCCATTAATAGAATAATAAGTCATTCCATATGTCTCAACAAAATGGTTAGTACTGGTTATTAAATATACATTAGTCCACCTATAGTGAGATAATACATTAATCTAACAAACTTTAAGTGGTGTTCAAGTTATATTATCCATAAATGGATGACATTACAATTCTTCCAAAATTGAAAATATAAGTAATTATAAAGAGGCAAACTAAACCACCTTAACATTTATCTACCACATCTCATAGGGTTGATCTTGGTTGTTACATTCCAAAAAACGGGAATACCATAATCATGTATTCTCTTGAAACATGGTAATAACTTTAATTAGAATTGATTCTTTGTGAAAAAATGAATGCTATAAAAAATTAAATGTTACCAAATATCACAAAAATTTTATATACTCAAACAATGATATCACATTATCCTTATATTAGTTATGTTGTCATTAATACTATCAAACATCTCATTATCTCTTTATCCCATCATTATGCACATATCATGTGTTTTAAAAAAGTATCTCAATAACTTTTAATGGTTATAGGTACCATTCTACATATACTATCAAATATATGTGGAAATCCATAGTGGACCACTACATATATATTTCATTATTCTATAATACCATAAAAGTGATTCTATAACATTATTCTAGTATCAATTACATCAACACTCAATCATTGACCACTACATTCTCAAACTCAATATCGCCAATAGTGATAGAATTTAATTTTCCTTTTCCTTTAGCCTTATGAGGATGTTCACGTCAATCATCCTCAATAATCCTTAGAATAGGTTATTTATTGAAAAAATGTCACATTTCCTTGAACTTTTAACATTTAAGTGTTTTCGGTTCATTCTCTAACGAATTTTCTCTATTACCAATAGTTATGACATTAACTTGGCACTCAACATCATGATGACCTTATTTTCCACACATAAAACTTTTTCTAGTCTCTTTATGTCAATCTCCACCATGCTTCTTTCCACACATTGATCATAAAGAAACACTTATCTTCTTTTCACCATTTTTTTTGAGATTTTGCATGGAACTCTATATTCTACTTCTTTTCAAAGCCATGGGATTGATATGTAACACCAAATTATATTTCTACCTTGATACCGTAATTCACTATATCTTCAGAGATAAAAAATTATCTTTTAGAAAATACCATTCAAAGACTTCGTTTTAAGCCACTCAAGAATCGACCAATTTTACTCTAGGTTGGATGATAAAGTCGGAATCAAACCATGAAAGTCTTGTAAATGTTTCCTCATATGTACCAATAGATTCATCATCATATTTCTTATGATCAAGGATATCCTTTCTTATATTTTTTTAAAGAATACATGAAATTTACTTATTGAAAAATAAGTTCTTGAACTCATTACATTCCATGGATTCAATCATATCTTGTTGCATCCTATTACTCATTAGATTCCACCACTAGTCCTCTTTTCTTTATAAATGATAGGTAATCAAAATGAATTTTTCATCTTCTGAACAGTAAAGGATGGAAAATATATTTTCAATGGTACTGATCCATTGTTCAACAAGTGGATCAGATGTCCCACTAATAGAAGGTGGAAGTTGCCTCATAAAATACTCATTATAATATTGTTTCCTTCTACTAACATTTGTAAGTCCATAATAATTCATTGCTTGTGTAAGTATCGTGATATGTTTTTTTATTCCACATCCCATTAAATGTGGTTGTTCAATAGGGAAATTATTTCATTTCCTATTTCATTAATCATTGAAAAAGATCCATTGAGTTACAAGCATTTTCTAAAACTACAATGAATAACATGGGAGGAAAAAATCAAACTAGGAAAATACAATATTTAAGGGGAAGTACTTTAAATCTCTAATATAATATGTTTAATCCTAGGTTAACAATGGCCATCACCAAAATTTAGAGATTTTAACCTATAGTTAGGATTATACATAGTACATCCTTAGACATAATTTAGAAATATCTCTAGTGATCTCACTAAAGATTTCACATCCTAGTTTCCAATGGTTGAAAAAACATTTCCTCTAATTCTACCTATAAATAACCAAGCTTGAAATACATGAATATTACATCTTTTTAGATTAATATTCAAATAATTTCACACACACACACACTTGAGTACCATAATTGTATTCTTCCTTTCAAAATATTCAATACATTCTTATAACATGTAAATGATCTTCAATATCTCCCATAATGATCTACCCCTTTATTAATCCTACTTAAAATATTTCATTATAACCTATGGAATAGAGTCATTAGAATGGGTGATCTATGATGCTCACTAAGGATAAACAAAGAAAACATTAACATAAGAATGTAAAAACAGGAACATAACTTTTGAAAATAATACAATGTATAACATAAGTCGAAATTATAATTAATAGAATGATTCTCGGTAATTCATAATTCATAAATCATAAAGGAACATGAACCATGAAAAAAAAAAAATTTTAATATAACATGGATTTTTGAAAAACACATAAGCATAGAAAATATTTTTCATGTTATCCATGGATCACTTCAAAGACCATCATACCAGACAAAGTCAATTACTGAACTCAGTTCACTTCTCATACTAGCCCCGTATCACTTATCCAGATATAATTTTCGTTTCAGCCCAATATTAATAAAACATATTTATTTGTTGTTCTAGTCATGTCTATATCATGAGATATAAATGTTTACCCAGTTCATTGGAGGGATATATAGTTCCCACCCTTCTCATAATGAATTCATTTTTATGTTTTCCACCGAAACATAAATCATTCATCATCACATAACCCAAAAAACAAAAATGTGTTTCTTAAACATCATCCCATCATATTCCATAAAAAAATTTATTTCATAAAAATAATTCCATCATAAACACACAAAAAATATAGTAATAATAGAGATATAAACCTAACTTTGTTGGGGGAATGTAATCATAGATGAAAAATAATTTTGATAAAACACTTGAAATTAATTCATGAGGAAAATATAATTTCTTCTTCAAAATCATTTTGTTTTCTCATAAAACAACACAATTTAAAAAATAATAATTTGTTATATAATAAACATGAAATTGTGTAATTTAATCTTAATAGAGATAAATAATTATGAAGATATAAAAATCGGATCATGCCGTATAAGTTATAAAAACATTCTCCTCATTCTTTTGTCAGAAAAGTCCAAAAGTTCCTCATATCGATTAATAAAAAATGATTCATTTAATACCGTTTAATAAAAATTCACCAAAGGGTAAAATTAACTTTAAACCCTTATAGAGGAAAAATATTAGATACTTAAGAAACCTGTACATTGATTATAAAATAACTTAGTTAATACATACATATAAATAATCTCAGATAGTAATGATATTGAATAATTATCACTTACCTTAGGTACGATTTCCTTTGTATGTATCCGAACCACCAGTAAAATTATTTAAATAATATCATTGAATTATTTAAGAATCATAGTAATGTTTTATATTTTCAAATATAATCATATTATTATCTATTTGTTAATAAAATTTTATTCTTACTTGTTATTAAGATATAAACTACGTTAGGTTCTTATACATGTATTGTCTTATAAGTAATGATTATACTTATTAGGTCATAGTGATATCATTAAAAAATTATTTTATTAAAATATATACCACATTTATTTATTCTGTACATTTATATAATCATGCTTTAATGAAGATCATGTTGTATGAATCATATCACATCGTGGAGACGGTAGGTCATACGTATGCACGAGCGATGATATCATTCCTAAATTTTTAGAATGGTACTGAATTGGATGGTGTTTTCTTTTTAAGAATTAATATAAAGTTTTCATAAATCATATATAGTTATTACTTCCATCACTATACCCATCTAGGTAAGGTGGTGGTGAAAAATATATTACACCACAATGTGGAGATGCTAACCAATACGTACGTATACATGGTGATTTCAGTTTTCATAGGATGGATAGTAGGTGTAATATGGTTGTTTCATAATTATAATAAAATTTAAATATATAAATGATACTAGAGTTATTATTTTATAATGAAACAACTTACGAAGAGGTAGTAGAAGAAGGAAGAAGATTGAAATAATTTGTAGAAGAGATTACCTATTCCTCAACGTACTCCCTCTAAATCTCATCTGCAAGGAACTAGAGTTGGTGTTTTGAGATGACAAAAACCATTATAATATGACTAATAAATTTAATTAAGAAAATGTTCAAGGTATGGAAGATCTTCAAGGCTCAAATTAAAGTGAGGAGGCGAGGGAGGAGGTGCCCTTTTATAATTGATGTGTGGAGAACCACTAGAAATTATTAAAATATTAAAGTAATATAAATTAATTTTTTAATCCAAAATATAAAAAATTGAAATATATAGATGATAAGATGAGGATAGTTAGAAAAGATTTCATAAAATATTATTTAGGCTTGTATTGATTTTATTTTAAACATTATCTTTTTGGTTTACCATTAATTATTATCTATTAATATTAATTGTGGTAACAACATTTTAAGTATTAAAAGGTTATAAATTTTACTTATATGGGGTAAATTTTTCAAAATTGAACAATTATTGAATCTATTGATCTTATCATAGTCACTATGAGAATTTAAATTATTTTATTATTTTTAAATAATTTAATAAAATATTATTTTATAAAATATCTGTACTTTCAAAATTTTAACTATTCATTTAATTAAATGAAAATAAAATTAAAAAAATAGATTTAACTTTTAAAAAAACAATTAATAGTCTTATAAAATTAAATATTCACCTACAAGTTTTTTGGAAGGCATAAATTATATCATATAATATATATTTTAATATTTATAATATCATTTTTCTGATATGTTTCTTAATAAAATAATTATTGTCTCACTGTTGTTCAATATTTATGTGATTTATTTAATCTCTAAAAATTATAAATAAATTCACATGATGTATAAAATTTAATTATCTTCTTGGAGACAACTTATGATTATATTTTCATCATTTTTATCACTACATTAATATTTTTATACTTATAAGAGAGAAGAGAGTGACATGTTGTCATGTTATTTTGTTTAAATAATAATTACATCATATTCATGGGAAACGTATATTAAATGAATCAATTTTTTATACTTAGGTGTTAACGGTCAAATTTGTTCATCCAATAATTTTTTTTCATTTTTGGGTAATTATATTTTCCTTCTCATATTATTTTATACCATAATTTACCTAATTTACCATTAGCCATGGTAAAAGAATTATCAAAGTTACTATTCATATTGTCCAAAAAATACAAGGGGCCTATTTACATAATATGGTCATAATATTAAAAATATGTAATCAATTTCTATAAATCCAAAACACAAAAATTTTAGTAATAAATGTTAAATTAATTCTAATTATCAAAGAAAGAAAACAGGTGTTTTTATGAAAAACCATCAAAAGATTAACACGTTCTTATAATAAATTTAATTCTGAAATTAATTACAAATGAAAAAATTTAGATTAAATGATAAAAAGTAATCTAAATATACTCTAAAACCAAATCAAAATATAATCTATCAATACAGATAAATTAGACGAAATAGAAGTTTTGAATTAAAATTCATTATTTCTCATTATTCATTAAATTATGAATCTTCTTATAAAAATTCCAAAATATAAACCAAAGTAAATTTTGATGTCCTAATTCCAAATAAAAATTATATTTTTTCATAAATAACATATAAAACTGTAAAAAACTTGATTTAAAATGGGTTCTCTATCAAAAGGCGTGAAACATGTATTTTTTTAAATACTTCTTTCATCTGAAAATATGATCTTGTTCTTATATCATTCATAGAAAACATATATGATGAATTTAAAACATTAAATTGAATATATTATATACATAATTCTTTAATAAAATCCATAAATAGTGGTTTTATTATTTTTTAAACTCACATATTTTAATATAAATTGTTTTTCTGGAAGAAATTTCCATAAAAAAATTTATTTCTGTTTATAAATAATTGTTCACAAAAGAATTAATTAATACATGTGTAAAAATATATTTATAAATAAAATAATATTTTTCTTTCCCACCATTTTAATAGATAGGTTATATGCTAACATAATAATATTTAATTATTCACTAATACATGGTCTTAAGTGAAATGAATTATATTAAAACTACCTGAAATTGTTTGTAACACAAGCCGAACATAGCGTTGCATATACCCCAAGATAATCCGGTGTTGTATATTGAAAAATATAATCTTTGTATAGCATACCAACTCAGACATCAAAAGTATTTTAAATGAATATCTCTCACAAAATCTCGGGTTGTTACAATTGAAGTGCGAGTGATTTATGTATGTGTAAAATTACTTATTTATAATTGTCCTAAAGTATGAAAACAAAATTAAAGTGTTTGTTTAGATTTCATTAGGGTAGTTTGTTTTTTACTAAATATGATTTTAATTTTAAATAAAGAAGCACATAGAGTCATACCGATCACACCGTGCATCAGATTGAGGTGCGACTAATTCTTACACTTTCCGAATAACTTATGGATTATTTTAATAATGTATCAAAAAATATGAATGTGCTTTCCCAGTTTTGAGTACATCACTTTTCATTTTTACTTATTTTTTAAACATGAAACACAACCTTTGACTCATACGGATCACATTATATATCAGTTTAATGTGAGACTAATTCTTACACATCACAAATGATTTATGAATCAATTCAATAAAAAATGATGAAAATGAGATCACGTTAGATCATTTTTCATTGAGTGAATATTTTTAATTTAAAATTTTTATTTTATACTGAAAACAAACACATTGATTTAGTTATATTTTTTATTAAAATTAATGTCAATTTAAAATAAAAAGAAGTACATGGAGTCATACCAGCCACATCATGTGTCATATTGAGGTGAGACTATTTCCTATATGTCCCAAAGTCTCAAAAAAATCCTAAATGTCACTGTTATAATGATTTACATTGAATTTATTATCCAAACGTCCAACACTACTTGAAAGGCTTTGAACAAAACCCATCAACTCGAAAAAATAATCCACTTGTATAAGAAAACCATTATTATGAGTAATACTAAAAAAGAAAAAAAATAAACATAAATGTGAAATAATACAACAATTATATTGAAAATTACATTAAAATTAAAATATCATGTTTACCTCTATGATTGAGTAGTGGAAGAAACATTAAGAAAAGTGATAAATGTCAAAACTATAGGGGTGAATGGTTTTGATGGAGAAGAAGTCAATGTATGTTTTGGTGTAGAAAGTTATGCAATTGGAATGACCACCCAACTCAAAAAATAGAATCCAACTCTATAAGAAATAAATTATATTGAGAGTAATACGAAAAATAAATAAATTAATCCTAAATATGAAACAATACATTAATTATATCGAAAATGATTTTATTGTTCTAACATTAAGATCGCCTCTGTAATTGAGTAGTGGTAGGAGTGTTGCTCTTCCTATAAAGGAAGTGGAGAGAACTTGAATATAAGTGTTAAATTCAACAATACAAGGGTGATATGGTTTTTGAGGGAGAAGAACCATGAAATATGGATAAATAACCCCAACTCAAACAACATAATCTACCTATATATTAAAAACATTATTATTTAAGTTATACTAAAAAGAAGTAAATTAAAAATTATTTAAAAAAATACATTAATTCTATAGGCAATGATTTTACTATGAAAACATAATGACTGTGTTTGTAATTGAGAAGAGGCAACAACTTTTCTCTTCCTACAAAGGCATTGGAGAGAACATCAATGAAAGTGATAAATTTAAAATTATGGGGGTAAAAAGGTTTGAGGGATAAGCTTATAAGAATGTTTTTGTGAATACTGGCATGATGATAGATAGTGCACCCCAAATCATAAAAAATAATCCACCAATATAATTTTTTTATGTGATTAATACTAAAAATAAATAAATTAAACATAAAATTGAGACAATAAATTCATTCTATGTAAAATTATTTTACTGTGAAAACATCATTATTACCTCTGTGATTGAGTATAGATAACATTGTTTCTCTTCCTAGAAGGGTATGACATGTGGAAAAAAATCATCTAAAATAAATAAACTCTACAAGGAATAATGAATATTATATCAATTTTCATTATATAATTTTCTGATAAAACAGAGAATTCATATCATAAAATTTCCATTACATCTTTCTAAAGGGTTTCTTTGTTCTAGAAAAAATCTAATATAAAAACCATGTATTCTCTATACACTTCATTACTATTTAGAAGTCTATGTTGTTGTGATGAAACCATGATAATGTTAATGATATTGATGTCTATTTGGATCCATTGATCAATAATGACCAAACAAGTATTATATGTGAATCACTCACAAAGTTTATAACAAAAATATAGATTCTCTGTGCACTTCATTAATATTTGTTAAGTACATAATTGAATGGAATCTAACCTGAACATCCTTCCCGACATCCCGGGGATGCAGTCATCCCAGCCATGATCACCACTATATCTATCATATCATCATTTGACATTCATTTTTCCTTCTATGATTGAAAATTTTATTCATTATTTTAAAAAGTGTGAATATTTTTCCTTCATAGCATTTAAAATTCTCTTATTTCTTCTTCAATTAGATGTGTTTTACACAAAACCATTACCCAATGAATTAGTTTATTAAAAAAAACTTTCTATGATCAAGAATATATTTAGTTCGTTTCTCTCTTTGTGCGGGATGAGAAAATCACAAGGACATTGGGTAGAAATTTTAGGTTAGATGATATGCTAAGAAGTAGCTAACTTATAGTTATGAAGTACACACAAAATACTTAGTTTTAATTTTATCTTTGTGAGTGATTCATATTTAATAATTGTTTTGGATCCATTGATAAATGGATCCAAACATAAAGAAATATTATTCCAACTCATCAGTACTAATATTTCTTGAATAGAAACAACATAAACATGAAAAATGGGTTTTAGAAGGGTCATTTTTGAGCTCTATTAGAAACATGATGAACTCTTTAAATCAAACTTATCTATTTATTTATCAAATGATTAACACACATCAATTTTCAGTTCATATCCATCCTATTAGTTTCATAAAAGAATAATTTTATACAACATAAAAATAAATACACAAAACATATTCCTTATCAAAATTTAATGTAATAGAGATTTCTAATAAGGGGAACTCAACATTTGATTGTTACATTGAATTTTAGTATGCTGAAGAAAATGGGTAATTGAGTTTAAGAACAAAATTAATCCATATAAAAGATTTCTTAAATCTCCTAAATAAATGAAAAATATAATATAGTAATTTAAGAAGTAATAAGAAACTCAAATATGTTAAACCAGAATATTAACCTATCATTCAATAAACTACAAGATATAAAAATGTATTGGGATATGTGATGTAGTAACCTAAGGAATTATTATATTTTAAATTAAATGTATATCAATATTTGAAAAAATATCAAAACTCTTGAGATTTCATATCCCCACACTGGCCCATCCTAAGGAAATTCAAGGTTCTCCAACTGGTTGTAAAATTACCAATTACTAATTGATTACATGAATATGAATTACAACAAACAAATATATAGTTTTCCCATTCTATAATTTGAGAATAATGTCTGTAAATTGAAAAAGGTGATGTATGAATTTAAACAAGAACTAAGATCTTGGTATTGATGATTAGATGAATTATTAAAGAAACACCAATTTAAAAAAATTAGGAATTGATCATAGACATTAAATAAAAAATATTTTTATAGATAGATTGAATGTGTTCATCAATGTCGATGAAATATTATTTAGAGGTTTAAGAGATGAATTATGATAATAATTTTCTGTATTAAAAATATATAATATTGAAATATTGATTATTAGTGAGTTTACATTTTACTACATTTATAGGGAACACATGGACTACATGGGATATTGTTTTTCCAATCCATGTAAGTGATGAAATTGTTTGATATATTTCAAAAGGAATATTGAAAAACCACGTTAAAACCCATTTAAAGTTGACTAAAAATTCAAATATTGTGGGTGTAATGTCAATCTATATTATGGAGTGAGGGAGATTTGTTACATGCTAATGTTTTTTATCATAAAAAGGCTCGACATATTATTTTTCTACATGTCATATTGCTAGGTATCAATGTGATTCCTTGAAAATCCAGTTGTTATTAGTCAAATGAATACTCAAAAGTGGGTGAACTTCTTGAAAATATACATTTTCAAGAAATAAATTAAAATTTATTATAGTTTTATATAGGCCTAAAAAACTGGTATAAATAGAAAGGGGTAATCTAAAAAGGTTATTTTTTTTTTGAAAATTATTGAGATATGGGGCGTATGATGATGATAAAAAATTGTAATGTTCTTGGAAAATAGTATATAACATCAAGGTATAATATTTCATATATTATTATTAAATGTATTTATAAATAATATTGGATTAATCAAAAGAGAGATAAAAATAAAATAATTTTTTTAAAAGTGTAGAGACATAAGAAGATGAATTATTTAGAAAAGGTAAAAAACATTTAACAATAGAAATAGTTTCCAAAACAAACCAAGAAAACTCTATATCAAACACCGATGATTTCCCATAATAGTTTCAATTGGACATTCTTGATCCCCCTTAGTCTAGACCCTAGCACCAGGGCATGAAAAACTACCGAGTGGGAATGATTTGGCCAAAAAAAGAAATAAAACTAATAGAAAGAAAATTTAAATAATAAATTTCATGATTTATCCATACATTGGATTACCACACCAACCCAAATAGGAAGAAAACAGAAGATATGATGCAGTGTAATATAAATTAAATCCTTTAACCTACCTTGCACTCCCTCACACAAAAAATCCCCACTTTCTATTTTTAAAATTTCCCATGTATGGAATATATTGATAAAAAAAATATGTATGATAAATTTTGGTGATCCATTTGGGAAATGTAAAAAAATTAAAACAACTATCTAAAATCCATGTGACTCCATGTGAAACCATCGTGTCCATAATCACTAAACTCTCCATGAGCGATCATGAGTTGAGAAAAATTGGAAACTGAGAATATGCAATGGCTTAATTCACTAGTATACAATCAATAGACCATAAATAGCAACATCATCGAAGAATAAATAAAAAAATCAAAAATACACAAAGAAAATCGAAAGTACTACCTCTCTAGGTTGAAGAAAATCCGAGACCCTCTTTAAAAACTGTTAATGCAATCAAACAATAGACATCAGACAAGATGTTTGAGCAACTAGAGACACTTGAGTGGTGTGATTTGAGCTTTGATTCACTGAGGAGGAGCACTGGTAGAGGGTGGCATCCATGAAAATCTTCTGATATCGTGACATGTTCTCAAATGTTTAGGTTTTTTAATTAGATCGAGACACTTTTATCAGTGCTTATAAAAAAGCACCGAAAAAGAGTCCTTTTATCTGTGTTTATTAATTAAGTTCTCATAAAATAAGTCTATATAATCTCATTTTTAGTAATTAAAAAGGTAGGTCATTATCAATGTGAACAAATCCCTAATAAAACCAATCTTTATCAGTGCTAAACTTATATCACTGATAAATGTTCATTTTATCAGTGCTTATTACCTAAGCACTGTTAAACGATTTATAATTATAATTATATATAAAAACATTGAAAATATTTATATATACTTAATAAATATATATAAATATAAATAGAGTAATCATTTTCTATTTTAAAATATATTTATTATAATTTTATAATAATTAATTAATAATTATCGAAATATTTTAAAAAAATACTATTTATATCATTATATATATTTATTAAATTATATATATATATATATAGTAATTATTGATAAATATAAATATAGTATATATATTAATTATTTAAGTAAATTAATTTTAAATTTAATAATTATTTAACTTTATATAATTATTTATTTATGATTACATAAATACATTTAAAAAAATATATAATTATTTATAATTATAAATATAAAACAGCATAAATATTAGAAATATACATTAATAAATATATTTATTTATAAATTTTTTTTTTACAATTATAGGTTTTACATTATTAATGAATAATAAATATTATGTTCATGCATATATGTTAAAAATGAGTAAAATTGAATAAATTAAAAATATGTACACTTTAGCCACAGTGAGAAAGTGGATAAGTTTTATGTGTTCCCATTTTATATAAAAATTCATGAATTACATATATGTGAAATAAATATAACACATATTTTATCTATGTTAAATTGAAAAGTAAAACACCATTCAATTATATGTCGAGTACTATGAAATTAGTCAATATTTTTAATTTATATTAATTTTTAATTATAAACCATTATTCAATAAATATATGGATGTTTAATATAAAGCACATAAATTATTGGTAATATATAAATCATAATTATATTCAATAATATATATAAATATAATATAATTTAATAACATTAATTATCATAATTATATAATTAATAAAATGTTTAATATAAAATAATGTAAAATGATTTTTTATATTTTTATCAAAAATTATTTAATTACTAATATTTTTAAGATTTTTCCAATAAATTTTATTATTATTATTTTAATTTATTTAACTATTTCATTTTATTTATTAAGACCTTTATCATCACTAATAAATATCTAATGAAATAACAATTTATTAGTGCTCAAAATAAAGCACTGATAAAGGGTACCCTTTATGAATGCTAAAAATAAATTAATTGGTAAATGTTAACCTTTATGAGTTCAAAAAATATAATACTGACAAGAAATTCCCTCCGTTAGAGCTAAAAATAAAGCACTGATAAAGGTTATCCTTATCAGGGCTAAAAAAAAGAACCATTATAAGGTTAAATTTATCCATTCTTTCCTTAGCACTGATAAATATTCCATTTATAATTTGTTTTCTATAGATGATAAACACTAGTACTATTAAAGCCTAGATTTGTAATAGTGAAAACATATAAATGAATAATAACAAATCATTTGAGACATTTCTTGAGGAAAATATCATTTCTATTTAGAAATAAAATTTTAAGAACATAAATGAAATTAAAATAATATTCATTTGGAATGACCTTTAAATATTATAATAGAAGAATTTTAAAAATTGAGTTATCATGATTTAATAGAATATCATTCATTCCATATTAGTTAAAAATAGATTCCATTCATACTATTAGTAAAATACAAATAAGGAATGTCTAAAAATGATATGAAGATAAAATATTAATTGTGTTGTAAGAAATCAAACATGGCTAAAAATTTATTCAATAAATCATTTTATGAATGTTAAAAACTCTTTTGAATATTTTTTTTTAAACATGGGATTAGAAAAAAATGGTTTTCATACAAAGAGAAAAGAAAATAATTTTTTTCGAAAAAAAATTATTTTGAACTCTTGAGTACATAGAGAGAAAAAAATGAAGTGAAAAAATGTATTCTCATGACCTTAAAATAAGAAAATAAATTTCATGAGAAATATTTAATCATTATAATCATAATCATTGAAAATCATGATAAATGATTAGATTGTAAATAAAATCCTTACCACTTCGTTAACATTGAATCATAAGCCCCATGAATGAATAAAATTAAATAAAACTATTAATATCATGATATTACATGTTAAATGATATTTATATAAATCTCATAAAATAAGGTAAGTTTATTACAAAACATATTTTTCAAACAATTAAAATTGAGAAAAAAAATTCATTACCGATTTGGTAACATTTGAACTATAAAACCCTGAATGATAGATCCTAAAATAGATATACCAATATAAATAATTATCAAGAGAAAAATAATAAAATATTGTAATGGTCAGCATACTCTCCACATAAAAGAAATAGGTGGTGAATATGGAAAGTGTCTCATAGAAGTAAAAAGTGATACATAAACCCCTTACTTTAAGTCTCAACTTATTTCGTACACATTAAGACATCCTTTATAAGAACTATATGTTTAATATAAATCTGTTATAGAAACATAATAATATATATTTTACCATATATAAATTAATTATGACCATTTATTTACCATTTATTATTAGTTACTTTTTAAAAACATTTTTCATGTAACAATAGATTTGTTTTTCATATTTGTTTGATATGTGGATTTTTACCTCTTCCTTTGATCAAGGATCTATCATATACATAATATTAATCTGGATATAATTATCATAATTTCACATTAATTTTATTTTTATGATTAATAATGTATTATGATTTTAGGAAATGATGTACCTTACGACCATGAAGACGGTAGGTTGTACGTATGTTTGTGTAACATTGCCATTTTTCAGTGGTCATTTTAGAAAGAAGGAAAGAAATACATTTTGTTTATATAATTATATTATTATCATAAATATTATAGTATTTTAGTAAATATATTTATATATGTCATCCATGTGGCATGGTGATGAATAGAGAGTCACATAGCATCATTAATGTTGTTGTCCACAAGTACTTGAATGACTTTATCATCTTTCAGTGAGTGAAAGGTAAGAAATAAAGTGATATATTATATTTTAATTATGATACATATTTCATTAATTTCATAAATATTTCATTTATATCATCTATCTCATGAAATTTATCCATATAATTTTTCATTTAGAGTGTTAGTAAAAAATGAATCACATCACTTTTTGAGAAGGAAGTTTACCGTACACTTGAGAAACGTTATAGTACCCCCTATGGAATAAAAAGTAAAAATTTAAATATGGTATAATTTATAAATCTATATAATTATCTTATAAATATCATATACAGAATTTTTTTCCATCATCATAATCTAATGTGAGAGGTGGTAATAGAAAACCGAATAACATCGGTTCGTGAGTTGGCAGACTGCTGTATATACGAATGATTATTTCGTTACCCATTTTATAAAAGTGGAGATGGTTTTATGTAATTAAATTAAAAAAAACATATCATTATATTTAAGAAACTATGTTTTTTATATCATAGTGATTTAATAATAATTTAATGAGGTGGTGGAAGAAATAAAATAAAAACACTCAATGAATAATGTTACCTCTACATCGGGTATCCTATGAAGGGTTTTTCCAAAATCATTCCTCGATTGGATTTATTCCGAAAATATGTATTCTAGTATGAGAGGATGAAATTTTATTATATATTTGTTCTAATATTTTTCCAACCAAAGGGGTTTTTCAGTTTGAAAAATAGTGGAGAGAGGGTGAACCATTACAAGTGAGTTGAGTGGGACACTTGTAATTGTTTGGAATGAAAAAGGCAAACCCACGGTATTCACATGATAAAAGGGACCTAAATGGAACTCTATAGAAAATATAATATTTAAGGTCTAAATATGGATTAAAAATTACCATTGGAAATGTTTTGGGACACTTTTAATAATTTCCTATTTAGTTTAACTCCCGTATAAATCCATTTTTACCTTAACCGCAATAAATAATTTTTACAGCTTTTACTATTAATTATGAAAAAAATATGTTTACAGAATTTGATAATATAAATTATGATGATTCCAAATATGGAATAAATTTTTCCAAATTACATTCAAAAAAGATGAAAAATTCAATTTATACATATTGCAGTAGATGAGACGAGAAAGAGGGTTTCTAAAGAAAAAATGTTCAACGGTTTACAAGATTTTTATTTCATAAATAAATATGAAAAATATTAAAATAACATAAATTATATTAATAGATATATAATTGAACTAATTTTATTTTTAAATAAAATTAAAATATAATTTAACTTTCAAAAATATTAATGAAAATGTAGTTTTAATTTAAAATTCAGTAATTTTCAATATTCATCAGAAAATTAACCATTTTATAAAATTATCAAAATTTCACCCTAATATAATATTTATATTAATATTTAAATAAAACATTTTATTTTATAGTATGATGTTTCTAAAAGTGTCAAAAAAAATTTCTAAAATAAGTGCGTGCAAATGTGACAAAAATTATGTTTAGAAAAATATAGTTTTAACGATAAAATTAGATTTATTCTTATATTCAATCAAGAAAAATCATAATATGAATTTTAAACATTTAATTAAACATATAATATATAAATTTTATTAAAATAATTTACCAATTTTTTTTAAATTTATTTAGTTCAAATTATTTTGTGAGCATGAAAATAGTTTTTCAGAAAAAAAAATAATTCCTTTATTTCTAAATGGTTTCTGTTTCCATTTCTCAATAAATTTTCACCAAAGAATTCATTTAATATATTTGTACATGCCATATATTTCTATAATTTACATAATCATAATCATATTATCTATTCCAATAGAAAAGTGATGACTATAATATAAATATTTTGTTTTAATAGTGCATATTGGTTCGCTTAAACATAATAGTGCATATAATGAAAAATGAAATTACTATTTCATGTAATGAAAATTAAAAGTTGTGTTGCATTTATTAAAAAAAATTTAAATGAAAAAATTTATTTGAACAAAATATTTCACAAAAAGGTTTGGGTGTTACATTCTACCCCCTTAAAATGGAATTGACCCAAGAAATTTATCTTATTCATCAAAGGACTAACATTTGAAAATTACACTATAGTAGCCCATATTGTAAAAAGGGTTATTGAAACATCCTATTGAAAAAAGATAAAGTGATGTGAAAAATTAATCTGGAATAAAAAATTCTATGATTCCAAATAGGATATAATAGGTGATAAGTGATGATATGGACATGGAAGAAAATCATAAAAAATGATATTAGTAGAGATGATTGATCAAAATATAGTGGGTGATCTATAGAGGGTTAATGAACAAAAATTTATATTATAATTTAGTATGAAATGCTCAATAATATCATAATAAATGATGATAATAGAACAAAATTTTATTTAATGATTCTTTTCCTAATTCTGGAGATTTTTATGAAACTATATACTCATTTAATTTCATTAAATTTCACTAGAACAATCAAACCATCTGATTGTACCTTGTTCAATTTTCACTTTATCAATGACACCGATAGATGATTTTTTTGTTATTCTTTAAGAACTAAAGAAGATCTAGATTATCCTGATAGTTCCTTCAAACTATCTCTAGTTTAAAAAAGTGAGCACTAGTTATCCAATATAGATAAATCCTCATATAGAGATTTAATATCCTAATATATAAAACCTCATCAAAAGTTCAACTAAAACCATTATATAATTGGTTATCCTTATTACCCTTCCAAAATTAAAAATTTATAAATAAGGTCACTAAACTAATCAAAATACCCCTAATATAAATATCCTATATATTATGAAGTAACTCTTCATTGGAACATACCAAACATGTGAATACCATCATTATGAATTCTATTGAAACCGGGTAATAACATGAATTAACATAAAACCTTTTTAAAAACATACATGATTATTAATTCCTTATATGTAACACAATTTCATGGTTATTTTCTTCAAAAAATAAAATGATTTAAACTCTATAAATGTTATAAAAATAAGACATTGTCTATAAATCATTAGTCAATTAAAAGATAATCAGTACTATACAATTTTAATTATCCATATAAATCATATTTTATCCCAAAATCATTATTCCGACATTCAAAACATGTTATGGTTTATCTTCCCTTTATCAAAATATCATATTTCCATTAAATTATTTTTCTATTCCAACTATACCATCTAACATGTTATTGATAATCCTTAAGTAAAACCAAATTCAGAATAATCCTTATATGTTTCATGATTCATATAACATAATCCTTGATTTAAAATAAATTAATAAATCAATAATACCACTTCCTTCTCAAACTATTAACTAGGATTCACCATCTTATTCATTAATACATATTTCCTTTCATATATCATATGTAGTCTCTTCTTTGTCCGCAATATAAACATTACTTGTACCAACTTACTGATTTAATTCATGATATTTACCCATATGACAACGATTTAAAAAAATCTATTACTATCTAGATTTAAAAAAATTATATATTGATAATAATATATATAGACCAATATTCTTATCTATTATGTAAAATGAAATTTTACTTTTATTTTGGAAATTTCATACTCTGAACTTATTATTCACACATCAACTATCTTCTCTTTCCATTGAGACATTCCCTATAGTGATTCTTCCCACATTTTAGACATATAAGAAACTAGATCTTCTTTTCTTCATGGTCTCCACTACTCAAACACTATGTAAAATATATCATTCTTTGATTTTGTGAGTCTAAGAGTTTGTTAAGGTGAATGCTGTTAATAATGTTTCATGATAGACAATTAGATAAAAACAAAACATCCTTCACTCTAGTCATTATCCCATTTGGATGATCATGATTAAATTTGATTTTACATTAAATTTCAACCCAATACCTTATGTTTCCCACCATGAAATAGAACAAAAAATCAATGTTTGTTCAATACTAATAATAATTAGAAACCAAGTAATCATGAAAATAACTTACATGGTTTATAAATCATGAAACATTATTTTTCATTTATGAATCCTTAGGATTTTCTTAGTTCATTAATTGAAATAATCTATATAAATCCTACATGATTGTTTATAAAGAGTTTTGGAATTTCCAAATGATATCCCTAAACTATTTTAAAATTATTGCGAAGCGAGGCCAATTGTCGTGCACTATGTGATGATCGAGTCCAACTCAGTAATCCTTTTTCATAGTTATTAACCCTATGTACCTCTACAACTAAGCCACATCCACTTGTAGTATCTTGAAATGGACGTAACTTATTGGAAACAAATTTATCTATCCTTTACCTAAATTCCAGGAAAGGTTCCTACACGTTGACTCATACATAGGCTCATCAGAAGATACACCACTAGGCATATCCTTTGAAATATCCCTAGGGATCCCCCTAACATTTTCTCATCCTATTTTCCAACGTTTAACAAAGATGTTCCCCTAATGCCAACTATAGAAACCTAGGACTTTTATTCATGGATATTACATTATTTTAATTTAATATTTAATATATTAAATGGACACGTTCTTAGTTATAGTAATAGTTTAGTGTCTTTGGTGACTATGTCAAATTTGTTTTAATTTGGTGAAAGATCTTTAACATCACCCATAAAGATATTATCCTTTATTACTCTTCAGAAACATACCCTACATGAAACCTTTCTTAATAATATGGGACAATAAATATGATAATGGGTGATATAAGATGATCTATAAGGGTTTTTTAATGGAGATACATAAGCATAACATGAATATAATTGTAAGAAAAAATGATAAAAACATTTTAAAACCATTCCCTGCATATAAAAGATCAGAATATTGAGTCATTAAATAAATATTATGAACTCATAAGACATAAATCATTTGTAAATCAATGAATATGAGCTATGATAGAATCAAAATGGTATAAACAAGGAATATAATCATGTTTTTTAAATATCTTCTCATTATAAACAATTTAATGAGAGAAAAGAATCAGATCATTAGTTCATATCCCCAGAAATGCATAATCTATATCAAGGGATTTTATCTTAGATGGAGAATGATTTTGAAAGATAAACCACTTGGAATGATTTTTTAATAAAATAAATTTTCATTGAAAATCACTTTTTTAAAACAAAAAAACAATAAAATATTTTTTAAATGCGTTTCCTTTTAAATAACCTTTAAAATTATAACAGAATGTTTAAAAATCATTTAAAACATTTCATGAAAAAAATATACATTCCAATTTGAGAATAATTTTTTAAAACATAAAACATCCTCAAAATAATTTTAATTCAAAATAACATTTTAGTCTTATAAATTAAGTATTAAAAACATTGAGCGGTCATGCCAGTGTAAAATACCATTCATTTTATAAGAGTTAAAACAAAGATCTGATTCATATTATTATCAAAATACAAATAGGGATTATTTGGAAAATGAAAGGAATATTTCTTCAAAAACATATTGTAAAAATTATTACATGGATAAAATTATATATAATAAATAATTTTATTTATTTGGAAAATACTTTTTGAAACATTTTTATATAACATTGTTTTGGATTAAAAATGGTTATCTACCGAAGAGTTAAATAAAGAACATTTTCATAAAAAACATTATTCTAAAATATTGTGTAAAAATATATAGTAAAATAAAGGAAAAATTTATTCTCCTCACATAACTGGAGGAGAATAAAATTCTTGACTATAATTTCATCATTAAATACAAATCATAGACAATCCCGATAAATGATGAGATTGTAACATAAAACTCTTACCAATTTGGTAACATTGAATCATTAGCCCAATGAAATTATAACAACAAATTAGCCCTTGAATATCATTAGAATAAATAAATTCATGATACTAAATTTCAAAGGGACTATATAAACCCCTCATAAAATAATTTAGGTTAATAACATAAAATTTATCTCAAGGAAAGAAAATTGACACAAAATAATCCCTTACCTATTTACAACATTTTGAATTGTAAACTCTGTGAAAGATAGATTCTTAGAATGAAATTTAAATATCAATAATTTTAAATATAATAATCATAATAGAAATTCATTATAATTATAAATTCTCTGTAAAATAAATTTTTGGTGAATATGGAATGTGTCCCACAAAATTAAAAATTGAGACGAAAATCTATTACCTTAAGTGTTGACTTCCATTATTAATATTCCAACCACCTGTATGATAAATATTTTTTTAAATCTATTTTATAAATTTTATTTTATATATTATACCGTATATTATTTACTTAAAACAAATTTTTACCCATTTATTAGTAATTCCTTGTTAAAATCATGTTTCATGTAATTATCACTATATTTTTTGTATAGGATTTAATTTTTTATTTTCGGTCCTCATACATGGATCATAGTTTCATCATATATATAATAATAATCATGAAATAACTATAATATTTATACCTAAATTAAAATTTTTATACAGATCATGAAAGGAATTTTTGAGAATGGAAGTACGTTACATTCACGTAGAGGGTAGGTCGTAAGTATGCCTGAGTAACATTTTTATTTTTGCATGATAATTTTAGAAAAGAGGTGGATAATATTTTATATTTAAATGATTATAATAACATAAAAAAACCATATTATTTCTTTTCATATAATTATAAAAATAATCCATGTAGGTTGGATATAAAAAGAGCGAGTCACAATGCTTCATGATGGCAGTAGTCCACATGTACACGAACGGCGTTATCATATTTCAGTGAGTTGAAAGTGAATATATAAAATGATATATTATCATTTAATAGTGAAATATATTCCATTAATACCATAATTATTTAATTTATATCATATATATTCAATAAATCTATCCTTATTATCTTTCATGTAAATTGTGAGAGAAAAACCAATCATATCACTTCGCGAGGTGGCAGTCCTCCATACACAAAAGTGAAATTATCATATCTCTTACCGAATGGGAATAAAAAATTTATATATGATACAATTACTAAATATATTCAATTATTTTATAAATGTCATATATATACTTTATATCCATCGTCATACACAACCACGAGAGATGGTAATGGAAAAAACGAATGACATCTATTCACAAGGCGGTAGTCTATCACACACATGAATGATAATTTCGTAACCCATATGATAAATGTTTATATGGTTTTAGGTCATGAAATAAACATAAAAACAAACTATTATAGATAATATATTGGGTTTATTATATCATCATGGTTTAATAATAATTTGAAAATGCTCATTAAATAACATTAACTCTTTTTTTGGGTATCCTCCTTAGGTTTTAAAATAATTATTCTGGGGTGGATTTATAAAAAAAATAATAATTTTAGGATGAAATTATGGAAGTTATTAATGTATTTTTTTAGTTATGTTTTGAACCAAAAGGTTTTTATGTTTTGAAGAAGAGAGGCTATGGGGTGGATTTTTTTAAGTGAGGTGAGTGGCAAACATTTTTGTTTGAAAAGAAAATGGTGTGGCCTTGTTTTTAAAAATTCAAAATGGTAAAAAATGGGACATTATATAACCTATAATATATATGGTCAAAATATTACCTTAAAATTCGGTTTGGATAACTTTTATGTCATTTGTAACCCTTATCGTTTTATTTTAACCCAGTATAAGTTTCTTTTTTCATTGACCGTAGTAAATAATTCTTACTATTTTTTCTATTCATTATAGTAATTATTTAAGCTTACCATATTTTTATGATAAATTATTCTAATTCCTAATAACTAATCCATTTTATAAATTCTATAATCATAAGTGAAAAATGTTAATTTAAAATTAACATATAGGCATAAAAAAAGAATGTTTTTAAAGAAAAAATGTTCAAATGTTTACATGAGTTTTAAATCCAAATTCAAAATGAAAATGATTCAATTCACATAAATTTTATTAATAGATATATAATTTAATTAATTTTAAATTGAGACGAAATTTTAATACAATTTAAATTTAAATATAATTTAAATGAAATTGTATTTTTCAATTAAAATTCAGTATTTTTTATTACTCATCGAAAAATTAAACTTTTCAGAACAATACCAAAATTTAAACATAAGATAATTTTAATATGCTGATTTAAAAAATTAATTTTTTTATTAAAATAAAGTTTTTAAATTTTTTTAAAATTATTTTAATTTATTGTGCAGAACGTTGACAAAACCACTTTTTAGAAAAACACAGTTTTTAAGAAAACAATTTGATTTAAATTTATCTATTATCTAGAAAACAGATAAGATTAATGTTAAAATTTTAATTGAATATAAAATATATAAATTTAATTAAAATAATTCACAAAATATATTTTGTTTAATTTATTGAGTTAGAGGGCATTTTTCATCCTAAAAAAAATTCACAACAAAATATTTCAATTATTTTAAAATAGATTTTATTTTCATTTTAATTTAATTATTCTCCAAAGAATTAATTTTGTAAACACATGTAAACCATATATTTTCATAATTTTGTTAATCTTAGTCATACCATCCATTCTAATGGCTTGGTGATGAAAATCATATTAAATAATAATTTTTTAATAGTAAGTCACTTTTCATTAAAACTAAGAATATAATGTAACACAAGATAAAAAAAAAGTGTTTCATGTAACACCAGATAAACCTAGTGTTGTGTTTAACACAAAATATCAAAAAGAAAATTTAAAAAAACTATTTTACAAAATCTCATGTTGTTATATTATATCCCCGTTAAAATGAATTTCACAATCAAAATTCAACTCGATCATCAAAGGTTTAACATTTGAAAATTATTTCAAAGAAACTAACATCATTAAAAGTGTTAATAAAACACTCTATAAGATAAATATAAATGTATGTGTGAAATTCATGTAGAGAAACACGTATTGGGTTTCCATATATGAAAAAAGTTGATAACTAAATATATAGACATGGAAGAAAAGCGTAAATAATTGTAGTGAGTGATAGAGATCATTTATCATTGGAAAGTGGGTGATATATAGAAGGTTAATGATAGATAACCCATAAACTAAAGAGGCATGAAAAGGTAATTGATATCATAATAAAATAAAATTATAAGAAAAAAGATTATTTTAATATCCATTTCCTAATGTTGGTGAATATTTATGAAAAGATGTACTCAGTTTATTTCATTCAATTTCATTAGTGCAATCTCTTCCTTTGGTTGTGCCTTGATTAATTTCCACATTGACCCTAACTCTAAGAGGTGAATTGTTTCCTTGTTTGAAGAACTAAATATAATTCACAATATAATGACAAGTCATTCCATATATCTGTAGTTTAAAAAAATATTTAGCACTAGTTATCCAATATGGATAAATAATCATATAGTCAAGTAATAAATTAATCTCTAAACCCAATAAAAAGTTAAAATAAAACCATTTATAAATGGTAAACCTTTTTACCATTCCAAAAAATAATTTTTATAAATAATTAAATAAATTCCTCAAAATCAATTTAACATTAATCCCTAATATATCATAAAATATCTCTTTATTTTCACATACAAAATAGGTGAATACCTTCATCATGTATTCTCTTGAAACATGGTAATAATACAAATTGCCATAAAACCTCATTAAAAACTAAAAAACATACTCATTACTTATATAAAACATATACTATTGGATATTTTCCATAAATAAAGAATTATTTTAAACTCCATCAATTATAGAATAAACTACTTTGTTAAAAAAATCAATAATCGATTCTAAGATAATTTGAACTATCAAATTTTCTTTATGCATATCAGATGTGTTTTTATCCAAACATCATTTCTCAATTATCCAAAACATTTTAAGTGTTATCCTCCCTTAATAAAAATTTAAAATTTTCAATAAATCATTTTTTGTCTATTAGTACTATTTACCATATTATTTCAAATTATAAATGAAAAACATATACTAAAAAATCCTTATATATTTCATAATTAATATAATATATTCCTTGAATTCCATTACATTAACAGTTCAATAATTCAAATTCCATTTAAATTCATTATCCAGGATTCATCATCTTATTCCACAATACCTATTTAATTTAATATTTCATTCATAATCTCTTCATCGACAACATTATAACCATTATTTTTACAACCTTGTTGATTCTCTTAACTAGATTTCCTGTTGAGAAATGAATTTTTATAATTCCCATACAATCCACATTTAAATAATTAATCCATTTATTATACCATAGGTAGACTAATATTCTTATCAATCATTATTTCCATTAGAATATGTATTCTCAATAAGAATCACTATTTTGGAACAGTTTAAAATGAGATTTTTCATTGAACCAGAATCACGCAACAATTATGTATCCTAGGGTAACTAATTTAAAATAGAAGGTTATGATCATGATATGTGGATAATGATTCTTGAGAACTCATATAGTTCAAGTGTATTGGAGTTTGGTCTCATCACACCCTTTTGAGGGGGTATTATAGCCTACTCTGGGACACTCTTATAGATTTAAGACATATTCACAAAACATTTATTAAATCCCATGTATGATGTAAATTAACCAAGAATTAACAACCAATTATTATTTTTTATGGAATATAGAATCATATGTATTTATCAAAGGTTCTAAAACAATAGAGATGTCTATATTTATTAATTAGATATTCTTTAGTGATGATGATGCTAGTTTTCTAGCCACAGAGTGTGACACTCTGAAGTGTACCATTATCCTAGGAAATGAGAGTTTTTTGATGTTTGGAGTCAAATACACGTGATAGGATTCATATGTATCCTCTTTAAAGGAATAAAAACCCACTTATTTAGGTGACACTTAATGGGGAACAACATACCTTTTATGGTTAAATGACAAGGGTCGAGCCATAAAATTTAACATTATGTGAAAATAACATCTTGTTAGATGGTAACTAGTCAAGGTTTGGTTTGGGAAAAAAGAAAAATCTTACCAAGTAATATTTAAGGGGTATGAATTTTCAATTTGAATTAGAACATACCAGGAATATGGCCCAGAGAGAATATGATTGATTTGTTGTGTTTGGTTTAGACCTTGAGTATGCATCCTACGTATCCCACATGGATGGGAATCAAGGCCCACATAGTTCATTGATGCTTATTTAGTAACATCATACCTTTTATGGTCATTTCATAAAGACCTAACCATATAGTTTAACATGACTCGGTAACAAAATCTAGGAGGAGTGTTCACAGTCAAGGTTTCATGTAGGACCAATGTTGAAGCTTCCCAAGGAACCAAGAAGGGATATGAGTTTCCATTCTGAATTAGACCATACAAGGAATATGGATTAGAGAGAACATGGATGATTTGGGATGTTGGGCTTGGACCACAAGGAGGCATCATACGTATCCCATTTGGATGTGAATCAAATCCCATGTAGTTTAGTTACTCTCAAAGGGTAGTATAATCCATTGAGATGATTATTTTGTGGCATAATCATAAAGAGGATTCCATATGAAAGGACTATTAGAGATATAGAAACCCCTGATTCTCAACTCATGATGATTTGGGGGGTTTTCTTTAGGACTTAATACCGTGTAGGATTCTTTGATTAAGGATATCATGAATGAATCTTAATCATAAATAGGATTAACAATAATCTCGATACATAGGTTGGATTCCTACATATCCTAATTAAATAGAATCAAATTTATTATAGTTCAATAAATGTTACATATATAGTGTAGATTTCATGGTCTCCATTAACCTATTATCTCATGTTAGTCATGCTCATTGTGAGAAACATGAGGAAGTAGATGATCTGGAAAACCACACAATCTTCTTTTGTTCATAGGTGGACACAGATATAAATCACAAAGGGAGATGGATGAGGTATTAATTGTTACCATTTATTCCAACCATTATCCCCTAAAAAAGATTATGGGGATGATTGTGGTAGAGGTTGGGGTTTTGGAACATCCCTCTCTTTACATCACCCAGAGGAGCGAATGAAGGTGAAGTATGTCAAAGTAGATATGGGAAAGTTTACAACCTTCTACATGAATTCCAAGGTGATTATTGAAGGGGATATTCCCAAGAATTAGTTTTTTATTATGTAAGGAGGATGTTATTATATTTAAAAATGAAACAGAAGTGTAATATTCATCATCCCTACATGGAACCGAAGGCTCTAGGTCTCAGAGACGAAAATGGGAGACCATGGTCCTAATGCTTGTTTCTGAGATCGATAACTCCCATAAAATATCCTTGGGGTAGAGTTCCTCATGACCATATATATAAAAATCCACATGTGTCCTGAGGATCTTAACCATTTAGTAGGAAAAGTATTAGAAACCTCTTATTATAGAAATAAAAATCCAAAAGTGAGACTTGCTGGTGTGCATTTCCACATGGTTTTTCAAATCAAGAGGTCTAGTTGGAGGCTTCAACCTGTCCCCTTTACTCAAAGGGTGCCAAATAAAGAGAGTCCCTCACAAGGGTGGCTTTGAAGAAGGCCTAAAGGGTGACTCACACAGGTGTCTGACATAGGATTTACATGTAGGTGTTCCATGTAGTACTTGGTAGAAGTAAAAAAATGATCCGGAAAAGGGAACAAAGCGTTGCATGACGTGGAGATAAATTAGGAAATGGACCATCATGGAAACAAAATTTGGGAGAGGCCTTAGCCTATGCACCTTGGATCTCCTTTAGTATCATGGGAAGGGCTTCATGCATGTCCTTTTTTATGAATGATACATCACATAGGTGACTTCCTATTAACAAAGAAGGGTCCCCAAATATGTGTCCATTATTTTAGTCACTGAACGGAAATAAATCATAATTATCACCTATAATTTTATATTATATATGGTCTTAGTGATCTACCTAAGAAATTTAAGGGGACCTGGGTGAAGGTGGTGTGTAATCAGAGCTCCAAGGGGTCTTCCAATTTTTCAGTCGTTCAACGGAGGAGACCTCGTGTCCTATTTAGAGAAAAATATAGGACACTGGGTGACCAATGTTTTCCTTATAGGTCTTCATCATGGGTCTATGAAATAGGTCCACTATGTAGGTCTGTCCTTCCCCTTTGGTCTCTGTAGGGTACTTGCACGACTTATGTAATGCGCATGTTCCTACATATGTTGGTCATTTTGGATAAGTCCCTTGGTTCTCCAAAATTATATTTACCACTTTTTCATGTCTTAGGTTATCTTGATAATATTTTTATCCTCATTGATAATGAATGGAGTCCCAAACAAAGTCCACCTCAGGAATGGATCTGAATGAAAAGGGAGGGTCGAATCTTGAGGTAAATGGAGAAATGATCATGAAGGGTTGAAATAATGGATTTACACAGGGTCTCTGTGTAGGTTGTCCACACAAGGCCTCCATTGGAGGCCTAACACGCAGTTTTTGAGTGTAGGGTGTTGGTGTAGGAATTTAGTGTTGATTAGAGGAATCTATAAATACCCAACCCCTTCATCATTGTCCTCACATTATAAGTATTAATTTTCAATATCACTATGTATGTTATCCACCCAGCCTTACTATTCAAGGATTTTTATTTCTTGAAGGTCTCCCAAATGTTTTACAAGGTACAATAATATGATTGATGAGTCAACAAAAAGAAACATTGTAAAGGTTCCTTGTTGAGCCATCTCATCATGGGACCTACACGACATTCCTTGTCAATGGAACTGCACGGGAACCCTTCATGGGACCTGCATAAGAACCCTTATCAAGGGACATGTGTGAGTTCATTCCTTTGAGATTTTTTTTGGAATTCTATAAGGTTAAAATCTAAAATATTTTGAGTTAATATTTCATATTAATGAGAGAATTCAGTTCCTTATTTCATGTTTTAAATGGTTTCATCAAGGTATTCCACAGAGCAATCATTTCTGGTCCAAATTAAAATGATCAAAGTCATCAGGCCTAATTATTAGGACATCGTTGAACCTATTTTTCTATATCTAGAAATTTATTTGATACTATATCAATGTGATTTATCATATATCAACTAACTACCTATATAAGAGCACTAAATTGTTAGGGATTCTCATATTCTAGTGTTTATGAAATAATTCATACCATCTTGGTTCTTGAATCACATCTCCTTCCTTTCTTTTCACATCTACTCAAAGGGTGTTTTTATAAAGTAATAAACTATCCATATGGGATGAATTATGCATCACATTGGCTTTAATATTAATATGATATTTCAAATTTATGATTTATGGCCTCATTTTTATGACTCAACCTTTCCTTCTTTATGGATTGGTCAAGCACAAGTCTGGAAAGAAGGCTGGGAATTCTGTTCTGGAGGTGGAGTAAGGCCTGAGTGGATGTAGGAATTTAAGGTGCACCAAACATACCATGAATTCAAAAATAAGATATAGGATATTCATATTTACGAGGCTTTTTGGGTAGGATTGACCTATGTCTATGAAAATCTAGACATCATCCTTGAATTACTATGCTAGTGGAGTCCATAAAAAAATTCCTTTCACTTGATACATGGTGATGTTGGTATTAGCTTATGGGATATCGTCCAAATCTCCAGGGTCCCCTTATTGGGGAAATATATGATTAATTTATCCCACTAATCTCAATGTGGGATGATTTTGATAGGATCCCACCATTGGCCCACGATCTCATAAAGATAATAAAGAAATGTGGGGATACCAAGATCCTCACCCTAGGGCTAACGTCTGTATAGGGACGTGGATGAAGGCCAATTTGGAACCAGTATGAGAGGTTCCTACTTTTGTGATCCCTATTATTTTCCAAAATGTAGAGAACTAGGGTTCTTAGGTAATGTTCTAGATCATATTTGAGATGGGTGAGTAAAACTGTCGGGGTAAAAAATTTAATCTCAAGATTAATGAAATAATTTTCAAAGATGGATTCATCACTATGTGGAAAACAATTTCCCTACTCCTAGGTCATTATTCTCATGGTAGTTTGAGTCCATGTAAATATTTTATCATAGAAAAATTAGATTAATGGAGTACATTGGGTTGGGTTCTCTGGTTATGGATTTAATTAATTGTTTTTTATAGCATAGATACAATGGGGAGTCCATATTTAAATGTTTTGGCCTTTTTACATGTCTTCAGGGTAGATTGCAGCATATTTCAGCTCATTTTCAATGTTGAGCACTGCTAAAATCCATGGTAGATGATTCCATCCATTTTTTTATAATGTCATCAAGATTCATCCTTTGAACCTAAACGACGATGATGTGATGAGGGCGTTAAATTTATCTAAAAACTTTAATTTCTTTTCGTATAGTAACCCACCTACCAAAATATATATGGATAATGGTATGGAGAAGAAATATGTGTTGAGGGAGTACATGATGGAATTCAAGGATAGAGTATTGGTAGCCATTATTGGGAGTGAAATCATCAATAAGTCTTATGCTTTTTATCAATTCACTCGTAAGTTTAAATGTCCTCAACAATTATGTACATTTACTCTTACAAATGTTAGGCATACAAAGCATATGGTTACAGTCCAATAGTTATAGATCCTCATGGATCTATAGGTATTAAAAATTTTAATCATGCTACCTTCATCAGATGATTTTATCGGCCCGAAGGCCAAAAATGCCAATGAATTTATTTCTTCATACATACATGGGGATTTGAAAAAAGTCATTCCCTAGGTAGAGGCCATGAAAACTACTGGTCATGGTATTCGTGGTAAAAACTATTGGGCTAATGATGATGTAGAGGCTTCAGAGGCTTTGCAAAATTCTCGCACAAGGACCACCATGTAAGCTAGGGTTGACAAGTGTAACACCCCAAGATTTAATAGTGTGTTATTTCTTCAATATAATTTAATAACTTGCACTACACGCAACACCGAGTTAAAGCGCACCATGACATACCAAACTAGCCGTTTTGTATAGTAATACCTACTTTTTGAAATTTTATAAATTATATCTCTCAAAATGGACTTCATTTTTGGATTCGGAATATCGAATTTAGCCTAAGGTGAAATTTTGGTACTTTTTTGATAACTTTAATATTTTGATGAATAATGAAAATTACTAAATTTTAATTAAAACAACTTTTTAAAATAAATAATTAATAGTGATAAATTATTAATTTAAGTTGTTTTAAAGTATATTTAGAATATATTTTTACCATTTAATATAATTTTTGTCATTGGACATAATGTTACAATTAAACCGGACATAAACAAGTGTCAATCTTTTGATAATTATTATCTCTTAAAAACACGATTTTTGTTTTAACAACAGGAATTAATTTTAAACTAATTTCTGCCACTTCAGTGTTTTGAATTTGGAAAAATGGATTCCAAATTTGGAATCAGGATGTTTAAATTGTGTAAATATGTAACATTTATTTTTAGTCATTTTGAATAATTATTTCGGTAAATATTTTATTTACCATGGTTAAGGGTAAATCCGGTAAATAAGGGTTAACAAATAATATTATAATAATAATAAATTACCCTAAAACGTTTCCTAGCATTATTGGCTGATACATTTTCAACAATAGGCATCTTTGGGTTGATTTTCGGACCCCATGGAGCCACTTGTTGGTGATAGGGACACTTAATTTTAATTAAGTTAAAATAAGTACAAAAATGACATAAGCATATATCTTTTAGAAAAAGAATTTTTTACATAGGGTTATATATGTTGGATTTTAGACTATAAATATTAATTATAAAGATAAAACGATTTCCTACATAATTATGTTTTATTTATAATTTTTAGAGATTAAATAATTTAATTTAGTTATGACCCAATGATGATGCAGTAATTACCATAATAGTGAAAATTTAAAATAATTGATATTATAAATACCCAAATAAATATAATTTTAGACTTTTAATGATTTAAAATAATTTTATAGGATAATATGACATATTAGGATTTATTTAATTAACTTTTTTCGAAGTAATAATTCTGTTATGAGTTTCACAAAAATCAACTATTGAATAGCGTCAAAAATGACATAAAAGAGTTTTTAAAGAAAATATTATATTATTAATTGATATTAAATTACTAAAAATCTAATGATAGTCCAAGAGACTTATATAATTATAGGTGTATCATTAATGGACCACTTGGGGGTCTCTTGGATGTATATGGTATGTTTATTAACCATATAAGATAAAAATACAAAGAGACATTGAAAAAGTGAAACTAATTAACTTAGAGTTAATACTTAAACAGAAGGTTGATATAAGTACCCAAACCTGTCTAAATTCTATTTGTTAAGTGCTTTGAGACCCATACCCACCTTAAAAATTAAATAATAGTCTTTGTATCCATTAGAAACTGAATATGAATTTATTATAAATTAATATTTCTAGCTTTTCCAAAGGTGCCCCTCACCCCTCTTATAAAAGGGCACTCCTCCTTCTCATTTATTCACACCTTCAAAGCCTTTTGGTTCGGCCAAACTCTTCCCAAATACTCTCCCAACTTCCCTCAATACAACCTAGAGGCCTTATATTTATCAGAAAGCCAACCTAACGAGAACTTTTGATCAAATCAAAAGGAAGAACCCAAAGAAGAGGTAATGATTTCACCACCCTTTTGAAAGTTCCTTTCTTCTTCCACTTCTTATTTCTTTGTTATTACCATTCTAAAATAATAAGTCCTGTATCTTATATATACTGTAATTTTATTATAAATATGGTACAACCATATTCAGTATTCTATCAACCCTTTGAATATCATGTCACCATACGTGCGTACGTACGGCTTACCGTTTCCACGTCGTGGTGTAATTGTTATTCAATATATTATTATTTGGATGGGTATAATAATGATGTGTAACTCATGTAAATAATAAATATAACATGATAATGACTCTTTATATATGATATACTATCAAATTTTATATTATTTTAACATCAAAAGAATGATATTGTCACTCGTGCGTACGTATGGACTACCGTCTCCACGAACGTGATGAGATTCATTCTCCATCGTATCCATTCAAGTATAATTATCATTTGAGGATTAATAATAGTATCTAAGGACTTGATAACATTATGTATATGATTAAGATACAACCTATCCATTACAAACATGGCTTACGTAACAAAACATATAAAATAAAATGAGTATGTTAACACCTGAAAAAACAATAATACTAAGATATTATTAACAAATCAATGTTAAAAGATCATATATGATATCATATTAATGTATATGATTATTGTATAATTTAATAAAAATTATTTCACCATTATATAGGAGGCTAACCTACCCCAACCAAGGAAAAGTACAAGGTAAGGGTTATTTCACAATCTCTTCATTATCCGAGGTTGTTTATACGTAATAATCTACTGGGATCTCTTTATCATCCACATCCTTGTTTCTTAAAAATGTATTTCAAAACATTTTTTCTATTTAAAATAATATGGGTAAAGTCATTTATACCCTTGTTTGACTTTTTATAAGAGGTTTATAAAGGAATATTTCCATCATTTTCCAAACAAGGTGCTTTTTAACCTTTTCGACAAAATTAAGGTAAGAATGTTTTTTTAACTTATACGGTAGGTGCAGTTATATTCTGCCGTTATAAAATCGTCAAAGCTTTCCATACAAGCTTATAAGAATATTTTCAAAGAAATTATTTTATTTTATAAATATATGACTCTTAAATTATTTCAAAATAGAAAGAGATATTTCTCTAAAAAGATTTTTGATTTCGTCTATGTCAACATCCTTTGATGGATTTTACACTTATTTGAAGTTGATTTATTATGATACAAAACTTCTATATTGTATTTACGGTTTTTTGATATGTTTGACTATGGATGTGCTATTTTTATACCGTTCATAGTTTATGGTGAAAGTATTGACATTTCCTATGCTAGTGTTAATACAAATGTTTATGTTATGTTTAAACCTTTTCATATGGGAATGAATTGGACTTAATATGTGACGGGTGGAGCCTACTGTAGCTCATCGAGGCATCAGTATGTATAATGAGAAAAACTAGTGTCTTGGCACAAGGCCTTGGAAAAATATTATTTGTAGTCATGGCACGAGGCCTTGACTATGTGGTTATGATAGTCTGGCATTATGCATTCCATCATTATGAAAGTGGTTATTGATATTGAATGTGATTATTCAATTAGTAGAATATCCATGTGAATAAGTAAATGGCATTATTTCATTTTATTTTTTCCATACTATGTTGAAGTTCAACTTTAAAAGGCTTTTGTTTTAGTAATACACTACCTTAAATGTTTATTCTTATTTATGAAAGTTTCCTCTATATTGTTATCCTTACTAGGCATTTGAGATCACCCCTTTTCTATGTTTTATTTTTCCCAGGATGTGAAGAAGTAAGTTAAGAATGACCTGCAGGGATAGTATGTGGGGATAACAGTGTGGACTATAGAGACACTATGTTGTTGTAGTAGTTTTTCACTTTATGATGGAATATAAAACTTTATGAATATATCTAGTGTTTCTGAGGCTACTAAACCAATCGGTCTTTCGAGATTTGATCTTTCTTGTGATCATGCCAATGTTATTTAATAATGCACCGACTCTGGGTAACTGGGGTCGGGCGTCACAGTTGGTATCAGAGGAAGTTTAGTACAAACCTTGGAAGATAGATTTAGATAAACTCTGATTAGAGCACATAGAACTAAGATGGACCTTGAGGATCAGTAAAGAAGAAATTCCTAGAATTTTGGTATTGTAGAGATTTTGTGAGTTTTCCGAGCAATAAATCCCTGTCTGGATACGAGCAGGTAGAGGCAGCTCTGGCACAGATGTACCTAGGGGTAAAACCCGAAAACACCGCTTTGAGCTAGACTCGAACGAGAACTGGTGCATGACAATGGGCCTTGCTGCACTCTTGGTTACGACACTCCCGGGGGATATACTTAGGATAATTCTCATTTTCATTACAACCCATTATTAAGGGTTTATGAGTATATAATTCCTCAAAGGAGACATTATTATGATTATGGATTATATCCACAAACTATTTAATTTATGTTTTGTGTTTTACAAGTTTGGGATTAGGTATTGTTATTCAGAAACTAATCTAGTGTATGACATTGTTTAGAAATGGCGCCCAGTAGAAGGAATGATAAAAACAGAAATGCACATGATCCAAATAGAAAGAAGGTTCATATCTTTCATGGTCTTAAGCCAGAATTTATAAGAGAAATAGTCTCCCATGTATTATCATCATATGAAGAAATAATATCATGTGTTGATAAGATAAGTAAAGAGTTTACTGAGTCCCATGGCTTTGAAGGGAAGAAAGAGAAGAAAAGGATGGCAGAGAGAAAGATGGATAAACGGAAGATGGAAAAGAAGAATTTTCCCATATGTGATAACTGCGGGAAGAAACACCCTGGAACTTGCCTGAAAGGAATGTGAGTTTGTTATAATTGTGGAGGAAAAGGTCACAAAGTACGTGACCGCAAGGGTAAGAAAATGATTTCAAATGTACAATGCTTCATTTTCAAGGAGTTTGGACACTACGCAAACCTATGTCTCAGTCATCAGACTATGCCGCAAATGATGCTATTGGATAATAATCAAGTTATGATACTACCAAAGATGAAGAGGAATGATTAGAGTTCTTATGTTAATTGAGTGTTGTATCAACAATGTACTTGTTATAATAATTATGGAGTATATAAGGATTGTACTGCAGTACAATCTCATTATGGACTTGAGATTGTGTGGAACAAAGAAAAGTGACTCAATAGCAGGTTAATTTTTTGGAAAATATATGGTTGAGAGAAAGATAAACCATAATATGGTTCTGATACCGAGGTAGTGATTTTTGAATAATGCATGATTGTTTTGGATAAATTATTGACTACCCTGAAATTGATTAATGATTTGTATATTCTATAATTGTTGGGGTTTAAAACATTTTTAGATTGAAGGAGTATATCTATTATTCTTTAAGGAATAAGGTATCATGAATGTAATCAATAAGGTGTTAAGATAATTCAGGATGTTGTAGTGTTTTAAAATAATACATGATGAAGGTGATCACATGTTATTACGCGAAAAAACGATCTTCATTGTGTTTACCTTCCTTATAAATTTTGGACTGAAGTATTTTCGATAGTTCTAGTTTGGATTATTTTGGATTTCCATAAAAGGACAACCCGGAGGTCGGGCGGCAACATGTCGCGTCCGGCAAGGCCGTGAGACTTGATCCCACAACCGAAGGGCAACAAGGTTGTATCACCTACCATTGACCCACGTGATGTCCGGGATTAAATAATGTAGTTTTTTAAAAGATCTGGTTGATAAATTATAAATTCGTTTTTTTGGAACCCTATACGAATAGGATAAATAGAATATTTTTTTACGTTCTATTATATTTTAGAGTGAAAGATGAGTTTGTGGTAGAAATTAGTTAAAGGATGGAACTCTACTTGTCAAGAATATATTTTTTCTTCTTCTCTTAATCTATGAATAAATTAATTCTTATACTTTATTTGAGGAATCCTAAAACCAAAAATGTGTTATCCTAATACCCTATGTTTTGTTGAACCGATGGTATTTCAAATAATCATAGATTGATGAATTTAAGGACCTCAATTTTTAACTTGTTTGTGATTGGTGACTATCATCATAGATTGATGAATTTAAGGACCTCAATTTTAAAATTGTTTGTGATTGATGACCTCAGTCACCACCTATAAATATTCACATTTTCCTCCAATTATATGTTTCTAATTTCCACCAATGTTCTTCTAATCGAGATCATAATTTTGTTGTCACCCCTTCATTTCTCTTTTCCTCATATTAAGACTAAATTTTAGTAACCCAATATCCGATGTGGGTTTTTCCACAAAGATATTTTTTATTTTCAACCTTTTATTTTCGAATAAAAATTTCAAATTGCGAGGACGCAATTTATTGAAGGATGGGAGAATGTAATACCCCAAGATTTCATAGTGTGTTGTTTCTTCAAAATAATTCAATAACTTGCACTACACGCAACACCGAGTTAAAGCGCACCATGACTTACCAAACTAGCCGTTATGAATAGTAATACCTACTTTTTGAAATTTTATAAATTCTATCTCTCAAAATGGACTTCATTTTTGGATTCGGAATATCGAATTTAGACTAAGGTGAAATTTTGGTACTTTTCGGATAACTTTAATATTTTGATGAATAGTGAAAATTACTAAATTTTAATTAAAACAACTTTTAAAAAAAAATAATTAATAGTGATAAATTATGATTTTAAGTGGTTTTAAAGTATATTTAGAATATATTTTTAACATTTAATATAATTTTGGTCATTGGACATAATTTTACAATTAAACCGGACATAAACAAGTGTCAATCTTTTGATAGTTATTATCTCTTAAAAACACTCTTTTTGTTTTAACAACGGGTATTAATTTTAAATTAATTTCTGCCACTTCTATGTTTTGAATTTGGAAAAATGGATTCCATATTTGGAATCAGGATGTTCAAATTGTGTAAATAGGTAACTTTTATATTTAGACATTTTGAATAATTACTTCGGTAAATATTTTATTTACCATGGTTAAGGGTAAATCCGGTAAATAAGGGTTAAAAAATAATATTATAATAATACTAAATTATCCTATAACGTGTCCTAACATTATTGGTTGATACATGTTCGACCATAGGCATATTTGGGTCGATTGTGGGACCCCATGGAGCCACTTGTAGGTGATAGGGACACTTAATTTTAATTAAGTTAAAATAAGTACAAAAATGACATAAGCATATATCTTTTAGAAAACCAATTTTTACATAGGGTTATATATGTTGGATATTCAGATATAAATATTCATTAGAAAGATAAACAAATTTCTTACATAATGAAATTTTATTTATAATTTTTAGAGATTAAATGATATAATTTATTTATGAAACAATGATGATGCAGTAATTACCATAATAGTGAAAATTAAAATAATTGATATTATAAATACCCAAAATAATATAATTTGAGACTTTTAATGAATTAAAATACTTTTCTAGGATAATATGACATATTAGGATTGATTTAATTAACTTTTTGAGAAGTAATAATTCTGTTATAAGTTTCAAAAAAAATCAACTATTGAATAATGTCAAAATTGACATAAAAGAGTTTTTAAAACAAATATTATATTATTAATTTATATTATATTCCTAAAAATCTAAGGGTCGTCCAAGAGACTTATATCATGATAGGGGTATCATTAATTGACCACATGGGGGTCTCTTGGATGTATATGGTATGTTTATTAACCATATAATATTAAAATACAAAGAGACATTGTAAAAGTGAAACTAATTAACTTAGAGTTAATACTTAAAGATAAGGTTAATATAAGTACCCAAAACTGTCTAAATTATATTTTTTGAGTGGTGTTCGAACCATACCCACCTTAAAATTTAAATAATACACTTTGGATCCATTATAAACCGAATATGAATTTATTATAAATTAATATTTCTAACTTTTCCAAAGGGGCCCCTCACCCCTCTTATAAAAGGGCACTCCTCCTTCTCATTTCTTCACACCTTAAAAGCCTTTTGGTTCGGCCAAACTCTACCCAAATACTCTACCAACATCCTTCAATACAACCTAGAGGCCTTATATTGATCCGAAAGCCAACCTAACGAGACCTTTTGATCAAATCAAAAGGAAGAACCCAAAGAAGAGGTAATGATTTCACCACCCTTTTCCAAGTTCCATTCTTCTTCCACTTCTTCTTTATTTGTTATTACCATTCTAAAATAATAACTCCAGTATATTATATATACGGTGATGTTATTATAAATGTGGTACAACCATATTCAGTATTCTATCAACCCTTTGAATATCATGTCACCATACGTGTGTACGTACGGCTTACCGTCTCCACGTCGTGGTGTAATTGTTAGTCAATATATTATTATTTGGATGGGTATAATAATGATGTGTAACTCATGTAAATAATAAATATAACATGATAATGACTCTGCATATATGATATACTATCAAATTTTATATTATTTTAATATCAAAAGAATGATATTGTCACTCGTGCGTACGTACGGACTACCGTCTCCACGAACGTGATGAGATTCATTCCCCATTGTATCCATTCAAGTATAATTCTCATTTGATGATTAATAATAGTATCTAAGGACTTTATATCATTATGTATATGATTAAGAAACAACCTATCCATTACAAACATGGCTTACGTAACAAAACATATAAAAGAAAACGAGTATGTTAACACCCAAAACAACAATAATACTAAGATATTATTAACAAATCAATGTTAAAAGATCATATTTGATATCATATTAATGTATATGATTATTGTATAATTTAATAAAAATTATTTCACCATTATAAAAGAGTTTAACCTACCCCAACCAAGGAAAAGTACAAGGTAAGGGTTATTTCACAATCTCTTCATTATCTGAGGTTTTTTATACGTAATAATATACTGGGATCTCTTTATCATCCACATCCTTGTTTCTTAAAAATGTATTTCAAAACATTTTTTCTATTTAAAATAATATTGGTAAAGTCATTTATACCCCTGTTTGACTTTTTATAAGAGGTTTATAAAGGAATATTTTCGTCATTTTCCAAACAAGGTTCTTTTTAACCTTTTCGACAAAATTAAGGTAAGAATGTTTTTTTAACTTATACGGCAGGTGCAGTTATATTCTGCCATTATAAAATCGTCGAAGCTTTCCATACAAGCTTATAAGAATATTTTCAAAGAAAATATTTTATTTTATAAATATATGACTCTTAAATTATTTCAAAATAGAAAGAGATATTTCTCTAAAAAGAGTTTTGATTTCATCTATGTCAACATCCATTGATGGATTTTACACTTATTTGAAGTTGATTTATTATGATAAAAAACTTCTATATTGTATTTAAGTTTTTGTGATATGTTTGACTATGGATGTGCTATTTTTATACCGTTCATAGTTTATGGTGAAAGTATTGACATTTTGTAAGCTAGTGTTAATACGAATGTTTATGTTATGTTTAAACCATTTCATATGGGAATGAATTGGACTTAATATGTGACGGGTGGAGCCTGCTGTAGCTCCTCGAGGCATCAGTAGGTATAATGAGACAAACTAGTGTCTTGGCACAAGGCCTTGGCAAAATCTTATTTGTAGTCATGGCACGAGGCCTTGGCTATGTGGTTATGATAGTCTAGAATTATGCATTCCATCATTATGAAAGTGGTTATTGATATTGCATGTGATTATTTGATTAGTAGAATATCCATGTGTATAAGTAAATGGAATTATTTCATTTTATTTTTTCCATACTATGTTGAAGTTCAAGTTTAAAAGGCTTTTATTTTAGTAAAACACTGCCTTAAATGTTTATTCTTATTTATGAAAGTTTCCTCTATATTGTTATCCTTACTGGGCATTTGAGCTCACCCCTTTTCTATGTTTTATTTTCCCAGGATGTGAAGAAGTAAGTTAAGAATGACCTGTAGGGATAGTATGTGGGGATAACAGTGTGGACTACGGAGACACTTTGTTGTTGTAGTAGTTTTTCACTTTATGATGTAATATAAAACTTTATGAATATATCTAGTGTTTCTGAGGCTACTAAACCAATCAGTCTTTCGAGATTTGATCTTTCTTGTGATCATGCCAATGTTATGTAATAATGCACTGACTCTGGGTAACTGGGGTCGGGGCGTCACAGTTGGTATCAGAGGAAGTTTAGTACAAACCTTGGAAGCTAGATTTAGATAAAATCTGATTAGAGCACAAAGAACTAAGATGGACCTTGAGGATCAGTATAGAAGAACTTCCTAGAATTTTGGTATTGTAGAGATTTTGTGAGTTTTCCAAGCAATAAATCTCTGTCTAGATACGAGCAGGTAGAGGCGGCTCTGGCACAGATGTACCTAGGGGTAAAACCCGAAAACACCGCTTTAAGCTAGACTCGAACGGGAACTGGTGCATGACAATGGGCCTTGCCGCACTCTTGGTTACGACGGTCCCGGGGGATATGCTTAGGATAATTCTCATTTTCATTACAAACCATTATTTAGGGTTTATGAGTATATAATTCCTCAAAGGAGGCATTATTATGATTATGGATTATATCCACAAACTATTTAATTTATGTTATGTGTTTTAAAAGTTTGGGATTAGGTATTTTTATTCAGAAACTAATCTAGTGTATGACATTGTTTAGAAATGGCGCCCAGTAGAAGGAATGATAACTCCAGAAATACACATGATCTAAAGAGAAAGAAGGTTCATATCTTTCATGGTCTTAAGCCAGAATTTATAAGAGAAATAGTCTCCCATGTATTATCATCATATGAAGAAATAATATCATGTGTTGATAAGATAAGTAAAGATTTTACTGAGTCCTATGGCTTTTAAGGGAAGAAAGAGAAGAAAAGGATGGAAGAGAGAGAGATGGATAAAGGGAAGAGGGAAAAGAAGAATTTTCCCATATGTGATAACTGTGGGAAGAAACACCCTGGAACTTGCCTGAAAGGAATGTGAGTTTGTTATAAGTGTGGAGGAAAAGGTCACAAAGTACGTGACTGCAAGGGTAAGAAAATTATTTCAAATGTACAATGCTTCATTTTCATGGAGTTTGGACACTATGAAAACCTATGTCTCAGTCATCAGACTGTGCCACAAATGATGCTATTGGATAATAATCAAGTTATGATACTACCAAAGATGAAGAGGAATGATTAGAGTTCTTATGTTGATTATGTCAATTGAGTGTTGTATCAACAATGTACTTGTTATAATAATTATGGAGTATATAAGGATTATACTGCAGTACTATTTCATTATGGACTAAAGATTGTGTGGAACAAAGAAAAGTTACTCAATAACAGGTTAATTTTTTGGAAAATATATGGTTGAGAGAAAGATAAACCATAATATGGTTCTGATACCGAGGTAGTGATTTTTGAATAATACATGATTGTTTTGGATAAATTATTGACTACCTTGAAACTGATTAATGATTTGTATATTCTATCATTGTTGGGGTTTAAAACATTTTTGGATTGAAGGAGTATATCTATTATTCTTTAAGGAATAAGGGATCATGAATGTAATCAATAAGGTTTTAAGATAATTCAGGATGGCTTAGTGTTTTAAAAGAATACATGATGAAGGTGATCACATGTTATTACGTGAAAAAAGGATCATCATTGTGTTTACCTTCCTTATAAATTTTGGACTGAAGTATTTTTGATAGTTCTAGTTTGGATTATTTTGGATTTCCATTAAAGGACAACCCGGAGGTCGGGCGGCAACCTGTCGCGTCCGGCAAGGCCGCGAGACTTAACCCACAACCGAAGGGCAACAAGGTTGTATCACCTACCACTGACCCACGTGATGTCCGGGATTAAATAATGTAGTTTTTTAAAAGATCTGGTTGATAAATTATAATTTTTTTTTTGGAACCCTATACGAATAGGATAAATAGAATATTTTTTTACGTTCTATTATCTTTTAGAGTGAAAGATGAGTTTGTGGTAGAAATTAGTTAAAGGATGGAACTCTACTTGTCAAGAATATATTTTTTCTTCTTCTCTTATTCTATGAAGAAATTAATTCTTATACTTTATTTAAGGAATCCTATAACCAAAAATGTGTTATCCTAATACCCTATGTTTTGTTGAACCGATGGTATTTCAAATAATCATAGATTGTTGAATTTAAGGACCTCAATTTTAAACTTGTTTGTGATTGGTGACTATCATCATAGATTGATGAATTTAAGGACCTCAATTTTAAACTTGTTTGTGATTGATGACCTCAGTCACCACCTATAAATATTCACATTTTCCTCCAATTATATGTCTCTAATTTTCACCAATGTTCTTCTAATCGAGATCATAATTTGGTGGTGACCCCTTCATTTCTCTTTTCCTCATATTAAGACTAAATTTTAGTAACCCAATATCCGATGTGGGTTTTTCCACAAAGATATTTTTTATTTTCAACCTTTTATTTTCGAATAAAAATTTCAAATTGCGAGGAAGCAATTTATTGAAGGAGGGGTGAATGTAATACCCCAATATTTCATAGTGTGTTTTTTCTTCAAAATAATTCAATAACTTGCACTAAACGCAACACCGAGTTAAAGCGCACCATGACTTACCAAACTAGCCGTTATGAATAGTAATACCTACTTTTTGAAATTTTATAAATTCTATCTCTCAAAATGGACTTCATTTTTGTATTCGGAATATCGAATTTAGCCTAAGGTGAAATTTTGGTACTTTTCGGATAACTTTAATATTTTGATGAATAGTGAAAATTACTAAATTTTAATTAAAACAACTTTTTTAAACAAAATAATTAATAGTGATAAATTATGAATTTAAGTGGTTTTAAAGTATATTTAGAATATATTTTTAACATTTAATATAATTTTGGTCATTGGACATAATTTTACAATTAAACCGGACATAAACAAGTTTCAATCTTTTGATAGTTATTATCTCTTAAAAACACGCTTTTTGTTTTAACAACGTGTATTAACTTTAAATTAATTTCTTCCACTTCTGTGTTTTGAATTTGGAAAAATGGATTCCATATTTTTAATCAGGATGTTCAAATTGTGTAAATAGGTAACTTTTATTTTTATACATTTTGAATAATTACTTCGGTAAATATTTTATTTACCATGGTTAAGGGTAAATCCGGTAAATAAGGGTTAAAAAATAATATTATAATAATACTAAATTACCCTAAAACGTGTCCTAGCATTATTGGTTGATACATGTTCGACCATAGGCATATTTGGGTCGATTTTGGGACCCCATGGAGCCTCTTGTAGGTGATAGGGACACTTAATTTTATTTAAGTTAAAATAAGTACAAAAATGACATAAGCATATATCTTTTAGAAAAACAATTTTTATATAGGGTTATATATGTTGGATCTTCAGGTATAAATATTCGTTATAAGATAAAAATATTTCATACATAATTAAATTTTATTTATAATTTTTAGATATTAAATAATATAATTTATTTATGACACAATGATGATGCAGTAATTACCATAATAGTGAAAATTAAAATAATTGATATTATAAATAAACAAATAAATATAATTTGAGACTTTTAATGATTTAAAATACTTTTCTAGGATAATATGATATATTAGGATTGATTTAATTAACTTTTTGCGATGTAATAATTCTTTTATAAGTTTCAAAAAAATCAACTATTGAATAATGTCAAAATTGACATAAAAGAGTTTTTAAAACAAATATTATATTATTAATTGATATTATATTCCTAAAAATCTAAGGGTCAGCGAAGAGACTTATATCATGATAGGTATATCAGTAATTGACCACTTGGGGGTCTCTTGGATGTATATGGTATTTTTATTAACCATATAATATTAAAATACAAAGAGACATTGTAAAAGTGAAACTAATAAACTTAGAGTTAATACTTAAAGATAAGTTTAATATAAGTACCCAAACCTATCTAAATTCTATTGGTTGAGTGGTTTTCGACCCATACCCACCTTAAAATTTAAATAATACACTTTGGAGCCATTAGAAACCGAATATGAATTTATTATAAATTAATATTTCTAGCTTTTCCAAAGGTGCCCCTCACCCCTCTTATAAAAGGGCACTCCTCCTTCTCATTTCTTCACACCTTATAAGCCTTTTGGTTCCCCCAAAATCTTCCCAAATACTCTCCCAACGTACCTCACTACAACCTAGAGGCATTATATTGATCAGAAAGCCAACCTAACGAGACCTTTTGATCAAATCAAAAGGAAGAACCCAAAGAAGAGGTAATGATTTCACCACCCTTTTCCAAGTTCCTTTCTTCTTCCACTTATTCTTTCTTTGTTATTACCATTCTAAAATAATAACTCCAGTATCTTATATATACTTTGATTTTATTATAAATATGGTACAACCATATTCAGTATTCTATCAACCCTTTGAATATAATGTCACCATACGTGCGTACGTACGACTTACCGTCTCCACGTCGTGGTGTAATTGTTATTCAATATATTATTATTTGGATGGGTATAATAATGATGTGTAAATCATGTAAATAATAAATATAACATGATAATGAATCTTCATATATTATATACTATCAAATTTTATATTATTTTAATATCAAAAGAATGATATTGTCACTTGTGCCTACGTACAGACTACCGTCTCCACGAACGTGATGAGATTCATTCTCCATCGTATCCATTCAAGTATAATTCTCATTTGATGATTAATAATAGTATCTAAGGACTTGATATCATTATGTATATGATTAAGATACAACCTATCCATTATAAACATGACTTACGTAACAAAACATATAAAATAAAATGAGTATGTTAATACCCGAAACAACAATAATACTAAGATATTATTAACAAATCAATGTTAAAAGATCATATATGATATCATATTAATGTATATGATTATTGTATAATTTAATAAAAATTATTTCACCATTATACAGGAGTCTAACCTACCCCAACCAAGGAAAAGTACAAGGTAATGATTATTTCACAATCTCTTCATTATCCGAGATTGTTTATACATAATAATCTACTGGGATCTCTTTATCATCCACATCCTTGTTTCCAAAAAATGTATTTCAAAACATTTTTTCTATTTAAAATAATATGGGTAAAGTCATTTATACCCTTGTTTTACTTTTTATAAGAGTTTTATAAAGGAATATTTCCGTCATTTTCCAAACAAGGTGATTTTTAACCTTTTCGATAAAATTAAGGTAAGAATGTTTTTTTAACTTATACGACAGGTGCAGTTATATTCTGCCGTTATAAAATCGTCGAAGCTTTCCATACAAGCTTATAATAATATTTTAAAAGAAAATATTTTATTTTATAAATATATGACTCTTAAATTATTTCAAAATAGAAAGAGATATTTCTCTAAAAAGAGTTTTGATTTCATCTATGTCAACATCCTATGATGGATTTTACACTTATTTGAAGTTGATTTATTATGATAAAAAACTACTATATTGTATTTAAGGTTTTGTGATATGTTTGACTATGGATGTGCTATGTTTATACCGTTCATAGTTTATGGTGAATGTATTGACATTTCATATGCTAGTGTTAATACTAATTTTTATGTTGTGTTTAAACCTTTTCATATGGGAATGAATTGGACTTAATATGTGACGGGTGGAGCCTGTTGTAGCTCCTCGAGGCATCAGTTGGTATAATGAGACAAACTAGTGTCTTGGCACAAGGCCTTGGAAAAATCTTATTTGTAGTCATGGCATGAGGCCTTGGCTATGTGGTTATGATAGTCTGGAATTATGCATTCCATCATTATGAAAGTGGTTATTGATATTGCATGTGATTATTCGATTAGTAGAATATTCATGTGTATAAGTAAATGGAATTATTTTATTTTATTTTTTCCATACTATGTTGAAGTTTATGTTTAAAAGGCTTTTGTTTTAGTAATACACTGCCTTAAATGTTTATTCTTATTTATGAAAGTTTCCTTTATATTGTTATCCTTACTGGGCATTTGAGCTCACCCCTTTTCTATGTTTTATTTTTCCCAGGATGTGAAGAAGTAAGTTAAGAATGACCTACAGGGATAGTATGTGGGGATAATAGTGTGGACTATGGAGACACTATGTTGTTGTAGTAGTTTTTCACTTGATGATGTAATATAAAACATTATGAATATATCTAGTGTTTCTGAGGGTACGAAACCAATCGGTCTTTCGAGATTTTATCTTTCTTATGATCATGCCAATGTTATGTAATAATGCACTGAATCTGGGTAACTGGGGTCGGGGCGTTACAACAAAAACATACCTCTGCTTCCAAGGCGGTCAAGTCATTAACACTAGAAGGGGGCCCCTATCATGTCCCCTCATTCATTTAAATGGGAACAATGTTTTTAAGAGGCTTCCCAATCATGGGGTGTTGATTGTTCTTCACATCCATCCGTATTAGAGCAAAGATATGTGCTTCCCATGGTGATTCATTTCAGGGAGAACATGACTCACAATGCCAGGTATGCATGGGAGTTACTACCCACTAGTTTTTGAATCTTCGAGTTCGGTTATTTTAGGAAACCCTTTTGTCTCTATCCAAATATCAATTTGGTTAAATTAATGAAGTACATGCAAGAGTTGGAGGCATTTTTATGTGAAACTAATGACCAGGTCCCTAACTCAAAGTAAGAGTCTGATATACAATACTGAGGAGTGATTGAATGGGTAACTGTTCATCCTATTATAGAATGAGACATTTATATTAACCCTACAGACGTATTTATGTTTTCTTATTTCCTTTTCCTACTCTTTCATCCACCATAATTAATCTTGAGGGTATTTTATTTTGTAACACAGAATAAAAGGAGGAGAAGGGGGAAACGTAAGAGATTAGGTTACCAAAATATAGCCCCAAAGGTCCACCCATTGATATATTGGATGATTTCCTTGAGTCCTCATAGTTACCTCAGGTCAGAGGAATATGATAGATGTGATGGTAGTGGGGACTCCTCAATTATTTCCTTAGGTCACTATTACTAGGAAGAGTGGTACATGCTCTTCACCATATCCAAAGATGAAATTAAAGAATGAATTAATTTTTGTCTAATGAATGTGTCATTTTATGTATTTGTGATGTCACAAAATTTTATAAACCTCCTGAAAAACAATTCTAATCGTGGTTATCATTTTTTAGAACCTGTATCACTTTATTCTCATAATTATTTTCATATTGGTCCATCATGGGTCAAGGAGTATACTCTAGGGGAGGTACAAATTATTTCTGATTAATTGATCATCTTGATGGATGATGAGTCAAGAGGTGAAGTTGTTTCTTCCCCACTTCTAAATAGGGGGAGAATGGTCATGGTAATTTTAGATTCACTCTATTAGGGTGTCATGTGCTGTCTCAAAATTATACCACTTCTAGATATTTTTGTTCATCTTTCCTTACCAAAGGACCCCAGGTAATCAATGTTAGTCCTATTATTTCTCCTAAAAGGGACGAAAAGGTTCTTATAAGGTCTGATTAATGTGTTGATACTGACCTTGAATTCACTGGGAGTAGAGGGAATTTACGGTGGATCCAATTAGTGTTCTGAGAAAAATTCCTCAAATACCCTTATCAGGGAGAATGTAGCAAGTCAGAACATTATTTAGCCTAAAAAAGTGGTGTAATTAATATATGAATTTATATTACAGATTCCATTGAGGATTTTTAATATTTCCTCAAGGAATTGAAAGAACATGAGTTTTTTCATCCTTACATTTTTTTGACATGTTTTTTTTCACCTGATGTTTCATACAATGGATCAACATGTGAATCTATTTATATAGAGAATATTGTCATATACCTTCAAGAATAGGGAATCCAAATCCACCCTAATCATTTTGTCAAAGGACCAAAAATTAATAATCATAAAGTGGAATGTTATAGAGGTTTTTTAATTTCAGATGCTGGGAAGTCTCAAGAAGATTCTCCTTGTTAAGAGGTTATTTTCCCACGAGTTGAAGTTTGGGGTGCTGGAGACATGTTTGTTCTTTTAGTTGATCCAACAACGAGTAATTTTCAAAAATCATTTTGATAATTTCCTCCACATTTTGATCATTTAAAATTAATGAAAAGTGATATTTTCCCTTTAATGTCATCAATTTTGAGAATTGGGCTTGAGATCTGGGATTCTATGCTAGCTCCACCATATTTGGTAAGTGATGATGAAGATAACTCAAAGGGAGTGAAACAAGGATGCCCATTGAGTGCACTAATCCCAAATTATATCTCTCCTCTAGAAAGCGGTTCTGACTCTGACTCAAAAGTACATGAATCTTTACTCCATACATTCATTCTCATCTAGAGAGATATCTAGAAGCCCATTGTTGAGAAAACCCTTGATGATATGTCATCATGACTTCTCTGAATACCGTTCATTATTTCCTTGTTGTGATATGGTGGGTTTGACTACTACAGTATCCATGGTTTGGTGAAGGAAATAATTCAGCAAAGGTAGGAGGAACAAATATTGTAATAGGATGAGGTGCAACAACCAAACCAATTTGAGGAATGTATGCTATTGTAATCAAAGATGTTGAGAACCATTCTAAGGAGATAGAGGAATATCAAAATCAAATATATGAAAAATGTGTCAAAATAATTCTCATTAATGAAGAATTGAATGCCACATGGGAAGATGTAGCCAAAATCCATTGATAATTGGAAGGGGATTCATCTTGAAGGAGAAATGTCATCAAGGCCGAGAAGAAGAAAATTCATAAAGATGAACGGTTAGTTGCTTCGTAAAGGTCTAGGCTTCTTGATATTGTGCTATTTTCTCATGGTTGAATTAATCTTCTCAAATATTATATGGATGTCAAACTATGATTTTTTTTGTTGAGGAACTGACATGTGATATTTCCTCCACATTTCTAGATTTAAATAAAAAGTATTATATTTTGTTCCCAATGATTTGTGTCCTCATACCTGTTAACTTTATCTGATTTAAAAAATAATTTAAACTGACCTTCACAATAAAACATCTTAGTTTCAGGTAATTTTGACCACAATAAAAGGAATATCTAAAGAGAAAATGATGTTCTAATTTTTTTGGTCTAAGCTAAGGGGATTAGTGAGCTCATTTTAACGGTTTCTTGTGTTATATGGAAAACCCTAAAAAATGTGTCTTTGGTGTCCTAAACCTTATTTTTTATAAGATCAATATAAAGGAGGAAGAGCAAGTGAGAATTGGATTTTACTTAGGCCACCCTTTGCATGTTTTCATCCTAACATGTTTTGGGAATATTTCATTGCGTTGATCGATTTTTATACCTAAACCATCAGATCATATTTCTAGAGAAATGAGACTTGACTATTTTTTCTAGAGTTTCCTTTATGGGAATTCTATATAGAGAGTATTTCCTCTCTTTTTTCTGGTAGTTTAAATTCATTAATGTCGTACTAATAAGGCTTGTGATTTAGGTTGAATAGCTTTGACCATAATGTTTGGAATAACGACCCAAATTGGGCTAATGGGATGAAAATGCTTTGACATTCTATAGATATCCAGTGGGGAATCTTGAGACATGATTTTTGAGTTTTCGGGTTCTAAAAAATAGTTCTAATAAAATTGATGATGTCTCTCATGAGGATGAAGTTATCACTGGATGAATGACCCATTTTGGTTAGTTTTATAAAAATCCATATAGGGAACATACTGTGTAGTCAATAGTGGAATCATATTTCTTACATGCCCAAAAATCTATGTGAAACTTAGGAAAAGGCAACTGTGGAATATTATAGATTAATCAAAAAAATATTCTCTCAATAATTCTGAACTTCTTTTTCTGATGATTGATGGTTTTAAAATTTATATTTCTCATGACCACAATGGATGGTTTTTTCAAGGGAAGGTGTTTGAGACTAAAGAGAAAATCAGTATTGGAATTGGCCATGAATGGGAAACCACTTCTACATGAATTTAACTTGAGTAAGAGAGGGTACATTTCATGAGATGATAGATTCCAAGGGGAATTTCCCTTTATATAAAGTTTAATGTATCATGTAGTTTAATTTCTTGCAACTAGAACACTAACCATGGAGTTTAAAGTCATACAATATGGACATTATGCTATGAAATTTAAATTCATATTGAAATCAAATTATTATAGGAATGTTAAATTTGTACATCAAGGTAATTATTGGGGGGATATAATTTATGGTATTTATCTTTGACCCAAAGGCTTAAGATTCTCCCATTCCTTGTAATTTTTATAGAAGTGTGATCCTATGCATAGTTGTAGGACAAGAAAATAATAAGTAGTTATTGAGGAATTTCCATATCAAATGTGTGTTATGGAAGAAGGTATTATCATTTTATAAGAGGTATCTCTTGAGGAAAAAGCTACCATTGGTTGAAAAACCCATTTTATGAGCTATTTTATGCTATGTTGACTAGGGAATGAACTATATAGTCATTAGTGGAATCATTTGGATGATAATCCACTAAATTTCAGAGAAACTTATTAAAATAAAACAAGGAGGCGATACAATATAGTAAGGGAAACAAGTATTTAGTAATTCATAAATTAAACCATCAATGAAAGTTTATAAAGATTTAGATTTCTTCGAGCACATAGTTTGGTTTGTGGGAGGAATGTACTTAATCTTGGAAAGGGTATTTCATGTAAAACATTTCTGAAAAATGAGGAAAAGAAATTTCGAACATAGGTTTGATCCTAGAATAGGTAATATGGAATATAAAGTTTTTTAGGTCGTATGAGTAGGACCATAGTATTAATAAAATTATAGGGATGCATGGACTTTTTGATATAGATCATTCTAGTATGCTTTGGCCATAAGGAGGAAATTGTAAATCATTATCTTGGGGGTTCTCATATTGGGGGAGAGAATGTGGGAAATATAAGTAGGATAATGACATAATATTCCAAATGAAGGATTTTAAAATATTGTTATCGAATCTTAAGAGAACAAAAGAGGATTATCCAATGGGAGAAGCGACAACTAGTTGACAACCCCGTTATAAGGGTACTTTTATGCAAGGCCAACTAGAGAGCCTACTATATAGTATAATAGTGGTATTATATGCATAACCCTCCCATTACTAGGGTTTCTATATTAAAGGATAACTAGGGAACATTACATATCTAGAAAAAGTGCCTTCAGGTATCAGAAATTTTTTTCACTGGGAAATCAAGAAATATTATGAATATTTGAATGCTTCCAAGATTAGAAGTATAAATTGATGAAGGGAAGTGTTTGAGTATAAAAGAATCACCTGGACCAATATCATCCTTGAGTTTGGTACCCCTATTATAGATCTTAATCATATGTAAAAGAGGAGATTTTTTTTCCTTGAAGGATCTTTTGATGGGGTGGGGGGTTTAAATAAAATAGTTCTTGCATAGATCTTGGATTGTTTTTATAAGAGGGTGAATTTACTTAACCCATAAATGGTACTAAGAAATATGGACTAGAATTCACTATGTATCTCAATGGGATTAGAATCAAGCCATACATATTTTTGGGGGTACCATGTAGATTAAAGTCATGTGGAATGGACATTAGCCATGCTGTTTAATGCCATGTGGTAAGGAATATAGTTTCTAGACCTGAATAGTAATGGGACATTGTGACTGGACCATGGAATAGGGCATGTATATCACTATTTATATTATTAGAGTAATAATTAAGCCACCTAAAGCTCTAAAATAAATTCCCCCACCCTAATTGAATTTAGTAGTGGAGGAAAATGGGGGTTTGTTTTTATAAAAGTTCATGCATTGGATGTGAACTCATATTGGGTCTTCTCAAATAGATGTAACTCGTACATGGGAGAGTGGAAGATATACTATATTTTGTTGTAGCTGGACCCATGATTGAAGATATATAAATCACTACATATCTCATTGCGGTGATAATCAAGCCACATGTAGTTCTTGAAGGACTATATAGTTTATCATATTTCAATGAGGACATGGTTGATTTTAATGAGAAAATGAATATTGCAGTTGGACCCGGGTGTAAGACCTAGATATCACAATGTATCTTAATGGGTTAAGAATCAAGAAACACGTAATTCTTGAAGAAATCATGCAGTTTATTAACATTTGATGGGGACATATAGTATGTTCTTTAAGGTCTTACAACCAAGACCACAGTAACGCCAATGTGAATTGATATTTCATACTTATGTAGGGAAACTTGTTTAAAAAATTTCTTAATCCCATGTGAGCAATGCTCGGTGTGAGAAAATATGTGTGGAAAAAGTTTCTTTCATGACACAAAAGGCAGTATAAGAAAAGTATTGGAAAATTTATATTCTATAGTGTATGGGCCAAGAGATATGATACATGCATCACTACGTATCCAATTCGGATGAGAATCAGGTCATACGTAGTTGTTGAAATATTGTGCAGTTTAATGTTCTGCAGTGAGGATGAGGATGAACTGATGTGATATAATGAAAATGTTGCGGGCATGAACCGATATAGTAAATATAGATATCACTACATAACGTTTTGGGGAAATAATCAAGGAAAACATAGTTCTTGAAAAGACTACCTATACAGATATAATTCATACATTGGGAAGGCGAGCTATTTGTTTCATGGATGGCCTCGGGACACAAGATCTAGGCATCACTAAATATATCATTGAGTTGAGAATCAATCCATGTGTAGTTCATAAATAATTTTACCCACACTAATTGATATTTGATGTCGGAAATGGTGATTTGATACTTTCTAGAAATATTTTGGTCTTGAGACTTATAGTCTAGGTGGCACTCTGAATCTCATTGTAAGGAAAATCAAGTCCCATGATCTTGTGAAGTTCCCTATGTAGATCTTGTTCATACACAGGGAAAGGGGGGAATTTTTATTCATTCTCATGGATGGGCCTAACATTGGGGATTTGGGATTCCCTGTGTTTCTGATTGAGGTGAGAATCAAGCCACACGATGTCCATGAACAAATCCTGAAATTTAACATCATGCGATGCAATTGTTGTCCAAGAAGCTTACCATATTACGGTAAGGATGTTGTCTATACAGTTTATCATCTTGTGGAAAAGACATGATAATTATGGAGATTATACCTATAAAAGGGCCCCAGTACCCCTATGGAGTGGAAATGATGTGAGTAGGCCATACACATGGGATATTCCCCTATATGAGAGATACAAGGAGTATCATATCATTGTACTTTGGGGGATCATAATGTTAATTATGGTGGGGGTCATTAACCATGCATTTTAACATCATACAGTGAAGAAGAACAATGTATCATGGTTTCAAGTCATATGACTAGGACCGTATGTTGTCTTTTTAACTTCTTGTGACAAGGATGATGATGCCACACATTTTAATTTCATTAGACTTGGATGATGATTCCACATAGTTTATTTTCATGTGACATTGTAGATGATTCCACATAGTTCAATGTCATGCGACACAGACGATGATGCTACTCAGTTTAATGTCATACAACACAGATTATGATGCCACGTAGTTTAATGTCATATGACACACACATTATTTCATGGCTTTTATTATTGTGTGAAAAAAATAGTTGCGTAGTTCAATGTCATGTAGATGGGAAGTATATGGTGTTATGCAGTTTAATGTCCCATAGCTATGACATATCTCATGAGATTACAAAAAATACTTCATTAGGAATATTTCATTGGTTGGGGTCATAATGATTTCCCCTTCCATTGGGATCAAGGAATAAGAACCATTTTATAAGACCATGTATATGGAATAAGGTCTCTCCCACTTTGGATCATGTTTTAGAGGCTTCTTTTTAGGTATTATTGGAGTCCTAAGGACTAACACCAATTCTCCTTGAAGAAAATAATCGAGGCATACCATTTTGTAAAATGGTCATGCTATCAGATTTTGTTATACTTTGAAGGGATACAAGGTATGAAATCTTTTTTCACCAAGTCACACCAATTCATCCAGTCATTTCTGCGAATATTCATTTATAAATAGCTGGCCATAAATGGAAACACATAGTGATGGAAACTGGTCTGCAAATGGAATTAATTCTTCTTTCATGTGTATCAACAAGTATTGGGTCCCTTGTGTTGTATTATGGTTTGTAGTTAGAAAATACCATTAGACATGCAATATATTTTTAGGCTAAGACATTTTATTTTCATCAACCATACTCTAGAGCATGTTAAACATGGTATTTTTTAAAGATTCTATCTGTCCTTTAGCCGCTGCATGATAGCATGATGATTGGTTTGATTTGATATCATATTAGTTAAAAAACTTTTCTATATCAAATGAATATAAATTGAAGCCATTTTCAGTACATATTGTATTAGGGACACCAAATATGGTAATTATGGTGTCTTTTACAAAGCCAAAAATTCTTCTGGACTTGATATTTTGAGAGGTACTGCCTCACCCATTTAGAGAAGAAATAATTAATAGTATGAATTTACTTGACCTTCTTGGCTTTAGCTAGAGGATATGGCCCAACAACATCCATCACTCATTTGTCAAATGACCTTGAGTATTTGGGAATATATAGAAACTTTGGGGGTTAATGAATGATGATGGCTTGCACATGGAAAGGATGAAACTTCATGGTGATTTTTGTTCAATCCCATGTCATTGAAGGCCAGTAATTCCCATACCATCGTATTTAGTGGGAAATATTATATCCAGATAGATGAGTGCTATATAAACCTACATATACTTCGTCCATAATATGCAGAGTCTCTTCTCCACCAATACATATGAAAAGGACTCCATCAAAGCCTCTATTATAGACGAAATTTGGATATTTGGGCCATCATTTAGTTTGAAGTTGTCTTTTCGCTTTCAAATTTTATCTTTTCAGCCCTATCTGATGGAAGTAATCCATCCTAAAGGTTGTTCGTAATTGGTTTCATCTATGTAGTGGTAGGACCATATAGAATTGGGATAGGCCTAACTTCGTTGATCTCCTCTATTATGACTCAAACAAAAGGAGTGGCCATTTTGCAATGGGAAATGGTGATGATTATTTCGTCCCAATTCAAATCATCCAACGTTGTTGTGGCATTTACCAATACATCTTCTTAGGAATTTTGTGATCGTGGGAAATGAGTCAATATTTTTTCTAAGGAAAACTCTTCCATTAAACCATGGACACAGTCATGAAGGGGAACCATATCCTCATTTCTAATGGTATAATACCCATTGATGTGTTTGATTACCATATCTATATATCCTTTTATTTCCAAATAATTCACTGGTATTTAGAGAGCTAGTTCCAAACTGGCAATGATGGTATATTATTCCTCCTCATTGTTGGTACATCCTTACGATAATATAAAGGAGCATGGTATGAATCCCTCTTCATGGGAAATGGTCATAATGCAAACCCCAACATTTTTGAGATTGGCGTCTTCTATTATCTTACCAATTGTATTCTTGGATGCACCACCTAAATACTTTTCCCTTGATTGGGGGTTTTTATAAATATAGAATAACACTTCACATAAAAATTTAGAATATAACGACGAGATTCCACAGATAGGTGATCTGCTAGAAAATCTTACAAGGCATGGCCTTTAACTACATTATCAGGAAAAAAATGTATACAAAATTATTTTATAATGACCACCCACCCTGACATATGTCCCGTCAACATAAGATAGATGATGTCGTAGTTGAGTGGGTTATTGTTGGAGACTAGTTGGACCACATGTTGCTAAAGATAGTGCATTATATTTTTAATAGCAAAGACTAATGTCAGTATTCCCTTCTTAATATTTGAATATATTTTATACACATAACAAATGTAATTACTAAGATAATATAGGCTATATTCATTCCCAAAATCATTATTTTGTTCAAGGAAGGTGCCTAGTGAGTGTTATAGGTCTATCATGTAAATAATGAGTTGATTTACATCAATAGGTGGCATCAATATTGTTGGGATCAAGAGGTATGTCTTGATGGTTTCAAATTCCTCTTGGAATTCATTGGTCGCCTGATATGTGACTCCCTTATTCATCAATTTTGTGATGGGGAAAAATTTCCCGAATGATTGGAAATTAAGTACCTGATGTAGGTATGTTTCCTTTATTTCCCCTTAAATATTTGATGTTTATAGGAGGGGACATTCCAAGGGTAGCTTTAATTTTACCTGGATCAACATGGATGTTGCGATGGAATAGGATGAAGCTATGAAACATTCTCGAGGTTTCCCTAAAAGCACATTTCAAGGGTCTATCTTCAATCTATGTTGTCGTAACTTATAGAATATGGTTTCCATGTGTTCAAAGTGATCAGAACATTATTGGTATTTGAAAAACTATTCATCAACATAGAATTAAAGGAACTTCCCTAGGATGGGGATGAATATGTGTTGCATGAAACTTTGGTATGTGGCACTAGTATTCTTTAAGACAAAGGGAAATACCCGATAACATAACAAACCTTAGGGGACATTGATTTTTGTGTCTTCTTCATCATTCGGGGCCGTCTGGATTCTTTTATACCTAGAATAGACATCCATGAAGTAAACGACTTGATAACCATCCATTTCATCAATCAAGAGTTTTGTAATTGGAACTGTGAATTCATCTTTGGGAAAATGTTGGTTGAGATGTATGATTTCAATGAAGAATATGATTTTCCCATTTTTTTCTTAATTGGGGAAATTTTGCTAACCATTTTGGATATTACAACTCTCAAATAATATCGGTTTGATGAGATTATCCATTTCAACTTCAATCTTGAAGGCATGAGTTGGGTGTGTCCTTATAGCTACCCGATTGTATCCTCGAATATATTTTGGAAAACCCAAATGACACGTGACAACTTTGGGATCATGTATTGGAATCTCTTCATAATTCTATGAAAACACATCCCAGTGTTTCTTCCAAAAGGATTCATATAACTCTTTCTCTTCAGGATCCATGGCCACGCTAATCAGAGTGGGCCATGGATCTTCATCCGAACCCAAATCTATTTATCATAATTCATCCACAGTGGAGGATATTTCTTCTTCAAATGTTGGAGTGGTATCTCTATGATCTTTCCCTTATTCCTCATCCTCAATAATCAGTTCTTGAACCTCTACCTTGGGAGGAGATGATGATAAAATTTTCTCATATAGAAGAGGGTATTTCCATTTAGCCATTCATCGAATGAAACAATCATTTTGAGCTCAAATGCTTGCATGAATACAACATGGAGTCCTAAAGGGGAAATGATGTACTGAGAATGATCCTCTTCACTTTATACAATTCTTTTGGAAATGTATTATTGCCTAATTTTTGGAATTCTGAGTTTTGGGGATGTAGAGGATGGAATGAAAACATTTTCATCCAACCTTTCATTATCACTCAGATAGTTGATAAATTACTCAGTACCATAGGGATCATCTATCTTGATTGACAACACGAATGTTTCTAAATGAGTTCTTGAAATTAGGTTAATTACTTCAATTTGATTAATGGTAATCACATAATATCCATTGACATACTTGAAAGGGTAAGATGGAATCATGTCTATGTAATTTGGGGAATTAATCTAGGCTACATTATTTTCCTACCTCATTGTGGAATACTAGGTCAATTTATTGTGTCTCACAAGATTCGAAATTGGGAATTATCACCATAAATCCTCCCAATTTTACCAATGATACAATACTTGAGACATTGGTGGTATGATAAGGGAATGGACACATGATAATGTAGCTATTTTCATCCTAGAATAACATTAAAATCTGTATCATGCTAAACAACCATGAACATTGAGTTAGACATATGATCTACAAATTGAGTGTTTAGTGTGAACACACCAAGAGGTTATTTATCATTCCTTTCATAACGATGTAAAATTAGAGTGGATGAAGACAACTAAGATTCATTGATACCTAGTTAGAAAAGTTTCCAAACCTAGATAAGGTTGACTCATGAGCCATTATCAATGAATGTTCATCCGATATCAATTTCATTTATCCTAGAGGATATATAAAATTGTTTGATGTGTTATTTTATGACAACATCCTCATCCTGGTCAGTGATGTAGATGACTAGATTTCATTCCGTAGGATCATTCTCTATATGATATGAATGAGTCATAGAATCCTCAACTTCAAACTCTAAAGGACATAACAAGACCTCTATGGGTGATTACAAGAGGTCTTCTTACAAACTTAAAGCATCAAGGATTAACAGATTAACTTGCACCTAGGAAAATTACATCAAAACATCATAGATATGGTCTAAAGGATTGAGCTTCCGAGTATGGGAATATTTATTTTTAGGTGTTTTTGAATCTTATGTTCCTAATATGGATGAACCATCCCATGGAATAGGAGATAAAGGTGTTTTTAATCTTAGTAGATTGGGACGGATGGGTCTGCCTAGATGTTGTGGATGGTTATGTGGTGGCGTACCTCATAACAGATCTTCTTGGATAATTGCTTTGGGGGAGACCCTATCATATGTGTGGGATTTTCATTATTCCTTCTGAGCTCGCTGAAGAGATCTCCCATATGTTCTGGCCACATGGTCAGTTCGAGTAGGGGTGTGGCTAAAATAGTAACTTATGTCACGAACACTCATCTCCTATAACCTCGACTCTTAAGGATTCTTCCCATAATTTCCCAATTAATTTCATGTAATTATGGTTCTTACCCAAAATCATCTTTTGAGAAGGGATCCATTAAATTTATAACATTAATGGAATTTAAGATCAACTCCTTTTCGGATTACTCTTCCTTATGTTGGGTAAATTCTCATTGTACTATTTGGTGGGTTGGTGCTTGTGCGTTTAGGAATGCAAGCACGAAGTCTGCTAAATTTATAAAAAATTTCATCTTTGGTGTAGATTCATCTTATGGTAGTTTCTTCTTATCATGATGGACATGTCAATTTTTGGAGGTTTTTCCTTTGGAGGAATGAGCTTCCAGTGATGATGTTTATGCTATAGTGGGAGTGGAAGGATGCACATTTGGGTGTTTCAACTATGTTTGTGTAACAGTATGAGTTCGTTTGATCATTTTTATAACCATCCAAACACTAAAATTTTATGAACTCTTCCTCTATACTTATTTACATTAATTTTATTTTTTAATAGGATACTAAAAGAAACATACCCCACGTAAGTGGGTGAATTATTTAATTTCCCTTACCAGGAGCCTACCTTCTTTTGCAGGAGGTTTTTGAAAACAAATAAATCCTGTATGTGGTGAAAAAACATTTGATGGAAGGGTAAATAATTTGGGATATCTTTATCACCTTCCTTTTAGGGATTATTGGGATTTGGAAACATTATTAAGTGGTTTTCCAATGTGAATATGAATTAGTTGGGTACTTGTTTATCTCAGAAAGAGTAGACCCTATTATTCATATCCTCAAACTACTTTCGTCACTAGTATTTCTGATCATATTGATGAGGCGGGTGGTGTTGTTGATGCTTGGGTGGATGAGCCATACGATATAGTAGAAGCTTTGAAGGAGTGGGTACAAGGGCCTGCTTAATTGTAACTGCAATTGCCTATAATTTTCTTATACTCCATCCCTGAGTCGATTGAACTATTCAATACATTTATTTAGTCTCTGCATTGTAGTTCTACACTTTTTGAGAAATTGAGTTAATGGTCCTAAAATCCTCCTATGTACTTCACAGGGATTAGAGGCATGGAAAATTCGTTGCAAATTTTCTATACACATATTGGAAACAATTCTTCTTGAGGAAGTGGTAAATTTAAGGAGTATTTCTATCCTTTCCTCCAAGCAATGAAATATGAAACCCTATTATTATATCATTGTTTATTGTTTTTGAGGACAATGAACATCATCATCAACAAGTTTGAATTGATCTAGAAGAGAGAATTCAAAAAAGGCTCCTCCCACCCAATGATTTTCTGATAGTAAAAACTTATGTACCACATGAAGGCTGAACCTTGTAGCAATTACACAAACCACCTGAGTTTCCCTGCCTCTTATTATTTTGGGATACCAATCATAAGGTCTCAGCAAGAGAAAAAATGTTTCAAGTTTATCTATGGGTCTTTTGAGCCATTAAATATTAGAATTTTAGGATTCAAATTGTTTGGCAGGGGAAGACTCAGATCTATGCATTGTGGTAAGCCTTATTTAATGGTTGTGTCAACACACACCATTCCTACATGGGTTCCAATTGAGTCTTTAGTGACTCAATGGTGATCATAATAATTATTGGGACTTCTAGATAAGTTATAAACTATAAATCTATTGATAATGGGTCCAAAATAGGTGCATATACTTATAAGTCAGTTGGTGGAAACACTGCTGGAACTTTTCATGGGTAGCCTATATGGGAAATCATATAAGGATATGCCCAACCTTATTTTTTTTGTGTATCAATTGGAGGGAATTCTTGATTTTGTGATGTGGGATACAAATATTTTGGTGGATTGTATCCCATGTTGAGAATAAGTTCTAAATCTTCATCAGTTCATATAAACAAATATATTTGATGTGGTGTGCCAACTGGAAGTGGGTGTCGAGGATCCCTTAGCATAATGTATCTAGAAAAAAGGTTTCTTCAAAGTAGTTAGGTGTTGAGTCTCATATTTTTTTGTCTCTTAATCCTTTGAAAAAATATTTCTTCTAGGGAAAAGATCTTAACCTCCCTAAGAGAAAGGTGTGGTATAAATTTCCTCCTACAATTTTCCTTGATCTATGACTTTTGAGTTGGAAATGGTGGATTGTCCCCAGGAATACCCAGATTCTAAAAAATCCTCTGGTTCCAGGTATGTACACATTCTTCATTTACTGGTGTGTACCACATTATAGATTGGAAACTCCTCATCTAACTCCTCTGAATTTCACTCATGTTCTGGAGGATTTTTAGTGACAAAATTAATGAAATTCACTGATGAAAAATGAATTAGAGTGATTCTACCTCTGTCTTTGTGAGACTATCTTCATCTATATCCTTCAAGAGGCCTTTTATTGTCATTTTTCTATTTATTAGGAGCTTTTTGGTGGACAATAAATTAATGTATATCCTCAGATATCTCAGTCATATGTGTCCCCAATGAGGATACTAGATCAGATGACGACAAGAACTATGTGGATCCAATTTTCATAATTTTCACTAATTAGTCGAAAATGGATTCTCAATGAGGAGGTGATTGTTGTGGTGAAAAAACCACCAACCCAAATTTGTGGGGTAGTTCTCATTCTTCTCCCACAACCATTCGGGCCGAGTATTCTAACCTTCATGTTTGGCTTAAAAAATCCCCAAACCACGTGGATAGAGGTTTTTTGATGAAATACTTTGGTTGATATTACCGCAACTACTCTTCTGATTTTACAATGTTTTGTTCAAATGTAAGTTGTGTGCATCATTCATCCCACACATAATTTTCCTATTTTTGAATACCATTGAGTTCTTTTTTATTTTGGCGCTATTTGATGAATGACGTCATCTAAGAAGGATGTGTGCTCAAAATTCTATGATGCATGACATAAATGTATCTCAAAATCCAGGTCTCTTGTGTCCAGACACTTGTGATTGTTTTTTGGGGCTGATTATTGTTGATCATATTTTTGGTCATGAAAAGAATAAGTTTTTTGTAACCAGTCTGGTTATATGAAATTGCATGATACCACCTTTGGTGGGATTTACTGGTTTGGGGGTGTAGTGAAATATAATTCTCAACATGAACCCCATCCTCTAATATGAGCACCAGATGGGGTATATGTGATCAGTTTTTGTAACCTCATTAATGCATCAAGGCATGCATGTTGAAGGGATACATACTGTTTCTAGATCATTGGATGTTGTGAAGCCATGAGTGATGCCTTGTTAATTTTGATTCCGACCCTTCGACTACGTAGATGTGATTTTGATACACATCATATGGTAATACATTTGTTTTCACGTGACAAAGAGATTTATATATGTTGATAAAAATGTCATGAACACACTCATCCGACAATGCCTCTGGAAATATATATTGAGGGGTGGATAATGGACAAAACATAATTGGTTTTCCATCTTTACCCATATTTTCCCTCATATTTAGCACGAATTATTCTTCTTTCATCAAGGAATCCTCTACATGATCTGAACATAGTAGAATATTTCTTACCATTTTATCATAGGTAGTGAGATTGGTTGAGATTTCATATGTTATGTTGAAAAATTGACTATCGAAAGGAGGATTGAAGAATGATAACCACAGTGGGATATCTTCTGGTTTGGAAATTATTTCACTTACTAGTGACAAAGAATCGCACATAACTAGTCCCGAGTTCTCATGTTCCTCATGATAGGAGGTCTTTATCATCACTACATTTAAAATTATAGAATTATAATAACAACAATAAACACTACTGTAGAGAGAAATTTCCCAGTGAATGCCATCAAGGGGAGGAAAAAAATGGATTATAGAAAGTGGAAGGTATTTTTGATCCTATATCTAATGTAAATATGCACTGTTTGCATGGATATAATTAGGATATGGACTCTCAAGATCGATCAGATTATAGGCATGAAGCATTCCTTCAAGGTGATGTGTCTGATGAAGACCTTCGTAATAACTAATACTGCTCCTATAATTGATTAATGGAAGGTTTGGATCTTGAGCTGTGAGAGATAAGTGTCTAAGGGATTCAATAACTCCATCACTAAATGAAGCATGTTCGTATACTGGATCTTAATTTTTCAGTCATATTTGATGAAGCTTCTTCTTAGATGCATTATACCCAGAGATTTAGGAAACATGTTGGGAGAAGTAGTTGTCATGGGATTGAGTTTTTTTTCTACCCTAGAGTGGACATTGGGATAGGCCGATTACCTCTGATTGAAGTTGACGTGTGTTCCTGATCTGGTTTTTTGTATAGTATGGGGGATTTTTCCCTAGGATGCTCCTGTATGAGAGAATAGGTGTGTTTCTACTCCAGGGTGATATACAGATGAGACACCACAATTTTGGGGATAGATTTATGGGCCCATCCCCCCAGGAACTACTATTGTCTCCATTATGATATCTCGGAACGTCTATATGATATGTGTAGAGATATGTGTCTACCCTTTCACCATTTACAAGATATTCATAGTGACATAAATGTCTAGAATGAGGATATATTCCTATTCAGTATAGAAAGATGGTGTATAAGCCTACTCCTCTACTCCCTTTCATAATAGTGGATACTGACTGTACTCGTGTGTGGGGGTAGAGTGTTGTGTGCTCCCCCTGCTTTTCATCCTGGCATTTTGAGTGGGTTTTATTAGTGTTACCAAATGAGTTTTCTAGCGAGAATGATAAATGAATGAAAGCGTGAGGGCCTACTTGTGGCTTGTCGTCCAACTAGGATGGTGGGATTATTTCAGTGCTTCTAGAGGATTCTACTAAAAGGTTTGGTGGCTACATCAAGGTGTGTGTCCCTACTCATTTTATGAAACCATCATTCAATGGTGGGTTTCATTATGGGTTGCTAGACAAGTCTACTAGTGGGATGAATGAAGGTGGTTGGATGTAAGATTCCACTCACAATTTTCCACCAAATTGCTTTAGTCGGATCCTATGAAGGTGTAAAAGGTGTGAATTTCATATATGTTGGCCAGCTGTCATCCCTGACGGTCTATCTAGCATGCCCGGGCTTGAAGGACCTAGACCAAACAACCAAGGATGGCACCATATCATGATGAGGGGTTACATCCACATGATTTTGGCAACAATGATTGTTAGCAGGATCCAATGAAAATTCCCCATCTGTCCATCAGTTAAGGTCATATATAGCCTCCTGATACACCTCCCAGATATGTTGGTGGGACTATTAGTTACGTTCATTGGATAAGCTCCTGAAATGGTTGAATATAGTAGCCAGTGATGTTTAGTTCATTCTCACTGTACATCAATGACCTAACGACTGGTGGTTCTTGTTGAGCTGTAGGTCTTATAAAGATGCCTCCAGGGTCAAGATTGTACCATTTAGATGGTACTCTAGTACCAGCGAGTTCGAGACCCACTGTTGAGACACTGGGTTGGTGATGGTATCCTTCACATAAATGAAGTCCTGACCTAAGCAATAACCATGGTGTTTATTGATGAAAATTGGAATGACATCATTTTATTGAGGGGAGTTCCGAAAATAAGTGTATGTATAAACGACAAAAACAAATAAAATACAATTTCAAAAAAGAAACTCAATTTAATAAATACGTGATTGTTTCCTCTGGAAATAGGGATAACCTAATTGATTTAAGGTTCAAACATTCCAAGCAGTTTCTAATGGGTTTGTTCGTAGAACTGGAAACATCTAATGATTCCATATCCATTTGGACCAACTTTCCAAAGGTAGGTGCTCATTAGGCATGGACCGATGAGGCTTAAGAATTGGTATTGGTCGAGTGGATGGGAGGTCGGACTCATCACACCTTTTGGGGGGAATTATTGTCGACTCTAGGACTCTCTTTATAGATTTGAGTTATGTTCGTGAATCCTTATTACACTACCAAGTATGAAAATTAGCATTCCTTAAGATCTTAAAATCAATGATAAATATGTATGAGATTTAGAGAATCTTTTATCTTTATTCGAGGTTCTTCATCGATAGAGAATCATCTATATTTGTTAGAGATTCTTAGTCAATGGTATCTTTCAACACATTATATAGAAATCTCTTGGTCGTTATGATAACCATAATAGTTTTAATGACACTCAGTGGTGCACTTGAAGGATATTATCAATCAGAAGGACATTGATTATTTCAGAGTTGGGATCGTACCCGTAGATGGGCTACCTACGTATCCTTTCTTTTAGAAAACGAATCAGAACCCACGTAGTTTGAGTAATGAAGTATGAAGTCTATGCATGATTGATGGCTCAAAGAAAAAATGTCATAATTACTTTTACACTCTAAGATCACGTGAGTCATGCTCAGTGTGGGAAACACGAGGTATTGGTAAAACCAAACAATTGTTCCATGCGAGATGCAATTATAAGAAATGATGTGGGGCTTATGTATGTATGACTGCCCAAATAGATAAAGATTAGGACTTAGTTCAGGGAAGAAACCCAGGAACAAGGTCCGTAACAGTATTTGTGCTTTTTGGAGATTTGGAAACTTAACGTAGGAATTAATCTTGAGAAGGATTCCCAAATTAGAGAGGACTTATGATTGGGTTTTACTCCTAAGAAGGAAGCCCACATAAAAAGTAAATTAATACTGGTTAATAGAAATTACGACTCGGGCTTACTCTTAAAGAAGAGGCCAGGTTAATGGGAATTATGACTGGGGATTATTCTTGAAAAGGAAGCCCAGGTTAGGGGGCTTTGATTTTGAGAACATGGGGCTTACTCCTAAGGACGATGCCCATATTAAAATAATTATGGTTTGTGCATACTCTAGAAAAGGAAGCCTATGTTAAGGGACTTGGGGCTTACTCATATTGATGATGCCCAAATTTGGGATTTTTGAGATTGGGACTTACTCTTGAGAAGGAGGCCCATGTTAAAGATCCTATTATCTTTAAAGGATGAGGTTGAATGAATGAAATCTTTGACCTTAGTGATGTAAAGATATGTAAATCACTAGGTTTTGAGAATTGTTCCACAGAATTCCTTTCAGATAAGAAATCCAACAATGAAACCGTGGGATAAATGACTTTAATGAGGGTTTTGAATGCTAAATATTGAAAAGGATAGGTGGATTTGATGAAATAAAGGGAATAGGCAGGAGGGGCACCCAAAAAGGGAGAGGCGCACAAGTCCTGCGTGGTCGCTCAAGTCCTGGTCATGCAGGTATACCTACGTGACACATGGGTACTTGCGTAACGGTCAACCCATAGGGTAATACATGGGAGAGACTTGGCTCAATCCCTTAGTATTATCCATAAAGGCTTACGAAAGGGTGGTGCACAAGTTCTATTGAAGGGATAAGGCGGCAGACAAGTGTGGCCATTTCCCTTTAAGGGCTGACCACTTAGGCGCGCAAGTGTTTATGAGTTTCAACACTTAGTCCTTGTTTCCCCTGTTTAGAGCTTCCATTCTTGGTAAGAAATTAACTTAGAAGTGTTTGGAAGACTTCTAGAAGAGACTAGGGTGCCGGGAGCTCGAATCCGAGTTTTGGAATTTTTCTGTCATGAAAAAGGTTGCCCACAAGGGGTGTTTATAGGCTGCTGAAGACCCTGGGTGAGAATAAAAAAGGGCACGCAAGTCACCTGCGCGACCACTATGCGGCGTGCACATATACTTTCATGACAATGATGAAACTTGCGTGACCCAAGTGGGAAGAAATCCTTCTTCATGACTTTCTCGATTTTTGATGTCTCTTCTAAGGATGAATCACTGTGGACACAGGTATTTCTCTTTTTTATTCAGTAGACATTATGACAGAATGGAGAATTAACAAACGTCCCCCCTTAGAGTTGGATCTGAAAGAAATAATGATGTTACTCTGAGGTAAATAAGAAAATCAGGGAACATGCGACGCGCAAGTGTTGAGCACACAAATGGCATCACACTGGTATGAGCGGTGCAGGCTTTGGTGCATAGGGTTGCGGCTTGGCCTATATATAGTCTGTCATTTCTCGCGTAAAGCACCGAATTTCAAACTTTCGAGCTCTCTCTGTGCAAGTTTTCGGCATCACACAAGTTCTCTATTTTCTGCTGGTTTCTTTGTGTCACGCTGCAGCAAAGGTATTTGGACTTGAATGGTGATACCTGCGTGCCAAAAACATGTGCGACACACCTATAATTGTGCGCCAAATTTGGTACTTGCACGCCTTAATGCTTTATCCACATTTTCACTTTTCTTCGCAAATTTTATGAAAAATCAACTTACCTAATAGTTAATTATTCAACTTCTGTGCAGATTAAATGGCTCCTAGAAGGATCAGAATGACTGCTGAACTGGCTAGAAAGCGAATTGATGATATGATGAGCATCATTGGCAATGATTATTATACTATCATTGACAACACTCTTCCAGAATTGGCCAAGTACCTGAAGAAGTATCATCTTGACTTCCCGCAGAGTATTTATCTACCTTTTTATAGCTATGGTCTTCTGCGAGAATTCACCATTCTAGAGGAAAATAACTTTCTCCCAATTTCTTTGTTTCAGAATTACACCATCTTTGCTCCAGAAAATATCTTAGGTGGGGGAGCATTTATAAATACTTTAATAGTGTAGAAATCCTACATAATTCATCATAGCCCTTGTACCTCAGATCTGAAACCTCACAAGCCTGAGCTGCAACCACATTGTTATCCCTCAATTTTCCGAAACTCTCAGATGGATCAATCCAAATACTGGAAGAAAATTTGGGACATTCGTCCTGGAGGAGGTGTGAAGCCAACTTGGATGTGGGAATACTGGGTTTGATAAACTTACGCAGAGTTTGTCGAGGATTTAAAAGAAGCTGCAATATATGAAGCCGTCTGGGCTGGGCAAACATATGTATACAGAAATGATGACTTTTTGCCAGAGATACTCCGCCATTGAAGTCCAGAGACCAATTCATTCCATCTGACTCATGGAGAAGTATGCATCAGTTTGTGGGATGTCTACAAGATCTCGGGGGATCCAATTCTAGGAGACATTTATGATGAATTCATCACCCGTAAGGTGACTTGGAATGATTCGGAGAAGACTTCGGCTTTAGCTCAGGAATTATTGAAAATCTTCTACAAGCTCAAGACTTCAGAGACTTCCCTAACTCATTCTAGAAAGGATATTCATTCGGAGGAGCGGAAGAAAATGTTTCTTACCAAGAAGCAGGAGAAGGAGCCATAGGATAAGGGAACCACCTATACTTGTCCTACCACCTGCCCCAAAATGAGAAGAGGGGTGCTCCTGGCACATTCTGGCCGACTCTAGAAGCAGGTAAATTTGAGAAGTGGGGATATAAAGTGAATTAAAGAATCCCAAAAAAGACTCATATGGAAGGCTTTTTGGCCATGTGGCTCAGTGTTTATCTTTTTCCAGTCAGGGAATTGATGGGAGGCATTAGGCCAGGGACCTTCGTTGTTGCAACCAAGTTGGCTGAGTGAAAAATTGTTGGGTTGGATACCCCCATTTTAGCAAAGATTCACAGGATCTTACTCCATGAATTCATGGGTATGTCTCCTTTGATAATAGTGGGACCATTCTAGGTTTTATGGGAATGGATTGCCACTCAATTCAGAACATATAATTTATAGAACAGAGTACAGATCCCCGGAAGTTCTTTCAGTCCATTAGTGCATGAATTCTTTGGAATTGCTCCGCTAGCTCTCAATTCCTATGACTTGAAGGTGAGGCATATCATGTATTAGGAATTAAATTTCTTTCCTCATGGAAACCCACCAACTGGTAAGATTGCTGCTTATGGAACTACCGATCTGGAATTGAGGTCGTACATGCTGGCTTGTAGAGATAGTGTACTAGCCACCAGGATTGATGGAGAGATTATATGTGATGCCTACGCTCCATACAGATTTGAACGCCAATTCAAATGTCTGTAGCAGACTATTGTATCCCCTCCTGTGCTTGTCAGGTTAGAGCAGCATCCGATGGTTTCTCGACAACTATGGTTGCTTACATCGAGGGAGAAGACCGGGGCAGTGTTTGATCTACCAGTTTATAAAGCGGCGAGTAACTTAACTATATGGTACGCCGAGAACTAGATGAATCATATGCTAAAGGGGTGTTGATTCACCCAGTTTATCAGGTGGGGAAAAGGAAAAGAACCATAGATAAAGAAACCCTTCATCTGGAAGGTGATTCTTCTACACCACCAGTAGCTGATTCACCGGGTTCTTCATCTAGGGCTGACTCATCAGATTCCGAAGATGTGAATGATAAGGCACAACGTGCGGCCAAGCGGCCTCGTGCCAGATATAATCCTCCCATAAAAAACAAAAAATCAACTCCATCAAATCCTAGTGAGTGACCTCATTAGGGAACCTTAATCATCATTACATTATAGAGAAATAATTATTATTTTATTATTCCTTATCTATAGTTGAAAGAGCTGGGAAGATGTTGATGTCTAAAATTGTAGGACCCTCCTCACAGACTTCTGGTACACATGATAAATATATACGACCAGAGGCTATCCAGACGTGGCGAAGTTTTTATTGTAGTGTTGAAACATCATGGATGGATCTGTGCAAGGGGCTACAAATCCCTGGAATAGGGAGTCTTCGGGCTTCTATAGATATAAATTAAAAGGATAACACCAATGAAGTGGGGGATTACATCAGAGAGTTGTATATTCTCATATATGCCACCGATGATTCCATTCCTGTCACCATGCGGGTGAAGGAAATGATAAATCGTGGTGCCATTGAGGGTTGTTCTGAAGAAGAGGAGTGGCACGATTACATGGCTCCTGAAGATGTATGTCTCTATCCTTATTTAATTTGCAACTTAATTTCAGTCAAATCATTGTCACTCAAGGAAATTATTTTCTTTTATCCAGCATATTGAAAAGAAAGGAACCACTAAGGTTCCTTTACCACAGTATAGCCCTAGCGGTACTACCATTGGGGATAATGAATCCCCTCGCATATCGGGCGAGATATCTCTATTCCAGCAAGCCATGTATGAAGAGTTGGACATGACTTTCCATTCTCCAATTCAAGTACTTGTAAAGGATACCATCGACACTCCAAAAAAACCAAATAGACAAAGGCATCAAAGGAATAAGTCCACAACTAAACGCTTCATCAGTAGTGGTTTGTCCATCAGATAATCAAGAGTCTTAACCCATAAAAATGATTACTCATAATTTTTTGGATTGAATGGGATTCTTCAATTTCCCCTTTCAAGGAGAGGACTGACCCTCCTTTGAGGACCACAGTGGGTGATAGTGAACAATCAAAAGATCATGATGGCTTGGCTACTCCTGAAAAGGAACCAGCGTCTGTTCCCAGTATCACTCCCACTGCTACTGCAAGAATAGAAGAACCTACTTCTGGTAAGTTAAAAATGCTTCATAAAATGCTGAATGAAACATAAAATGACTTCTATTCCGTGGTACTTTAGGTTCAACCCCTCCACTAGATATTTTTGGTGGCCATTGCAACTGATGCCTCTATTTTATCTGAAGAGGCTGCCCAGGGTCAGAGGCTGCAGAATGAAGGTCACCAAGAAGACATATTGAATTCTCCCACTAGTGAGATTAACCAGGATTCTGAGATTACATTGGATGAAATGATGGAACATGGTGCATATTTTGAAGATTTTTTAGATCATGTTAAATTAAGTTGTAATTTAGAAGATTATGGACGTGAGTGTTATCCTTCTTCCTATTAAAAATAACTTCTTATTACATTTCTGATCATGATCGGTTGAAATGTGAAGTTCTATCTAAGAAAACTACTGAACTTCCAATGCCTATAAGGGGTACAAGAAACCCTACTATTGCAGAGACATTGTCTCATGTAGAGATTAACCTGGAAGAGCTTCCTGAAACTCGTCTTGAAAATCATGTTGAAGCTAGGAATGATGGGGAGGAGCCTTCTCAATTTACCGATCTACCGTTGAGTAAGAGAAAACAATTTTTGTGACTATACTTAATTTTCCAGACAACCAATCATATTTTTTTATCATTTGAAACTAACCAGAACATTCAATTGATTATGCAGGGCCCTCAATTTCAGTGGCTAGATTTGGAGGTGAAGACTCAGCTTCCACCCCAATGGGAATAGAATGTGAAGAAACACGGGGCAGGGGGAAGGAGAAGAACATGGAACTTCCCTAAGTGTGTTAATCCTGGATTATATTCCCCCCTATGATAGTGATATTGAATCAGACCAGGAGATACAAAAGGCTCTCTAATTTTCACGACGCAAGGCATGGAAGAACATATGGAAGATCATATCTGAAGTGCCATTAGAAGAGATGTTATAGAAGATTCCCCAATTTTCATCCCTATTCATCATGTTGGGACTTGGCGGTTTTGGATATCAAAAGATCTGTGCCTCAGTAAAACAAGTCATCTTAAGAAGGGAGTAGGAGCAGAAGTACCATCCAGATTTGGCCAGAGTAATGTTATCAACCAATATTGGTGAATTTGCAGCTACAGTATCCCGAGCTGAGGCTGATCATGCTGCCATGTTGAAGGAGCTGAAGCATAAGATCAAGGAGAAGGTTGTCCAGCATATGCACCTTCAGCAATAGTTGGATGTTGTTACTGGGGAACTTGACCAACTGAATAATTCACTGGAAGGAGTTCAAACAATTAGCACAAAAACCATTGATGAAGCCAAGAAATCACTCCATCAATCTGAAAATAGTGATGTTGATCGAGTGCATGAGCTTCAAGTGGCTGCTGATGAGGATCGTGATGCTATAATTCAAATAAATATTTATGTTGACAACCTTTTGTAATTATTGGGAAAAGAGAAGAGACTCCAATCTGTGGATTTTCTTCCAACTTTTACGCATCAAATTAAAAACACTTTCATCTTCAATCATTTGTGCATGCCTTATTTTTATATCTGCTTTAAATTTTACCTAAGCCAATGGGTATAGTAAGCATAGTTTTATTTTTACTACGATTATAAAAATAAACCTACAAACTATAAATCTTTTAATTTCTCAATATTACCTAAAATCAAAAAAAAATTCATGCTTAGTGAGTTGGGAATTGACTTTTATTTAGAGTTACCTTGTATTTTGTGGGCAGTTTAAAGTCATGCACGTCAGATATAAAAAGGCTAATGTTTGAGGTCGAAATAGCTTTGATCGAATGGATTAACATTGACTCAGTTCCTTGATAATTTATCTGAAAACATATTACCATGTTCAAGTATGAGGGAAAATATGTAAACGATGACTTAAGAAATTTTGAATCTGAAGAATGATATGAAAAATGGATAAAAGGAATTATAAGTAGTAGTTGCCAAGAATGATGTTTCCACTATTTAACAAACATGTTATGGGGTTGAATTATGCAGGGCCACCTAAGGGCATTGGTTGCATAGTCAAATTATAACATCTTTTGAATGACATGTACGTTATGTAGACTACTTATGAATGGCTGCCTAAGGGCATGTGCTGTATAGTCAGACAAAATAACTCTCAGAAATTTACTTTTCTACTGCTAAAAAACTAGTGGAAGTTTATGGGGATCCATATTTTCCAAAGCATAGAGTTTGTTGTATGGAGGGATGTAGTTGAATATGGAGAAGATATTTCCAAACAAAGTCGTCTAATAACTGGATGAATTTCACTCCTATGAAGGTATGACCCGAAAGTAGGGAAGGAAAATATAAACCATAGGCTTGAATACCTTCAGATCATGAAAAAGAGTATGAGACAAATATGTTAAGGATGTCTATTTTGCAGATCCCTACGTATTGTCATTAAGATAAATAAGGAAAAAAGAGGTTCTCCTCCCAGGAATGAAGATACCACTATTTGAAAAACACGTTAGGGGGTTTAATTATGCAGGGAATCCTAAGGGTATTGTCTACATAGTCAAAAAATAGCATATTTTGGCTGACAAGTCTGTTATGTAGACTGTTTATGCAAGGCCGCCAAAGGGCACGTGCTACATAGTCAGGAAACATAAATATCAAGTATCGAAAATTTTGTGACCAGAAGTCAAGAAAAGGGTTATAGAGGTCTGGAAGTATTTAAGGTTAGTATTATGACACATGAAAATGAGTACTGTCCAATTCATGAAATAGATACATAGACCAATTCTAGCCATAACTATGTTGGGGCTGGGACATGAATTTAAATGTTGGACTTCACTATGTATCCTATAAGGATAGAAATCAAGACATACGTAGTTATAGAAATATATTTTAACATCGTGTGGGATGAGAGTATAGGAAATCTTAGTTTAGGGTCATAGAGCTCAGACCATAGTACTGAATACACTGTGTGTGTTTTCATAGGGACTTTTCAGCTAGGGGACTAAAAGTGGAATTTGGTGTAAGGCCCAAAGACTTGGGGCTGGATTCGAGGGATTGTCAAACATTCCTACGTATCCCATAAGGATGGGAATCAAGCCGCATTTAGTTCTTGAAATACCCATTATACAGATTTAGTTCGTACAAGTGAAGGTTTAAAGGGGACATTAATGCAATGATGGTTTGACGGAATATAAAAGGTTCATGCATTTCTATCTCTGCACGTAGTCTTTAGAAGATAACATGATCGAAGATCAATGTAAATAATGATTCCCTCTCAGGTGAGAGTGCAAAATAATGTTGTAGTTTGTTGTCATACATGGCAAAAATTGCGAATAGTTTAATGTCATATAGCAAGGACGATGGTGAACCAATGTAAAAATTATTGGTTCTGGGGATGCTTCACATATCAACATCATATGAGACGGCGGTGAACCAATGTGAAGAGATTGATTTTGGGTTTCAACCTCAGGAGGTTGCCTATGTAACCAGCCTAGAAGGAAAGGATCAAAGTCAGTGTAGTTCAATTAAAGAATGAATTAGTGATCAAGTTGTTCTTGAGGACAACGACCTAAAAAAAGATGTCGGGACTTACACATTTTTTGCGGCCCAGAGAGGGTGTTATGGTGGAAGTTTACTCTAAGATCACGCAAGTCATACTCAGTGTGAGAAACAAGAGTTATCAGCAACCTTGACAATGCACAATTTAATGTCATGTAGGGCATATGAAGGGACTATGACGTTTAGAGTCTTGTAGTGAGGACTATTTGTACTACACAGTTTAGTGTCATGTAGCAGGGAAAAAATACAGTTTAATGTAATGTAGGACAAATATAGGGACACATTTTAACATCATGTTGGACAATAGGGGTGCTATACAGTTTTAGCATTTTGTAGCTAAGACGATGGGGACAATACAGTTTAACATCATATTGGACGAAAGGGGGACTGTCCAGTTTAATGTCATGTAGTAAGGAAAAAAGGACACCGTTTAATGTCATGTTAGACGTATTAGGGAATTTTTAAAATTTTAACATCATGATGGACGATGGAAAAGTTTAACATCATGTTGGCCAATGGTGCGAACAGTTTAAGGTCATATGCATGGACCATAGATTTTGCAGTTTAACGTCTTGCTAGACAAAAAGGGGACTATGCAATTTAATGTAATGTAGTGAAGAATATTTGTGCTGCACAGTTTAGTGTCATGTAGCAAGGAAAAAATATAGTTTAACATCTTGCTGGACGTAAGGTACTTCTGTACAGTTTATCATTATGTAGCTAGGACATCACAATTTAACGTCATGTTGGATGTAAGTGCAAAATAGTTTAAGGTAATACGCATAGAACATGGATTATGCAGTTTAACGTCTTGCTAGACGATGGAATTTGTGTTACAAAAAATACTTATTCAGAAATGTAGCATTGGTTGGAGTAGAGATGTGTTCTCCATCCATTTATATTAAATAATAAGCTCCATTGGAGTAGACTTTATTTATTGAATAAGGTCCTTCCTCTAATTCCTCTGTTTGATACAAATAATTTTGGCTCATCAAGATCAAAACTGCGACTGGCATAAGGATCTGTTAAATTAATCATACAAACTAAACCAAAGATCAACTCTTCATCTGATGAAGTCTCTTTCAGAATATCCTGTTTAGGCTGTGCTGTTTGATGGGGTGGTGCCAGTTGTTTCGAAGTAGATTGCATAAAATCTTCCAGAGTCAAAGTCAACATGGGATTTGACATGATCTCATCTTTATCTGATTGTTCCTCTTTCTTTGAATTATGACGTTTCTTTGAGGATTTTCCCTCCGATGAATGGGGATTTACTGTGGAATTCATAGCAGAAGACACAATTGGTTTCTTCAATTTAGTTCGCAAAATGGCATGAGTTCGGTTTATTTATTTTCTAATAATCCAATCATCATATATTTGCGCATTTTTGTTCATGAAATCTTGGCACTCGCCTTCTTCATCTGGATTTGTAGCAGTAACCCAATCTACCTGAGCTGAAGAACCTTTCAATTTGACTTGTACTGATTCCACCATTTTTTTCAAGAGTTCCTTGAAGACAAAAAAATCATGAATGGGATGCCCCAACATTTGATTAAATGCGAAATAATTGGGACGATATTCATCTCCTTATTTGTTTGGCCTCTTGGGCCTTTGCAATTGAACCAAATTATTTTCCAGATCCGAAATGAAGTAACCAGGAACTTGTTCATTTCGGAAAGAGTAGACGTTTCTCTTTAGATCCTCAAATTGTTTCCGTCTTTGATCTCTTTGATCTTCTTGATGAAATGGCCTCTTTTTTTTATGCTCAGGAGGTGGAGCCCTTCGAGAAGATGAAGGCCTTGAAGTAGAAGCAGGTACATGTGCTTGTTTAACAATAACTGTAGGAGTTTATGATTTACCCATTCTCCTTCCAAGAGGTGATGGATTTACACATGCTTTATCCTTAGTATTTAGAATAGTGTCTTCAATTTTCTGAGAAATCGAAGTAAGGTCTTGAAACCCTCCTGTGTATTTCACAGGGATCAACGGTGTGCACAACTCATCACGCAAATTTTCCACATAGATTGGAAACAATTATTCTTGAGGGAGTTCTAATCGTATGGAATATTTAAACCCCTTCCAGTGAGCAATGAATTCTGAAACCCTTTCATTCTCCCTTTTCTTACAGAATGTAAGATCCAAAACTATTGTCTTTGGAAAAGTTGGGCTTAATTGAAGAAGGAATTGTTGACGAAGATCCTCCCACCCGGTAATTGACCAGGATTGCAAGTTTGTATACCAGACAAAAGCATGCCCTTTTAATGAATATACAAAACACATTAGCTTAACATATTCTTATTGCTAAGGGGTTCCCATTAGAGGATCTCAACGAGAAACAAAATGTGTTAAGTGTTTCTTTGGGTATCCCAAACCATTAAAGACTAGGAATGTGGTACTTGAAACATTTGATGGGGGTGGAATTGTGTCTACCCATTCAGGGTAAGATCTCTTATCCGGTTGAACCGGTGCATGCTTTCCTTCAATATCTTCCAACTGAGCAGTTAATGACTCAATAGTAGTTATTAAATTTTGAGAAACATCTGTTTGAGCTTGGACTTAAGAAGGTTAAATAACTGGAGCTTGGACAGATGTGGTGGCTGGTACTGCAACTGATGATAACACCATCGGTTGTTGTTGCACCTGACCCATAGGACTAGACCTGTGAGGGTGTACTGATAAAGGAGGATATTTTTGATCAATCTCAATAGTCGCAATAAATTCCCTTGGCTGACTGACTCCAGCATTATTGGGAGGAAGACTACTTAGAAGTAGTTCTGCATTAAATCTCCTTAATTCCTTCATCTCTTCCTCCTATTGTGCGAATCTTTGCTATAGTGAGAGTGATTGGCATTCTCCAGAGGAAGGGTATGCACCCTGATTCTTCCCTTTTCTTTTGGTTGACGCCTTTCAGAGAGGGGGAAGTTGGTTATTTGAAGTAAGACCCAGATTATGGGTAATCCTTTGATTTCGTGTATGCACACCTTCTTCATTTGTGTCTGTTCATACAACTTCTTGGCCAGGAAACTCTTCATATGATCCCTCTGAGTGAGCCTCATTTGGGGAATTAGCAACAACGACATTGATGACATTGATTTATGCGTTAACACATTGCATCTCTTCTATCGGTATGTTAGCGATATTGTCTTCTTCCATGTCCTTGTTGAGACACTGCATTTTGTTTATTTTATCCCTCAGGAACTTCTTGAAGAACCATAATTTGGGGGGAATCTCCTAATAATTTGGCTCTTAGTTTCTATTGGGGATTCTTCCCTAATTGAGAGAAGACTGAATTTCTCTGAGGAAGAGATTGTGGATTTGAAAAAGTCCCCAATCTGGTGGACTCGGGCTGTTCATGTTGTTCCTGAACAACTCCTTGAGTCCTATTTGTTGATTGTGAGGGTTGGGTTAAAAGAGTCACTGGTCTGGAAGACTAGGGTGGTTCTTGAGTTTCTAAATCTGAGAACTTCTTAAAATCACTCCTGATCTTACAGACTTTAGTACGGAAATTGGCTGGATGCATTAACCTGCATCCACTCTTATCACTCGGCTCAAAGGACCGTTGTGTGATTTCTAAAACATCTGTCACATGATGATGTGCACACGCTAAATGAGAAGCTTGTTCAAAATTCTCATTTGCCTGATGTAAAAGTAATTCAAAAACTTGTTATCTGTATTCTTGATTCTAGGAATAACTAGTTAAGGCATGTTCTTGAGAAAGCCTTTTATTACAAACAAATCCAATTGGCAGTGGCCGACCCTGGGCAATAACATGGAATGAGACAATTTTCTGCAGGCTTTGTTGGCTAGAGATTACAATGAAATGTAGTTCTCCATGGAAACCCCATCCCCTGATATGAATACTAGATGAGGCGTTGTCAATTAACTGGTGTAATCTTCTTAGTGTTCCAAGGCCTGAACACTGAAGGGATCTCTATTTCTTTTAAACCTTCAGATATCGATTAATTGAGAGAGAAGCCAAATCAATTTGGAATTGTAACCCTTATATTGTCTTTACATGATTTTCATATTCATCATAAGATAATATTTTATTTTTCAATTGGCAAAGAGTTTTCCACATGTTAAGATGAATGTCTTGAATACAATCTTCCGTCAACATCTCTGGAATGTCAAATTGAGAGTCAGCCAAAGGCCAAAACATAACTAGCACTTCACCTTTCGCCAGTTGTTTTCTTATATTCAGTAATTCCTTATAATTTGATGAAGATTCTTCTACCTGTTTAAACCAATGCTGGTGCTTCTTTGTTTCTTCATTAAATTCAATAGGATCGGTAGAGAATTCACTCATAAAACTAGAATATACATGATTCTGGGGTGGTTCGAAGAATGACCTACACCTCAGGCTATCTTTTGATTGAGAAATTATTTCTCCTACTATTGGTAAAGTATCATACTTGAATGGATTCACATTTTTAGGTGCCTCATGATAGGAGGGCTTTCTCGTCACTACATTTTCAATTGGAGAATTTTCCAGGCAATGCGAATTGATACTGTGGAGAGGACTTTTTCAGCTAAATTCACCATCATGGGGAGGAACACCATGGTGGGTTACAACAAAAGAGGAAACCTCTTGCTCCTTAGTATTCTGGTCACATAGAGGGTTCTTGTGGCTCTCATCTGAAGATGAAACTTTGAGATCAACTGAACTGTCATGAATCAAGCCTTCATGAGGAAGTATCTAATACAGACCTTCAGAATTAATGTCCCGACTAGTAGGAACTGAGAGAGTAGAATCTTGAGTTACAACAGATAACTGTCTGAGTGCATCAAGAACCTCAGCATCGAGCAAGGCCTTGTTACATATTGGCCCTTGATTTCTTGACTGTGATAGATGGGTCTTTTTCATAGACGCCTTCTTACTCACTTTAGGAACCACTTTTTTACAAAAGCAGTTATTATGGGTAGGTTTATGTGCCTACTCAGAAGAAAGGATCAAGTTAGGCTTATTATCTTTACTCAAATCAGGTGTATGTTCCTAACTTGGTTGTCTGTATGATATAGGGAGTATGCCCCCACAACCCTCTTGGACTAGAACAGAGGTGTGTGTCTGTTTCGGAGGGAACTATTTATGTGTCACTCCACTAGTAGGGATATATTTTCATGTCCTTCCCTGTGATGTTGCTGAAGCTGTTGTAATATCCTGTAAGACATCTAGAATATGAGAAGGGATTTTATTCTGCTCTTTCACCATTGACAGAATATGCTTGCTGAATTTAGCTGCCAAAATAAGAATATATGTCCATTCCGTTCTTGGAGTAGGTGTATGTTCCTGCTCCTGTCCTTCTTTTCATGTCAGTGAATTCTAACAGTACTGAAGTGTGGGGGAAGAGAGTTGAGTCTGCCTCATGTTTGTCATTGGGGCTTTCCAATTGACTTCTCCAGGTACTACCAAACGAGACTATTTGTGGGCTTGATCAATTCTAGCAGGTGTATGTGCCTTCTTATTTCACTCCACCGAACGTGTTTGATGAACTTCCTTCAATACTGGAAGTGGATACTACTGGCAGGATTGATGAGTGTAATTTGGTGTGTGTCCTTGTTTACCAGTTTTTAACACACTCGGTTGGTGGGTTTCATCATATGTAGTTAGACAAACCTGCTGGCTAGCTGATGATTTATAAATAGGTGTATGTTCCTGTCTATAGTACTCCGTCGAAATTGCCTTGATGGAATGGTGTCTTGCTTTCAGATGAGTCTGGTGGACAGAAGAATTAAAACGGATTGGTGTGTGTGTCCGCTCGTTGCTTGCCACCAAGTTAGTTTGGTGGACTTCTCCAGAAATAGTAGAGATAAGAACATTCTCATTGTTGACCAGTCGTCGCCTCGGGTGGTTTGTCTTGCCTTCTCAGGTTCGAGTAACTTGTGCCGAATGCCTGGAGATGACACCCTTATCATGTGGAGGGCACACTGCTGAATGAGTCTAGTGGTGATAATTGTTGGGAGTCCTCAAGAAGGACTCGTGTTTCTTTAAATGAAGGCATTGAGTGACCTTCTAATTTACCTCTTCAGAATATTGGAGGTAATGGTTGTTGCGTTCCGGGGAAAACGGCCCGAAACGGTTGGAGGCGGTGGTTAGCACTGCCTGATTCTTGATCGCTGGTCGCTGCTGTCCAGATTACCAGGGTGAATTATTGTCTTGTTGGTCTTATCGAGTGGCCTCCAGAGTCATAATGGTTCCATTTTTATGGTATTCCTTAACTGGTGCATTTGATACCAAGCGTTGAAGACGTTGAGAAGGTGATGTCGTCCTTAGAGTGGATGATGATCAAGTAGGAGTAACAGTAGAGGCATTCACAGTAGAGGTATTCACATGCGTGATATTTAGAGCAGCCATTTCTAGAAATCAGAATATCATGGAAAAATATTTCTTGATTGATATAACAGACATAATCAAGATAATCCTAGCCCCATTATCTTTTGGATGAGCACATATGTTATTGATTGTTTTGTTGGCCCTCTCATTGAGTTTAAATAGGGGCCGAAAAAATAATCAAAACATCATTTTAACTTGGTTAAGGATTCACATTGGGTTCACCATTTTTTGTTTCCTCTAGAATTTGGGATAACCTCATTGATTTAATGTTCAAACATTCCAAGCGGTTTCTAACAGGTTTGTTCGTAGAACCGAAAACATCCAATGATTCCATATCCATTTGGTCCATCTTTCCAAAGGTAGGTGCACATTAGTCATGGACCAATGAGGCTTAAGAATTTTCATTGGTCGAAAGGATGGTAGGTTGGACTCATCACACCTTTTTGGGGGGGAATTATTGTCTACTCCGGGACTCTCTTTATAGATTTGAGTTATGTCTGTGAATCCTTATTACACTACCAAGTATGAAAATGAGCTTTCCTTAAGATCCGACAATCAATGATTAATATGTATGAGATTTAGAGAATTTTTTATATGTATTCGAGGTTCTTCATTGATAGAGAATCATCTGTATTTGTTAGATATTCTTAGTCAATGGTATCCTTCGACACATCATATAGAAATATCATGGTCATTATGATAACCATACTGGTTTTAAATCCACTCAGTGAGGCACTTGAAGTTTATTGTCATTCAGAAGGACATAGATTATTTTAGAGTTGGGATCATACCCACAGATGGGCTACCTACGTATCATTTGTTTTAGAAAACGAATCAGAACCCATGTAGTTGGAGTAAAGAATTATGAGGTTTATGCATGATTGGTGACTCAAAGAAAATAGGTCATAATTACCTTTACACTATAAGCTCACGTGGGTCATGATCGGTGTGAGAAACAAGAGGTATTGGTAAAAGCAGACAATTATTCCATGAAAGATGCACTTATAAGTAATGATATGGGGCTTATGTATGTATGACTGCCCAGATAGATGAAGATTAGAATTTACTTTAGGTATGAAACCTGGGAACAAGGTCCATAATGGTATATATGCTTTATGGAGATTTTTATACCTAACTTAGGAATTAATCCAATTAAGGATACCCAAAATAGAGAAGACTTATGATTGGGTTTTACTCCTGAGAAGGAATCCCAAATCAAATGTAAATTAATTCTGGTTAAGAGAAATTATTACTAGGGCTTAATCTTAAAGAAGATGCCCAGGTTAAAGGGAATTATGAAAGGGGTTTATTCCTGAAAAGGAATCCCAGGTTAGGGGACTTGGATTTTGGGATCTTGGGGCTAACTCTTAAGGAGGATTCCCATATTAAAATAATTATCTTTGGGGCTTACTCCTGAAAAGGAATCCCAAGTTAATGGACTTGGGGCTTACTCCTAAAGAGGATGCCCAAATTGGGGATTTTTTAGATTGGGACTTACTCCTGAGAAGGAGGCCCAAGTTAAAGATCCTCTCATCTTTAAAGGATGATGTTGAATGAATGAAATATTTGACCTTAGTGATGTAAAGATATGTAAATCACTAGGTTTTGAGAAATGTTCGACAGAATTCCTTTCAGATAAGGAAACCAACAAGGAAACCATGCCATAAATGACTTTGAAGAGGCATTTGAAGGCTAAATCGTGAAAAGGTGTGGTGGATTTGAAGAAATAAAGTGAATAGGCATGAGGGGCACCCAAAAAGTTAGAGTCACGCAAGTCCTGCGTGGGTGCGCAAGTCCTGGTCGCGCAGGTATACATGCGCGACACATGGGTACTTGCGTGATGGTTAACCCTTAGGGTAATACTTGGGCGAGACTTGGCTCAAGCCCTTAGTATTATCCCTAAAAACATCCAAAAGGGTGGCATGTATGTTCTATTTAAGGGATAAGGCGGTGCACAAGTCTGTCCATTTTCCTTTAAGGGATAGCCACTTAGGTGCGCAAGTGTTGATGAGTTTAAACACTTAGGCATTTTTTCCTCTGTTTAGAGCTTCCATTCTGAGAATGAAATTACCTTAGAAGTGTTTGGAAGACTTTCAGAAGAGACTAGGGTGCTGGGATCTCGAATATGAGTTTTGGAATTTTTCCTCCGTGAAATGGGGGGCCCACACGGGGTATTTATAGGCTGTTGAAGACCCTGGGTGAGAATAAAAAAGGGCGCGCAAGTCACCTGTGTGACCACTATGTGGAATGCAAGTATACTTGCACGACAATGATGAAACTTGTGCGACCTAAGTGGGAAGAAATAATTCTTCATGACTTTGTCTATTTTTGATGTTTCTTCAAAGGATGAATCACTTTGGACATAGGTATTTCCCTTTTTAAGTCATTAGACTTTGTGTCGGAAAGGAGCATCAACAACGATTGATTGATTTTCTAGTATGGACTTAACGTATCAAGTGAAAGGGGATTGAGAGTTGTGATTCATTGTCTTCTTGATTAAATATTCATATTGGGTTTGCCATTTTTTTCCCTTATAATATGCATTTTGGCTAGGAATCACTATTTTTGAACTGTTTCCAATGAGTTATTCATGGAATTGTAAACAACCAATGGTTCTATATCCCAGGGGTCCTTATTTATAAAGTCTAGATCTCATCAGGATGTTTCGACAATGATTCTTGAGAACTCACATTGGCCGAGAGGATGTGAGGTTGGGCTCATTACACCCTTTTGGGGGAGAATTATTTCATAATTTGTTACTCTCTTATATATTTTTGACATATTCATGAATACATTGTTAAATCCCAAGTATAAGGTAGATTTCCTTATAATTAAAAACCAATTATTTACATGTGTTGAACATAGATTCATCTGTATGTATCTAAGGTTCCCCATCAATGGAGATATCAGTATGTACAGATTAGAGATTATTTAGTCATGATGATCCATATTTTGTAGCCACACAGTTGGGAACTATGTATTGTATGATCATAATGGGGAACATGAGTTATTTTGATGATTAGGATAAATCCCATATGGTAGGCTTCCTATGTATCCTCATGAAAAGAATCAGAACCTGTGTAGTTCAATGCTACTTAATACAGCACATCATACCATTTATGGTCATGTTATAAGGACCTAACCATACATTTTAACATCATGAGGAATGTACTTCTATGTGGAAGGTTGTTAGTCAAGGGTTGGAGTGAGAACTATGCTGAATCTTCCCAAGGAACCAGTAAGGGATATGGAATTCCATGTTAAATTAGACCCTTATATGAATTTGGATTAGAGAGAATAGTGTTGATTAGGGGTGTTGTATTTGTACCTCGAGAAGGCTTCCATCAAATCCCATAAGGATGGGAATTAAATCCCAGAAAGATTTTTGCCACTTAATGGGGAACATAAAACAATTTAAGGTCATGTGATAAAGATCTAACCATATAGTTTAATTCCATGTGGCAAGGTAGTATATGTTGAAGGTGCCTAGTCAAGGTTTCATGTGGGACCTATTCTAATGCTTCAAAAGGAACCTAGAAGGGATATGAATTTACATGTAGAATTAGACCCTACCGTGAATATTTACCTAGAGAGAACAAGGTTGATTTTGGGTGCTGGGTTTGAACCACAAGGAGGTGTCCTACATATCCCATTTGGATGAGAATTAAATCCCATACTGTTCGGTTTGTCTCGTAGGGGAGTATGGCCTTCTGAGGGGATTATGTTGGGACTTAATCTTCAAGTGGATTCCCTAGGAAAGGACTATGATAGATGTATCAACACATTATTCTCAACTCATGAAGATTTTGGGGTTTAATTTAGGGATTAATACCAAGGGGGATGCTAAGATTATGAAGAGTAAGATTAGGGATTACTCGAAAGGAGTAATCCCTATAGAACTCGGGTCTTATGTAAAAATCCTATATATCTTGGTTAGTAGGAATTAATGTTATCATAGTTCAGTCAATGTTCCAAGGATTTTTCAGATTTCTTGATCACCATTTATCTCTAATCCCACGTGAGTCATTCACGGTGTGAAAAATAAGTGGAAGTAGAAGATCTGAAAAATCATATAATCTTCTTTTATCCATAGGTGGACTTGTGGACAAAGTTGAATATGAGAGCGATTATGCATTGAGTGTGACCGTTTCCTATAACCTTTCTCATCTAATGTATGAGGAGGTGGATGATAGTTGAAGAGGTAGGGGTTATAAAGCATCCCTCTCATCAATTTACCCAAAGGATAGAATGAAGGTGAAGGTAATAGAGGGAGTGAAGTTAAATATTGTAACATCCTACACAAAAGGATAGGGGGTTACTCTATAAGGGATTCCCTAGAATCGGTTCCATAGAAAGAAACGAGGATTTTATTTCATGTCAAAAGGAAACAAATGCATAAATCTTTTCCTCCCTTCTTGGAACTGGAGGCTCCAGGTCTTAGAGACAAGAATGGGAGGACATGGTCTAAACCATTATTTTTATGAATTAGAAGTTACTGACACTCTCCTTGGGGTAGAGTTCCTCGTGAATTTAGATATAAATTTCCACATGTCTCCCAAGGATCCTAACCATCTAGTTAGAGAAGTGAGGGAAAAATATGATTGTAGAAATATAAAACCAAATGGGGGACACACTGGTGTTCATTTTCCTATGGTTTTTTGGAATTAGGAGATATTTGTGGAGGATTAAACCTGATCCATTTTAGACCAGGGAGCCAAAAAAAGAGATTCCCTTCCTTGGGTGGCTTAGAAGAAGGCCAAAAGGGATACTTGAACAAGTTCTTGGTGTAGTTTATTCACATAGGGGTATGTCATAGAGTCCGAGTGGAACAGAAAAAATAGTTTATGCATTAGAAAAGGGGATTCACAACCTAGTAATGCCTCAGTCAATAGACCATCTTGGAAACAAAATTTCAGCAAGGCTTTATCCCAGACACCCTGGGAATCCTCTAGTGTCCTGGGAAGGGAATCATGCAAGTAAAATTATAATTAAGGGACCTCATTTAGGTGAATTATTATTATAGAATAAGGGTCATCAATTAATTGTATTGTATTTTATACCCTTAAGGGTCATTTATCTTACTTATCCCATTTAGTTTTCTCTTCTATTAGGTCTTATAGTGATAACTGATAAATTTCAGGGGTCCTGGGTGAAGGAGTTGTGCAATCTAATATCTGGGAGGTCTTTCGATTTTACATTCCTTAAAATGAGGAGCACTAGATTCATATTTATAGTAAAATACAGGACCCCCAAAAAAATAGGTTGTCCAAGAAAATATTCACCATAGGTCCAAGATGTAGGTCCATGGTGCAGGGGTGTCCTACCACTCTGGTTTACGCCGGGTAACTATGTGGTTTATGTAGCACATAGGTGTATGTAAGAATATGTCAAATTGGATAATCTCATTGGTTATGCTTAATAATCCTTTGGACTATATCATGATGAACATTATATTGAAAAAATATTTTCATCCTCCTTGATAATGAAAGGAGTGTCAATAATTGAATTAACATGACATTTCTTTTTTCCCTCATAATTTTATTACTCAATTCCCTCATTATCCACACCAAAAAAATATTTTTGTTCCTTTGAGACTTTCCATAGAGTGATTATTCCCACATCCTTGACATATAGAAAATTTAATCATCTTTTCTACAATTTCACCGATTCTGAAACTCTCAACAAACTCTATACTTATATTCTTTGGTTATTATGAGATTTGGTTAAGGTGAACATTTTTAATCATGTTTTGTGATAGATGATTAGGTATAATCACAACATAATTCACTCTAGTTATCATCCTATTTTCCTTCTCTACAATAAATTATCCACCACATTTAATGATCACCTAGTTTCGTATGGATCCTTCCATTTCCGAAAACCCAAAAAATATTGTGGGAAACGCTAATCATAGTGGGAAACAAAATTATAATTGAAATAAAATATTGTATGTCTTAATCATGAAAACATTTTTGTAATCTATAACACCAGTGGTCTATAAAAGTTCTTTCATAGTTGTTATCTTTTTAAATCCTTTATGATCATTCATAAAGAGTATGTGAATCTATAAATAATATATCCTTGCAGTGTCAAACCATGTGTACATTAAGGCCAATTGTAATTCACTAGGTGATGATTGAGCCCATCTCAATGCACCCTTTTGGAGTTATTAAACCTAGGTACCTATGTGCTAGAGCCACGTACACTTTTAGTATCAAGATAATAATGAAATTTTATGGAAACCACTTTCTCTATCCTTTACCAAAATTATGGGACATTATCCTCTACATTGACACATCCTTATACTTATCCTTATTAAAACCCCTTGAAATATCCTTAGAAATATATCTAGGGATCTCACAAATTTTTTCTCATCATAATTTCCAATGTTTAACTGATCATTTATTTTAATACCATCTATAGATACCCAGGATATTCATACATGGATATTACATATTTTAGGATGTATATTTAATACATTAAAATAACACCTAAGGACAGTAATAGATTAGTGTCTTTGTAGACTAGGTACAAAATATTCAAATTTTGAATCTAATATTCAACATAACCCATAAATATCCTTTTAATTAGTACTATTTAAACACATTCCCTACTTAGAACCATTCTTCATGACAAGGGTAAAATAAACATAAGAAAGGATAAGGGAAAAAATTTCAATAATGATAAATACAGGAGATACATAATCATAACATGATAATAAGGGTATGAAAATGATAGATTAAAATTTGAAAACCATACCATGTATATCATATATCATAATATTGAGTCCTGGAATAACTATTGGTAGTTTATAAGAAATAAATCACAAGGAAGTCAAAGAACATGAGTCATGAGAGCATAACGTTATCATAAGAAATTGAATTTTCAAATACATATAATAATAAAAAATCTATTCCATATTAGTTATGTCTCACTTTTATTCATATCATTATGGAATATGTTCACTCCCCATCCATTATAGTAATCAAGGTTAAATCCCAAGACCGTCATAATAGATAAAGTCCCTTACTGAACTAGGATCACTCCCTATTCCACTCTTGTCTATCTAATGATATGTAAATCTTTCTCCAATGAAATATAGTATGATATAGGTATCACCCATCTTGGTTATAAAAGAAACACATTCTAGGTTATAATGTAACCACAATTCATAGTTATAAGGTAACTACCATCATATAATTTAAATCAAACAAATTTATTCTATAAGATAATAAAACAATAATTATATTATTACCCTTGAAATAAGATGGGATTCATAAACTTGTAATCATATCATATCCTTTTTAAAACAGATAAGTTTTGTAATCATTATATCTTTTCAACATATCATAACTTGTGAAAAAAGAAGTGTGTTTCCTAATAATTTTATCATGTTATAACCTATGGAATAGAATTGTGTTTCAAAAATATTTTTTAATTATAAAATAGTCAATGATGTAATATGAATGGTATCCTTGGATTCTATACCCAGGAAAGTATAAATTACAAAATGAAATTTCTTCTTACATGGAGAATGATTTTAAAAGATAAATCAATTGGAATTATTTATGTGGAAAATGATTTTTTTTTTCAAAAATAACTTTTAAAAAATAAAAATCCATATAATATTTTGGAAATAAATTTCATTGAAAATAACTTTTAAAATTTTTTAAGTAATATTTAAAAATCATTTAAAACATTTCATGAGTAAAATATACATTCCACTATGAAAATAGTTTTCAAAAATATATATAAATTTCAAAATAATTTTCATTGAAAATAACCATTTAGAATTATAAATTAATATTTAAATATATTGATAGGTCATGATGGTGGAAAATACCATTCATGTCATACAACTCAAAAACAACGATTCCATTTATATTTTTGGTATAATGAAAATGTAAAATATTTGTAAAAAGACATGGAGATCGATTTGAAAACCTTTTTGTAAAAATTGAAACATGTATAAAAAAAATTTAACAAATAATTTGAACAATTTTAAAAAACTATTTTGATTTTTTTTAGAAAACAGGATTTTTGAAGAAAATGGGTTATAACTGAAGATACAAATAAAGACAATTTTTTTAAAAAATTTATTTTGAAAAATTGAGTACATAAATGGGAAAAAAATTAATTAAAAATATTTATTGAAATTACATAACTATTGTAGGGGAAACTTCATGAGTAATATTTTATCATTAGAAGAATAATCCGGGAAGATTCGGATAAATGATGTGATTTTAACATAAAACCTTTACCGCATTGGTAACATTGACTCATAAGTGCCATGAAAGAATATGATTAAATTAAACATGGAATATAATGAGAATAAATAAAATCATGATTTTAAATGTCAAAGGTGATGTATAAAAATATAATATGAAGTTAGGATCATGAAATAACATATGTCTCAATGAAAGAAAATTGAGACAAAAAATACCGCTTAGCGATTTGGTACCCTTTGAATTAAAAACCCAATAAAATTTAGATCCTAAAATGGATAAGTAAATATAATTAATTCCCAAGAGAGACATCACAAAATAAATTCATTGGATGTATAATCACCATATAAAATAAATATATAGTGAATATGGAATGAGTCTCACATAATTAAAAACTATGACAACAATCTCTTAATTTAAGTATCGAATTCCATTATACATGTTTGAGCATGATATATAATAAATATATGATTATTATAAATCTCTTATATAACCATTATTATATATATTATACCATAAATATTTTATTGTGATCATTTCTAACCTATTTATTAATAATTCATTGTTAAAATCACATTTCAGGTAATAACCACTTCATTTTTTGTATATGTTTTTTATTTTTATTTTAGGTTATATTAAATTTATCATGGTACAATATTCTAATATTACTATTAATGAAATAATTTTTATATTTAAACATCAATCATACTTTTAGTACCATCAATGAAATATGGTTTTGAGAAATTATTCATGTTACGATCATGACGACGGTTGGTCGTACATATACTTGTGTAACATTTCCATTTTTCAACGATAATTATAGAAATGAGATAAGTAATATTTTAGCTTAATAGAATGATAATAATATCCTAAATATCGTATTATATCTTTAAATATATGTATTAATATCATTAAATAGGTTAGGAAATGATAACATAGAGTCACGTCGATTCATGAAGGCGATAATCCACACATACATCAATAACATTATCAAATTTCTATGAGTGAAAAGGGATGAAATAAAATTATATATTATAATTTAATAATGAAAATGTGAAATTAATATCATAATTATGTCATGTATACCATATATATTTGGTAATATTATCATCATTATCAGCAATATTAATATTTAGTGATAAATGAATCACATCGCTTCATGTAGTGGTAGTCTTCCGTACACATGAGCGACATTATCGTATCCCCTATGGAATGAAAATTAAATATGTATATATGATATAATTATAGAAAAAGTATACTTATATTATGAATATCATATATATAATTTATATCCACTATCATACCCAACTGTGTGTGGTGGTAATGGAAAACCGAATAACATCATTCTACGAGGTGTTAGTTCACCGTACACATGAATGATAATTTCATAACTCGTTTGATGAAAATGGGTATGGTTTTAGAACATTACATTAACATAAAAAAATATTAGTTTTTTTATTATACCTAGGTTATTTTATCATCATGTTTTAAAAATAATTGAAGGAGTTGGAGGAGTAATTAAAATTAAAACGGACTTTGATGAAAATAACCTCTTTTTCTGGTATCCTTCACAGGTTCGAAGAAAAATATTTACAAGGATTCATTTTATGCACATAATAATGATATATGATTAAATTAAGGAATATTTTAAGCTATCCAGACAGGTAATTAGTGAACCAAATGGGTTTTGAATGTGCTGAGAAGAGAGTAGAGGGGTGACCTTTTATAACTGGGGTGAGTGGAACACTTGTAATTTTTTGAAATTAAAGCATTTTTTATACATTTTTCACATGAAAATGACCAATAAGATGTAAGTTTGTTCATTAAAGGGGTTTTGGACGAGTTTTTGAGTCATGTGAAACCATTACCATTTCTGTTTAACCCCAAGTTAAACAAATTTGTACCTAAACCACAAATAATTATTTTTACTATTTTAACTATTCATTACAATAAATAATTAAGTTGAAATTATTAGATAATATAAATTATTTTTATTCCTAATATAGATTTTTTTTCCAAATTCCATTCATATTATTAAAAAAACAAAATTTTAAATTAATCCCACACACTAGGTGAGATAGAGGGATTTCAAAGTTAAAAAGTTCAAAAGCTTGTAGTGTTTTTATATAAATTCATTAGGAAAATTAATTCAATAAAATAAATTGGATTGATAGATATATAATTGAAAAAATTTAATTATAATTCCTAATTAAAATTATATTTAATTTTATAAACAATTTATATAAAAGGTAGTTTTCTATTTAAATTTTGGACATTTCATTATTCATAAAAAATTAATCTTCTGTGAAAATTATCAAAAATTATCCCTTATATAATTTTGATATTATTATTTTAAAAATGAAATTAATTTTTTTTAAATAATAATAAATTTTTAATAAATTAATTTTAAAATATGTGGGAAAAATTCAAAAAAATTTCTTTTTAGAATAGTAGTGTTTTTAAGTGTAAAATTGGATTTATTGTTTTCTATTATCTAGGAAACATATAAGATGAATGTTAGAAATTTAATTCAATATTTAATATATAAATTAAATTTAAATCATTCACCACAATTGTATTTTCTATTATATGGGGAAAAATGGGTTTTTCATATAAAAATTGTTTTTAAAAAATATTTCCTTTATTTTGAAGTGGTTTTTATTATCATTTATAATTAATTAGTTACCAAATAATTCATTTTATATACATGTTTAAAACATATATTTTCATAGTTTAGTTAATTCTATTCATTCACTATATTCCAATTTCCAGTTGATAACTATCAAATTACATACGAATTTCTTAATAGTTATTCATGATTTATTTAAATAATGCATTGCATGTAACAGAAGCTAACATTAGTTTATAGTTTAACTCAAGGTGAAATAATTATTGTGTGTAACAAAAAATATTGAAAAAATTAATTTTTTTTTGAAATAAGTATTTCACAAAATCCTGTGGTATTGTAGATTGGATGATTTAGAAGGCTCAAAATTGATGAATATTGTAGGGGAGGAGGTACCCTTTTATAAATGAGGGAGTGGAAACACATGGAATTACTTAAAATATATAAATATAATTAATGTATTTATTAAATATATTCATTTAAAATGGGCATGTATTTGAACTTAAGATGGTATATTTTCAAAATATATTCAAACAATAACAATAAGTCAATTGTAATTGTCAATATTACCCTTATCTTGCATGTTAACCCCAAATAAACCTGTTTTAACCATTACTGTGGTAATTGTTTTTCTATTTTTTGGAAAAAAATTAAGATCAATATATTAAATTATATTAATTATGATATATATAATATTTAATCCATTTAAAAATATTCAAATATATATATAGAAGAAATTAATATTAAAATAAGTGTACAGAATGCAATAAAAATCATTTTTAGAAAAATGAATTCTGAAGAATAATACTAAATTTATTATCATTCATACCATAGTAAAAACATTCAAATAGATGTTAAAATATTTTATTGGATATTTTAAATATAAATTTCAATAAATCTAGTAGTCTATAATGATATATTCAATTCAATAGGATAAAAATAACTGGCGTAAAAATAATTTTTTTGGAAAATAACTCCTTTTACCATTAAATGGTTTTTTCTTCATTACTAAACATTATATAACAAATATATCAATGATTAATAATTTATTTTCATTGTAAAATTATTTCATAAAAATTTTGTTTCAATAGTGATCAATATATATTTTTAGATAAAAAATAACATTTAGAAAAATACATTTCTTAAAAAATGTTGATTTTAATCTTTAAATGATTTTATAAAAAAATTACGGATTGATTATTAGACATTTATCAATACATTTGAAATTAGGAAAAACATTTACATGTATTTTATAATTTAGTTAATCCAATTCATACCCACTATTCTAATGAGTGGGTTATAATGAAACTATATTTTATGGTACATTTAAACTCTGGGTTGTGTATAAATTATGTTTTTGAATAAATAAAATGTATTTCAAATAAAATACATATAAAATATTTTTATTTTTTATTATATCACAAATAAAATTAATTTCTTCATATAAATTAAATCACTCTGAAATAATCCAATGATTATATATCTGCCTAATCATATCCTTTGGTTCACAGGTAGCTTCATATAATTTCTTCTTTCTCCAACGAACATTAACTAAATGAGTTTTCATGTTCCATAAATCTTTATCATTATGATATAGAATTTACACAGTTTTTTATTCATATAATAAAATTATAAAGTTTTACAACCTTTAAGTTCAGTACATGTGAAGGATCAAGTATGTACATCCTTATAAAAGATACATAGAACACATTTTGAATTTATGAGAGGTATGGTGGAAGCTCCAAGAGATACACAATCATGTCGACATAATAATGAATCTCAAAAGGTTCGATATACATTGGGATATTATTTCAATTATTTGTTGAATATAATAACTATATTCAATTGATAAATTCATAGGAATACATTCTAACTTACATTGAATTCCATATCATGTCGATGATTGATTGCGTAACTATTATGTAGACTCTTATTAGTCATGATGTGCTACTGAATAGATCAAACTACATAATCCATTTTATCACGAATATTATGTATTAATATATTTATTTCTATAACTTTATACCAGCACATTGGATTTCTACATTTCATTCTATTTATGGATTTATAAGGAGCTATTTAAATGCTTTTTTGAAATATATTTTTGTAAGAATAATCCATTAATAGATGGTGTTGGTCTCAAAAACATTTCAGAACATAGAAAAAGGTTTCTTTATATCCTAGTGGTTTTTAATGGTTCTTTAAAGATGGCCATATGTATTAGGATGATAAGAAATAATGAAAAAACTCTATATCTAGATTTTGTCGAATAATTTTCCCAAAACAATAAGGTAAACTATAGATATAACCCAGATATATTAAAATGTTGAAATCCTTGAAAACATAACAATGGATTAATTTATATCAAAAATTATAATCAAGTGAGTAATATTTTCTAATAGATATTAATTTTGACTAATTCGCAAGTTGATCGACTACAACCCAAATATCATTATTCCCTTTGGATGTTTTGGGGAGTTCAACATAAAAATACATGGGGATGCATTCCCATTTAAATTATTTTATGGCTGATGGTTGTATCAACAACTTATACTTCTATCTCTTAAACTAGAATTTCCAAAATATGTGCCATTGAGATACATACTCCACAACATATCTCTTCATGTCCCCCTTATGAAATAATCTTTTAGATCACTATAAATATTTATATTTCTAGGATAAATGGAGAGTGATGAACTATGAGATTATTACAACAGCTCATTCTTCAAGTATTGTACTAAGGATACACATTCCTAGTACCAGAATGTTACAATTGCATCATAATCATGTTTTAACTGAAGAACATTTATTAAATTACATGGAATCTCAACATCTCCCTTCATCGCCTTTTTAATATTCAGATGGATAGTTCTTTGAACAATCATTTGAGTAAGATAATATTTATCCCCTTTATTTAATATTTCATGTCACATCCATTAAAAATCAATAAATTTTTTGCCATTGTTTTAGCCTTATCATCGATAAAATAGCGTGAACCTTTCTACTCAAATAATCAACGACCTTGTTCACTTTCAGAGGGTGGTAATGTGTTCATAAATCATACTCTATAATCAGCACGAACCATATTCTATATTGAATATTCAAATATTTTTAGGTGAAAATATAATTTAAATTTTTTCATTTTTAAACATGTCATCCCTCTATAAACATAATGCCTCTGTATCATTAATTAAATGATTATTGCTACTTAGTCTAGGTCCTGGGTTAGGTATTGTTTTGTAAAAAACATTAATTAGTGGGTGGAATAACCTATAAGAGTTTAATTATGCATAAGTACACGTCCAAGCCTCTTCAACATATACCTATAAATCAAAATCTTTTCTCCAATGCATTGTAGTGTATGTACAAGTGAACTAACTAATATTCTCTCCATTTCCATGAGATTTCATTCAAATTCATCAATACAAAGGAATGAGAATCACTTATGGGATACCTTGTTCAGTTGATTATATATCCCTGATAAATCATTCATAATGAATTGATAATCTACATCCAATTGAAGAAAATTATGGAACTCAGTCACCATGGTCAGACAAGGACATGTTCAATAGCTTCTGTCTTTTATAGATCCATAAATATACCCTTTATTGAAATATTATTACCCAAAAAATGCAACTTTAAATATCCGAAATTATATTTGGTAATTTTTATATAGTACTTCTCCTTGCACATGGTCTTCTATACAATCCCTAAGTGATATTCATTATCTTCCTTTCTCTTAGAATAAATAAGAATATATTTCTATAATGAATACCAAAAATGTTGAAGGAAATTTCTATAGAATATATTCAATGAATCCATGGATATACAGAGGTAATTATTAATAAAAAATTAATTATATATAAATATATAGTTTCTATACCTCATACAGAAGGATGTATTGATAATTTCTTGACTTTTGACACTCAATTTATAGTATCTATATCAATGATTAATTTTAGAAACATATTGAGCATCTAGTAATTGATTAAAGAAATAATCAATAAGGGGAAGATGATAATTATTCTAGATCATGATCTGTTTAAGTTCCTAATAATCAATTTAGTGTTATATTGATATATATTTCTTCTTAACAAAAATCACAGGTATACCCCATAGTGACACACATGGACGAGGGAATACCTTATCAATATTAACTAGGAGTTTCTTCTTCATTTCCTGAAACTAAATTTGGAATATTATAAATAATGTATTTAAAATAGATGTAATACTAAGTATGATTTCTATTGGAAAATAAAATTCACAATTCAGAGAAATAACTAGAAACCATTATATAAAGACATTAAAAAACTACAATATGATGGGGATATATTTGATGTTGAATTTATCACTAACCATATAAGATAAATTATCAATTTGAAGAATAATTAGTACCCATAAACCAGATATAATTTCCAATATATGTCCAAATTATCCTCAAATTGATAAATGATCATAGGTTGGTTTAGAATATAAATATGTGACTTATCTTCCTTGATAGTTTATATTGTATATATATAAAAGAAGCTAATCCATGCCCAAAATAATATCAAATTAAACAATAGGGAGAATAACAATATTTTTTGGAAGACAATTCCCAAAAAATTAAATTGGTAAATAATAATGTACATGATATTCTTTGATTATATCATTATGTTTTATCACTACTAATTCAAGATATAATTGTTGTGGTGGTAATGTGATACACTTATCAAATTTTCATATAATAGTTGGTAGATACCGAATACAATAAGACATTAGTAGTATATCAGTTTGTGGGAAGTGTACATTTCAACACTTTATTATTATAACCCATATTAGTAATAGATATCAGATGAAACTTTATATTGTTTTTGGGAATAAGAGTTTACATACATTGATCATCATCATTAACCCTTATATTTGAACATTGTTTAACATAATTCTCAAACTCCATTCATTTTAAACACTAGAGTTTTTATGGTGAATTTTATTGATCTTTCTCTCAATTCATATCATTATCTAACTTCTTCTCATCACTTTAGCTTTGGATTTTACAATGACCTTACTTTCCACATATAGGTAAATAAATTCTACCCTTAAAAAAATCTACTCCATGATTTATTCCAAAATTTATTATTAAATAGATATTAATATTTTTTCCTCCATGGGATTTATTATTATAAGTTACTTTAAATTCCATCTTTCACATAATACATAAACTAATCCCCTTATAGAAATTTATTCTATGTTTTGTTTCTTTGTTTTGAACTAATGGAAAACTCATCTTCATGCCTCCATGGTTTTTATTATTATAATTTCCATCGACTTCCATATTTAATTTATTAACAAAACCATGAGATTTATCGGCGACTCTTATCACCATTTATACCTTGAGAGCACTTCGAATGATTTCATCATGGATAATAATGTATCTTTCAGATAATTACCTTTTAAAAACATGGTTTTATAAAACTAAAGAATAAATCTAAATTACATTTTGGTTGGATGATGATTCTAGAAGAGTATCTTATATGTCTTGTAAAAAGTTCCCATAGGAACTAATGTTTTCATAATCCATCATCTTTATCTCAAGTAATTCCACATTCATTTTTAAGAGAAGAATACGAGGGAAGTAAATATGGAGAAATATACATGTAAACTAATCCCACTCCATTGAGTCAATATCTTCATATTTCTTCATGTTCATGATAAGAGTCATCTATTTACAAACTTCACCTTCCAAATGATAAAAAATAAAAATGAACATTTTATGCTCTGAACACCAAATAAAAAAATATCTTTTTAGTTGTAATGATCCATTTTTTAGAAACTATTGTATTTGATAACCCAATAAAATATGGTGGAAGTATCCCCTAAAGGACACTAAAAAATGTTTTTCTCTATATTTATAGTTTTGAAGATAAAAATAACTCACATATTGAAAATATTTAATAGGAATAACAACATGATTTTTCATTCCATCACCTATAACATTCAGTTTCTCAAGAGGAAAATCATTTCGTTGTCTATATTATTCAACATTATTAGGATTTATTCTAGTTCCATATATTTAATAAAACCAAAAATCATTATAATAGAAATAATAATTGTTTTGGGGAATCATATAATCATGAAAAACATTTATAGGATGCCAAAATAATGAAACATTCTTTTAAATCTTTTCCATTTTAGGTTTAACATAGTACTTCCATTGTCATCATCTACCAGAATCCTTAATAATTGTTCATAAATAAAATGTGATTTATACCAAGCATATCCATTGGGAATGTCTAGAGAGATCTATAGTCATAGGTTCACTCATCCTGCACTAGTGACCATACATTTAATACCCAATCCACCCCATTTTAAGTTGTTACAATGTTGTTCATTTGTGTCATAGCTGAATCAACATTCTCATATCTGAAAAAGGATGTATTTTATAGGATAAACATAATCCTCTCTTTAACATAACTCCAAATTTAATAATACAAATAATCTTATCCTAATCATTCTTACTATATTTTTCTTGTACTACTTTTAGAACATATAAAAAATTCCTCTAATACCAACTAAGGAAACCCAAACATTTCATACATAAATAATATATCATATTAGATAACTATTCATAAAATATTTTTATTATCAATTCCATAAACATAATATTTTAGTGTATTTGGGAACATGGATACATAAAAAACCGGTACAGGAATGATCTACATCATCTCCTACTATTTTATTTAGAACTATTACCCTTAATATACATATCATACTTAAAAAATTTCTTTATATTATAGAGAAATTGAAATATAAGAAGGGTGACATCAAATTATTGGTAAGGATAAAAATGGAGATATCAATATTCATTCAAGAATAACATGAGAATAAGGGTATGAGAAATTGTTCTTAACATTTTCAAACCATGCCCAACAATTCATATATCCTAATAATGAGTTATGGCATAAAACTTGGTAGTTCATATTACATACATCATAAATTAATCAAAAATAATGATCCATGATATCACAACATTGGAATATGATGATGTCATAAAAGAGTGTAATAAATGTTGTTATAATAACAATCATAGAAATGTTTTGTAAAGGCTACCCACCAATATATTTGTTACATCTTAGGCTTAGAATAACCACCCATGTACCTGCATTGGGATTAGGATAACCTCTAGCGTACCCTTATTGGGATTTGGATAACCACACAAATACCATTTGAATTCATACCACATTAATATATACCCAATTAATTGGAGGTAAATTAATTAACCACCCATCACATAATTTTAATCCATTTATATATATACCACATGATTATCAAAACATTCCTTATTTCTTCATAGCATAATCCATGGTAAAGAAAATTAGTTTCATCAATATTTAATTATCATAATAATAAACCATCTTTAGAAAGAAAAGGATATTACCATAGAATCAAATCCCTATAAAATCATTAGTTATATAAACTATGTTACCATAGATGGGAAATTAATTTAAAAGTCCACTGGAATATTCCTTGAGGAAAAGAATTTTTTTATTTTGAAATCACCTATTTAAAATCTATTGTTTTGGAAATATTAACGAACAAACCTATTTTAAAATAACCATGAAATATTATTAAGAAGTCACTACTAGAAATTTATTATATACCAACGGTTTTAAACTGTTGGTAAAGCATTCATAACCGTTGGTAACACTTATACCAACCCCTAATTTTAGTTATTTTAAAATGGCATCACATGTTGAGTTTATTAATGTACAACCTTTATTTCTTGGTTAATTCTCTCTTATTTTCTATGTTATCCCATTTAGATATATAGAAAATTAACCAATGTCTCTTAGGTAAGTTCTCAATGAAACTTTCATTCTATCAAAAGGTGATGCATGATGTAATTATGAGTAAAATAGGGATAGGATGACATTTTTAGAGAAGTTAAATGAAATGAGAAGATCCCATGATATCATTTGTATTTATTATCAATAATTTGAAAAAAGATACAAACATATTTGTGTATGATTTTCTTGTTGGTACTGTAAAACAAATAAAAAGGGGGGAATTGATGTTCTTATGGATTGGATTGTATTTTTTATCAATGATATTGGCATGATATAGTGTTGTGGATTGAAATAAGATATTGATGTCAAGGAAGGTAAGGGACTGTCCAGGGGGTTGGGGGTGTTGTCCTAGTGGGTAGGGGACGTCAAGGGGGTGGGGGATATCCAGACGGTTGGGGTGGGTGTCCAAGGGGGTATGGGGTGTCTAGGGGGGAGGGCGGGATATCCACGGGGGTGGGGGCGATCCAGTGGGTGGGGGTAATCATGGGGGTTGGGTGAGGGATTTTTTCCTAGGTGGGGTAAGTCCAGGGGGTGGGGGGAATCCAAGGGGTTGGGGGTATCTAGGTGGTGGGGTAGTGTCTAGGGGGTGGGGGCTATCCAAGGGGGTGGGGGGATGTCCATGGGGATGGGGGTGTCATGGGGGGTGGGGTGTATAGGTGGAAGGGTGTTGTCAAGGGGGGGGGGTCATCTAGGGGGTTAGGGGCTATCAAGGGGGGTAGTGGGCTATTTTTCGGGGTAGGGGTGTCTGGGGGGGGCAGGCTATCCACATGGGTGGGGGTGAGGGAGGGTGGATGTCCAGGGGGTAGGGTGGGTGGGTGTCCAGGGGGTGGGTGGTCTGTCCATGGGGGTGGGGGGGGGCTGTCCAGGGGGGTATGGGGTGTCTAGGGGGGTGGTCGGGCTGTCCACAGGGGTGGCGTGGTTGTACAGGGGGTACGAGGTCTCCAGGGGGTGAGGGGATATCCATGAGGGTGGTGGGGATGTCCTGTGGTGTATGTGGTGTCCAGGGAGTGGGCGAGTTTTCCACGAGGGTGGAAGGGCTGTTTAGGTGGTAGGTACTGTATAGGGAGTGGGCGAGCTATCCATAGGGGTGGGGGGGCTGTCTATGGTGGTATTTATAGGGGTGGGATGGATGTCCATGAGGGTGGTGGGGATGTCTATAGGGGTAGGGGTGTCCAAGAGGGTTGGTGGGCAGTCCATGTGGGTGGTGGGGTTGTCCTGGGGGTACGAGGTGTCCAGGGGGTGGGTGAGCTTTCCACGTGGGTGGCAGGGCTGTCCACGAGGTAGGGGTGTCCAGGGGGTGGGCGAGCTGTCCAAGAGGGTGGGGGCTATCCAGGGGGTAGGGAGTGTAACGCCCTGAATCTAGTTACCCAGAGTTGGTGCATTATTACATAATTTTGGCAAGATCACAAAAGATCTAGTCTATATAGACAGATTAGTTTAGTAGCCTTGGAAGTACTAGATAAATTCACAAGCTTTACATTACATTATTTAATGGAAAACTAATACAACATTGTTTCCATGGAAAACATTGAGATCCCGTAGAATATCCCTACAGGTCAGTCATAATATACTTCTTCGCATCCTGGGAAAAATAAAATATAGAATGGCGTGAGCTCAGATTCTCAGTAAGGATAACAACATAGCAGAAACTATCATAAATAAGCACAAACTTTTAAGGAAATGTATAGAACGAAAAAAATAATTTTCAACATAAACCACATCATAATATGGAAAATATAAATCAATATAATTCCATTTACTTACTCACATGGATATTCTACTAGTTGAATAATCAAATGAAATATCAATAACCACTTTCATAATGATGGAATACATAATGCCAGACTTTCATAACCACATATTCAAGACCTTATGCGAAGTCTACAAATAATATTTTGTCAAGGCCTTGTTCCAAGACACATGTTTGTCTCATGAGACCTACCGATACATCGAGGACCTATAGTGGGCCCCACCCATCACTTACTAAGTCCTATGCATTCCCCATATGAAAAGGTTTAAACATAACATAAACATTAGTATTAAAACAAGCATAAAAATGTCAATACTTTATCCATAAACCACAAATGGTACAAAAATAACACATCCATAGTCAAAAATATGACAAAACATTCAATAAAATATTGATGGTTTGTATCATAATAAATCAACTTCAAACAAGATTAAAATCCATAAATGGATGTTTTCATAGATAAAAATGATATGTAAAACATTTTGAGAGAAATATCCATTTTTCATGAAAACATATAAAAGTCACACAATTTTGAAAGGAATACAGTTAAATACATTTTGGTATCAATGTTTCCCATACCACTTTGAAACTTTTTAAAGTAATTAACATTTTAAAAACATTCATGTCTATATAAATAAATCCATAAAAAACATTTTGAAAACATGGACATTAATGAGAATTATTTACATGAATAAATATTTAAAACATTTAAAATGATGTTTTCGTAAAATATTCCCTTAAATAAAATCCCTTTGAAAAATCTGTTATGAAATATGGACATGAGTAATAAATATGTCCCAGTAAAACCCTTCCCATAAAAAATCTCAAATAATAATCAGATTGAGAAGTTAACCCTTACCTTGTAATTTTCCTTGGTCGAGGGTAGGTTAAACTTATGTATAATTGTGAAATAATTGTTATTAAATTATACAAGAATCATATATGTTAATATGATATCATATATAATCTTTTAACATTGCTTTGTTAATAATATATTAGTATTATCCTCATTTCAGGTGTTAACTGATTCGCTTTCCTTTATATACATTGTTATGTAAGTAATGTTTGTTATTGAGAGGATGTATCTTATTCATATTAATAATGTTATTAAGTCTTTAAACATTATTTTTAATCATCTAATGAAAATTAGTCTTGAATGGATACGATGTGGAATGGATCTCATCGCGTTCGTGGAGACGGTAATCTGTACGTACGCACGAGCAAAAATATCTTTCTATTGATATTAAAATAATATATAATTAGATGTTAGACAATATATACAGAATAATTATCATGTTATATTCATTATTTACATCAATTAAACTTCATTATTATATCCATCCAAAAAATAATGTATTGAATAACAATTACACGACGACGTGGAGACGGTAATCCGTATGTACGCACATATGGTGACATGTCATTCAAAGGATTGATAAAATAATGAATATGGTTGTACCATATTTATAATAATATAAAATTATATAGAATATACTGGAGTTATTATTTTAGATTGAAAACAACAGAGAAAGTTGAAGTGGAAGAATAAAGGAACTTGAAAGAGGTGATAAAATATTTACCTGTTCTTCAGGTTCTTCCATTTGATTTGATCAAAAGGGATACTTAATTTGGATTTTTGACTAAAGGAAGGACTCTAGCATGAAGGTAGGACTGTTTAGAGGGTATTTGGGTAGGGTTTGGCTGAGAAAAATGGCTTTGAAGGTGTTAATTAGAGTGAAGTGGGAGTGCCCTTTTATAAGAGGAGTGAGAGGCACCTTAGGAAAAGGTAGAAATATTATTTTTTAATAACATAATTCTCGGTTTCCAATGGCTTAAAAGTGCATTATTTAATTTCTATGGTGGGGATGGGTCAGAAACACTCAACCAATAGGTTTTAGACAGGTTTTGGTCACTATATTAACTTTATCTTTTAGATTTAACACTTGTTAAATAGTTTGACATTTACCATGCCTCTTTGTATTATTATATTATGTTGTTAATAAACATACTATATACTTCCAATAGAACCCCAAGTGTTTCATTAATGATACAATGATAATTATATAAGTCTTTTGGTCAATCTATAGATTTTTAGGAATTGAATATAAATTAATAATATAATATTTGTTTTAAAAACTCTTTTATGTCAATTTTTACACTATTTGGTATTTTGTTTTTTCTAAATACATAACAGCATTATTACTTCACAAAAATATCATCTACCCAACCATAATATGTCATATTACCCTATAAAATTATTATAATTTATAGAAAGTCTCAAATTACACTTATTTAGATATTTATAATATCAATTATTTTAATATTTCATTAATTAGGTAATTACTGCATCATCATTCTGTCATAATTAAAAAATATTACTTAAAGTATAAAAAATATAAATAAAATACCATTATGTAGGAAATCTTTTTATCATTTTAATTAATATTTATAGTGTAATTTATCTTATGTTTAACCCTATATTAAATATGGTTTAGTTATTAAATAGTGAATTTAACACTTTTTACTCTTCCTTGAATTAAATAATAATAAATTTCCTAATCTAATCCAAGTGAACCAAAGATGTTAATATTTTATTAATAATTCTGTTTGTGGTCTAATTATACTTATCCAATAGAATTAGGACATGTGTTAGTGTAATAATAATATCATTTTTACCATTAATTACCCTATTTACTTTTAACCGTGGTAAATAAAAGTAAAAAGTTATTATTCACCAAAAAAAAAATTATCTTATTGAACCACATTTTATTCCTTGATAATAACTGTTTCCCTTGGATTTTCTAAATTTAACTAACAGAAGTGGTAAAATTATGTTTTATGTAAATTTGGAAATACTCCTAGAAGGTAGGTAAAAGATGGTAAAAAGTTTAAATTTTTTTATTTATCTAAAATTATTATAAATTGACTTCAATGAATTAAATTGAATATATATAGGTATTATGTATCAATTTTTACCTAAAATAATTTTAAATAAAATAAATAATTATCTAAATAAAAATTCAGTTTTAAACTATAACTCTGTGTTTTTCACTATTAATCAACAATTGAATGTTTTTAGAACAATACCAAAAATTTACCCGAATATAATATTGATATTCCAAATTCAAAAATAAATTCTATTTTTCCAATTTCAAAACATATAAGTTTCATTAATTTATTTAAAATTAATTCTCATTGTCAAAACCAAAAAAGCGTATTTTTAAGAAATAATAACTATCAAAAGATTGACACTTGTTTATGTCCAATTTCAAGGTGAAATTACATACAATGAAAATCAATGGATTAAATGGAAAAAATATAATATAATTATTCTTCCAAACAATTACAATTTATAATTTAACACTATAAATTATTTTAATTAAAAAAGTTGTTTTTAATTAAAATATAGTATTTTTCACTATTCACTCAAATATAAAAGTTATCAGAAAAATCCCAAAAATTTATTGAAACTAAATTATCATGTACATATTATAAATAAGATTTTTGTTTTGTAAAATTTAATATATAAAAGTTTCAAATATTATATTTAAAAAGGGTTCTCCATTAAAAGGCGGTAAAATTTCATTTTTTGAAAAATACTTCTTTCAGCCGAAAAAAATGAATATGTTCTTAAATTATGTCTAAGAAACTCATAATATGGATTCTAAAATTATTAGTATTATATAAAGTTCAATATTCAGTTAATACTATTCATAATTGCTTTTGAACTACTAGTTTGGAAAGTCGTGGTGCACTTGAACTCAATGTTGCGTGTAGTGAAAGTTATTAAATTACATCGAAGAAATAACGTACTATGAAATCTTGGGGTGTTAAATTGTTACCTCCTTCAATAAATTGTGTACTCACAATTTTAAATTGTTCTTCAAAAATAAAAGGATGAAAATAGAAAATACATTTGTGGGAAAACCCACATCAGAAATGGGGTTAATAAATTTTTTCTTAATAAGAGGAAAAGGGGAATGAAAAAGTCACCACAAAAATTATGATCTTGATTAGGAGAACATTGTGGGAAATAAGAGACACATAATTGGAGGGAAAATGTAAATATTTATAGGGATTTATTGATTTCCTCAGTCGTAAACAATTGTATAATTGAGGGCCTCAAAGCCATAAATCAATGATGATTTAAAATATCATCGCTTCAACAAAACATAAGGTATTAGGATAACACATTTTTAGTTTTAAGATCCCTTACCTAAAATTTTATAATTAATTTTTCATAGAATAAGATAAGAAAAAAAATATATACATGACAAGTAGATTTCCATCGTTTAACTAATTTCTACCACTAACTCATCTTTCACTCTAAAAGATAATATAACGTAAAAAAATATTTTATTTATACTATTCGTATAGGGTTCCAAAAAAGATGAATTTATAATTAATCTTTCAAAACCTTTTAAAAAAACTACATTATTCAATCCAGGACATCACGTGGGCCAGTGGTATGTGATACACCCTTGTCGCCCTTCAGTTACAGGTTCAAGTCTCACGGCATTACTGGACACAATGGTTTTCCCCTTAACCTATGGGTTTTCCTTTTTTATGGCAATCCAACAAAAATCACAAATTAGAATTATCCAAAATACTTCTTTCCAAACTCATAGTCCAAATTTTATAAGGAATTTAAACACAATGAATTTATTTTTTCCCAGGTAATAACATGTGAACACCTTCATTGTGTCTTCTTTTAAAACACTAAAACATCCTAAATTAAAATAAAACCGTATTGATTACATTCATGATCCCTTATTCCTTATAGAATACTGGATATACTCCTTCTATCCAAAAAAGTTTTAAACTCCAAAAATGATGGAATATTCAAATCATCAATCTGTTTCTTGTTTTTCAAAAATATCCAATATAATTTATCGAAATCAATAATGTATTATTCCAAAAGTTACTACCTCGGTATCCGAACCATATTATAGTTTATCTTTCTCTCAACCTTATATTTTCCAAAAATTTAACCTACTATTGAGTCACTTTTATTTTTTCCACACAAAATGATGTCCTTAATGAAATAGTAATGCAGTACAATCCTTATATACTCTATAATTCTCTTAACATGTGCATCATTAATACAATACTCAAATGACACAATAATTTAATAACAATGTATGAAATATAATAATTCCTATTCATTATTGGTAGTATCATAACATTATTATTATTATCAAATAACAACATTTGGGGTATACTCTGATGATTTGGGCATTGATTCGCGTAGTGTCCCAACTCATTGCAGATGAAACATTGTACATTTAAAAAAAATTTCTTACCATTTAAATCATGTACTTGGTGTCCTTTTTCTACACACATATAACAAACTCTAATTCGCTTCAAGCATTTACCAAGCTGATTATTTCCATAGTCATCACAAATGGGATGATCATTTTTTTACAACTTCCCTTTATCCATCTTTCTCTATTTTATCCATTTCTTCTCTTGCTTCCCTTCAAATCCATAAGACTCAGTGAATTATTTACTTATCTTAATATCAAATGATTCTATTTCATAACCTGTTGAGAATACATGGGAGACTATTTTCCTTATATATATCGGCTTAATACCATGAAAGATATGATCCTTCTTACTCTTTGGATCATACGTATTGTTGGAGTTCACATTCGTTCTACTGGGTGCCATTTCTATACAATGGAATACACTAGATCAGTTTATGAATTGCAATGAATAATTCTAAACTTGTAAAAAACCCAACATAAATTGAACAGTTTATGGATATAATCTGTAATCATAAAAATATTTTCATTGAGGAGGTATATACTCGTAAATCTTTTATAATGATTTGTAAATAAAATGAGAATTATCTTAAGAAGATCCCCCAGGAGTGTCATAACCAATAGTGTATAAAGGCGCATTGTCATGCACCAGTTCTCGTTCGAGTGTAGCTCAAAGCGGTGTTTTTAGGTTTTACCCCTAGGTACATCTATGCCAGAGCCACCTCTACCTGCTTGTATCCAGATAAAGATGTATTGCATGGAAAACTCAGAAAATCTCAACAATACCAAAATTCTAGGAAGTCCTACTTTACTAATCCTAAAATTCTATCTTAGGGCTATGTGCTCAAATCAGAGTTTATCTAAATCTAGTTTCCAAGGTTTGTACTAAACTTACTCTGATACCAACTATAATGCCCCGACCCTAGTTACCAAGAGTCAGTGAATTATTAAATAAAATTGGTATGATCACAAAAGATCACGTCTCAAAATACCCATTAGTTTAGTATCCTTGGTAGTACTAGATACATTCATAAGGTTTACATTACATCATAAAATGGAAAACTACTACAACATTGTTTCTATGGAAAACACTGAGCTCCCATAGAATATCCCTGTAGGTCAGTCCTAATATACTTCTTCACATCCTGGAAAAAATAAAACATAGAAAGGGGTGAGATCAGATAATCATTAAGGATAAAAAATATAGAAGAAATTTTCATAAATAATCATAAACCTTTTAGGCAATGTATAGAACTAAAAAAATCATTTTCAACATAAACAACATCATAATATGGAAAATATAAATCAAAATAATTCCATTTACATACTCACATGGATATTCTACTAGTTGAATAATCACATGAAATGTCAATAGCCACTTCATAATGATGGAATGCATAATTCCAGACTTTTATAACCACATAGTCAAGGCCTTGTTCCAGGAATACAAATAATATTTTATCAAGGCCTTGTGCCAAGACACTAGTTTGTCTCATGAGATATACTGATACCTTGAGGAGATATATCGGGCTCCACCTGTCACATACAAAGTCCAATTCATTCCTCATATGAAAAGGTTTAATCATAACATAAACATTTGTATTAAAACTACCATACTAAATGTCAGTATTTTATCCATAAACCATTAATGGAATAAAAATAACACATCCATAGTCAAACATATCACAAAACATTCAATAAAATATTGAATATTTGTATCATAATAAATCTACTTCAAACAAGTTTAAAATCCTTCAAAGGATGTTGACATAGATGAAAATGATATGTAAAACTCTTTGAGAGAAATATCATTTTTTATGAAAACATTAAAAAGTCACACAATTTTGAAAGGAAGAAATTTAAATAAATTTTTGTATCAAAGTTTCCCATACTATATTGAAACTTTTGAAAGGAATTAACATTTTAAAAACATTCATGTCCATATAAATAAATCCTTAAAAACCATTTTGAAAACATCGACAGTAATGAAAATAGTTTCGAAGAATAAATATTTAAAACATCTAAAATGATGTTTTAGTAATATATTCCCTTAAATAGAATCCAATTGAAAACCCTTTTATGAAACATGTACATGAGTAATAAATATGTCCCATTAAAAACATACCCATAAACAATCATGAATAATAATGAGATTGAGAAATTAACCCTTACCTTGTTCTTTTACTTGGTCAAGGGTACGTTAACCTCCTGTATAATGGTGAAATAAATTTATTAAATTATAAAACAATCATATATATTAATATGATATCATATATGATCTTTTAACATTTCTTTGTTAATAATATCTTAGTATTATCATTGTTTCGGGTGTTAACAGATTAATTTTCCTTTATATGCATTATTATGCAAGTAATATTTGTTATGGATAGGAAGTATCATATCCATATTCAAAATGATATTAACTCTTCAGATATTATTATTAATCATCTAATAAAAATTAGTCTTGAATGGATATGATGGGGAATGGATCTCACCGCGTTCGTGGAAACGATAATCAGCACGTACGCACGACAAACAATATCATTATTTTGATATTAAAATAATATATAATTGGATTTTATATCATATATATAGAATCATTATCATGTTATATTTAGTATTTACATCAATTACACATCATTATTACACCCATCCAAATAATAATGTATTGAATAATAGTTACACCACGGCGTGGAGATGGTAAGCCGTACATACGCACGTATGGTGACATATCATTCAATGGATGGATAAAAAATGAATATGGTTGTACCATATTTAAAAAAACACCACAGTATATATAAGTACTGGAGTCATTATTTTATAATGGAAACAACAAATAAAGGGGAAGTGGAAGAAGAACGGAACTTGAAAGAGGTGATGAAATATTTGCCTCTTCTTCGGGTTATTTCTTTTGATTTGATCAAAAGGGTTATTTATATTGTCATTATGACTAATGGAAGGACTCTAAGATGAAGTTAGGACTATTGAGAGGGTATTTGAGTAGGGTTTGGCCGAGCCAAATGGCTTTGATGGTGTGAATTAGAGAGAAGGTGGAGTGCCCTTTTATAAGAGTAGTGAGGGGAACCTTAGGAAAAGCTAGAAATATTATTTTATAATAAACTCATTTTCAGTTTCTAATGTCTCCAAAGTGTTTTATTTAAAGGATAATGCGGGTATGGGTCAATAAAAAATCAACCAATAGGCTTTAGATAGGTTTGGGTCAGTATATTAACCTTATCATTTAGATTTAACTCTTAGTTAAATAGTTTGAAATTTACCATGTCTCTTTGTATTTTTATATTATATGGTTAATAAACATACTATATACTTCTAAGAGAACCCCAAGTGGTTCATTAATGATACAAATATCATTATATAACTGTTTTGGAAGAACAATAGTTTTTTAGGAATAGAATATCAATTAATAATATAATATTTGTTTTAAAAACTCTTTTATTTAAATTTTGACACTATTTGGTATTTAGTTTTTTCTAAATTCATAACTGAACTATTAATTCGAAAAAAATAAAATTAACTAACTCTAATATGTAATATTAACATATAAAATTAGTGTAATTCATAAAAAGTCTCAAATTACATTTATTTGGATATTTATAATATCAATTATTTTAATATTTAATTAATTAGCGAATTACTGTATCATAATTGTGACATAAATAAATAAAATTATTTAATGAATAAAAAATATAAATAAAATACCATTATGTATTTAATCTATTTATATTTATATTGAATATTTATAGTATAATTTATCTTCTGTGTAACCCTATATTAAAAAGGGTTTAGTTATTAAACACTGAATTTAACACCTTTAACTCTTCTTTGATTTAAATAATAGTAAACGTCCTAATCTAATCCAAGTAGACCAAATAGGTTCATATTTTATTCCTATGGTTTTTTTTGGTCAAATTATACTTATCCAATAGAATTAGGACACGTGTTAGGGTAATAATTATATTATTTTTACCCTTAATTACTCTATTTACTTTTAACCGTGGTAAATAAAAACAAAGAGTTACTATTCACCAAAAATTATTTTTATCTTATTAAACACATTTTACTAATTTATATTAACCATGTCTCTTGGTTTTTCTAAATTTAACTCATAGAAGTGGTAAAATTATGTTTTATATAAATTTGCTAAAACTCCTATGTGGTAGGTAAAAGACGGCAAAAAGTTCAATTTTTTTATATATCCAAAATTATTATAAACTGACTCCAATGAATTACATTGAACATATATAGGTATTATGTATCTATTTTGACCTAAAATAATTTTAAATAAAATAAATAATAATTTAAATAAAAACTCGTTTTTAATCTATAACTCAATGTTTTTCACTATTCATAAAAAATTGAAAGTTTTCAGAAAAATACCAAAAATTCACCCTAAGATAATTATGATATTCCGAATCCAAAATTTAATTCTATTTTACCAATTTGAAAACATATAAGTTTAATTATCTAATTTAAAATTAATTCTCGCTGTCAAAAACAAAATGCGTATTTTTAAGAAATAATAACTGTCAAAATATTGACACTTGTTTATATCCATCTTCAAGGTGAAATCACTTACAATGACCATAATTGAATTAAATAGTAAATATATAATATAATTATACATCCAAACCATTAAAATGTATAATTCAACACTATAAATTATTTTGATTAAGAAAGAAGTTTTCATTTATAATATAGTATTTTTCACTATTCACCCAAATATGAAAGTTATCAGAAAAACACAAAAAAATTTATTGAAACTAAATTTTTATGTCTTGATTATAAAGAAGAAGTTTATTTCCTAAAATTGAATATATAAAAGTTTCAAATATTGTATTTAAAAAGGGATCACCATTAAAAGGCGGTAAAATTGCATTTTTTGAAAAATACCTCTTTCATATGAAAAAATGAATTTGTTCTTAAATTATGTCTAAGAAAATCAAAATATAGATTCTAAGATTATAAGGACTATATAAAGTTGAAAATTCATTTAATACTATTAATACCAAATTTTGAACGGCTAGTTTGGTAAGTCGTGGTGCGTTTGAACTCAATGTTCCATGTAGTGAAAGTTATTGAATTACATTGAAGAAATTACGTACTATGAAATTTTGGGGTGTTATAGGGGGTGTCCATGGGGGTAGGGGGGTTCCAAAGGGTGGATGGTGTCCAGGGGGTGGGAGGTGGTCTAGGGGGGTTGGGGGCTGTCCAAGGGGGTGGGGCTGTCTAGGGGGTGGAGGCTATCCACTAGGGTGGCAGGGCTATCCAGGGGGGTAGGGGGTGTACAGGGGGTGGGTGGGTCTTTCCATGGGGGTGGGGGGTGTCCAGGGGGTAAGGGGTGTCCACGGGGGTGGGAGGGGCTATCCAGGGGGTACGGGTGTCCAGGGGGTGGGTGGGCTGTCCACGTGGGTGGTTGGGCTGTCCAGCGTGGTAGGTGGTGTCCAGGGGGGTGGGCGGGCTGTCCACGGTTGTGGGGGGGGCTGTCCACGAGGGGAGGGGGTGTCTAGTGGATGAAAATTATGTCCAAGGGGGTTAGGGAGATGTATAGGGGGTAGGGGTGTCCACTATGGTGGGTGGGATGTCCACGGGGGTGACATGACTGTCAAGGGGGTACAGGGTGTCAAAGGGGGTGGGCAAGCTCTCCACGGGGGTGTCGGGGCTATGCAGGGGGGTTGGGGTGTTTTGGGTGTGAGATGTCCATAGATTTGGGGGCTGTCCATGGGGTAGGGGTGTCCAGGGTGGTGGGTGGGCCATCCACAAGGATTCCTGATCCACATGGGATGGTGAATAGAACCTGACATCATAAAAAATGAACGTGGGAATGATTTTCCACTAGCATTGCGAATAGAAGATAAAAATACAGTATACATAAAAAATAACTCCAAAGGGAGATGTGCACTATCAGTTAAACATGCATAAACAAGCCAATGTACTACAGAACAATACCATATAAATTGGAAGGAAAACTGCCAGATTCCCAAGAGATGTATAACTCCAGATATGTATGTCAACATATAGAAATACCTCCAAGCGGTGACTCTCCCCTACCCAAACTAGGATGTTGAAAATCAATAAAACCTAAATCCACAGTCAGTGTGTGACATAAATATCCTTGTACAGAATCACTAATGATTCTATAACAAGAATACAAAACCAAAATAACCAGATTATCTTTTTTTTCAATTTCAAATAATCCGGTTTTACAGTTTAAGTGAATAATTCCCAAATAACTTGGTTTTACATTTTCCCACCCACCCACCCACTTTCACACTCCCCTCCCCCACCCACTTGCACAACCCTCCACCCACCTACACACCCCACTTTCACTACCCCACCCCCACTCCCACCTGCAAAACCCACCCCCACCCCCAAATGTACAACCACCCCCCCCCCCCACTACAAACCACTACCTGCACACCCCCCTTAACCCACTGCACATCCTCCCACCTGCACACCCCTCCCCCCACCCTCTGCACCCCACCACCTAGACCCCACCCCCTTGCACAACCCCCACCCCCACCCCCATCAACACATCACCCCACCACCACCTATATAGGCCCCACCCCCTCACACCCACCACACCCCAGCAGACTCCCCTTGCATATCCCCTCTCCCCCAACACCCCACACTACACAACCCACCCCCACCTGCACAACCCCCACCCCACCTCCACCTTCACCACTACTCTAACTGGCCCCAATCCCTTAGTATGGTTCACTAACTCTTGTGGCTAAAAGTAATTCAAATTAAGTTGACGCAAACAATTTGACTCACAAACTAATTATAGTTGAAGTGTAGAAGAAAAATAGAAAACAAATCAAATTATAAATCTTAGGTATACCATAGCGCACAGACCTATGGCTTAGGCCAAATCAAAAAAAAATAGACGGAAAACATTGAACCTAAAGTACCACTTATAGATTTGAAGTTAAAAACAAAACAACTATCCGATTGAAGGTTGGAAGAATTTTACAAGCATGAGAGCTCTGTGTCATGGGATTTAGGTCTGTAATTGGTTGGATGAGGGATTGGGGCTAGCGACAATTTTAGTGGAAAACATTCAAAATGGTTTTTAATAGAATTGATAACAACTATAATGAGATAAACTCAACTATAATTAATCCATAATTATATTCACCAAAAATAGGAAATAACACACTGAGAACCACCATCATGAATGAGGAACACTTGTAATTTATATGTATCTACCATTACACTAAATAAAAAAAGTTTGATTCAACATAACATTGAATGCATGGTGAATAAAATTTATTCCTTCAATGACGGTCAGTTTCCAATATACTTAATATCTACCTTATGGAACAACCTGAAAACATTTATCAAAAATAAGAATCCATAAAAACATTGGTAAAATATCACCTATCATATTTACCTTACCATGATATACAAGGTCATACAATATATGAATTTGTTACCATCAGATATTCTCTAGAATGGACATCTGAGGATTGTAAAACTCTATTTCACAATCCCATGGAATAGAAAACATATCTCTCGACCATTATCTAAAATGATAATGAATGGTATCCATCCCATAAAATGGTTATATGAGTGACAACCAATTAATTGATCAAATAAGCACTAACCCAATAAATGATATATTGTGGAATGACGCACCAAACTGCACCATGGGAACCTCCCATTATGTGTTGCAATAGTCAGTAAACCAACAAACATTATGATTTTAACCATCATACCAATAGATATCATATACTAAGGAGGTGAATTAGTTTTCCTCCATCACAATCAATATGATTTCGTTCATGTCTAATGAATTTTGACCAGGTTGTAATGACTTCACTCTTGATATGGATGATGGAACCCATCTTCTGACATTTAAATATTAACAGGTGGTCTATGTCTATACACCTAGTATTGGTGAATAAGAAAATAGTTATATTAAACATGAAAATAAATACATTTTTAACAATCATATTGAAATATCATAGTAAAATATTGATAGATCAAGCACCATGTGTCAATAGAATTTCTAGTCATAAGGGTCTACACCAGAACTCCCATTATCATACATTCATCATATCATTATAAAAGGTAAGGGTCTCAACAATTCCATTGGTTATCTACTCCTTGAGAACTATATGATAATATCTACTAAAGTACATAAAACTATATTATATTTGGAAAATTAAAAGATCTTTAACATGATGAAAATGTTGAAGTGTAGAACAAAAACAGAAAACAAATCAAATTATACTTCTTAGGTACACCTTAGCACACGAACCTCTGGTTTAGGCAAAATAAAAACATAAAAAAATAGATGGAAAACTTTGAACCAAAGGTAACACTTACATATTTTAAATGCATAACTAAACAACTACCTGATTAAAGGTTAGATTAATATTTCGAGGAAGAGAGCTATATGTCTCGGGATTTAGGTCTACAATCGGTCGGATGGGGGATTGGGGCTGGTGAAAATTTTTGGGGAAAACTTTCCCAATGGTTTTTTAAAATGATTGGGAAAGGTAATATTTACCAATTCGTTTTTAAAACCGTTGGAAAAGGATTCTTAAAAAATCACATATTCTAATGGTTATTTAAAACCATTGGTTAAAACTCTTCTAAAAATCTATATTCCAACGGTTTATTGAAACTGTTGGGTAAAGTCCTATCAACATCCCTATTCCAACGGTTTACATAAACCATTGGGGATAATATGTTTGTATTTCCTCCATTTCTAGAAGTGATTATTCAAAGAAAATATTATTCATCGTGGTGAGAAAATCCATTTTTTGTGGCGTTTGTTTAAATAATGACTCGGTTCACATCATGGTAAAAAGTACCTTCTTAAAAAAAAATAACAAGAATATTCCTTTGGAGCCTTATTATGGCATGTAAAATAGGGGTAAAATTCCATTAAAAAATAATAAGAGAATATTAAAAACATTTTTAAAAACATTTTATTAGGAATTTATACATGGAATAAAGGATACCCAACTAAATAGAAAAACATATTCAATTTATCTTAAAATTTATTTTTCACTTTTGATTATATAGAGAGAAAAGTGAAAAGAAAAAAAAATTATTTTAGAAAATAAATTTTATATTATAAAATAAATAAACTATTTTAGAGATATATCAAATAACTTAATAATTTGAAAGTTTGGCATAAAAAATCCTGTTAAAAATTAGTTCGTAACATAAAACCATTACCATAAGATTAAGGTCCTTTATAGGTACTATAAAATAAATTATTTTAAATTTAAATTAATTATAATTGTATACCAAAACCATATACATACTTATAATATCATATAGAATCCACTTATTACATCTCAATAAACATTTATTACTAATTATGACAATCATCGTTTTGTGTGTTAACTATTTCAATTTTCATGTCTCTTTGGGTTTGAAAGTTCTGGTCCATGTAATTTTATCATGGTTACATATTTTATAGAATGAAAATTATTATATATAAATCATATACATTCATTATATACATATTTACAGCCATCTATAATAAGTATATATAATAAGATTTATTATTGGACTCATTGAGATGGTAGTCTGTACGTATGCATGAAAGTTATTTTCATTTTCTAATGAAAATAATAGAAGATAAAATTATATTTTAAATATAATATATACTCAATAAATACATCATTATAAAAATTTATTTAATGTATTAATGTAAAATGCATCCAATCTCTATATAGGGGTGGTATTCCAGATGAATGCATGAGCGATACTTTTGGTTCTCATTTGATGGAAAAGAGATTGAAAAATAATATGAAATTATCATAATAAAATAAAAATATATTTATGATACCATATTCATCATGTTATGTTGTCTTAAATATTTTTATAAAAGTTTTATGGTTAAACAAAATTCAAAGCGATCAGTTTATATTTATAGCTCTTCTTCACGAGACCTCCTTTATCTTACACATTAATCCATGAAAGATTGGTCTTAAGGGAAGAAAAATGGGTCTAGGATAGAGGGAACTAATATTGGAATGTTTTCAATCAGGTAATGGCTAGTTTAATGCTCACAATTCATGAGTAAGTGTTGAGTGGAGGTGTCCTTTAATAAGTTAGTGAGAGGGAACTCGTAAAAATAATTAAATTATTTATATATAATTAATTTATTTCTCATGTATAATTATTCCAAAATGGATAAGGATTGAAAATTAAGATACTACAGGAATAAACATACTGAATAAATAAAAATTAAATAATATTATGTTGTAATCATACCCTTATATCTTATTTTAAACCTCTAGAAACCTCATTTTAACATGAACTATACTAACAATTTTTTTATTGTTTTTACTATTAATTATGAGAAAAATTAAGTTAACCATATTATATTATGTTAATTTTTATAATTATAAATTTTTATCCTATTTAAAACATTCATTTTACATAATTTATAGAAATTAGTTTTAATATAAGCATATTGAAAGTAATGAATACCTATTTTTAGAAAAATGAATGTTTAAGCATAAAATAGAATTTACATTAGTTAAATGACTATTAAAACAAGTCAAATGAATTTTAAAATACATTATTGAATATATAATACATAAATGTTACTAAAAACATAAAAAATAGGCATTTATTTAATTTATTTTGATGAAAAAACATTTCACAAATAACTTTTTTATAAAAAATAACTCCATTTATGTGAATATGATTTTATATTTATTCGTAATGTTTATATAAATAATGTATTTATGATTATAAATTTATTCAAATAAATTATCAATATTTTTTGAAATCATTTATACGTAGTGATCAAAATAATTTTTTAAATAAAAATACATAAAATATAGAAAAATTTATTTATTTGAAAATAGATCTTTTAACCATTAAATTGTTTTATTAATAAATTAATGTTTTCTTTATTAGAAATTAGTCAATACATTTTATTTTAGGGAAAAAAATTTATATATATTTTGTAATTTATTTAATCCTATTCAATCTCGCCAATCTAACATCATGTTTATAAAGTTATAAAATATCAGGGTTCATTTAGAGTTGGGGTTGAATGGAAAGAACACTTTTGGATAATTTATATTTATTTCAAAGTAAATACATATAAAATATTTAGATTTTATGCACCTTGTACCAAAATACATTAGAATAAAAAAATTAATATTAAGGGCATAAGAAAATTTTGAAAAACTGCTTTCCTATTTTGTGGTTATTTTTCATTAATAACCCTCTTTAAAATAGAACAATAATATTGAATTTGTGTCAATTTTATAATGAAATAAAACTTGTTTTTTGTTGTCTTCTTCTAAATCATAAATACATGAACAAAATTATTTTTATCTCCTTAAAAATCTATATTTCTTAAGGGTGTTAAATATTATGGTTTAGTATCAACCAAATCCATATTCCCCTTAGGATCATGCTCATCAATATCTTTGAATTATTTTTTTATAATTTCACATGTGGGATAAGAATATTCACTTTTAAAGACACCCAATGAAATTTCTTTTCCACTAATTCCATTGAAATTCCGGATGTCATTCTAGGATTGATATTCCATCCATATTTTCGATACTTCGGCAAAAACATCATGACTTATTATTTATGTTAATCAATTATGTTATGTCCACCCTTTAAATATTTAGATATATCATAAATTATATGGTCCTTCTCTGTAATTTGGAGCCTTAGCTCAGCTTCTCTCCTCAGGTTTCAAGAATTTCCCAATTTAATATTTTCAATTAGTGTCTTATCCTATTAATTATATTTATCTTTTTTTGTTTTACATAAATATTATATTCATGAAAAACCACAATATGATTCTTGTTTTTTACCTCCTTAAATCAATCTTTTCAAGCCTACAGTGAGTTTTTTCTAAAGATCAACCCTTCCCTAAACATTATTATTCTCATCTTCACAATCATCAACCTATGGTTTATATAAAATAGTCCCAATAGAATCTTCCCTATGGTTAAAAAAATACTTGACATATTTTCCTTTTATGTATTATATACATTCATACTATAGTGAAATAAAATTTTCCCTTTTGAATAACTTATGATATAGGGATTTTTTCCTTCTCATACTTCAATGTTTTCTCGGTAGGAGTATCATATTAATCACTATCCTTATATTTATTAAGACATATGGCCACATGATTATCATATTTACCACACATAATGTTATTTAAGAGAATTTTTCCATTATGATTTCATTTTCTTCTCTTATGTTTTGAGGAAAAGAAACACATCACTACTTTGAAATAATTTCCATATAAATATTATTTTACTAAATGATTATTCATCTCTTTAAAGGATGTATACTATGTATTATCCTTTGATATTGGTTAATTTTCATTATTCCTCCTTTTATTTGATACAAGATTACTATGTAGGTTGTTTAGAGATACTTATTTTGGATCATTGTCTTCACGCATAGATACCTTCACATTGAAAAATAGAGGTATTCTCCCTAAGATTCACTAAAATATTTTTATAAAATCAATATTGTATTCATTAACATGAATGTATTAAAAATTATCATTATGATAATCATATAATGTATCATTTTTTTGGTTGGTATTGTCCTCAAATATTTATATTTATTCCAGAAAAGATTTATATGTTTCGTTCGATATTCAAAATTTCCTTCATAAATATTCCAAAACATTATTGCATAAAATGTGAGTTCTTATAATTAATTTTCATTTTATAGATATAGTTTTATAAAGCTACCCATAATTCATTTATTTATTTATCATATACATCTAATTTATTATGGTTATTTTCTAAAAATTTAGCAATTTCCATGATTAATGAAATACCAGTAATCTTGCTATGTAAATTTGTATTCCTAGAGACCCAAAATAATTTTTTTTCATATTATTATTCAATTAAAAATAATTACTTCAAAATAGGTATTCATTAATGATTAACAATGACTTACTTTCTTTAGATATGGAGAATACATGACCTTAAAAACAGTTTCTTTGATATCACTTGTAGGCCCATTATAGGACTATACCCTAAGGAGGGGCGATGAATTAGGTTATGTTAGTTTTTAAAATTTACCATCCCTTGATCATAATATAATTTTCCTAATAAGAGGAAAAATTATACCTATCCCTCAAAAATTCTCAAGAGTTATCAATGTTACAAGAGTAAAATGTTATTTTACTTGGTTCATCCCAAATATGATACTCTAATGATCATGGACATAATTGTTCATACAGACCTGAAACACTATGAAACACTACTCTGATTTGTTTAATAAAATATAGAACTCATAATGAACCTCTAAACTCACTATCCCCATAATATTTAAAAATATCACAAACTCTCCACAAAGATTATTGTCTACTATTCCTTCCATGTTCACATTTTTCTTCATAATAAATGTGTATGAAAATACATATGAAATGTTGTGTCTCTTATTCACATCCTAATGAATATCATATGAGATAGAACTCATATAATTTAATCATTCACAATTTATATAACTCATAGAATTTTATATTCTCTGAATACCCAGATATTCACTCGTAGATTTCTCTCTCACATTTCATTATAAATTTCCCTCAAACTACTATATAAAATTTTAGAGGATTCAACTGATTCCCTATTATCTAAGGTCTAAAATGATTTTTTTTCTTATTTATATTTTTTGATTAATCCTTATCTTTTTAAATATAAATTTTATGATTATGATCCATTTAATTCATATAAACTCCATTAGCCCATGAACTGTAACTCATATTTCAGAATGTACACTTTTCCAAAACTACTTATCCACTATAGAATCTAACCTAAATTACTAGGCTTGAGATAATATGCCACATAAACTTAGGTTTACATCCATAGACACTAGAGGATTACGACTAGTAGGAAGGTTGTTATTTGGAATCAGGTGGATCATATAACATCAATATGTGTAAACAATGATAAATAAATAACCAGACATGTAAACAATATATAATAACAGTAAGAAAAAACCAATAACATTCCATCATATGAATGAATACATAAAAATATATCAAAAAAGTAAAACCAAAATATATGAAACTAATCACACATTGACCCATCACATATAAAAATGAAATAAATAAAAAAATCACTAATATTCTCTTTTCCCAACTCTGATCCTCACCACCTCTAGGTTTCTACACTCATAGTGACATATCCTTCTAAAATATCAACCTAAGCCTAAAACCAATCTTTAACTACAAAAAATGAGGGATATTTGGGTACCCAAGTATCATGTATATCTTATATGGGTGGGAGTATAACTCCATAGGGCACTACTAAGGAAATCTTATACCCAACCAGTAAAATGAATTGTATGTACATGTGATAAGCTTAACAAAAATTAAACACCAAATACATAAATTCATATACATGTAACATACTCACAAATGCAAAAGTAAGTGAAAACACCCATATACATAGGATTGATGCACTTTCCAAACTTCCACAACCCCCAACTATACTTAATTTAGGATGCTTTCAGTAGGTCTTTTAATTTATTTCCCCATACATCACAAGATGTGAATCAATTCACTACATAGGATGGTTGTATGTACCCAATAGTACTTTCTCCAATATCTTCCTTTTAGGATATTCCACATGCCCCACCCCCATAGTGTTCAAAGTTATGAACACCATACACCCCATCCTGATAGTGGTCATTATCAGGAACACTATATTTCCCACCAAAAAAGCCGCCATTATCCTCATATAATGGTAATCCCACCTAACATATTAAGGATAATAAGATAATAAAATCACCCCTAAATGAAATTATCTCACTTAATCCTTTAGTTGATGGATTATCAATTACCATACATGATCTATTCCCACACCAAAAAGACAAGTATGTGATCTAACCGATAAAATCAATTGACTCATAGTTCAGATCCATCATCATGTCATCATACTCCCCTATAATGGGACATTAACTAAAACTAACCCCCTAAACATCTTAAGATGTGAAGAAAGGTTTCAAAGTTTATTCAATAACACAAACAATACATATCATAGTATGTTGAAATAAGGAAAAGCATGAAAAATTTCAATATTTCATACCTAAAAATTATGATCACATGTAAAATAAGGACTCATAGGCAACTCTGGTACACACATTTGATTAAAGCGTCAAACATGGTCTTATTGTAGACACACACATGTAATAAATAATAAAGCATGCTCTCATAAGAAATAAATATAGATACACACAAACACGAACACACACAAAAAACACACACATTTGATGTAGGTATCAAACATGGTATCACAATATTTAGTATCATGTAGCACAACCACACACCCAAGAGGGTCCATATAATCTATGACGCACATTAGTGACCAAGTCTCATCCCTAAGAGTTCGACAACTAGCTAGTGTATATGGGTCAATTATAGACCATAGATCTTTTTCCAAATACATTAGGCATTATTGATTTAATTAATTAATACTTTAGGGTCATTAATGGGTTATGTATTACTTTTTATTTATAACACATTATGAATTTAAGGGTCATTCTTTGAAGGTGGAAAACCACATGTTGTGTTCCAATAAACAAATTAGAAAACTATAGTTTAATGCATAAGAGACCAGCCACCTAAAATCAAGAAAACACCCACCCATGATTATCCCACCATTGTTTAATGAGTCATCAAATTCCATTTATCCTCCATCAACCTCCACAAAGATAAAATCATTCCAAAGCATTAAAAATAAATAATTATAACAAAATTTTAATTAATTATAACCTTACAAGGAAACATAAATTCAAAGAAGAAATTAATTCCTACGGAATGTTTTACTATGTGTCAAAACATAAACATAACCATGAAAAACCATTCATGGAATGTCTCTAACAAAATTTCAAATTCATTCTAGGAAAAATCTATAACACATGTCAATAAGGCGAGGGAAAATTTAATATTATTAAATTTGAACATTTATATGATACTCTACCATGTGATGTACCTTATTTGAAACATTATTGAACAATTTTCTTCCAATACCAACACACTTACGAATCTACGATGAGAAAACTCCCCAAATCAATTCCACGGTCTATTGGCTGATTCAAAACGAATTTTCAAAAAACCCTAAATGATATCACTAAGGGACATTAATTATATGAAATTATTATTAATGAAACATGTCTACCATCATAGCACATCCTCTAGCCATGATGGCTTAATTATTCATTGTTCTCATAGAATTCCATAAAGATCCAATGGAATTGTAATCCAATTCTCTAGTCTAGATAATACTAAGAACCAAACAATAATCAAAATGATCAATGTTGAAGAAGATTCACAGATAGTTGAGATATAAAATTATTATAAAGTTAAATAATTACCAATAGTATTAAACCATGGGGAATGACATGATTATCCACAACAACATGAAGATGGAGGAAAATAATGATAAAAAATGAAGTATATCTCATAGATAATCCATTGGTTTACAAATAGATCCACCATGGATCAACGGGTTCTCATTGAGGTATAATAGTGGAGGTGACCAAGTAAATGGTTTTTATATAGTCATGACAAGATGACATAACATGGGGGTCCTCTGTCGATAAAATGTCCCAAATTCCCTCTACTAAATATAACCTAGTGCACCACATGGGCCACCCGATGCATGATCACCAATTATCTATTGAGTCATAATGGGTATTGGGGAAGCATATTCTTGACTGGATATATTTGTGTGGGGATAACATCAAGTCAGTGACAAAACCAAAATCCTCAAACATTCTAGGCCTCCTCCATAAAAATCATGAGCCACGACTGTCCCTTCATGATTCCATTCATGTTTAAAAATTCCTCTTGTGGATGTTCAAATAGATAAAACATGGTTTTGTCACTCAGATCTCCAAATTATCTGTCAACCAGAAGACAATTTCTTATTATCTCTAAAATTCAGAACCTATAATTATGTGGGATGTTATAATTTTTCCACCATAGCACATCTCATCTTCGAGAAATTATGATAGACATGAATCATACCTCTCAATCTGCAATGATAATCATTCACTAGGAATTATTTTCCTTCCATCCCAAATGACAAATCCACGCCCCAAAGAGGAATTAATTCTTAAATTCATATCATACACTTGTTACATGGATATTTCTGAATAATACTACATGTTGATAAAAATAATGTCGTCATACAACATCATGACCATGATCACCACAACCACCTAACATGAAACACCATCAAGTATCCAACTGATTCCCCCGAAGTATCACGATAATTTCTACCATAGGAATCATTATATGAAACAATATCTTATTATCCCAATAAATGTACTATTTCTGTTCAATTCCGTCACTCTCAATCAAACACAAAAAACAAGTTTAAAGTCGATACCAAACCTCATTCGTTCTTCTGAATTGAACCACTGTGCGTCTAAAGAGAAATTAAACCCAATAATTTTGGACTTTCTAGGAAGTCCCCAAATTATTTTTAACCACCTCAATCAATCCTAAAATGATGCATTGTATCTGGTTCCAACCCAACAGATACAGGTTCATGTTGATACACCTATCTGTACATTTCTAAAAGACTACCTATGAAGGCACATAACTTGAGAAAATGACACTCCATAACACCACCGATTAAGATAAATTAAAGCCTATAGGTATCATTAAATTAATTCAAGTACCTTTAAAATTTAAAACCAAATTCAATGGAAAAAAATTAGTTGATACATCAACTACATACACTTACTATAAGGCTCTCAATTATAAGCCAACTCCTCAATAGTCTCACTCCATTTCAATTTACATCGATTTCTACTGGAGTCTGAATCAGTCATATGGTCTCTATATAGAGTTACATATGTATAAAATATCATGCATTTATCATAGAAATAGATTCCCTCATATACTATACTCATCAATATTTTCGAGTCCCTTTGAATATCAAATGTTCATTCATAGGAATGTCTATGAATCGTCCCATGAGATAGGTCTCTTCACACATGACTAGATCGATGTTATACTCAAACAAGTATCCTTATAGGCATAATTTCATACCTAATTCACACCAATCATCCCTTGATCATTCCATCCAGAAACAGAATGACTAATAATGATTATTCATCCATAGCTCATTATCAAAAACATGTACCAATATTTTAACTAACATGGATTTCCTAGAATGTAGTTCACTGAATTCATTGATCCATTCATTATGTTAGAAAAGTTCACCAATAGACTTGTGAAGTTTGAGGACATCCAGCACATTTGTATATTGTCCCATCAAGTCAGAATCCACACCAAACCAAGACATGTCCATAAAAGACAAACTCAGGTTTATCGTAGAACAATTCTCTAATAAATTGTTGGTTTCATCTCTTTGTACTGGGAAATCCCTATAAAAACAACATCTAAGATTCCATGCTATGAAAAATTCATTCCAAACACACTAATTAATAACATAATGGGTGAATATGAATAGAATTAATCAATTAATTACCACCACATTATATACTAGGTTCATCTATATAACTCTAAACATTTTCAACGATCCTTTCACAACCACACTCCATATATTCAACCTTCCTCATAAAGCTATATCATGTATGGTCCTGAATCAATGCATTCCAAATGAAGAATGACAACACCACTCTTTACTACAAAAATATTTATTTTCCAATGATTCATGGACCTATGGGATCAAAATTAATTTACTGCTTCGCTATCCACTAGGAATCCACCAATTATATAACCCTCCTAGTTTTGGACACAAAGGATAATTCACTCAGTGTAAAATCAGATTTATATTCCATACCATCAGTGTAGAAAGCCTTTGACCCCTTCCTTCTTGCCAAAAAAACCAATCTCTCTGAAACCTAATGTTTTATCATGATCACTAGTAATTGAGGTGCACCATACTCATAGGATGGAAGTAAATATTAATAAAATTCCTTTAATCCATTCAATGTTTATTCACATGAATGTGAAATTGTTTCAATGAAAACTACCCCTATGGAATTAAAATTGACTACTCTATCATATTTTAAATCCTCACTACAGTTACCATTATTCAACATGATAAACCAAAAAAATAGTTACAAAAGATTCTCCTTTAAGGCCACAAGGTATTATATATAACCTGTAAAAGGTTTAAATATGGGTCATAACTCAAAAAACATCATCTTAAAAAAATATCTCCAGACATTTAATAACAATTTTTCTCTCATTCCAACCATGCTAAGGCCAATGATTCTGGAAATAGTTTAACATAATTATATTGGGGCAACATGGATCACTCCACATAGGCTATAGTTGGAAGCATACTTAATTGGAAATATCAAATGGATAATTCCACAAGGTTCATACAAAGGTAGTTAATTCTCAAAAATAATATATCAAGTAAAACTAAAAAATATTTTCATATAAGTACTAAATCAACATATCCATAATTGTTACAATCTTATTTGACATCATCATCATACCCTAGGTTCACCACATATTAGTCTCATTTGACTTGATATTAGAAGAATACATGTATACTCGTTTAACTGAATAGAATGTCACCAAGATCACATATCTACAAAAATAATACTGATTATTAAAAACAAAGAAGTTTAATCCCCCATAATTGGTATAATAAAATATAAGAATCATTTATGTCATGAAAAAACTATAAGATAAAAATGATTAATATTATGATTCTTACCGATATAGACAAGAGTCAAATCAATATATAAATCACAAACCTCGAAATCCATGTGTGTCACATGAGGTGAAGTCATATAATCATATTAGAATATGAAAAAAACCAATACCATGCCCAGGATTACTTTACTTCCCTCAAGAACAGTTTTTGTGATACACCAATCTATGTTTCATCACAATATTTGACACATTTCTATGTCAACTGAACACTAACTCCCTAAAATAAAAAAATAAGATAGCTACGGTTAAATTTTTTGTAACCCTAAACGTAATCACCTAGTCGGAGATAAAATTCCATATGAACATAGTAACATATACATATATGAAGGATACCAATAACTAGTTGAGAGGGTCTATGGTGGAATTGTGGATACAATATACCCTAAATTATAGTAAAAAATAAAAAATAAATAACCGAACATGTAAACAATGTAAAATTAGATTAACTAGAAACAAATAACATAACATACTTATGAATGAATGAAATAATAACAAACTCAAAAGTAATACTAGATCAAGGTACTTTAATGTTTGGCATGCGACATTAAGGGCATATTTATATTATTTGGGGGAATAAAGTAATGTTTTTTTTTGAAATTTAGTTATCTTCATTCTAAGTCTTTCTATATTGAATTTGGTTAGAAATATTTTGGTGGATCCTTAAGGTTAACTATTTATGGAATAGTTTAAGATGAAAATTGGGGATTAATATTGAGGTTTTATAGATCAATGATTTATTTCATAATATGAATATTTATCCAAATTGGATAATCTCTGAGAATCATTTTGGATTTGGTAAATATTTAGAGATAGAATGAATTGATGACCTTTATTTTTTGGATATAATGATTCATTAAAATTTAATTTTATTACATCTAGAATGAAAAATTCATATTTAATATTCATTTATTAGAGTAAGATATGAACTAGATACTGATATAATAACAGCCAAAAGGTAAAATTGTTCATATTCTGCTAAAATATATAAAATAATTATATTTTTTACATTATATATATTCATAATAAAATAATCCCACATGATTAGGAAAATCAAATTCAAATAAAAATTTTATTCTTTTTTCATCATTTCGGATGAATTTTTCTTTCATCCCTTACAAATTTATGGAAACATGGTCATTCACATTCTCATAATTAGGTTCTATATAGCTCTCTGTCATTCCTTTTAATTATATTACTTCTCCTCCATATCCAAATTTTCACTTCCTATTAATGTTTTATTTATATAGGAACCCGATTATGTATTTTTAGGTTACAATTACATTTCCCACTTCGCATTTTTATGGTAGTTTAATTATGCCTCTTTATAATGTGGGTTTTAAACAAAGGTGTTTTAAAATATTGAACCCTTTATTAAAGAGATAATAAAAATTTGGTGGATGGAATCCTTTTAAGGGGAAAGAATGTAACAACCTAAAAATTAATTTAAAATAACACAATACATGGTATATTTCTTAACAAGAAACACAGGTCCTAAAGTGAATTGTGATATCATATAAAAATAATATTATTTAAATGTAAACATTATGAACCATTTACTGAATTGAAAGAATTAATATGAATAAATAAATTATAAAAACTATTTATAATGATATTATAGAAATAAAATTTATTTTTTAATGCATTGTAAATATGAAATCAATTTTTAGTAAAGTCCTTTTATGTTTCCAAAATATGTTTTCTTCCAAAATGTTATTTATTACATTTTATACAAATATATTATAATTAATTTATTCCAAATTTATAAAATTTACCTTAAAAAATGGAGACCATATTTAAAATAATCATCTCACAATTAAGATTAAGAATAATTTTTACAATTTTTTTGAAAAGTTAAATGTTTTAATAATGAGTGAAATTTTTTATTTTTTTATAAATCCTTCATTAATATTCATTATATAATGTAATTTAACTTCTCCAAATAGTTTTTAATTTTTATCTTAATGATAAAAAACATTCCTTTAATAGTATATAATCTAATTAACTACATATTAATCAAAATCACACTTTATTTTGGTATTAGTTCATTTACAGGCTTAAAACACCATTTTCTAAAAACTGATTTTTGTTATATTTTATGCATTTATATTAAAATTAATTCTGAGATATATTGAAATTTAATCATGAAAAACCATGTCCCTATTTTCTTATAATGAGGATGATATTTTTAAAATAGGTCCACTTTATGTTTTTCAATAAAAATTGTAATTATAATAAATTTCTGTCACCGTAGTAAGGGTAAAAAAGGTAAAATAGGGTTAAAACTATGCGATAAGGCAGTAATTATTCCTTAAAACATGTATTTAATTTATTTTATAGGTTTTTTTGACAATATTATTATAATATTATAAAATTTGGAAATTGTTTTCCACTTTTCTTTGGTTATATCTTTAATATTATATTAAGAAAATGATAAAGTAACAAATGTCACTATTTCTTTTAACATCCCTGATATATTTCCAAAGGGATAGAAATCATTCATTATTTTTTATAAATGTTTATTTTAAATATTAATATTTTTTTCATGGTTATTTATTTTTAGTGATGGAATTTTTAACTTAAATTCATAAGAAATGCTGAAATAATTCCAGTTCATGTAATAGAAAAATCAAGTAAATGATTTTATAATCATTAAATGTATTAAAATATGGATTAATTATGAGGCTACAAGAATTTTATTGTTAATTATAAGGTATAATTTATCATAAAATTATTCATATTTTAAATAAATTATTCTCTTGTTGATATCAAAGTAAAATTAAATGAATAATACCCAAAAAGAAATTATATTTTATGTTAAATAATATATAGAGAAATTATTAAATAAATAAAAAATTATTGAAAAATAAAAATGAGGATTATTATTGGTTTAAAATTTCTTCCATGGACTATTTCGTATCCATATTTCATTATATTAGTAAATATATGACCCTTAACATGTCAAAAATGTGTTAACATGGTTAAAGCTGAAAAGGGTTAACAAAGGGGTTAAACCAAATGATATTGTTTAAAATAATCCCAAAGACTATAAAAATTTTATTGGATGAATAAATTTCAACCATATCCTATTATTATTAAATTAAATAAATATTTTTAACTATTTTAATGAATAAATGCATTAAATACATTTAAATCATTTAAGTAATTCCCAAGATGTCCTTTTATCAATTATAAAAAAGAACCTATTATCCTCTGATATTCATACCTATTGACCTACTTAAATAAAGAAATATATAAACAAACCTCTTTTAAAACATCATCATTTTGACCTATAGGCTCATTTCTCATCAAATAATCATCTTAAAAGGGTTACATTGTTATAAAGAAGTGGTTTTTTAGAAGAAGAAGTATAATTTTTAACTGAGTGTTTTCGTTTTATTTCCTATTCTACATACATGACTTATTATATAACCATGATAATTTAATAAAATCATTATATGTAATATATTTCTTTAGTTTTGGGGAACAACCCATATTAATTGTCTTCTCATCATAAGTAAAATGTAAACAATGCCCATGCATATGTACGACTTGCCATTTTCCACAAAGTTGTGTCATTCATTTTTCCCCATCAATTTAAAAGGGTGGTTATAAGAATGAAACTGATTAATGTATATTATATTAATGAATTTATTATGATTATTTAATTATAATAAAACATTACCTTATTACCCTTCCACTTTTTAAAAAATGATAATTTCGCTTGTGCGTACGTTTTGTCAACCACCTCCTCGATGTGATGTGATTGATTTATAATTTCCACCATTCAAAGATAATTATAAATATATATATATACATTTAACAAATATATATTAAATTTATATCATTATTAGCATTATAGAGATGATTTACCCATGATTAATATTCGAGGACTGATACTACCAAATCAAAATTTTTCTGAAAATTGAAAGAATAAACTCTCAGATTTAATGAATTTAGCAAAGAATTATTAATAAAAAGGGGTAGAAATAATGTAATTCTATCATATAAGTTATTAAAACAATATATATTATTATTTACAAAATTATAATAAATTTAAATTTATTATTTATGTGCCTAAAATAAAATACAAATCAAGTTACACATGACGTGATGGATTATTTCTCAATCTCATCCTTATTTAGAATTATTTAAGTTTATTTTTTTATTGGGGAAAATAGGTGAAATTTTTATCTAAAAAAAATCCCATTTTATTTTACTATATTTATTTATATGTTTTTATCTATTTTTAAAATTTTTATTTTCATTATAACTCAAAAATACGAAAAGAATATTTTAAATGAAAACTGAATTTGTTTTGAAATTCAGTATGAAATTTTTTTCTAACATATCAATATTTTCTTAAAAAAATCAATAATGTTTTTATATATTCTTGTAATTGATTAAATCCATTTTTACCATTGTTTTACATTAAATAATTTTTTTAAAAGGAATATTATTTTCATTTTCCAAATAAGAAATTTATTACTAATGGTGTGAAAGAGATATTTTTTTAACATAGATCACATGGATGACTCTTAAATATATCATGAGTAAAATTTTCCCTGATGATTACTTTATATGTTTATATGGTTCATTACCAATAAAATGGTTTTAGAAATATTTTGTAAAATTCTAGAATATAAATAATTGATTTCCAAATTAGAATGGAGTTTTTATCAACAAATGATTTAGTGATCTTTTTGAAATATTTTCATATATATCAATATCCTTCGATGAATATTATAATTTACTGAGAATATAATCTAATGATACCATTCGTAATATTTATCTGTATTTCTTATAATTATTTTGACTCAGGAAAGTATTGAATTCTCATTTGATAATTCTTTCAATACATATAGTTGTTAATTATTTAGTAAAATTGATTAGGTTATATTGTTTATTTATATGATGAATTCATTTTACTTGTTAGGTGATAGATGGTTCCAAGAATTAAATAGTCCCTTGATGAATATTTTTATATCATGAGATGAAATAGGTAGTATTTTTTTGGAAACTATTATACCCATTTATGTAATTATTCATGGAATGATGTCTCGATAGTATGTTTACAGTGTCTAGAATTATAAATTCACTCATTATAAAATTAATAATTGACATCTATGTGATTTTTCATATATTTGGGTTAATAATGAATAAGTTTCAAGATAAAATGATTGTAAATATATGGAATTATTTTATCATAATTTATTTTTTCCATATTAACCATTCACTATTTATTATATGCTAGCTTTGGTTGTATGCATTCCCTTACTAAGAATCTAAGATCAAAAATTTAGTTTGTTTTCTTTTCCTTGGATTCATATAAGTGTAATATTATTTATATGTATGTATATTAATAAGGTACTAATAATGTTCTCAAATAAAATAGTAGATTTTATTGTATTTATTAAAATGTAAAGTTATAATAAAGTATGTTTCATGTTTTCTAATATAACAAAACTCTTTGATCCCACAAGATGAGATCACATATATCTCGTGCCAATAAAAAATGTAACTATTTGATCTAGGAAATTAGGGTCATGGGTTTTAAAGATAATTTATATATTTATATAAAATTTAATTTAAATATAACAAATATATATATATATATATTTATAAATTAATTAAAACATAAAATTATATTATAATTTTAAAAATATTTCATTATAATAATATAATAAATAATTAATATTAAAAATCCAACATTTAATAATGGTGACCATGTAAATTAGAACCCATATTTTTAATTATATTTTGAACTCCAATATTATTATAAATAAAAAATTGATAAAATATTAAAAAAAACTCCCTCAATATTAAGGAAAGTATATATTCAATTTTCATTCTAAGTCTCCGTTTTAAATAAACTTTGGTTTCAATATGTGTTTCTAAAATTTTCATTTATAAATGTCTTAAAACTATCAATTTCACACAAAAATATTTATAAATACCCTCCTTAAAATGTTTTATATTTTAGTGGTAATGTTCTATATGATCCAACCTAAACTGCATTGGATTAGGTGAGTCATAGAAGGCATATGGTTCTATAACTTCTCTATGTGTATCTCGGATTCCAACAATATCCATTTTAATTTATCCTATTAATTATAATTATATGTGTTTTAGTTTCAAAAATCCATATTTTCTTAGAAATTCATAAAGAGGGCTCTTAAATTAATGTAGAATTTTCATACATAGATTAAATTATTTGTTGTCCCTATTTGGGTGTCTAGAGAGAATCTTATTATTAATATATTTAACGAGAGATCATTAATATCAATATGGTTTATATGAGTGTCTCTATTTAAACCATATTCCTCCCTTATTAAGGGAACTTGACCCCCATTGGCTCATATCTGTAAATAAATTAAAGCTACTGAGCAACTTCAACTATCCATCATTGTTACTAATTTCTTTATATGATTTTCAATTCTATTGAAATATAAAAATCCCTCCTCTTAATATGACTCATGAAATAAATTATGTAAATAATATCCTCCCAATAGTGAATATAATTACTCAACCATGCCTCATTCTTGAATTTGACACAATTCACTTATTATTATAATATTTCTTTATGATGAGATAATATTCACCAGATTGGGAATGTTCGTAATGTGTTGAATATTCTAAATGGACATTCTATATCCACCTAAAATGTTATAATTTTCCCTTATAATCCCTCCATCACTTAATACTAAGAGAAAAATCAATTTTATAATATTTTAACCCTTGTTCTAAACCCCATATAACCCTCATATTCTAGAACTTCTACTATATAAATTCTTATCAATTAATTCACATGTTGATTTTTATATACCCTTTACTCCTAATTTTAGAAAGAATATCAATATTGTTTCTAATCAACATACTTTCATCCTTCCATTATATGTTACCAAATAACCCATTAATTTTTTTTCTAATTATGTTAATGGAAATAAATTATTGATGATAATGTTCCATCCCCTCCCTATAAGGATTCTAGAATTATATAATAAGAAGGGTTCTATTTAGTAAAATCGAAACATTCAATAAAGTGGGGATATTATAATGGAAAAAATTAAGATAATTTTCTTATGAAAAATAGTTATTGTATTCTTGGAATAATTTTTAAATTGAAACATAAGATAAACACGGTATTAATTTTACTGATAAAGATAAAACCAGATTTCATATTTATGTTTGATTTATGATATTCTGGAAATAGTATAAACTAAATGGGTGGATACTGATAATCATATATTTCTAACTTCAATTAATATTGGTGAAATGGGTTTTCTTGAAATTTTCAATTTTATCAAATAATTAGTTGAGTACATTAAGTAAAAAACATTATTAAGAGCAATAATTAGATAAAATGACCCCTAACTAAATGTTATAATGTTTTTAATTAACTGTTTTTTTCTATAAATGTTTTATGTTTAATTAATGTTTTTTGATTTTTTATATCATTATTCTATTATTCTTATTATATTTTCCTCTATTTTGTTGATGGACTACTATTTCTCAACATGGATATTAAATAATACTTCAACCGTGATGATGTGGTCTTAATTTCTATGGATGATTTTTTAGTTGGATTTTCCTTCTTTAGTAATGTATCCTCATTACATTTTTTATAAAGAAGAAAATAACAATTATTTTTTTGGGTTTTCTTATGATCCATGTTCACCTTATATAATTTGATGATAGTGTTATGATTGGTTATAGAGATAATATCCATATCACCTAGTGGGATGTAGTGACAATTATAGTTTGGGATACCATTTCTCTAAAGTAATTTAATATTGTTTTTAAGATGAACATGTTCTTACTGATTTTGTGATTTTTCTATTTATTTGATATTAGTATTTATTTAAATATATGATGGAAAATGAAATGATTCGTTATTTTCGAAGTGGTGGACGGTTGGTGACACCCTTAAATACTATGGTATTCATGCATAGTAGTTTAATATTTTTTAATTTATATTTATGTAAGCATAAATAATGATTTATTCTAAATTATTTCATTATATCATATATTAAAGGTATATTTATTATTTATAAATGTGATAAATTATTTTTTATTAGTATGTAAACTTGGATAATATTTTAAAATAATATTTATAGTGTTTATTTTCTGATTAGGTAAATATGAATTGATTAAAATTAATCAATTATTAAAATTTCATTCCCATTTATTTTTTGATAATTTATTACTTTTTTATTATAATTTTTATAGATTTATACATAGACTTAGATGTCAAATTAAATTAGGATTCTTTCAGTAGCATTCATTATTAATTTTTTATTTATGATTTGAATATTTTTTCATATAACAACTTTTTATTGAACGTCTAATTTTTAGAAAGAATTTTAATTTTATTCTAGTAAGAATTAATGAAGAAGTTAAAAGTTATATATATTCTCCCAAAAATCCACATGATTTAGTAGAAGATATGAATATATGATAATTTTATAGACAAAGTAAAACATCAATTTTATAAAAAAACAATCTAAAAAAGAAAAAAATTATTAATGAGACCATAAAATGAAAATAACTTGTTAAAAACAATGAAAATACTCAAAACTCATAAAATTAAAACCTAAGAAAGGGCCCACACAATACCCAAAACGGGTATATGTTTAATCATCCTCTTTAATAAATTGGTTTCATTAATAGAGATAAAAATATATTTCATAAAACTTTTTGATTCATATTACAATAAAAAAACAACCATGGAACATAAAAATTGATTGAAATACAATGTGAGTAGTAAAGAATCACCCCTAAAACAATAAAAAACTGACAATAAATGAATAAGAAAAAAATAAACATTGAAAAATTTATTTATAAATATAAAAATTTAGAAGAAAATATTTTACAAATTTATAAAAGGAAAGAAGTGTGATGTTGATATATGAGAAAGGGTCCAATGTAGAAATATTAGAGAGACAATTAAAAATTAATAAATAATAAAGAGTTTATAATATTTTAAATATTAAATGTTATATGATGTATTATGTAATGAAAAACCAAACTATTAATGTGCATGTCTATATATATCATTGTAGATGCATGATTATTTGATGTTAAAATCCTTATAATGTTTGGATGTATGGTTAATTGATGTACAGAAAATTTAAAATAGAAGATTATCAAATTGAATAAAATGATTAATCAAATGATTTATGTTTCAAAAATGATTTATTGACTTGGAAATGGATTGTAAAAGATTTATTTAGTCAAAACTCATTGAATTAATTCATGATAGTTTGACATGAGATTAAAAATTCTAATGTGATGTTAGACCATGGTTAAATTAGTATGCCTATTTAGGATCTATCATGATTTTTACCATTGGTAATGAATATACATAATCTATTTAAATTTATTTAATTAAAATAATTATTACTATATAAAATAAATATATATCTCATATGAATGTTTTTAATAACATATCTAAAATAAGATTATAAATCGAATATAAATATTTACCAATCTATTAGGATGTCATTAATTTTCATATTATAAAATTCATATATTAAATAATAACCAATAACCTCATATTATATTGTGATAGAAATATATCCTCATGCTAACTTATTTTCAAAATTATTCAAGAGTTATTTCTTAACTGGTGAGGATTTATAAAATAAAACTGTCATCATGTTTTCATAAGGAAAACATGTGTTTAATAGAATCAATTTATTTTAATTTATCACTATTTGTGGTTTAGAATGGAATCAATAATTATTGAACATGTTTTTGAGTTGTTTTTATTGAATTATAATGTTTCTTTATGAATATAATATTGTTTTTACTAATAACAAATTTTAATTTAATAATCAATTTGTTGTATTAATTAGAGTAGATTTATTTGAAGTCCATCTAAACTATAATGACCCAATTAAGGTGTCGTATCAGGTAGGTCAAACAATTTATGATGTTGTGTGATGAAAATAGGAATAGATAATATGTTATGTGAGGTATGTCACATTTTTTAATATTTTCATGAATAATATTTTAAAAAATAAAATATTTTATGCAGTTATTACTTTGACAAATGGGTATATATGAGAAGAATTCTAATATAAATAAGATCTATCTGGCGGAATCAATATTATATCGAACATTTGGAAAAATGTTTTATGATTTAAAATTTATCCTGATATAGGTCCAAATTACAAGGTATGATTTAGTTAATCGCAATTTTAACCCACATATACTTTGCTTTATTTTTTTAGTTATCGATGGTTTTAGTAAACTAACAATATTTGTTTAAAATCACTAACACACATTGCATTGGTAATTTAGTTTAATATGTTATGTTCAATGATTTTAGATGATAAATAAGATAGATTAATAATTTTAATTAGATAAATTTCATGGATGAAATGGATACCTATGATTTTATACTTATTGTAGTTTATTTTTTATGGATTTTTAATAATTTCATTTCTTTATTTACATTTTAAAATTAAATAAATTAATACTATTTTAAATAATAAAAAAGGGGAACATAGATTTGATGAATGTGATTTACATGGATTTAAATAATAATTAAATTTAAATAAAGATACTTAATAGTCAAAATATATTTAGTGATAGAAACATCATGATGATGGGTAAATTTTTTTTTTACTACTAACTGAGATGAGATATGATTGAAATGTTAATTAATTAACTTATGATCATAATTTGTATCTATATATAATTTAAATATATTTAAAATTGCATATAGTTATTAAATCAATATTTTGTATGGTTTAATTATGTTACATATGAAATTTTGAATGAGAATATGAAATTTTCAATTTTATATAAAAAGGGATCTTAGTAAAAAATTTAATAATATATCCAAAATGAGACCTCTGATTAAGATTTCATTAGTTTAATTTTACATGGGAATAATTTTTCTTTAACATGTTATATATTTTTTCAATGGGTTATATGTCCATCATGTTCATGTTATCTATATATACATAAATACACTCTTTAATCCTCATCTTCACGTGGTTCATGGGGATGCATTCAGAGGTTTTTTCAATATGGATTCAGTGGTATTATATACGGTACAATTGTTGTGACAAAAAGTTGAATTATTTATGTATTTAAATATAATATATTGAATTTATATTATATATATTTTAATAATGATATAATAATAATAATAATAATAATAATAATAATAAAAATATTAATCCTCTTCATCATCATCATCATCATCGTAGAACGTCTTGGATGATACACAAAAAGGAAATAACACACACACACCCCTACGCCAATAACTACATGAAATACCCATTGAAATTTAGTTTCCTAAAGTACTAGTGGATTGAAGGCCATTACATGGGTACTTTCCCTTCCCATATCACACGTACACCACCACCTAGCATCAACACCCCTATCACTACCTACGTACATCCATATATGTATCACAACCTATGTCATTAATACTCGTAATAGAAATTCTAGGATACTAGATCTAGTCTCTTTTACCTGGAGACTAGAGGTGTGTACCACCCAACCATGACATAGGATGAAATAACAATAAGAACAACAATAGAAACAAAAACAACAACTATAACAAAAATATAAAATGATTTGATACATGAGTGGTCGACCCAACCCATACCCCTCAAAATTTTATTAATTAATATGTATGTTATATAAAAATGGATTAATGAGTTTAAAAAAAACAGAAATTAGATAATATTACTAATCATTATATGAGAATCAATGAAAGAACCAGAATAATTATTAACATGAAGTTCGTACTCAAGCAAAAGTACTCACAAAATCTTAATAGATGATTGAACCTGAATTGATAGTAGTATTAAATGTATATGTGAGATAATTAGTGACATGGTCACATATTAGAAAATATGATAGGATGAAACACTAATAATAAAAATGATAAACCTTTCATAGTGTGGCTATTATTTTAGCATGATATAGTGGTAGGTTGAGACATGATAACTCAATCAAAAAATATTAATATGGATAAATATTTACGTACACAACATGTTTTCAAATCAGCCTTCAATCATTGAAAAACATAAAATCATAATTATTTTGTTTAACAACATATCAAAACACAAATTAGGAACATCATAAAAAGATTCCAGTTAACCAAACTCAATTATTTACAGGTTTACTCAGCTAATCAAATGTACAATCAATAGTCAGAGTCCCGAGGAGTCATTTTATATATTATATTATTCGTATAGATCCAATAAAAGAATTTAAATAATAAAATTAAATGGACCTTATAAAAACAATGGAGATATATTTGAAAAAATGTTAGTGAGGAAAATAAATAGAAACATACAAGTTTTGAAACCTATTATTTGATGTTGAAAAAATAATAACACAAATAATGACACACATGAAAGGATTAACTAAAATAGATTCCTCTAGAAACAATGTTGTCTATAATTATTAAATGTTGAGATGGATAACGATTCCATCTTCAGAGTCATCTCAAAATATCACATTTCCAAAGGGATCTAGTCCCGATGAAGTTATAGATAAATGAAGATATTATTATGATAAAATTCTAATTTGATATTAGAAAAAATATGTTCTCTAATATTTAGTAATTCATCCATATATATCTCCCCATTGTGAAATTTTTTAATGGTTAGTGTTTCCTTCTCATAGATTCAATAGTGGATTTGTTCCTTAATACAAATTTTAACTATAATTTCTTGGTTCCTAATCTTATTATGTTTTTTAATATTTTCATCATTAATGGATAAGATAATATCCTCAGTAAAACTTGGATAAAGTGGAATACGTTAATTCCACATATATAAATATTAAAAATCAATAATGATCTGGGAAACGAGTTATAGAGACACAAACCCATCACATTTATTATTATGAAAATATAACTTTTACAATATTCTGTTAAACAATGTTGGGGTAAATAATATTTCTAACATTAATTAAAAATAATGATATAAAAATTAGATTAATTAAAAGTCTAATAATAGGAATGATATTCTGAATAATGTTTTAGAGTACATATAACACCATATTCATGTCCCTATAGATGTTTAATGACATGACATACATCTCCCACGTTTGGTTCTAGTAGTACCTACAATCATGAAAAGGGTTTTAAGACACATTAAAAGACTTATTATCGACAAGGCTACCCATATCCTAATAATAACCTTCGATTAAATGCCAAATAAATACAAATTATATATCCAACTTCAAATAAAAAAATAATTTATCAATGCTTAGCTTCATATGAAATATAATTACCCAGGAAATATGTTCAAGTAGCCTAAATTAATCCTTTATATATTTTGAATATACATCTATATCAAAATGGGAACAAAGAATCCAAGGAAAATTGATCTAAATTCAATTTGATATAGGGTGGAAAAGGTGGGGGATATCAAATGTATTTATACTAATGTTTTTTCATTAGAATAAATCCAACTCCAAGTGTATTGGTAATAATAATATTAATTAAGATTATCTTATATAGTGTTATATTGTTGTTTTGATGCAAGTATAACTTTTTTAAAAATCTATGAAAGAATATCCCTAAGATAAAGGTTTTTACCCTAAAAATTTATGTAATTGTAACACCTTCATATATAAAAGAATCCTGTGGAAAAGACCAGAAACAATAGTTTGGGAATAATTTTCCTAATAGGTAGGTTGATAATAGTGTTTATGATACCAGTAAAGTCATTTATAGTTTGAGGATCATTCAAAAAATGATTAAAAATAAATACATATAATTATACAGAAATATCAAATTCTTGAAATATATCCATAATTGTTGTATATTTATTCAAACAATGTAGTATATCTAATTTCCTACATATCCCTTTAATTGTGATCGTATCATTATTTGGGAGTATCTTATTCCATAGATTTTAGAGGATAATCATTATGGATAGTTGAATAAAATTCATCTTTAAACATTGTATGCATTTTGTAATTTCGTCAAAATCTTCACAAAGAAGTATATAACGAATCACTTTCATTAAGAACACCCATCCAAGATAGTCATAAAAATCATAATTCAATTTAACTGAAATAATCATTCTTAATTTGTTTTAATATAGAAATGGGTAAGATCATTATATTTTGATAAAAAGAGTTTAAATAAATGAAAAAGAATATATTTGAAAAACTATTCGGGATGAAACAAATATCATCCAAAGGAGAGAAAATATATTTAATTATCTAAAAATTGTTTTTTCAATGTCTTTACGGAACCCATTTAATATATTTCATAACGGAATTGATGGATCCCCCAAGTATACATTAGAAAAATGACCCCACATAGAAATTTAACCCGTATTCCTCATTTAAATATTCGTAGAACAAAAAAATTTATATAAGTCATTTTTGTGCTGAATATGATTATATATAAAGTAATAAATAAAGGAATAATGAACCCCGGCTTAACAAATTTCTTCTAACCAACTGTCACCACCTTATTTTCATGAATTATACATATTAAACCATGCTTCTAAATTTACTTTCAATCCTTTTACAAAATTACATCATCCATTTTTAAAAGTAATTAAATGTAAATCATCATGATGTACTGATAACTATTTATAAAAAGGATTTTTTATATCTTACATTCTATAACTAAAAATAATGGTGAATTTACTCAATCTAATTGAAATCTGTGTGACCGAATCATAGTGTTCAAAATTTCTTTGAAAAGTTTTAAAATATTTATCATCTTCCTCACAAAATATAATATGTATATTAGTATATATAGAGTCATTTAATGATGTATAAGGTTTTTATTTCTTTATAGGATATAGATAACCATTTTTGTGACCTTATATAGATATATACTAACATAAACATCCAAAATTTAATAAAATAAAATCACATTGAGGATCCCTTCACTATATCACATTGATATAGTATAAGTACCCTTTATAATAACACTATCAATCATAGAGATCATATAAATCTGTGGAAGAACATGAATAATATTTACAAATTTTAAAAAAACATGTATCTTCAAGAAATTAAAAGAAATGTCCAATTTAAATATATTAAATGACATGTATATATCAACCTTGAGGAAAAGGATACAATTTTATTCATTTTCACATAATAATATCGACTGACTCTGATATAAAATATAAAAAAATAGTTGAATCATTACTCCTAGGATGAAACTAAAGTAGTTAAGAGAGGAAATCATGTCCCTAATTGTTTACAACATAATTACTAGGTTTATATTAAGTAAATTAAGAAATGTGATAACTAAAACATTTAGCCTAAATTCTTTTATGTACAAAATATATTCAAACTATTAAATAAGGTTATTGAATTTATAATTAATTCTTCATGGAAGATAACATCTCTTGAATAGTTACTAAATATCTTAAAAGAGATGAAGATGAAAAATATCCTAAAAGAGCATGAAATAATTTTCCATAAATCCATCAGTCCTTGGTGTAATTTCATTTTCAATAGAGAATAATGATTTTTTGTCTTTATACTACAATGAAATTGAGGGAATATCATCAAACAATTACAACTTAGACTAATATTGAGTGTAACTGTTTAATAGGATAGTGAATTAGTAAACCATGGAATTAATATTTCTCTCATCAAAATTAAAATTTGGATCATTGTCCACTAAATATATGATTAAATTTTTAACCTTCCTTAATTCATCGATATTGTATAACAATTTGGAATTCATTTACCCATTTATAATCCACCTTAGGTAAAAAAATTATTTTGGACCTTTATATTATGTTAATAATATTCTCCTGATTTCATTGAGATTTCACCCTATCAAAAGTGTGAACAAGTTTATTCATCGACCTACAATGGAAATTTAATAGTTCAATATCATATTTTATGATATTTTGATCTAATTTGGAAAACATGGATTTGTACCAAGTCCTAATGTTATATTTAGTAGTGTCTAGATTAAATTTAAATTTGTAAAATACACTAAATGGATAGTATTTTGGGCATTATTATTTAAAAATGTTTTTATTACTCAAATTGTATCCACGAGTTATTGAATGTTAATAGAGATGGAGAGGATCTCTTATAATTCATATGAAAAAAATGAGAATTTAGAAAATAAAATGAGTGGAAAAAAGAATATTTAAATCATAAAAGTTAAAGATAGAGTCAGATCAAGAATGGGAAATAATATTCCCATCCATATTATTCGAATACATTCAATTAATAGTGTTTTGAAATCATGCACACATAGTTTAGTAGAAACAAATTTTAGAAAAAAACCGATGCTCAATAAATCTATGGAAGTGAATATTTATACACATGATGATGTTAGAAAATATTTTTTATAGGGATAGAGAGATGTGTTGAAGCCACTTAATAGAACCAAATTACAGTGTGTATTCAAGGATATCATATTAAGCTCATTCAGATGATATCTCCCACTGGTATAATTTTTGTGAGAATAAAGAAGGGGTATAATTAGTAACAATTTACAAAATCATTGATAATAGTGATATGTTATTGACCCACATTAAATATGGAATCATTCTAACAACTATTTTAGGGAGACCATAGGGTTACATAAAAAACACACTACAATTATATGCAACATGTTCATAAATGATTGAAACCTAATTAATAATATATAATTTCATAAATTGAAACATATGTTTTGTAAAAATAATAATTCTAGGAATTTTCCTTTCAATAAAATTTCAAATAGACAATGAAGTGTCCATATCATTAAAATTATGACTATTACAAGACAATAAGATCATTTCTGAAAAGGGAAGTTCCCTATTTTGGGATCATTTGGACATGTAAACATGGGTAATATTATTATTACCACTTAAATTACATTTTTTCAGTGAACTATTCAAACTATTTTCATGCTTCTTTTCCCCCATTGTTTTAAATAATTATCAGCCTCATCTACTTCATCATCCAATTATCTAATAACCCCAGAAGAGTCCTAATGTATGATTTGGTTATTATAAGTAACTAGATATGAATATTAATTATTTAACAACTTATTCTTGATAACTTTCCTTGTTGAACTTATTTAAAGTCCCTATAAATTTAAATATAATTCGGTGTATACTTTTCTTTTTTAGGATGGTGCGAATGATCCCTTGTATTGGATTCCTCATTTTTAATTTCACTATTTTCATACAGTGCATGTGATTTCTTCTCAATAGACGGAATCATTATTTAAATTATTAATATATAATTATCTTTAGTTGTGTGATGTTTTTATGGTCCCTTCTTACTAGATAATCTCATTTCATATAACCTTATATCCAGAACTAAGTTCATCTGGACTTGTTGTTTGTTCATTTTCCTATCATGGGATACTTGTACAATTTATTCCTGATGTATTTTATAATACACACTACAGATAAATATTGATAGAAGATTATCAACCTTTTTATTATTTATTCACTTAGTATAATCCTTTAGTGTAATGGTACTACCACCCAAGCCTCTTATATATTTTATTACATTATTCCTAACATAAATATATAATTTATACAGTCTAAGGACCCATAAGACTATTATATTTTGAAGGATAGTTTTGTAAAACATAAAAAAGAATATAATATACAAAATATTTATTTTAAACTCCATTATAACGACCCATACTTTACATACATGGTTAATACTGCAAAATTGAAGCATACTTATTACAACATATAACAAAACCATGAAAGGACCGTATAAGTATAGTGTCTTTAGAAACTGGGTAACATAAAAAACTGGTTCATAAAGCATCTACACTATCTCCCATTTATTTCATCATTTCTATAGTCCCTTTTTGGAATATCTTACTTAATAACCTTCTTCCTGACCTGGGGAAAGAAAGCATACAAAAGGGTGAGCTCAAATTCTCAGTAAGGGTAAACAAAAGAAATATCAATCACATCATATTCATAAGAACATAACATTTTTGAAATCTTAACCTGTAAAAGAGATCATAATTTAATAACATGGAATAAATCATGGTAGTGAAATGTAATCCCAATAATCATAACTTAAAACATGAAATATTGTGTCATATACACATAATCATAGAGAATCATTTCTTATTAGTCAAGACTCATTTCCAAGACTATCTTAGTGGACAAAGTCCATTTCTGAACCGAGTTCACTCCTCGTTTCAGTCTTGTTTCACTGAACCGGTTTAACCTGCCATTCCAGCCATGTCTATCTCATGAGATATAAAATCTTTTCCCAATGCATTGGAGGGAGATATAGGTCCCACCCATCTCATAATGATACTATTCTTACGGGTGCCACAAAATCATAATCCATACATCATAGCATAACCCATGAAATAAAAATGGGATTCTTAAACATCGTGACATAATAAAAAAATTAATATAAGATAAAGGAATTCATAAAAATAATTCCATCACAACATAATCAAGTCAATGTAATAATAGGGATAGACACCGAACCCTTTATTATCTTCGATGGAAAATAATTTTGATAAAACACTTAAACTCCATTCTTGAGGAAAATACCCTTTTTACTTGAAATACACTTTTCCTTTCTTAACATGTCATAAAATTATAAACTAAAAGAATTTGATTAAAAATAAACTTGAAAACTTGTAAAGGAAGCTTCTTGGAAATAATTTTTTAAAAATCCATTCACGCCGTAAAAGTTAAAAAAACATTCTTCTCATACTTTTGTCGGAAAAGTCAAAAAAGTACCTCGTACGAAAAATGACAAAAGATTTCTTTCATATCCTTTACTAAAAACTCAGTGAAGGGTAAAATTGGATTTAAAAAATTTTCCTTGGATGGAAATAATATTAAACATTTAGGAAACATGGATGTGGATGATAAAATATACCCCACTAAATACCAAAGTATAAACAATCTCGGATAAAATGTGATTGTGATATTTTCCCTTACCTTAGGTCCGATTTACTTCGTAAGTGTCCTAACCCACTGTATAATGATTTAAATAATGTTATTGACTTATTCCATAATCATAATTATTTTTATGATATCATTTATGGTCATATTCTTAGCTTCTTATTAGTAATATTTCATTACAACTTGTTATTCGGGTATTTATTACTTTTTGTTCTTATGCATGTTTTGTCGAATAAATTCTAATTTTTCTTTTTAGGTTATAGATAACTCATTTCCAGAATGGTATTAGTGTAATATATATCATATTAACTCATTCAATTCATTTATATAATTATTATGCAATGAAGATCTTGTATAACGAGTCGCATAACATCGTGGAGACGGTATTCCGTACGTACGCACAAGCAATGATATCTTTCCCATGATCGTGAAATTGTGTTTGAGTATATGTATACTATTTTGGAATCAAAATCACTTTAAAATAATCATATATAGTCATTATTTACACCATTATACCCATCTAAGTATGGTGGTGGTGGAAAATAGATTACACCACGACGTGGAGACGGTATTCCGTACGTATGCACGCGCGGTGATTTTGTTTTCTGTAGGATGGATAGATGGTGAAATAGGGTTGTTTCATAATTATAATAACATATCAGTATATTAGTGATACTGATGTTATTACTTCATAATTAAACAACTAAAGATGAAGATGTGGAAGAAGAAATAATGTTGAAAGAATCGGTAATGGACATTACCTCTTCTTTGAAGCGCCTCTTTGAGACCTCCTCTTAGGGAACTAAAATTGGCATTTGAAGAAAACCAGGACCTCTAGGATTTTTTTAGGGAAGTTGAGAAGAGAATTTGGCAGGTTTTGGCCGATCTTTAAGGCTCAAAGTGGTGTGAGGAAGAGAGGGAGGAGGTGCCCTTTTATAAGGGAGGAGAGGGGAACCTTTGGAATAACTTAAAATATTATTTTATTATAAAGTCAAATTCAGTTTTTAATAGCTCCAAATTGATATATTTCTAATATAAGGTGGGTATGGGTCGAAATAATTTCATCCAATAGAATTTATACATGTTTAGGTCATTATATTAACCTTATCGTTTAGTTTTAACTCTTAGTTAATTAGATTGACATTTACCATGTCACTTTTTATTTTTATATTATACAGTTAATAAACATACCATATACATCCAAGAGACCCCCAAGTGTTCCATTATTGATACACTTATCATGATATAAGTATCTTGGCCGAACCTTAGATTTTTAGGAATATAATAACAATTAATAATATAATATTTGTTTTAAAAACCATTTTATGTCAATTTTGACACTATTTGGTAATTTATTTTTGTGAAAATCATAACAGAATGATTAGTTCAAAACAAAATTAATTAAATCAATAATAACATGTCATATTAACATATAATATTATTGGAAGTCATAAAAAGTCTCATATTACATTTATTTGGGTATTTATAACATCAATTATATCAATATTTCATTAATAAGATAATTACTACATCATTATTGTGTCATTAATAAATTATATTATTTTATGTCTAAAAATTAAAAATAAAATACCATTATGTAGGCAATCGTTTTATATTTCTAATGAATATTTATAGTCGAATTTATCTTATGTATAACCCTATATTATAAATGATTTACTTATTAAACATTGATTTTAACAATTTTGACCCTTCTTTAAATAAATTGATAATAAATGTCCTAATCTAATTCAAGTGGACCTAAATGGTCATATTTTATTCCTAAGGTTGTTTTTTGTCGAATTACACTTATCCAATAGAATTAGGACTTGTGTTAGGGTAATAATAATAACAATTTGACCCTTAATTACCCTATTTACTTTTAACCGTGGTTAAAAAAGAAAAAACGTTACTATTCAACAAAAATAATTTTCA